>CM059286.1:9271519-9309019 GCA_030347295.1 Setipinna tenuifilis
GGGGGGGGGGGTGAAGGGGGTGGTTGTGGGGGGTGGGGGGGTCGACTGGTCCTGTTACCATAATGACAGGGTGCGGGAGGAGTCGATCTATTAAGGCTGTCATTAAGGGCCAGTGCCACAAGTCCTACATAAACACTGGTGCACAACAGAGAAGAAAAAGAGCGATAGAGAGAGAGAGAGAGAGAGAGAGACAGAGAGAGAGAGGGAGGGAGGGAGGGATGGATGGAGGGAAAGAGAGCTGGAGGAAAGGAGATATGCTTCGACTGATGTGCCAGTGTGCTCGACTGGGCAGTTAGTTGACTTGTGATTTGGCGAGGAGATTCCTCCAGGGTGGGAGGGGGGACGGGTGGGCTCAGGCAGCTGAGACAGAGCACATTCCCCTGGGCATGCCAGCTCTCCCCGCAGGGGCACCACGGGACATGAGATGGGATGTTCACATGTTCCATGCCAGCTTTTGATTTGCTGCATGGATGAGTACATGTACATGTGTGTGTGTGTGTGTGTGTGTGTGTGTGTGTGCGTGTGTGTGTGTGTGTGTGTGTGTGTGTGTGTGTGTGTGTGTGTGTGTGTGTGTGTCTGTGTCTGTGTCTGTGTCTGTGTCTGTGTCTGTGTGTCTGTGTGTGTTAATGTTCCTTAGGGAAGTCATTTATCATTGTTTACAGGATTTGAAACGAGAGTGTGTAGGTAGGCATGCATGCGTACCCATATGTTCACATTCACAACTGCTCCTAAAATGCATGCACGGAAGCACAGGCGCCCATATTCAGAATGTGCCAGTGTGTGTGTGTGTGTGTGTGTGTGTGTGTGTGTGTGTGTGTGTGTGTGTGTGTGTGTGTGTGTGTGTGTGTGTGTGTGTCTGTGTGTATTTGTTTTTGTGTATGTGTATGTGTGTGTGTCTGTCCTGTCATTATGTGTGTGTGCGTGTGCGTGTGCGTGTGCGTGTGTGTGTGTGTGTGTGTGTGTGTGTGTGTGTGTGTTTGCAGTGTACATGGTGTGTGTGTATTTGTGTGTGTGTGTGTATGTATGTGTGTGCGTGTGTATGTGTGTCTGTGTATGTGTGTGTGTGTGTGTGTGTGTGTATGTGTGTGCATGTGTATGGCTGATGCAGTGTTTTTTTGGAAGGCCCCGTCCTGGTTGTCTGTGGGGCATAGGCCTCATAAAAGCCTTTGTTTATGGCTCTTCCTTCCTCAGTCATTTTGTTGCCTTCAGCTGCGGAGCAGAGCAGCTCTTCCTTCCCTTCGCCGCAGCACAAGCATCCTTGTCTCCCCTCCAGCTCCCCACAGAAATATGGCCTTTGGACTTTATTGAGGAGAGGTGAAGGGAGAGTTGTAAATGTGTGTGTGTGTGTGTGTGGGGGGGGGGATTGTGTGTGTGTATCTTTGTATGTGTGTGTGTGTGTGTGGGTCTGTGCGTGTGTATCTGTGTGTGTGCGTGTGCATGTGTACGTGCGTGCATGCATGTGCATGTGCAGGTGCGTGTGTGTGTATGTGAGCGTGTGTGTGTGTGTGTCTGTGTGAGTGTGTGTGTGTCTGTGTGTGTGTGTGTGTGTGTGTGTGTGTGTGTGTGTGTGTGTGTGTGTGTGTGTGTGTGTGCGCGCCTGTGTGTGTGTGTGCAACCTCCCTCTGTGTACAGTTTGCTGTTGGGACGGTGGAGAGAAATTCCTGTGTGGGTGATGAAGCATTTGTGTGACTGACTATTTCTGGGCAAAAAGGGAGGAAAGAGAATGGAGGGAAGAGAGAAAGTGCAAATGAACTGTGTGTGTGTGAGTGCATGAGTGTGTGTGTGTGCATGTGTGTGTGAGAGAGAGAGTGAGTGAGAGAGTTTGTGAGTGTGTTTGTGTTAAAGAAAGAGATTCAGATTGTGTGTGTGTGTGAGAGAGTGAGGGAGAGACAGAGAGAGGGGCCGAGAAAGATGAGGAAAAAAAAATTGGAAAGGAGAGCAGTGGACTCACATGGTTGCTGTTAGTGACACACATACCTACATGCCTCAGTGTTTTCCAGCACATTTGACCCAGATCTCGGTCCCCTCACTGTCCCTTTTGTCCCTGTTGTAGCCGATGAGGTAGCAACGCCGTCCCAACAGCACGGTGACAACAGCACTGGATCTGTGTGTGGCTCCCAGCAAGCTTGCTTCATTTGGTGTTGGTACTGGGCGATATGGTTTAAAAATGATTGTAATATATTTTCCCATATCATCCAGTATTGATTTTTAATTATTTAAATAATTTAAATCATATTTCTTAAGCCACATTTCTTTCTCTGATACTGACAATTTAAAAGCAAGTTGGATTGAAACCTGTCTATAGTGCGACCAAACAACGTTTCTTCGGGAACAATAGGTAATACATGCAACTTTTAAAACACAGTGTAGACAAAACAGATACAGTATAGTGCACACACGCTATAAGAATAACACATGCACATAAGTGTGCACACACACATTCGTGAAATCTATGCACATTCATACACACATGCACTTGCCCGCTCACACAAACATACACACCCACACACTCTTTAGGTTACCTATGTACATATACATGATACACCATCTGCAAAAGGACAACAGTGACATAAAACAAACATGCTAGACAGGGCATGGCTTGTAACAGAGCTCTATTGGCTAGTGGTTATCTAACTAGTGTCAATTTAACTAGTCATTTAACTAGTGTTCGTTTAGCTAGCACTCATTAAACTAGTACCCATGCAGAAGCCTGTCTATCCTTTTTCAAGTGTAGCGCCATTTTCAGTTCTTGCCCTCAGTAGGGGGAGCAGGGAGGTTAGGAGGGACTCTAAGGACCCGGCGTTGGCAGGGGAGGGGATCTGAGGACACCACTGATATTATTAACAAGTGGGACGGGAGGCCCAGAGTTTCCAGCGTAGGCGCCCTGCTGGCACTTTGACCAGCCCACAGAGCTGACAAGCTGCCCTATCTGTGCTTTGTGCCTGAAGGGTGGGAACTCACAGGGTACGCTGGTAAACTGGAGGAAAAAAGTTTGTGGGTATGTGTGTGTGTTTGTGTGTGTTTGTGTGTGTGTGTGTGTGGGTGTGTGTGCGCGTGTGTGCGCGGGTGCATGTGTGTGTGCGAGTGTGTGTGTTTCTGTGTGTGTGTACATGTGTGCTTGTTTCTGTGTGTGTGTTTTTGTGTATATGTGTGTGTGTGTGTGTGTGTGTGTGTGTGTGTGTGTGTGTGTGTGTTAGCGCTCCACTGAGCAGCAGTGTGTGCAGAGCAGAGGGAACATAAGGTCTTTAGAACTAGGAAACCTAAGTGCTTAGAACTAGGGAAGTCCCTAGATCCAAAAATGGGGTGGGGGGGGGGATTCACACTGTCTACACTGGCAACCTGAAGGAAAAAGTTTGTTGGTGTGTGTGTGTGTGTGTGTGTGTGTGTGTGTGTGTGTTTGTGCATGTGTCTTTCTGTGTGTGTGTGTGTGTGTGTGTGAGAGTGTGTGAGAGTGTGTGAGAGTGTGTGTGTGTGTGTGTGTGTGTGTGGAGATGTATTACCACTGCTCCCTCACCCCCCCCAGCGAGGACCTCTCTGGGCTCAAAGCTGCCCCGCGCTCTCACGGAGATCAAAGGCAGCTCAGAGCAAGTGCCGGGGGAGCTGGTTGCAACAGCACACACACACTCGTCAGAAGTGTCAAACACACACTGTAAACATGGCCCGTTTGGTCTTTTTTTTTCCAGCAGCAGACTTGCATCAGCCTCTCACCCCCCTAAAAAAACCTGGGCTGGCATATCCAAAGATGCCTGTCTTTGTGTGTATGCGAACAAGGACAGCATTTGTTTATTTGTGTGTTGCACGTGAATACCACATGAGGAAATGGTTTTCGACTGAACTGACACATGTGTCAGAGTGCGTTAGAATATTTAATACTTGTTGTGCAGTGTTTGGCTCTGAAAGTCTGGTTAAAATTTTAATAATGTTTCCCCCTGTGTGTGTGTGTGTGTGTGTGTGTGTGTGTGTGTGTGTGTGTGTGTGTGTGTGTGTGTGTGTGTGTGTGTGTGTGTGTTTCTCTGTCTTTCCCTTTCTCTCTTTTTGTGTGTGTGTGTGCGCGTGTGTGTGCATGTGTGTGTGCATGTGTGTGTGTGTGTGTGCATACGTGGCTGTGTGTGTGTGTGTGCCTGTGTGTGTGTTTTTTCTTCTTTTTTTCTTCCAGTGGTCTGCCACCTACCCTGCATCAATGGTGGGAAATGCAGCACGAGGGACAAATGTCAGTGCCCGCCCAACTTCACCGGCAAGTTCTGCCAGATGCACGTCCCCAACGGCGGTCACCGGCAGCAGGGCTCGGTCAGCCAGGCGGGGCAGGTCCACTCCACACACACCCTCCCCCTCACGTACAACAACGGACAAAACCAGGGTAAGCGGCGGTCAGGCAGGCAGGCAGTGACGGCCATCCCCCTTTTTTGTCTGGCTTCTCACAAGCGAGAGTGGGCAGTGAGGGAAAAAAAAGGACACATAGTAGGATCTGTGTCCATGTCCACTGTGTAGAACAGTGTTTTTTCAACGTTTTTTAGACCAAGGATCATTTCCTCCCTAAAAAAAAAAAAACCTCAAGGACCACACCCCCCCACCTCCCCACCCCATCTGAGGCTAACAGGGTTCTGTAAATGCATGAATTGGTGCAGCATCACAGCCCTAACTAGGGAGTGGCATTGAGATGATATACATGTCATTTAAACACACTATGCGTAGCATAGGTATAATATTATTTATAATATAATAATAATATTTTAACACATCTGCTCGCGGACCACTTGGGATTTCTTGCCGACCATCAGTGGTCCGTTGACCACACTTTGAGAAACACGGGTGTAGAATATGTGAACCAGAAAAAATGACAAGTCAAGTCATTCACAAATAACACTGCCTGTGACTGTGGCTGGGACTTCAAGGGCGACGGGCCATCACGGGTCATGTACATATTTCTCTATGGCGTAGTCGTGTATGTCCATGGCCGGCGTATTTACCTTGGTTGGCACGGTCCAGCGTGAGGCTGTGCGTGGTTGATGAAGTGGCCCTTTCAGTGACCGGGGGGTGGGGAAACCAATGGAAAGTGTAGGCTGGAGAGAGAGCGGGGTGGTGATGCTTGAATTGGGCCCATTCAGAGGAAAGGTCAGCAGTGAACAGTTAGCATTTCTCTCGACTCGACTCTCTTTTTTTGACCTTTCCATTCACGGGGCCGGACACCACCACCACCACCACTACCACCAACACCCCACCCCCACACTCCTGCTTTGCCGAATGGGGTGGGGTTATGGGGTAGGTTGGGGTTTGTGGAGAGAATCCTGTAATATGTTTTCGTTATACATCGTCAGTCCTCACACAGTCCCCCCCCCCCAAAAAAAAATGTACAGGAACGTTTTACAGGCAGTATTAGTGCCCCCACCCTGACTCCCCCAACGCCCCCCCGCCCCCAAGGTTGTGATGATGAGGGAAATGGAAATGCTTGCTGTGGAAGTGTTCTGTGTGGACTTGATAGATTTACATATTGCCATAACCAGACTGTAGAACGAATGACATCAAGTGTGACCTTAGGGCAACATATGTTTTACTTATAGCTCTTTTGCATTAATGTCTCCTTTGTGGTTCTGTCTGTCTCACTGTTTAGTACTCTCTGTCTCTCTCACTCATAATCGGCCCTCCTGGTTACAGCTCATTAAAGTACAATATTCTTAATGGCACACAAAGTCGATAAATATTATACTACTTTATTTAAAGATCCTTCAGGTGTTACAAAATAAATTAAAACACTATAATATTTCTGTAACATTTCTCCAGGTATTACAAAATAAATTAAAACACCGTAATATTTCTTCACACAGACTAGAGAGATAGTAATAAATAATTCACTTGATTTAAATTCCCCCACTGCGATGCTGTCTTTCTCGCTAATATCACCCCCCCCTCTCTCCCCACCTCCCACCCCACACTTCCTGCTCATTACAGTACAGTTCCCCCCCAACTTTGTGAACATCCACGTCAAGCACCCTCCCGAGGCCTCCGTCCAGATCCACCAGGTGTCCCAGCTGGACTCCTCGGGCCAGAAGGTCAAGGGCGCCCAGGCGGCCACCAGCCGTCACCACCACCACACCTACCAGCACTCGGAGACCAGCGTGAGCCACAGTGGCCACACCAAGGTCCAGCAGCAGGGCCACTCCACCGTCATCTACCCCAACCAGCAGACCTACATCCACTACCAGCAGCAGCCCGTCACCTCCAAGAGCCAGCTGGGACGCTGCTTCCAGGAGACCACGGGGGCCCAGGTGAGATGGATAGTGTTGTTGTTGGTGTGTGTGTGTGTGTGTGTGTGTGTGTGTGTGTGTGTGTGTGTGTGTGTGTGTGTGTTTCTGGGTCTGTGTCTATGGCTGTGTGTGTGTGTGTGTATGTGTGTCTGTGAGTGTGTTTGTTTCGGTGTCTGTGGCTGTGTGTGTGGGTTTGATTTTGTGTCTGTGTCTATTGCTGTGTGTGTGTGTGTGTGTGTGTGGGTTTGTTTCTGGGTCTGTGTCTATGTGTGTGTGTGTGTCTGTGTGTGTGGTGCGGAGGACTTTATCATTATTAGTCAGTATTAGTATGGACAGTAATTGGCCTGTGTGTTTTCACCATAGTATTCAAACTATATATTATCCTTATTATCTAAACCAGTGATTGAGTGTGTGGAGTCTTGGCGAATGCGAGCAGACTGAGTGTGTTATTGTGCAGTGTACTTGTGCCATCTATGCACTCTCTCCGTCTGCACCAATGCTGGCCTCCTCTGGCTTCCTTAATGAAACAATATTATAAACTCCCCGTATTTTGTCTTTCTCCCTCTGTAATCTTTCCATCATTTTTCTTCAGTGATTTTCCTTTGGCCTCTTCTTCTCTTTTTCTGGTCCGTATATGTATGTGTGTGTATCAAGTGTGTGTGTGTGTGTATCAAGTGTGTGTGTGTGTGTGTGTGTGTATCAAGTATATATATGTGTGTGTGTGTGTGTGTGTATCAAGTGTGTGTGTGTGTGTGTGTGGTTGTGTGTGTGGCACCCGTACACCGCTCTCCACGTCTGGATGAGTTACGAGCGAAAGGGTTGAAGGGTATTTCTGCGCAGTAGCAGATGTCTCTGCCCTGTCTCTTCCCGTTCGCTTTCGTCAGCACGCTGATTGCGGTGGGCAGCGCTGATGAACTCCATCCGCAGGTCTGCCCGATGGCCGGCCGGCGAGAAGCTCAGCTCAACTCAGCCCGACTCCTCGGCTCGGCTCGCCGCGAAGATGCTTGGAGGATCGCCGAGAAAGCGAGAGAGAGAGCGAAAGAGAGAGCCCAAGAGCACTGAGCTCGGAAAGAACTGCTTTTTCAATCAGGCGCTGCTCGCCCAACACACACCAAATTGAAATTGAATCACCTCCAAACGGCAATGCGACTACTGTGGTGCTTCTGTCTTGTCAGATTGATTCCCCCTCCCCTCTCTCTCCCTTCCCCCCCCTCCCTCTCTCCATCCTTTTCCCTTTTTTCCCCCTCCCTCCCTCCCTCCCTCCCTCTCTGACCTGACAAATCAAGGATGCCGTTTCTCTTTCAACGGATTGGCCCCGTCGATCGGAACCCAAAGCAAAGCAGAAAAAAAAGCCTCATCCAGAACCTGTCTGGGAAACGTATGCCAATTGTTTTTTTGTTTTTTTTTTGCTGAGGCCAAACGAGTCAAGACACCACACCAGTGTTGTATGATGACAAAAAATAAAGAATAGCAGTCACATTCATTTAGACTTTCACCACTCCTGCCTCCCTGGCAGCTCTAAATTGCCCCTGCGATTTCGAATCCCATTTCCCGGCGGGAGTTACCGGCATGATGGGGAAAAGGTCGGCGGAGGTCGCCGCTACAGTGCTGGATTGTGTGTGTGTGTGTGTGTGTGTGTGTGTGTGTGTGTGTGTGTGTGTGTGTGTGTGTGTGTGTGTGGGTGTGTGTGTGTGTGTGTGTGTGTGTGTGGAGGGGGGTCTATCTATCTGAGATGGAATCTGGGGTTCCGGTGATGGAACTGGGTTGATGGGAGCAGATGAGGTCAGTGGGCATCTTCTGATCATCTGACCAAGCGAACAGGGGCCAGAGAGCCGTGGAGTGCACTGCAGTGTGTGTGAGAGAGGAGTGGACTGGAGTGTGTGTGAGAGAGGCTGTTGTAATGCAGTAAGAGGGGTTTTCTTTGTGAGATTTGTTCCAGTTCACCGCAACCCTACCTTAATTCTTCAGCTCACATTACCTTTCCGAATCCATCTCCTCCCCCCTCTCCACTCACCACCCTTTTTATCTTTTTGCCCTTTGAATCTTCTCTCTTCTCTTATCCTGTCTTTGTCTCTCTTCATCTCTCTCTCTCTCTTTTTTTATTCCTGCGTCTTCCTTTCAATTTATTCATTTAGGTCTTCTGGCTTCCCTTTTCTCTGCAAAGTCCTCCCAGGTTCCAAAAGCATTATGCTTTCACGCACACACACATACACACACACACACATACAGTACTTCTTCTCTCCCTCTCTCTGCTTCTGTCTGTCTATCTCTATCTCTTTCTTCTCTAACTGTATGTTGTTCTGTGCTGTGTTGCAGTGTGGAAAGGCCTTCCCCGGGCTGGTGAAGCAGGAGGACTGCTGTGGGACAGTGGGCACGTCCTGGGGCTTCCACAAGTGCCAGAAGTGCCCCAAGAAACCATGTAAGCCTCCCTTCTGTCCTGTTCTTTTCTTTCTTCGACATACTTACTGTACTGTGCTGTATGTCTCACACCACACACACCACCACATGTTTTAACACTTCAACACTTCACACACACACACACACTGGTCATCTTCTATGATGTATGGGCAAGCGCATAAGACCACATAACATATACACACACAAAAACACACAGACAAAACAGCAAAAGGGTGCGTTCACCCACAAACACACTTACTGACATATAAACATGCCTGCATACGTACATACAATACCTGCCATGATGAATAGGCTAGGGTAAGGTTTGATCTACTTCAGCAACACACATTTAAAAACACAGAGACACCCATACTTACACTCAAACACTCCAGGAGACATGCGGGCGTGCGCACACACGCACACACACACACACGCACACTTACTCACTCACTCAAACACTCAAGGACACACAAGAGCACACACATAGACACACACACACACACACACTTAAACACTCTAGCACACATCGCATCGCATTGCACACACACACACACACACACACACACACACACACACTCCAGGAACCTGCCACATCTGTCAGGCTGACGGAAGGGCTCCTTATGCAGGAGAGCGGCTCTCCGTCAGTGCCGCGAGTCTCCTGGGCCGTTACGGGGGCCGAGCGTGTGTGTGTGTATGTGTGTGTGTGTGTGTGTGTGTGTGTGTGTGTGTGTGTGTGTGTGTGTGTGTGTGTGTGTGTGTGAGCAAGAGCCCAGCCGCCCTCATGCGTCTCGGTAATGGGAGTCCGCGGCCAGTTGTTTAGCTGATTTGTCTCGGGGTGACCGGCGCGTGGCATCCGTGTACGCGGGCCCCAAGACAGAGTGCGGAGTGAGGTGGGGGGAAAATGGCCTTCACAGCTGGAGAGGAAAAGTCACTGGGTTCGAAAAAGAGTGAGTGAGTGAGTTAGGGAGCTTGTGTGTGTGTGTGTGTGCGTGTGCGTGTGCGTGTGTGTGTGTGTGTGTGTGTGTGTGTGTGTGTGATAGAGAGAGAGATTGTGTGTGTGTGTGAGAGATTGAGAGAGAGAGAGAGAGTGGGAGAGAGAGAGAAAGAGAGGGAGAGTGATAATGAGTGGGTGGAGGAAGCAGATGAAGAAACAGTAAAAGTATCTGATTACATACACATACTCACACACCCACACTCACACACACACACACACACATTCACTCACATACGTACATGCACAGGCACACACACACATACGCTCGTACACACACATACGCTCGTACACACACACACACACACACACACACACACACACACACACACACTTACACACACTTACACACACACAGATGCACAGACTTGGTGAATTATGCTGACTCACACATGGCACGCAGGCTTCCACGCCTTTCCCCTCGCCAGAGAATGACTCGGTTCCTCAGAGACATTCCCCCGGCTCAGCTCTGCGCTCGGTGGTCGGTGCCAGCAGGGCTGACTCACTCACGGGCCCCCGCAGAACCGAACCGAGGGGAGAGAAGAGAACAGAGCGGAACGGAACGGAGCAGAACGCTCAAGAATGTGGGCCCTTTTTTTGTGAACACACTCATGACATCAGGTTCCCCCGGCATTTTTTCCCAGGAATCCGTTACGCCGTTAGGCCCCTGCCATGTTTCTCACCCCCTTATATGGAGATGATACGCCTCAAAACGCACACACACGCACACGCATACCCCGACACATGTTGTCAATCCTTCCCTCTCCTCTCCTCTCACTCACTCACCCACTCTTTCGCTCACTTTTTTTTTCTCACTCTTCCTCCCATTCTCTCACTTTTTTTCCTCAATCTCTGTTTTCCCTGTCTCTTGTTCTTCCCCTGTCTCTCTCAGCTTTTCTCTCCCTCCCTCTCTCTTTCTCTCTCTCTCTCTCGCCCTCTCTCCCTCCCTCTCTCTCCCTCTCTCTCTCTTTCTCTTTCTCCCTCTCCTTCTCTCTCTTTCTTTCTCTCAATTCTGGAGCTGCTTTCGGGGGAAACCCGAGCCTTGTTTGCACCCTCGCAGACACACATTGGCTCTGCTGTTTTAGAGCCCAGAAAGGGAAGAATGTGTTCAGGGACGCCAGGATATACTTTTTTATTATTATTATTTCTTTTTTTTTTAAACTCTTTTATTGTGAGCTCATTACACTGTAATTATCAGGCATTGTTCTCCAGCCGCTGGTTTCCACACTTTCGACACCCACCTACCCACAGACTGACCCACCCACCCACCCACCCAGTGAGAACAACAGCGCTGCCTTTAAAGCTTGAAGCTGAAGCTGAAAGCGCACACACACATATTTTCCTAATGCACAAACCGCCCGCACTGTGGCCGAATTCTCCAAAAGAGTAGCAGCCGGGGGATGTTCCTACATCTCTAAAACCTGCCTCAGACTAAATGTGCCTGCCAGCCGTGTGGTCCGGGCCCTATTAGAGAAGCACACAGCGAGTGGTCACTGCTGTCACCTCTAGAAGGCCACTGGCCACGAGTTAACCTATCCATAATTCACTGGTACTACCTTTTACAAGGGATACTACCTTTTACATTTTGACATTAATTACAAATACGTATGTTGCCCCCCCCCCCCCCCACCAAACCAGAGGAGGATATCCCAGGTTCAGGGATACCACACACACACTGGTGTACTGTATGTGTCTATTTGTTTGTATGTGTGTGCCACATATTTGTTCCAATGCACTGAACCAGCCAATCACAATTAGCATAACTCTTCAGCCAGGTAGATGAGCTAGTTAGAGTGACCACCTGTGTTAGAAGTACAGGCAGAAGGAAGATATGGCAGGACAGACTTCTACTTTCGTAATCTGGTTTGTCTGCCTCTGCCCCCAACCCTGCTATTTCTGTCTCTCTGGGGAGCACTGGGTCTTCCCCCAGTATCTCCTGTAACATGAACTGTGGCCACTGGGTGTTCATCAAGGCCAATTGATCCTTTGCTCCGCCCTTCCTAAAAACAGCGACTGACCAATCTTAATTTAGTAAGCCTTAACAATGGGCCTGCCAGACTTTCAAGTACACAAACATGGCGCCTATCAGGTTTTTTTAAGTAAGTATGTTTAAATTATAGCATATATCCTTAGGGTTTAGAGCGGTGAGTGAGGTTTGGGTTCATTCCTGTAGCATAAAACTCAAGAGGGAAAATACAGGGTGTTGATGAAGCAATATGGATGACCTTATGAGCAACTTAACCCTATACAGCAAAATGATGTAACCTTTGTTTTTTTAGCTGACTAATGATAGTCTCACCCTTCACATTTCCCCCTCTCTATTTCCGGTTCAGCTGCCTCACTACATCGTTGACAAATTCAAATTCTAAAGTCCCTTCAGCCTTCTTCTCCAAGATATTTCACTTGTTTTCCAGAAACTGACAACAATATTTTTAGGTGCTGAAAGGGAAAACATGTTTCAATTTCAGTTAAGTTACATTTCGCTGTTGGATCCAAAGCTTGCCAAGCATCGCAACGGTTGCTAGGTGGAGCGTCGTGAACGCGTGGGCATCCTGGTTTGAGGAGCTAGAATACAACACCACATATTTCTTTCAGCCATTCACTAAATCAGCTAATTGTAATTAGCACAACTCTTCAGCCAGATAGAGAAGTTAATTAATGAAATTAGCCATTATATGCGCAGGTAGAAGCAGGTGATTTGGAATATGTGATGCTGGATTGTAGCTTCTGAATCCAGGTTGCCCATACAAGTGTCACTGGGACGACCGACCTTTCTGGACTCTTGTGCTTGTGGGCAGAGTGGAAACCCTCTCAGGCATGGGCTCAGGCATGGGTCCATTTCCTGGGCACAAAGGCTCTGTTTGACCATATGAAGTGGCTCTTGAGCTTGCTGGAGAGGTGGCAGTCAGACACAGGGCTTGAGGGGACAGGAGTGAACAGGGTGATTGGTCCTTGTCTTTATCCCTACTCAAAAAAGCCTCTCAGCCCAGCCCTGTGTGTGTGTGTGTGTGTGTGTGTGTGTGTGTGTGTGTGTGTGCGCGTGCGTATGTGTGCGTGTGCATGTACATGCTTGCAAGTAGTTCTGATTATGCACTTGTTGCAGGGGGAGGGTGTCTGTGTCTTGTGTGTGCGTGTGTGTGGGTGGGTGGGTGGGTGTGAAGGGATGTCTGTCTTGTTTCTGTCACTGTATATTTGTGGGCATGTGTGTGTGTGTTTGTCTATGTGTTAGTATAATTGTGTGTGTGTGTTGTCTATTTGTATGTATGTGCATGTGTGTGTGTGTTTGTGCATGTGTGTGTATAATTGTGTGTGTGTGTCTATTTCTATGTATGTGTGTGTGCATGTGTGTGTGTGTGGATGTATTTTCAGAGGAGATCTGTTAACAGTCTGCAAAAAAAAGCAGTGAATGCCTGAATGTATCCACGCTTGGCCACCCTCTCCAGCCCCAGCCCCAGCCCCAGCCCCAGCCCCAGCCCATGGGCCAGCCCCAGCCTGGCTCCCCTCTCCCTTCCTGGGCTATTTATACTGGCTGTTACCCAGCCGAGATAAGGACGGGCAGACCGGCGGCTCCACACCAGAGCCAGAGCCAGAGCCAAACGGCCATTTTAGACCCCTCCTGCGAGACGCGGCTCAAGAAAGTCCCTGCACTTAAGCTGCGGAGTGTTTCACACACATTTATACACACACGTGTGCACACACACACACACACACACACACACACACACATATATATATATATATACACACACACAGCCATCTGCATGCATACAGACGTCCACACCTTACAAGCACATACACACACACACACACACACGCATACATACACATACTCATAAGGCACACACACATACATACGCTCACACACACACAACCGCACACACACACATGTACACACACACGCCATCTCACACTTAAACCACAGGATATATGGGATTTGCTGTGTGTGACATCTAGCTGACCCATACATGTGGAACGTGGAGGGGGGTAGAGGGTAATAATGTTCAAACCGTAACAACATTGACCAATCCCTCTAACCTCACACAACACCCCCCCCCCCCCCCCCAGCCTACCCCCACCACACTCCACCGCACCCACCACCTCTGCAACCCCACTCCCACCCTCGGCATTTAACCCACAACCGCACAAAAGGCGTGGGGGCCGCATGAAAACATGAAACCGCACCAAAAACATGGGGCGCGAATTAACATCGAAATGTAGCCCCCCCACCCCATACCATATATTGATAGTGGTGGTGGGGGGTTGTTAGTGTGTGTGTGAGTGTGTGTGTGTGTGTGGGGTGGGGGGAGTCTAACAATGCACTGTGGTGACCACACAGCGTGTGAGGTTTGCTGTCTCATGCTTAAGTGGCCTACAGATTCCTCTGGGAGAGAGGGAAAGAGAAGGATAAGTAGAAGGAGGGAGGCGAAAGAGGAGGAGGAGGAGGAGGGGTGGAGGAGGGGGAGAAAGAGGAGGAGGAGGGCGGTCTGCTCCTCATAATGAAATTCCTTTACGTGACACGATTGTGACCACGTTAAAGGAGGGAAATGTTTTTTTTGTAAGGAAAGTCCAGCAGGATACGTTTACAGCGTCCCACTAGCCTAGCGTCCACTTTTTTTATTGTTTTCCACGACTTGCCATTCGGACATTCCAGTGACTTTTCCAGATGCATTTTTTTGTGACTGCCCAGCATGGCTTCCCTTGCGATCATTTACAACCGCTCTAAAGCTTATTTAATGTAAGAATTAAACAGATTAAGCAACACATGCTTTTTTGATCACTGTGAGATATCAGTTGATAGTTATGTAAGTCCGTTCTTAATTAGCCCAACCCTCACATAATATCCCCTCACCTTCTGAGCTCTCACACACACACACACGCAGATACACACACACACACCAACACACACACACACACAGATACACCAACACAGATATACACACACATACAGCCACTCCCACACACAGGTACACACACCCACATGCGCGCGCACACACACTCATACATACAGGTATACACACACACACACATACACACACACACGCACGCACGCACAGCCACACCAGCAGACACACACACACACACACCTCAAGCCGCCTGGTTATGACTCCTTGGCTCCACAAAGGCCCAGTGTTTGGCGGTGGATCGGCTGTAGCGTGAGACTGGCCCTTGTGAGCCGCTGGACGGTGTGTTGAAAACGGCTCATTGTTGTCCTGGAGACAGTCGCAGCTGGTAAATAAATTGGCTTACCACACAAACAAACATGGCCTTGTTCGCTCTCCTCCTCCCGCTCACTTCTCAGTACATTCACACACACACACACACGAACACACATACTTACCTTCACACATACACACTTACGTTCACACATACACACACACACACACACACACACACGAACATGCTTACCTTCACACATATACACACGCACACACATAGACACACATACACTTACATTCACACACACATACAGGAACACGCACGCACACACACACACACACACACACACACACACACACACACACACATACACACACACACACACACGCTCATGAACACACATACTTACCTTCACACATACACATGCACACACATTCACACACACACTTACATTCCCACACACACACACACACACACACACACACACACACTTACATTCACGCACACACACACACACACACACACACAGAAACTCACACACATTCAGACACATGCACACCACACACACGCACACACACAGACCTTACCTTGCCCCCTGAGTAACAGAGCTAGAGTGGTACAATCTGCTTTCATGTATTTGGGTGCCACCCTGCTCCAGGATCCGTGAGGGGCTTTGGGAGTAGGTGCTGGCCCCGGCCCCAGGGCTGCCTGCCCCACTGGGGTGAGAGCTGGGCTAAGGGCTGAGGGCTGGGGTGGGTGGGAGGTAGCTGGGGCTTGGAAATGGTCTTAGATACAACAAGAAGGTAGCAGAAAACTTTTTAGGTCTCAGTTTTTTTCTTCTGTACTCTGCACACACTGACTCTCTCTCTTTCTCTCTCTCTCTCTTTCCTACTCTACTTCTCTACTTCCTACTCTACTACTCTACTTCTATTATTTCTCTGTGTCTCTTTCTCTCTCTGTATGTCTTTTTGCCGGTCTCTCTCTCTCTCTCCCTCTCTCTCTATCTCTCTCTGTCTCTCTCTGGGTGTGTTGCTCATTTTCACATTCTCCTGCAGTTTTTGCCCCTGTTCTTGGTCCTTAACTTTCCTTCTTTCCTCCCATCTCTTAAGATCTGTCTTTTTCACTCTCTCTGCCCCCTGCTCTCCTCTCCTCTCCCTCCTCCTCCTTTCTCTATCTCTCTCTCTCACTTTGTTTCTATCCCTTGTTGGAATCCACCCAGAACCTTCATTAACAGATGTCTCCACCAGTCCTTTAGTTTACACTGAGGGCAATTAAAGGCGTTGCTTTGAAATGAAATACTGTGGATGGGTGATGTGTGTGTGTGTGTGTGTGTGTGTGTGTGTGTGTGTGTGTGTGTGTGTGTGTGTGTGTGTGTGTGTGTGTGTGTGTGTGTGTGTGTGTGTGTGTGTGTGTGTGTGTGTGTGTGTGTGTGTGTGTGTGTGTGTGTGTGTGTGTGTGTGTGTGTGTGTGGGTGGGTGGGTGGGTGGGTTTACAGAGCTTTACTGTGTCCTTGAAGTGATGGAGCCCTCTGCTCGCTTGTGTTGGTGTATCTGTGTGTTTGTTTGTGCTCATACCATTTTATTAGCTGCCATTGTAATTTAGTATGTGTGTGAGTGTGTGTGTGAGAGAGCGTGAGTGTGAGTGTGTGTGTGTGTGTGTGTGTGTGTGTGAGTGTGAGTGTGTGTGTGTGTCTGTGCACCTGTGTGTGTGTGAGCAAGAGAGAATAAGAGAAAGAGAGAGTGTGAGTGTGAGTGTGTGTGTGTGTGAGAGAGAGAGAGAGAGACAGAGAGAGAGAGTATATCTGTGTATTGATGTATTGATACCCCTTTGGCTCACTTTTCTTGAGGAATCGATACACAAGTGCAGCAGGCAAATAGAGTGGCTGGTTCAGGATACATTCATGGTTACACTGTATCAAGCATTCCTGCCTAACACCATGATGACACATCCTGCTTTGAGTTACAAACTGCCAATATCACTGCAGCTGCTCCCAGGAAAATGTCAGGGTCTGGACTAAGCTTATCACATTGTTTTTGTCTATGTTGGTGTGTGTGTGTGTGTACGTGTGCGTGTGCATGCATAAATGTGTGCACACATGTGTGTGTGTGTGTGTGCGTGCACGTGTGTGTGTGTGTGCGCGTGCATGCGTGCATTAAAAGTGTGTGTGTGTGGTATGTGCATGAATGTGTGTGTGTGTGTATGTGTGACAGACATTCAAGACATTCAGGAGAAGCTGTGATGATTAGTCGTATCTAAAACGCCTCTCTGGGCCAGTGAAAGGCCTATTAATACACACACACACACACACACACACACACACACACACACACACACACACACACACACACACACACACACACACACATGACATATACAGTAAGGTTGTGTTTGTGATGTGATGTAAGTTGATTCTTCCTGCTCAGTAATTTGTTGTTTTTTTTTCACCTGTCATTTCCTTGCAGCCATCCCCCTCACAGATACGAGGTACCACACAGAATGCCCCCAGGGATACAAGAAAGTCAACAACTCCTGCCAAGGTACGAGTTCCAACTTGGGTAACGCCTGTTAAACATGTCTTTGAAGCCATTTTTTTTCCTTCCAGGGCACACATGCGCATACATACACTGCCTACACACACCTACTTGCACGCACACACACACACACACACATGTTCACACATACACACACACACACACACACACACACACACATACACATACATACACATATATACACATATCCACACACACGCGCACTGTACACACACATATACGCATACGCATACGCATACGCATACGCATACGCACATGCACGCACACACACACACACACACACACACACACACACACACACACATTCTTGACATACTCTATACCTATATACATACGCACCTGTACACACATGCATTCAGCATTCACACACATACAAACACACACTTACTGTGTATCTTGTTCTATGTACACTCTTGCGTGAATTATGAACAGCATGCAGGACACCCAATACCTCCCAAGCACACACACACACACACACACGCATAAATACGCAGCAGATGTGTGGAAATTGGTAATGAGACATTTTGGGGGAAAGTTGAGAAAGAGGAATGATGGAGAGAAAGAGAGATGGAGAAACAAGAGAGAAAGAGAAGAGAAGTGAAATGTAGTGTAGTAGTGTAGTGTAGTTTTTTGTTGTTGTTCCAGCACAGCGGTGGGGTTCAGGAGGGGAAATGAGGCCTGGAGAAGTGATTTGTCACTTGTCGGCGTTTCTTCTCTCTCATTCTCATTGTCACACACAGAGAGCTGACTGGAGAGTTTCAAAAACAGGGAAGGGATAAAAATGCCGCCCTCTCTGACAACACAATCATTTTCTCGCCCCCCCCCCCCCCTCCCTCCCACACATACACACACACACACACACACATACACACACACACACAGCCAGCTTCTGATGTTTCCCTCCAGTGTGCTATATCTAATATATCTATGCCTCTCACATTCACACGCACTCTTTCTCTTTTCTCTTTCTCTCTCTCCCTTCCTCTCTCTCTCTCCCTCTCTTTCTCTCTTCCTCTCTCTCGTTCTCTCCCTCTCTCTCTCTCTGTTTCTCTCCCGCTTGCTCTCTCTTTCTCGCTCTCTCTCTTTTTCTCTCGCTCCCTCTCTCCCTCTCTCTGCCTCTCCCTCTCTCTGTCTCTCTACCTCTCTCTCTTTCTGCCCCCCCCCCTCTCTCTGCCTCTAACACATTTTCTCAGTCTCATCTTCTCCTTTTTCATCTCTGCATGCCCTCACCCTGTTTGCCCCCACCCCCTCATCCCTGCCCCCCACCACCACCACCCCCATACCCCCCACCACCACCCCAGCCCACCCCCGTCCACTTCTTTTCGGGGCCGCTTTCTCCATCTCTTCCTCCCTCCTTTTCTACTTCTATACAGAGCTCCCCCTGCTGGTACGTTTCTCCCCTCTCTGTATTTGTATGTGTGTAAAAACTTCACTAAACAGCCCAACTAATCCCTCATCTCTCTCTGTCTATCCATGTCTTTCTCTCTCTATCCATCTCTTTCTCTCTATATCCATCTCTCTCCTTCTATTCCTCTCTCCATCTCTTTCTTTCTCTATCCATCTCTTTCTCAGTCTATCCATCTCTCTCCCTCTCTTCTCTCTCTCCATCTCTTTCTCTCTCTACCCATCTCTGTCCCTCTGTTCCTCTCTCTGTCCATCTCTCTCTCTCTCCATCTCTTTCTCTCTATCCATCTCTGTCCCACTCTTCCTCTCTCTCTCCATCTCTTTCTCTCTCTCTCCATCTCTTTCTCTCTCTATCCATCTCTTTCCCTCTCTTTCTCCATCTCTCTCTCTTCCTCTCTCCATCTCTCTCTCTCTCTCTCTCTCCATCTCTCTCTCTCCATCATTCATCTCTCTCTCTCTCTGTCTCTGCTTAATGCCAGCCCTCTCTCTTGTTGTCTCCATAGAGTTGTCCTCCATCCATCAAGGGACAAAGCCTCTTATCCCTTCACCCACCACCCACCACCCCTCTTTACCTCTCCCTCCTTCCCTCTCTCCGTCTCTCTGTCTCCCTCTCCTTTTTTTTGCTCTCCCCTCTTCACACCTCTCCTGTTGGTGATTAATCCTGCTTTAGCTGGACTTCAAGTACAACTAAGAGGATGGGAGGAGAGAGAGAGAGAGAGAGAGAGAGCGAGGAAAAGACAGAAAGAGAGAGAGGGAGGGAGAGAAAGAGAGAGAAAGAAAAAGAGAGGAGGGGCGAGACGAGACCAGGCAGGTGCCAATGTTTGATAGATCCCCCTAATCTTTATTGAATTTGGGTATGATAGCGAGCGATGGCTCCCATACGTCAGGCCTGGCAGCTCGCAACCCTCCCTAAGGGTAGTAATGGTGTGTGTGTGTGTGTGTGTGTGTGTGTGTGTGTGTGTGTGTGTGTGTGTGGAGGGGGGTGGGGGAGTGGGGGGGTCGAGCATAGATCACTGTCGATATGCTCCAGTGACTGCCCAACTCGCTGTCCAATCTTTCAGATGAAGTGGAGAGAGAAAGAGAGAGAGAGAGACAGACAAACGGACAGATAGACAGAGAGAGAGAGTAGGACTTCTTTGGCAATACGCATATCTTATTTATCATCCCACAAAAGCAATGTTGAATTAAATTGAGAGAGACACAAAGAGAGCAAGAGAAAGAAAGAGGGAGGGAGAGAGAGAGGGAGAGAGAGAGCGAGAGAGAGAGAGAGAGAACAGAGTTAGATAGATAGAACACAAGGTAGATAGAAGAACACAAGATTGAGTTGGACACAGAGTGTGAGAACTGGAGAGGTTCTGAGAGATACACATAGAAGATGGCAACAACAACAGAACAAGCGACAGAGATGTTGGAGACAGCGAAATAGAGAGATGTTCTGACATGAGAGAGAAATTGAGACGAAGAGAAAGATACAGACATATCCTGAGGGGTATAGGATAAGGGAGGATGTTGAGAAAGAAAGAGAAAGAGAGAGACACAGAGAGAGACAGAGACAGAAAGAGGGGGAGGGAGAGAAACAGAACAATAGAGTAAGGAAATGGAGGAAGTGTGTGTATGTGTGTGTGTGTGTTTGGGTGTGTGTGTGTGTGTGTGTGTGTGTTGTGTGTGTGTGTGTGTTGTGTGAGTTTTAAATGTTGTATGGAGAGCAATACCCCAGGTCTCAGGGCTGGGATTGTTACAGAGAACTACATCCCCAAAAATCATGTACAACCCCTGCTTACCTCATCTCTAAAATCACACACACACACACACACACACACACACACACACACACACACACACACACACACACACACACACATACACACACACACACACACACTCTCCCTCCCTCTCTCACACTCACAGACACACACACACACACACACATACAAAATGGGGTTCATTCCTGGGTCATTTTCATGGTAACTTAGTATTATGTTTCAACTTGTAGACAAGTGGTTTTAATACATGGAAATATTCTCCATCAGAAATATTTTATTATTTAATTAGAACAGATGTAATTCGCTCATTAAACATGAATGTAAGTTAGACTTCTAGACTCTAACTTTGTTATACAGTACTACATGCTGGTCAGGGAAAAGTTAGAGAAACAGAAATGGAAACCTTATGTAGAGTCACAAGGTGAAGGACGTGACTGAGTGTTGTTGGACTCAAAAGAGTGAAAGAGAAATCTACCTCCTGTATGTGTGTGTGTGTGCGTCTTTGTCTGTGTGTGCGAGTGTGTGCGTCTGTGTGTGTGTGTGTGTATGTGCGAGTAGAGTATGAGTGTGCAAAGGTGTGTGTGTGTGTGTGTGTGTGTTTGTGTGTGTGTGTGTGTGTGTGTGTGTGTGTGTGTGTGTGTGCGCGTGTGTGTGCGTGCGCGCGCGAGTGCCCGTGTTTGTGTGTGTGTGTGCATGTTCGAACTCCTGGACACAAGCCCTCACTCAGCAATCTTTATTGACGGCCCTGACGGTTATGTATGGACATCTTAGAAGTTCTCTCCTCGATCACACGGTATGGATGAAGTCTTAGTGCATATGTCCTAACGCACAAACCAATTACTTTTTCTCAGGCCAAGTACTGTGTACACCACATGATGTACCCTGTAGCCTGTTTTCAGTACAAAAAATCTTTAAAAAGTCCTAAAGATGTGCACACACTTGTTGTTGGTCTTTGACTGGGATATGTGATATCTCTGGGTACTGCAAACTTGACCCTTCCAGCCTCGCTCTGTGTCAAGCCACAGTCTCCTCTTGTGTAAACGCTCACCATTTGGGGGCTACATTTGTGTCACGCTTCTGTTAATGGCATTAAAAATTGGGTACCAGTGACTTTAGTGCCACTCTCGCTCCCTCGCACGTACGCCAAAACCACTAGCTAAAAAGAACCAGAGACTGACAGGGAAGCGGAGCGCTGCCTGCTGCCTGCTGCCTGCTCGGAGGCCTGCCAGCCTGGGGAGCCCAGACTTGGCTTCCCCCTGCGGAGGAACTGGGACTCCGGCTAATCCACCACATCCTGCTCCACTTATTACTCCTCACGTTTTTATGGCGCGATTCGGGTTTCATTTCCACTCCGCTTGCCCTCGAAAGCCAGGTGTGTGTGTGTGTGTGTGTGTGTGTGTGTGTGTGTGTGTGTGTGTCTGTGTGTCTGCATGTCTGTGTGTGTCTGCGTGTCTGTGTGTGTCTGTATGTGTACATTCGTCTGTCTATATTCGTCTGTATGTATGTGTATGTGTCTGTATGTGCCTATATGTATGTCTGTATGCACGTGTGTGTGCATTTGCCCATGCATGTGAGCATGCAGTTGTGTGTGTGTTTTCGTGTGTGAGTATGCATGCATGTACTGCATGTTTACTTCCCTGGAGGTGGCATGAGTGTAAAAGAGAAGAAGAACAAGAAGAAGAAGCAGAAGAAGAAAAGTGCAAGAAGATGAATAATAATAAGAGAGAGGAGGAGATGGAAGGAGTAGAATAAGAGAGGGAAGATATGAAGAGAAAGATGTCTCTGTAGGAGAAGAAAGACAGGCAGTAGAGACTGAGGAAGCGCTGGAGTGCTTCAGAGCCTGTGTGTGTGTGTGTGTGTGTGTGTGTGTGTGTGTGTGTAGCACACAGTACAGCACAACGCAACACGTCTTGGTGTAAAGAGCCAGTGGGAAAGCGTGTTGGGGTATGCCTAAACCAGTCCCAAACCACACAACTGGAGAGCTCCCTAGGAATATGAACACACACACGCACACACACACACTCAAACATGCACACAGTCTCACACACACACAGTTACACACACACACAAAACAGAAACAGAAACTGAAGATAAGGACAGGCAGTGCCATGTATTGCAACATTTCAAAGATATTCCCACTCGAGAGCAACTCAAACACAGACACAAACACACATTCCCCCTACTTTTCCCTCCTCTTTCCCTCTGTCTCTCTCTATCTATCTATCTTTCTCTTCTCTCCTCTCCTTCTCCTCTTTCTCTCTCACCCTTTTCCTCTCTCTCTCTCTCTCACCCTCTTTCCATCTGTCTCATCCTCTCTCTCTCTCTCTTTCTCTCTTTCTCTCTCTGTGTCTCTTTCTCTCACTCACTCTCTCTGCCCCTCCCTTCTCTATGTTTATCACTCTTTCTGGAGCTGTCTCTCTCCTATTCTCCCTCTTGTTCCTTCCCTGTCATCACGCACTGTAGCTCATCACTAGCGTCTATGTGTGGAGCCTACACAGTGGATGGCAGTGTTTCCCCACACCACACACACACATAAACACATACACACACACACACACACACACACACACACACACACACACACACACACACACACATGCACACACACACACACAAGCGCATACACACACGCACATGCACACACACATGCACAGACACACACACTCACACACATACATACAAACGCCCCCTCTGCCCTCAGGCATGCCTTTTTCCCTCACACACCAGCCTTCCGGCTAATTATTCTGTCATCGCGCTTGATTGACAGCTCCTGCGAGCACGCTCAGTGGGCGTGGTCCGCAGTGTCAGGCGGCAGGTGTTGACGCACCAGCAGAAACATGTTTATCCTTCTGGCTGCCGCTGTGTTTTTCTCTTTTGTTCCTTCTTTTTCTTTTCATTTCTCTCTCCTCTCTCTCTCTCTCTCTCTCTCGCTCTCTCTCTCTTGTCTTTTTTTTTTAAAGCACGGTAATTGTCATATAGAGATGTCCCCACTGACGGCTTTTGTTCGAAGGAATCTACTCGAAAAACATTCGGGATTGCGAGGAGGAGTGGGATGGTGTGTCGGTGGTGTTGGATGTGTGGGGTGGGTTGTTAGGATATTTTTTTTTTCTTCTGCAAAGACTTTTATGTCTTTGCCATCTTGACTCACACGCAGTGGAAGTGGAACTAGTTTTGATTGCTACGGCGGATTCCTTTTCCCATTCCTCCTCCTCTCCTCTCTCCCTCTCCCCCTTCTTCCCTGAGAGTGCTTCTCTCTCTGCTTCATTCATTCATTCATTCCTCCTCACAGGCCTCTTAACATGAAAGGCCCGTTCAAATATTCATGGACCCCGCACAGACTTAAAAAAACCAGACAGCAGTGCTGCTGGGGTTGTGTCTTAAAGTATTACTACAGCACTAGCATAGTACCAGGGGCAGTACCAGGGCAGAAGAAATAACATCTCACTTGTCAGGTCCACTGAGATGATTTGTCCCCTTGGCCGATGGCTGCACTCTGAACAAGAACGAGCAGGAGTGTTGTATCAGCTTTGGTTTTGAACCAGAAAAATGAATGAACTGGACATTTTTTTATTTCTTTTTTTTTTATTTTATATATTTTTAAATCTTCACTTCTCATTTTTTGGAAAAGGCACTGTCTGTGTTCTCCAGGGGCCTGCTTTTCAAACGTGGCTATTTCCCTGTTCCTTTTCGTTTTCAACCTTTTTACAGCCTGAGCAGAAACCAACTCAGACAGGGCTTGCCTGTTCTGGGTTAGGCTGAGGGGGAATGCCCAAAAAGGCTGGGCATAGACATAACAGACACCAATTCCGATTTTCAAAATACATTACAAAAATAAATAGATAAATAAAAGCTTGTGTGACTCATAGCTGTTCAGATCTTTTTTTTTCCCAGGACTAAAATGCTGTAGTTCATGGAAAGACAACAGCCTCTGTTTCATATTGAAGGCCAGCAGTAGCCTTGAGGCTTGATGACCAACTTGTGGCCAGAGGGCACTTAATAACCCACTGCTCTCTTGCTGATCTGCCCAGTGGCCTTCATTTGAAGACTGGGCGGTGTGGCTGTGTGTGTGTGTGTGTGTGTGTGTGTGTGTGTGTGTGTGTGTGTGTGTGTGTGTGTGTGTGTGTGTGTGTTTGTAAGTGTGTGTGTGTGTGTGTGTGTGTGTAAGTGTGGATGTGTGTGTGTGTGTCAGTGTGATGCATTACAGTTAGCTCGACATAGATTACCACAGCATGTATGTGAGAATCCACTTGTGTGTGTGAATAGCAAGGTGTTCTCTGAAAACCAGCAGGAAAACACAACACAAGACGAAATACACCATCAAATAATTCAACTGAATTGTCCATGTGTTATGTCCTGTGTCACCCACTGTATGTCTCCTATATAACCTATGTCACCCCCCCCACCACCACAGCATAGAGGGCCCCTCTTGTCATGTGAATTATAGTGTACCATGTGTGGCTCTCTGTCTTGCAGATATTGACGAGTGCCAGCAGGTCCCAGGCCTGTGTCCCAACGGCGACTGCATAAACACACACGGCAGTTACCGCTGCTTCTGCCGCCCAGGCTTCCAGCCCGACTCCTCGCTGACCGGCTGCATCCGTAAGTCACCTCCCACCTCCCACCTCCCCCCACGCGCCATCTCTATGACCTCAGTGATCTTTCACCTCTGACCCATCTGTCTTGTTTTTTCTCCAACCCTTATAATTGTATATATGTATATATGTATATCTGTATATCGGTCGCTACCCCACCTCCCTCCCTCCCTCCGCCTCCCCGGTCTGAATGCTGCATGCAAAGGCGCCACTGGCAGTAACCGTGCGCTTGCATGGAGGAGGAATGGAGGACAGGAGTCTGGCAGTGTCGTGACTAAGGAAAGGGGGGCAGAAAGGGGGTGTCATTGCTGGGAAACTGGGGAAGGGTTTGGCAGTGGAAAGCATTCCAGAGAAAACGTGTGCGTGTGTGTATTTGTGTGTATGTATGTGTAGGTGTGTGTGTGTGTGTGTGTGTGTGTGTGTGTGTGTGTGTGTGTGTGTGTGTGTGTGTGTGTGTGTGTGTGTGTGTGTGTGCGTGCGTGTTTGTGCGTGCGTGTGTGCATGTGTGCATGTTTGTGTGTATGTGTGTGTGTGCCTGTGTGTGCCTGTGTATGTGTGTTTCTGTGTTTGTGTGTGTGTGTGTGTCTAAGTATGTGTGCCAAACTTCAGGTGTAGTTTTGTTAACTTCCAGAGGTGGATTTACCAAGAGTGTTTGTCATGTTTGCACACGCAACTTTTGGATTTTGTTTTGAAAGAATCCGAGGAACTCGCCTCAACATGGAAACAGTAAAAAAACAGTGATGTAGTGCACTTTAAGTCATGTCAGAAGCACCGTCACTGACTCCTTGCCCACAGGCATACAAAGTAGAAAGACTGAGAGAGAGAGAGAAAGCGAGGGAGGAAGGGACAGAGAGAAAGAGAAAGAAGAACAGACAGAATAGTAAAGTAGGAAGAGGTAAACAGGAAGTTAGCCTCTCTTTGGATTCTCTGTTCTGAGACAGGTATTTTTTGATATGGGCAACCATGTACAGTATGCTCCTATCCCGAACCACCCATCCCAAGTCCCTAAGCTTATCTGTACTTCTCCCAGTGGCGTGTATCTATGCTAGGGCTGGGTATCGATGCGGATTTATTTATTTACTTTTATTTTTCAGTATTAATGCCAGTTTTCCTTGTTTATGAAATGACTGAGTGGAGAATAACCCTTTTCTTGCCAATGTTTAGCCAGCGAATGTTTAGCCAGCCAATGTTTTTATATATATATATTTAAATCCGTATTGATACATACCGAGAAATCGATTTTAACCCAGGCCCTTATCTATGCTATCCTGTATATCTGCCTGTACAACGAAATTAAGCAGCAAGTCCACTAAAGGTGCAAGATGAAAAACAAAACAAAGTGTCAAGTACAAGAAGTACAAAGTACAAAGTGTCAAGTACAAAAAAGAGCAAAGACAACAATGAAGGGGGGGGGGGGGTGGTTCTGTGTACAAGGTGGTGAGAGGGGCGTAGGGAGAAGGGGGGGAGAAGTATAGACTAGTATAGTGGTGTGCAGTAGAACAGCAGATATATTGTACGACAGAGTATGGTATGCTTAGCTGTACTTCTCCCAACGTGTATCTATGCTATCCTGTATATCTGCCTCCCCCTCACTATAAGCCCCCCTGCCACCCCCCGCCAACATCTCCTGAGTTTGCGGTTGCTGGCTCTCGGTCGGCTGTTTAGCTCAGTGCTAATGAGATTTGACTGGTCATTCATCAACATCACCGGGAGCTGCCTGAGCAGGGAAGCCCACTTGGGCATCTCTCATCAAGGGGGAGACGCGACGCTGGAGCCACATGCCACCCCCCCCCCCCCCCCCCCCCCCTCCCTCCAGGGACTCTGGTTCTCACCGGCTGCTCAACAGATCGTTCCCTTAGTTAGCGCAGTCATTTACAGGATGGAACACATTTATACCTGGTTCAGGCAGGCTTGAAGGGGAGAGTCCAATGACACTCAGATGGATCAACGGGACACTTGCTCTATAACACAGAGCAAACATCGTTTCAACGTTTCAAAAAAAGAATTAAAGATGTTTTAAATATGTCTTTAACAATATTTTAAAAAGTGAATTTTAGGTGTTCGAAAAAAGGAATGATTTTTAATCTGTGCCCTTTCTACCTCTGGTTGGTTATGAAATCCTCCTCACTTTGCCATTGTGTGACCTGCATGTGTTGCCTGCCTTGGCTTTAAATGAATGGCTTTGTTTTTTTTTTTTGGCCAAGTGTGTCTGTATCCATGTTTGCACATCTGTGTGTGTTATTGACCACGGCGCACAACAGCATTATGTGATTATGCGTGTGGCAATGCGTGTTTTATGCGTGTTTTTCGATAACGTGCATGACTGCAACAGTAACCAACAGTAACGGAGTAGACAAATGAAGCATATCTGCTCTGAATACGCTACCCAGCAGGATGTTCAGCTTCTGTCTTTGGGTAAGGCGTAAATAAGAAGGGAGTGGGGGGGGTCTTCCTGATGAGGGGGTACTGGAGAGTCTGTGTTTATTTGCACCGTATGAACCAGAGAAGCAGAAGAGTCAGGTCCTTTAGAGTCCAGAGGAATCCTCCTGCTCTTCTCCATCTCCTCCCTGCTGTTCTGTTTCTCCGCTGTCCACCTGCTTTCCTGTCTTCCTTCTATCCTCTTGAACAGAGGATCTCAGTTCTCACTTCTTCTCTCCTCACTTTGTCTTCCCTCTCACCTCTCCTCCTCTCTGCTTCTCCTTTCACTTCATCTTACCTTCCTTCTTACTTTGCAATTCTCTCTCTCTTTCTCTCTCTCCCTCTCTCTCTGCCCACTCTCTGTCTTTGCATTTCTCTCTCTTTCTCTCTCTTTCTCTCTCTCTCTCTCTCTCTCTCTCTCTCTCTCTCCCCCCCTCTCTCTCTGTCCACTCTCTCTCTTTGCATTTCTCTCTCTTTCTCTATCTCTCTCTCTCTATCTCTGCCCCCCCTATCTGTCTTCCTTTCCATATCTATCTCTCTCTTTCTCTCTCTCTCTCTTCACTCTCCTGGAGAAAAACAAAAAGCTAAAAGATAGTATCCCTTGTGTAGAAAAAGGTGGAGAGGCTGAGGTGAGGTGTAGGCTCACGTGGAGAGAGAGAGAGTAGCGCTCGTGCTAAATAACTGCAATCACTAAATCACTTCAGCTCAGAGAAGGACTCACTCATATTAATTAGTGGTTTGGTTTTGGGCTTCATGCCATTTAGATGTGGACAGAGAAGAAGGAAGAGAGATCGAGTTTGAGTGTGAGTTTGTGAGTTTGTCTTGTGAGCCTTTGGGGCGTGGGGGGAGGGTGGGGGTGGGGGTGGAGTGGGTGTTTAGGAGGGGGTGCCACAGGGGAGCATCTGTCTGCGTGTGTGTGTGTGTGTGTGTGTGTGTGTGTGTGTGTGTGTGTGTGTGTGTGTGAGTGTGTGAGTGTGTGTGTGTGGTGAGGGGGCATAGATGAGGTTCTGTGGCTGGTGTGATTGCTGCCTGCCATGGCCGATTTCCCCCGCGTGTCCGAGTTGAGAAGCATGAGACTCGCAGGCGCCGTCACAATTAACGCGGGACAGCCCCTCCTTTCTCACCCTTACACTCCAGAACAGCCATGCAGTCACACACACACACCACACACATAGACACACACACACACACACACACACACACCACACACATAGACACACACACACACACACACACACACACACACACATATATATACACATACATGCACGTCAACACATGTATATGCACACACAAACATATATGTATATGCATAAACTCACAAATGCACACACACACATGTATATGCACACACAAACACATATATGTACATGCAGAAACTCACACACACACACACACACACATTCACACGTCAACACATGTATATGCACACACACTCCACTTTGATGAGTATTAATGTGACACAATATCCAGAGGGTAAAATAATGTTAGCCAAATTAAAAACCTGCTGTGGTGACCTTTCGTCCTGAGGAAAGCTGAAGGAATGCTCGCTACTATTTTGTTTTCTTTCTGTCCTGGCAAGTATTGGCCCAGTAGAGCATAGTGGTCATTCACCGTCTGTTTACACGCCATTCTGACACACTGGCTCTGGGACAGGTTTTCAACACAATGACGGGAATATGTTCTTGCGTATTTTTAAAAAAAGTCCGGTTTAAGCCACACTAATACAGTAATTTAAAGCAACACTAAGTAGTTTTCGTCTTTTGGTCGCCCCAACAGGTTGGAAGCAGAATTGTCTCTCATAAAATATTACAGAGAGACAGCTCACTCCTCCAAACTTACTTAGTCCGGTTATAGCTCATGGAGGGCAGCAAAGCAAATTCAGAAGTGCCTTTCACCCAGTGACGAATCACTGAAACAATTTTGGAAACATTATTTTAAGGTTAAAAAAAACTACTTAGTGTTGCTTTTACTTTTATAACTGAGCATGTAAACATACTGACTGACTCCAACACTGTCACTTGGGACACACACACACACGCACACACACACACTGGCTTTAGAATGGTGCAGTCATTGTTGTTTGGCTCGCATCAGACAGTTCTCTCTCTCTTCCTGTCTGGTTCTCTGGTTCTCTCTCTCTCTCTCTCTCTCTCTCTCTCTCCGTCTGGGTGTTTGTCTCTTGCTGTGCATCCTTTGGGTCTGGTGCATGCATGCCCTTGCACAATGTCTCCCAGCCCTTTCGCATGGAGGAGTTGCTGTGTTTCACAGAACCGTTTGTTTTTTGGCACACAACAGTGTCTGGAATCAACCACCGCCTAAATGGTCCATTCCCACAAAACACAAACTTCATTCTGCACACATCCACACCACTCTGTTGCACATTGCTCTCTTCCCAGTTTGTTCTGTTCCTATTTATGCTCTGTGTATGTTTTGTAGTAGTAGTAGTAGCAGTAGCTTGCTCTAGTGTTTACTGTTCACTGTTTGCTCTCTGCCACTCAAAAATCCCTTTGAAAAAGGTGAAGCCTCTCAGTTTAAACTCTGTTTCTTTTTTCCTTTAGTTATAATGATATAGCTTTGGGAGGTTTTCACCACTGTGTCAAGGCATTTTTGACCCCAACTGCTGTAGTTTGTGTTCACTTGTTCTTGTAGCCCCATTAGTGGGAAAGAGTTAGTTGGGACTGTTCTCTCTTTTTTTTGTTAAATGGTGATGGGAAACCACTTTTATTCTTTTCCTCTCTTCTTTCTTTCTCTCTCTTTCTTTTTCTCTCTCTTTTTTCCCCCCATGTATGTCTTACACACTGGTGCACTCTACTTCAACCCTGTTTTTTCCTCCTCCTTCACACACACTTCCACCTTCCACCTTCCTCTTCCCTCCTGCCTCCTCCTCCTCCTCCTCCTCCTCCTTGTCCAGCCGACACTCCTGTCGTCCCGGAGGAGAAGGGCGCTTGCTTCCGATTGGTCGGCTCGGGGAAGCAGTGCTTGCACCCAGTGTCCACTCAGCTGAGCAAGCAGCTGTGCTGTTGCAGCGTGGGTAAAGCCTGGGGCCCCCGCTGTGACAAGTGCCCCCCGCCCGGAACAGGTAAGCCCCTCCGCTCCACCACCTCCACCCCCCAGCACCCCGCACCACCACCACCACCACCACCACCACTCCGCCCCCTACCACCCAGCCACCCTACCACCCACCGACACCCACAACCACCCACTCTCTCCTCAATCACACCCCCAGCCTTGCAGGCTTCCTCGGTGGGCTGTGCAGTGGTGTGTTGTGGGGTGGGTCTTGTATCACTTTGCTGTTTCTACCCACTGTACTGTAGGTCTAATGCATGTGTGTCTCCTCTGCTAGAGCTATGTAGAAGCTTCTGGGTTTACCATCAGGCTCCACCACCATCACCACTACTGGTTACGCACCCTGTGTCTTCATGTGCACGCATGCACACACGCACATACACATACACACACACACACACACACACACACACAATTAAGAAGTCTTTAGCCATGATGCGTATGTCTGTGTCCATGCAATGGACTGTCACCGGTTTCCTGTTTAGAAGGGTATTGTTTTTGCATTGTAAATGCTGCCAATGTTCTTCAGGGTTTAAGGTAAAGGGTTTTGTGTCTGTTGTGTTGCTGCACCATAAAACAACTCCAAGTAATGTCTCTGTTAAATTCTGCCTCATTGAAGTGCAAATTGTTTGATCAAAATCGATGATGAACCAACAACACTTCTCTCAGAAAGCACATTTTATAACAGATGTTGTCAAAGGAATACAAAGCAACATGTTACCAAGCTTTTGAACAGTTGGGAAACAGGCATATTCTGGGGGGGGGGGTTGTGGAGAGTTTAAAACTGTATTGGGTAGTCACTCACAGGTGGCTGTGTGTGTTGGACGTCTGGGGCGAGATTAAAAGCCATTAAACGCGTGTTTATGAAACATCTGCTGTCTTAATCTGTGAACAGGCTTGAGCTGGATAGACAGGTGGGATTCAATTCTTTTAGCTTTCCCTTCCTCGTGTTGTTTTTTCATTTATTTTTTTTTCTCCTCTTACTTTTTTCCCCTCCTTCTCTTTGTTTCCAAACCAAGACCAAGAACTCTTCTCTGTGACGTTTTTCAAACGGAAGCCCCCGTGGACGGTTTATTTTGATTATTGATTTTCACGGCGTGCGCTTTTTGTTTCCGTTGGCGCGCCACAACGTCGGACAGCTGTTTCTGCTGTCCTTTGCGAGACGGGAGCCCGTCTGTTGGTACATTCTAGCAAAAAAAAAAGAAAATTAAATAAAAAAAATAAAAAATCTGCTCAGCGCTCCCTGGCGCGGGCCCTGGCGAGGACAGGAAACAAAGTCTCGCTTCGACTTAAGCATGTGTTCCTCTTTCGAGATGCAGTTCGTTGATAAGGCCCCTGGACTAGGAAGGGCCTCCGTTACACTGTGTTACATTTACTGGCCTCTTGGTCTCTGGTAGTCAGGTTCCCTCCTGCCTGCCCTCCTTGCCCTTTCTGACAGACAGACACACACACACACACACACACACACACATGCATAAACACACACACCTTCCCATCTCCCATCTCAAGCCTTGACATTTGAGGATGCTGTGTTTAGACACTGTAACTTTTTTTGATGGGTTTGTTCCATGGCATTTAAACAGCCAACTTTTTCTTTCAGGGGAGTGGCTGTCTTTATCTTTATCTCTGTAAAAAAAGGCGATTCACTGTATCTCTTCGTTTCCCCATTGGGAGTAGCCCACTCACTCTCACCGTATCTGTCATGGTGGAGCAAGATGGGGATGGGAGAGCAGATGTGTATTGTTATGGTGCTTCGTGTTATAGGCACACACACACACACATGCACACACACACACACACACACACACACACCTCTTATCGTCGTGTAATCAGTGTGCAAGGGCAAGTGCTGGAGTTATGTGCTTCTTTCTCGCGCGTGACAGGAATGCAGGGTGTTTGCGTTCGGAGGGGTGGGGGTTTGGGGGGGGTGAGTGGGTGGGGGCGTTGATTATGGAGGAAGCTTTTGGGTGTGCCATATTCTCTTCACGTTATTGCAGGCGTGCAATCCATCAGCTGCAGCCCACACAGTTTTTTTTTCATGGAACATGCATTTAAATCTGTACAAGAATCATTAAACAAACTGTAAAGCAATTTCCTTTTTATTGTTTTGGCCAATCATCCATTATTTTCACCACTTATTTTAATTGCTTTATTGTGCGTCTTATTATTTTCATTGTCCATATAATTTGTAAAATACCTCCACCCGCCCACCACAGCATCAAATGGACCAGTGCTTTATGACAACACAAATAAAATCCATGGATTGAAGTCGTAAAACTATCTGTTTTTTTATTTTTATTTATTTATCCTATCACCCCCATTTCTCAGCTCTGTTTCATGAGATCTGCCCTGGCGGAATGGGCTACCACGTCACCGGTCAGATCAAGCACAAGCCAATCAGCCGACCTCAGCCTCAGCCCCAGCCCCAGCCCCAGCCTCAGCCTCAGCCTCAGCCTCAGCCTCAACCTCACCCTCAACAGCCCCAGCCCCAGCCCCAGCCCCAGCCCAGGCCTAGGTGGCCCTCCCAGCCGGAGATTCCCCCCGTGCCCCTCCCCACCGCTCACAAACCTGTGGAAGCCCTGAGCGTGACGGAGAGGCAACTTCCTGGTGTACCAGGTGAGTCAACTCAGACACCCCTTGTTTGTTTTTTTTTTTTCTTTTCTTTGAGAAAGAGAGGCCAAAACCTGGTACTAGTCTAGACCTCAGTGTCCCTCAGTTGTGAAAAAGAGAAAAGGGGTTAAGGAAGCACCTTCGGGCTGAAATCTTTGCAGCCTAGCCAGCCAGCCAGCCAGCAGGGATTCTCTGCCAGGATGGTCGGGTTACAAGAATTTTGTTTTCTTTTTCTGTGTGTTTTTTTTTTTTACTCATTTGTTTGTTTATGTTTGTTTGCAGATGAATGTCTGACTCCTCAGTTGTCTGTGTTTTGGTTCAGGTTTTTTTTTTCTTTTTACCTCATCAGCAGATTCTCATGACCAGAGCTGAATAGAGATCTCTGTCCCACTAACCCACCACCCCACCACCCCCAACCCCTCTCCCCATGCCCACAAATTAGTGTCTGAATTTCATACACCAGACAGTTGAAAATCACCACTAAGCAGTCTCTCATGAGGAAAAGGCTATCAGGGGGGAAAAAAAAAGACACTAATAACATTTACCATCCAGTAGAAAATTAGTGTCATCTATTCTTTGTCTTTGCCCCTGACATCCGATCCAGTTAGCAGCACAAAGAAAGCCCTCATGCCTTTGGTGTGCTGGGTCTTTCTGGGCCCTCGTATCCTGAGTAAGAGACACTCTTTTCTCCCTCGGAGTCGTGGTAGATGTTTGGCACCCTGTGGGCTAAAACTGAGAGGGAAGGCGGAGTGCGGGAGGGTGGGGTTGGTGGGGGGGATGTTGGCAGCACCAGAGCACCAGAGTAAATTTGTCCAAATTTGCCAAGCATTCAGACGGAAGGGATTACAGAAGGACAGACAGACTCGCATCCCAACACAACCACTCTGACAAAACTCTGGAGTCCCACTTCAGTTTAACTGTCTTGTTATGCTTGAGGAAGAAATTAATTACACTCTCTACTTTGTCTATTTTTTCTAAACATATTCTCCTAATCCAGAACATGACCCAAATGTGTCTGGTGTGTACTTGGTTTTTAACTTTCACTTTGTTTATTTTGACAGGGACAGTGTACAAAGACATTAACCTTATGGAGAGATATTTTGTTTAGCAGAGTTTGCTATTGTTCACCTGTAGTCCCTAGTGAATCAATATTAAAAAATAATAAAGTGAGCAATACGAATAGTTAAGTTGCATTTGTACAAATTAGAAAATTCACCCCCCACCCCATCCCCACCCCACACACATCACATATATTCATAAGGGACATTTCTAAATAGGCTAAGAGCAGAAGGCACATAAAATATACCATAAAATATACCAAAGTTTTAAACTCAATGAATTAAATACTTTATGCTTGGTATATTTCATAAAGTAAGAGGCAAAGATTTTGGCCTGGCACCAGATAAGCAGGATAGGAGCTAAAAAGCTAAAGACCAAACCAATGTGCTAACACATAGCTGCCAGTTCTTCAGGGTCAAATTAATGTCTGCATTCGTTTTTGTCTGCAATGACAATGTATTTAACTTTCATTCATCTCATTCTCCTTCTTTCCACACATAATGTAACATAGTGTATCTAAGAGAGAGAGAGAGAGAAGGATTGTGATTGTGTTGTGTTGTGTGTCTCTGTGTGACAACTTCATTCACTTACACTCCAAACCTTTTCGGTTATGATCGTCCATGCATCATGTGTGTATGGTATGTGTGTCTGTGGTGTGTGCGTGTGTGCATCTGTGTGCACGCGTCTGTGTGTGTGGTGTTAGCTTTTGCTCTCTGTAAGTGAAAATATCATCCACATAGCTTTTTATAGGCTCTCAGCAAAACTAGCCATAAAAAAATAACACGAGCCTGAAATACGACATGGAGTTCGGCCAATTTCATTCTTTGCCTCGCTCCTCTCTCTTTAAAAAAATAAAAAAATAAAAAAACATGCTCAAGCAGGATGCCCTTGGTCTGTAATTAACATTTGTCCTCTCGGTGTGGAGTGAGATCATATTTCCGTGTTCAGAGTGACTTTGGAGCCAGTGAAGGTGACAGCCTTCTCATTCCAGCAGCTGTTATTGTTTCATCTACCTACCCCCCCACCCCCCCCCCCCCCCCCCCCCCCCCCCCCCCCCCCCCCCCCCCCCCCCCCCCCCACCGCAGGAGAGGACGTTCGAGCTGGCTGTAATTATATACAGTAATTAATTTGGTTACGAGGGGCCGAAAAGGCCGCTCAAATGCCCTGTTGTACTTAAAGGCATGAAAATGAGATGTGCATTGCGTTGTGCATCACGTTCAAGTGTGTCTCACCATCTTTATTTTGTTTTTTTGTTTTGTTTTTGTTATGTTTTTTTATTTCTATATTTATTTTATTTACTTTGAGCAGTAGGCACAGTGGTCCCGGAGCAGGTAGGTGTGCCATCATCACTTGCGGCCCATTTCCTACAGGCTTCCCAGCATGCAGCTGTGCCTCTCTGCCTATTCTCGTCGCAGCCTCTCTGGTGCACCTCTGTGGCCAATGTGGCCAAACCGAATCGCAAACTCACTCGTACCGCCGGCACACGGCAAAAATCAACAGCTCTGCATGAGGTCGGCAATCGGCATCACAATGCATGACAATCCAACGCACTCTGCTTTATTTCTGTCAAAAAAACAACAACAACAACAACACTGAAGGAAGAGATATTTTTATGCCCAGACAGAGAGAGAAAGACTTTTTGCACCACTGCCAAATCTACAAATTGAAAAAAATCACACCTGAGAGAGTCTGGGCATATTTCTTTTTGCTCAAACAAAGTTATAGCTGTTTACTTTTTTAACTGTTCTGTTTTTTTTTGTTTCTACCAGCACTGCTTGTTTTTGAGGGTATTTGAGACTTATTTATGTGTAATGATTTTTTTCCCAGAAATATTGCTGCTAGATTGTTTCATTTTTCTATTAAAAAAGCGCTGTGATTGCAATGCTTATACTCCTCGGTTCCAAAGCTCAAGGTCTTTCTGCCATAGAAACCTAAGCTGTTGTTTTACTAAAAAACCTTCACATAGAAGCAGTAAGCATTCAAACAGGCCACAGACTCATTTTCATTCAAAGCTTTTGAGTGTGGTCCAAAACAGCGAGTCTCACGCTATAAACGCACATATGGGTATAGTCACTACCAGCACGCTTAAATAAATGTAATTTCAGGTGGCTGAACTGTCAACACTTGGATTTTCTCATTTAGTGTGAGTTCTTACAAGAAGTCGAAGGAGAATGCTTTGTGTAGTAATGAGACAATCAAAACGAATCCCTGAAGGCACAAGTAGATCCACTTAGTTTTATTTAGTTGCCTCTTGCTTCAAAGAGGACGTAAAATCGATAGCTGAGATCCCCATGAATGCTGATTTGAATTCTTAGAACTTTCACCAGAAAGGGGCATTTCATTAATTTACACCAAGGCCTTCCTCGCTCGCTTGTAAAGTGACAAAGGCGTCTTCGAATTGAACCGTCTGTTTATAAGTTTAATTACGTTCACTCAGTGCCCTAGAGGTGTTTTTAGGGTTCGAGCGCATTAGTTATTGCAGCCCAGATTTAAAAGTTGATTGTTTTTCTCTCCGTTTGGTAACTGTCCCTGTGAGATTTGTGGCCGAGCCCAGGATATTGTTTTGTACAAAGCTTTTTTTTGGTCGCCAAAGTCTGGTTGTGATTGTCTCTGAGGGAGTTTAGTCAGCATCTCTGTTATGAGCGACGACAGGGGTAACACACAACCACAGTGTATCTGAAGAAATATCCCAGACATGCCCCAAAGCCATATTGTCCTTCATGACAACACAAGCCCACTTGTTTAGACAAGATAAAAAAAAAACTCATGCAAATACACTGTCCCGACCTGAAATACTATCTGTTGGAAGCCTTGAACAGAACACATACATAAGTCAAATAGGCTTTTGCTGACAAACTTGTAGTTACAACTGTAGCTCTGTCTTAATTTACTAAATAATAAACCTTAGGTGATCATCTCAGTTTAGAAACACTAAATTAGTAGGTTTAATTGCACTGCAAGACTTCAGGCAGATAAGTTCTATACTAGTTAGGTGTGCTGGTACCTGTTACCCTAATTATTGGTTAGTGTTACTATGTTGTGTTTCCATAGGCTTATCCTTGATTTGACAACATTGTTTATATGAGAATAACCAATGAAGCTGCCGCTGCTGCCGCCATCAGACTCGGAGACACCAATGTGACACATATGGCTGCTTCTTGAGGATTGGCTCCTCCACTGTACACTCTCAGAAAAAAAGGGAAAAAATTTTACTTGTCACACCAGCAGTACCCTCAAAGGCACATA
>CM059286.1:9314019-9319019 GCA_030347295.1 Setipinna tenuifilis
CATGTTGTTGAGATGAGAAGGGTGTGTATTTTACAAGGGCTTTTTACCCATCTAGCATTACAAATGAATTAGCAGAAGATGTTCACAATTAATAACAATTAGATTGGAACAGTATGAGTGATTGTAACAAATGGTTTGTACAGTCTTTATACAGTCTTCTCAGCAAATGCATGTCATTTTTCTTTGCTCTGGCAAGAAGTCTTGGCATTAAATGATCATAAGTGCCGTTGTTCCCTGGAATACTTCAAATTAAGTGGTTGTGATTTTGTATAAATGCATACACATTTCTCTTTTTGGCTGATACACTCTCATGCTCTCATTTAAAAAAAATAAACACTGTTCATTTGTACAGCTGAACAGGAAGACATCTAGCCCATATGGCAGTTTCGGTTGTTATTAAGTGTGTTCCTGTGTTGGGGCAGCACAATCCACAGACCTCCTGCTTAGCCCAGCGTACGACTTTAAACCACAAGCAATTACACAGCTATTGTACAGTGGCAAATAGCTTCGGCCATTAGCTGGAAATCTATTGCAGCAGGAAGGGCGCTCTCATCTTCCCTGGAATGATGGCGCGAGCTGTCTAGTATGTGTGTATGTGTAAACACCAACACTCATAAAAAAATACTCGGGTCAGTACCGGTTCTTCAGAGCAATGCCATAAAAGAACCTTTTTCAGTACTTCAAGGAAGCGTAGAAGCATTAGTTTTTTTAAAGAACCATTTGACTGCTGATATAACATAACAGCCCATTATGATCTGAAGCTCTGAAGAGGCTCTGAAGAACCATTTCAACATTTGAATGGTTTTTTAAATGTCTGGATGGTTCCATGGAGAGTGAAGGTTCTTCTATGGCATCGATGAACCGGTACTGGCCCCATTATTTTTTAGAGTGCATCCCAAACCTTTACCAACAAAGGCCCCCTTTAATTTGCTGATGGGTGTGATCAGTTTAGCTGGGCCTGATTTTTAGGATACGTATGTGCATGTTTATGTTGGTATGGGTGAGAATGTGTGCACATTTCTGTGAAAGCTTCTGTGTGTATAATTGGGTGTGTGCTTGTGACTGTGTGTGCACATGTGTGAGTGTAAGTGTGTGTGTTAGCATCTATATTTGACTGTCTGCGTATGTGAGTATGTGCATATGTGCTTGCGTGCATGCAGGCAGGCATATAGTATGTGAGGGTGAGTATGTGTAAGTGCGCAAATGTGTGTGTGGGTAAGGGTGTGCATGTTTAAGTGCGCGAGTGTGTGTGCGTGTGCATGCGTGCCTGTGTGTGTGTGTTAGGGTGACCATATGTAAGTGCACGAGTGTCTGTGTGTGTGTGAGTGCGTGTGTGTGTCAGAAAGTGTGTGTGTGTGAGTGTGGTATGGTTTGGGGCCTGATGTGTAGCTGTGCTTCCTTGTGCATGCGTGCCTGTGTGTGTGTGTTAGGGTGAGCATGTGTAAGTGCACGAATGTGAATATGAATGTGTGTGTGTGTGTGTGTGTGTGTGTGTGTGTGTGTGTGTGTGTGTGTGAGTGCGTGTGTGTGTCTGAAAGTGTGTGTGTGTGTGAGTGTGGTATGGTTTGGGGCCTGATGTGTAGCTGTGCTTCCTTGTGCATGCGTGCCTGTGTGTGTGTGTTAGGGTGAGCATGTGTAAGTGCACGAGTGTGAATATGAATGTGTGTGTGTGTGTGTGTGTGTGTCTGAAAGTGTGAGTGTGTGAGTGTGGTATGGTTTGGGGCCTGATGTGTAGCTGTGCTTCCTCCTGTCAGACATTGATGAATGTGCCCAGAGACCCCTGCTGTGTGCCAACGGCCGCTGCAGCAACACCGCCGGCAGCTTCCAGTGCCTGTGCCAGCACGGCTTCCAGCCTGATGAAGAGGGAACCAGCTGCGTCGGTAAAGACACTTCACATTTCACCCCTACGTTCACTCTCTCCTCCACCCCCCCCTCTCTCTGTCGTCCTGTCTCGCTTTCTCTCTCTCTTTCTCTCTCCCTCTCTCTCTCTCTCTCTCGCTTTCTCTATCTCGATGTCTTTCTTTCTCTCGCTTTCTCCCTCTCGTTCTCTTCCTTTCTTTTTGTCTCTCGCTTTTTCTCTCTTGTTCTCGTTCTTTCTCTCTCTCTCTCTCTCTCGCTCACTTTCTCTCTTTCTCTCTCTCTCACTGTCTCTCTCTTTCTCTCTGTTCTCTGTCACACTGCTCTTTGTTTTCAGTCTCTCACCCTTTGCATTCAGTATTTCTCTGCTTGACGTCTTCTACCTATTGATCACTTTATCCTTCTGTCTCATCTCTCTCTATCTCTCTCTCTTTCTTGCACTCTCTATCTATCTCTCTCTGTCTCACTATCACTCTCTCTCTTTCTCTCTCGCGCTCTCTCTCTCTCAGACATGCACACGTACACACACATGCCCTTGTTCTGTCTCTCCTCTAAATTGTATCTTTTAAAAAGTGTCGTTGGTCACAAAGTTGATGGTCACCAGATGGTTCTTTATTTGGTTCGCTGGGCGTGTTGGAATTTTTTAAGTGAAATCTGATTTCCTGCCCTCCTCCCCTCCTTGCCTCCCTCCATCCCTCCATCCATCCCCTGACTTTGCCCCTTAAAGCCACCACCATCCACCAGACACCAGTCACCAGTCAGTCACCCCAGACGCGACCAGACGCGTTTTTCCCCGAAATGGGGCGGCGTGGTGGTGGTGCGGACGAGTGGCTATAGCCACGGATGTGGCTGCCAGGAGGCCCATTAAGAGACATCGAAATAATCACTCAGCCCACCCTAGATATAAATACCTCCACCACTGGTGAGATGAGGTGGTTTAAGACCAGCCATTTTTTTAGGGTTTTTTTTTGCCTCTTTTGCCCCATCTTCTCTCTCAATGACTCAAATTGAGGTCTGCGGGGTAGAGCAGCAGCAGCAGCAGGAGGAGGAGGAGGACGATGATGGATATCCAAGACAGCTCCTTCGTCGAAAATGTCTTCGTCTTCATCTTTGTCTTCGTCTTCGCCTTCGTCTTCGTCTCCGTCTCCATCTCGTCTCTTTCGAGAGAGAGGAGAGAGAAGAAAGAGATGAGAGACACTTACTGTACACTTGCATACTTATTTCGACATTTTTTTTTGTCTAGTTATTATAGTTGGAACTCTCACTTTGATTCCATTTCTAGAAAGTTCTAGCTGCAGTTCCAGTTCATTCTTTAGCGTTCAGTAGCACCTAGGACAGACCTCAAGGGGAGCTGAAGAATGATAGCAAGCAGAGGTGTTGGCTTTGTCAGCTTTGTCATCGTTTTTTTGTGTACTTGCTCCACTTAGACCTGCGGCACACTCTCCCTCTGGGGGGAAATATTATTTGGTTGCTATGCAGGGGATGCAGCTATACTGGAGACCAAATTGTTTCACATTGCTCTCTTTTGGTAGACCATCCTCTTTTTTTCCTGGAGCAACCCCTTCCTTGGTGTGTGCGTGTGTGTGTGTGTGTGTGCGTGTGTGTGTGTGTGTGTGTGTGTGTGTGTGTGTGTGTGTGTGTGTGTGTGTGTGTATGTGTATGTGTGTCTCCCCGTGCCTGCGTGCGTGCGTGTGTGTAATTACTCTGTGAATGTGTGTAAGTGTGTGTGGCTGGGTGTCTGTGTTGTATCCTTCCACCCAGCCTCTTTTTGCACCTCTGACACAGGAAGTCCCACCGCAGAGTGCCCGCAGCCACTTCCTGTCACCTCAAAAGAGGGCATCAATCTCAACACCGCAGGGTAGAGAGCTACAGTTTTTTGGAGCCTGCGGCCCACGGCTTCTACCAGTCAGCCAGAAATGGGGAATCAGAGATCTGGGATCTGGGATCTAAGGCGTTTTGTCAAATTTGGCTCCCAGTGTCGGGTTATGTAAACTGATGTCTCACTTTCATGTGTGTTTGTGTCGTTACGAGGCCCAACAGGGGAGCCCTAATCACATCCACAGGCCCAAGCATGGAGGTGGATACATGCTGAACACGCCATAATGTCAAGCTTTATACCTCACTGGAGGGCAAGAATGTTCAATCTGTCTCCTATCTGCCTCCAAGTTTTGATTTGCCTGACTTTGACTTCTCTACTCCCCTCTTCTCCTCTCTTCTCTTCTCCTCTCCTCTCCTCTCCTCTCCTCTTCTCTTCTCTTCTCTTCTCTTCTCTTCTCCTCTCCTCTCTTCTCTTCTCTTCTCCTCTCTTCTCCTCTCCTCTCCTCTGCTCATGCCTCTGACCTCTCTACTTTCTCTCTTCTCCTCTTCTCTCCTTTTCTCTCATCTTGTTTCCTCTCCCATTTACTCCTCTTCTTTCCTCCTCTCTCCTCTCTGCTCCTCTCCTCTTCTCTCCTCTCCTCTTCTCTTCTCTCCTCTCCTCTCCTCTCCCCTATTCTCCTCTCCTCTCTCCTCTCCTCTCCTCTCCTCTCCTCCTCTCCTCTCCTCTCCTCTCCTCTTCTCTTCTCTCCTCTCCTCTCCTCTTCTCTTCTCTCCTCTCCTCTCCCCTTTTCTCCTCTCCTCTCCTCTCCTCTCCTCTCAGATGTGAATGAGTGTTTGAGGCCTGGTGCGTGTGAAGACGATGGCTTCTGTGTCAACACTCCGGGCTCCTTCACGTGCCGCCACTGCAGCAGTGGCCACAGGATGAACCCGCATGGCCAGTGTGAAGGTAAAATGTGTGTGTGTGTGTGTGTGTGTGTGTGTGTGTGTGTGTGCCTGCGTGTGTGTGCCTGCGTGTGTGCATGTGCGTGTGCCTATGCATGCACACATGCATGTAAGAGTACTCCCTAAGTTGTACTCTTTACTGGAACAGTTGAAAGTGTGTTTGTGTGTGTGTGTGTGTGTGTGTGTGTGTGTGTGTGTGTGTGGGTGCGTGTGCCTGCATGTGCGTGTGCCTATGCATGCACATATGCATATAAAAGTACAGTTGTACTATTTACTGGAACAGTTGAAAGTGCGTGTGTGTGCATGCATGCGTGCGTGCGTGCATGTGTGTGTGTGTGTGTGTAGCCACAATTTCACATGAAGAGAGGCATCTTCCCAGAGCT
>CM059286.1:9324019-9329019 GCA_030347295.1 Setipinna tenuifilis
AGATATAGACGAATGTCTGGATGCCTCGGTCTGTGCACATGGCCGATGCTCCAACTTTGAGGGCTACTTTGTCTGCTCATGTGATGAAGGCTACACGCTGAGCCCTGATGGCAAATCCTGCACAGGTAAGCAAAGTCCATCACCAGAGCAGATCTAAAGTCCATCAGCAGACCACATCTAGACCACAATAAAGCCAAAAAGATCTGCTTCAAGTCCGCTCAGTGTTGCATGACTCATTAGCCAATACAAGCAATCATACAGTCTTTTTGCCTGAGCAACATTTTGAGCTTCAATGAAAACATCAAACCAAATGCTGAAAGATCTGAGTGTGTCTTATGCAAGAAGATAAACTTTGCTTCCCAAGATAGGCAGTCCCAAGTCAGTGCCCAGTTCCAAGTCCATTTCCTCAATCCACCATGTGAGACACAAAATGACTTGAAAACAAGATTTTGCAGTATACTTATATGTGTTACACAACATTGAACATTTTAATACCATACTAATATTATACTAATAATTTGTCTTTTATTTTGGCTGCATTTGGGACTTTTTTGGGAGGTTTTATATAGACTTCTTATAGTGCTTCAGTAGAGACCCCCCAGTAATTCCTCTGCTGCCTTCACTGTTTGTTGTTTTCCCGTAACCCGTGCTGGGTGAGCAAACTTGTCTGGGACCTTTTGCCAGACTTAGTGGTGTGCTGGCCAGGCCAGAGTGAGGCCCGCTTAAGATGGACCCAGACCCGCGCTGTGTGGGGTCATTAATCATTTAGCCACCGCTACGCTGATGCGTGACCGTTCGCCACTCCCCACGATACCCCCCCCCCCCATTTTGGGGACGCCTGCTGAATTACTGGTGGACATTTTAGTATAAACGGACTCCTTGTTTGCTGGGAGTTATCTACGTCAGTGTTGCACATACATATTTATATGAACTAAAATACTGTACAAATGCTTGCAATGTTTTGTGTAGGATCTCCCCAAAAAATGTATCTGCCATTTTTATAGTAGGTGCTGATGCTGTGCGTGTGTGTGTTTATTTGTGTGTGTGTGTGTGTGTGTGTGCTTGTGTGTGTGCGTGTGTGTGTGTGTGTGTGTTACAGATGTCGATGAGTGTCAGGATGACCATGTGTGTACCAGGGGCCACTGCCAGAACAGCGAGGGCTCATTTGTGTGTATCTGCGAGGCTGGCTTCAGGGTGTCACCTGCTGGGGACCAATGTGATGGTAAACACACCACACACACACACACACACACACACCTAATCAGTAACACACAACATACTCAGTAAGTGTAATAATGCCTTATAAATGGTCATTAAAATCCCAAGCAGTAAAAACAGGAGGTCCAGGTAAATACACTGCAGTTCATTTGTAGGTTACATTACATAATATTACAATACATTAAATTACACTTAGCTAACACTTTTATCCAAAGCGACTTACAAAAGGAGGACAAAGAGGAACACAGAGTAAACAGACACAAGGACATACAAGTGCCTTAAGTAAGTTTCCTGGAGCAGGGACACTTCAGACATACCCCCTACACACACAGACTCATACAAGCACAAGGTTGGTTAGTAGAGATTAGTTTTGTTAGGAAGGGAAGCAGTCTCAGAAAAGAAGGGTCTTCACAAGTTTTTTTTAAAGGTTGAGAAGGATGTTGCTGCTCTTGTAGCGACTGGAAAAGTTTAGAGTGACATTGCCTTGTGTAAGGAGAGGGTACAGGTTCGTATTAGAGGATCTCAACGCTCTGGAATTACAACGTATTTCAGAAAACGAAGCCCCATTTTTTCCTTCGCCATCCAGAATGTGTTTTCCAAAGTCACTTTTGCGGTGGCCCTTTTTTCTGAGGGTCCACAAGCCTGACCGTCAGGCGTGTGCACAGCAGGAATGGAATGGACTTCAGGTTAGCCGCTTAAATCCCCCAGAACCGCTCGCAGGCTAGCCCATATGTCATCCCTCCATAAATATATGTGTGCAAGCAGCACACTTTTACGATACCCACCAAAACCCAAATGCCCCAATGAATGGGCTAAGTTTGGGGCTTGAGGCTAGTCCACCAACAGCCCCCCCACCAGTACCACCACACACACCACCACCACCCCAACCCCAGCCCAGCACACCACCATCGCACCATCACCCAGCTGCAGGCCCTGTAGAACTAAGCATAGTCGGCCATAGCTTTTCAGTTGGGTGGTGGTTGGGGGTGGAGGCTGGAGGCTGGAGGCTAGAGGAAGTGTGGGTGCTAAGCTTAGTAGCTGAGTGTCTGAGGCTGTGGTGGCTCTTTTTTTTGCTGTGCAGATGTGGACGAGTGCCAGGAGCTGGCCGAGACGTGCGACGGCGTGGGCGTGTGCGTCAACAACATGGGCTCCTACCTCTGCAGCTGCTCCGAGGGATACCAGCAGGTCAACGGCACCAGCTGCCAAGGTGAGACGCAGGGCTGGGTTGGCATGGCTACACTCAGTGATGTAGTGGTGGATAAACGCAAGTAAACGGAGTTTACTCACTTCTCAAATTTCAGAAAAAGAGTTTATCCACCTCTCAGCTGAGTTTATCCACCTATCAATACAGTTTGTTCACCCTATAATAGAATTTAGGTACCAAAAACAATTTCTAATATTCCAAAACCACACTGTGTCATCTATATGTGCACTATAGACCATTACAATGCCTTCAGACTGTTCAAATATGTTTTACTTGTCTGTTTAAAACATCTTGTGTCGCACCGTGCATCCACTTCACAGTGACCACCAAATTCGTAGTTTATCCACCTCTGATTTTACCACTACACCACTGGCTACACTTGTATTTAAGTATTAATTATTGTCTATTGTGTTGTATTTATTGTATTGTGTTGTATTGTATATTGTATTATAATATTATTCTATATGATGAATGTGTAAAGAGCTAACATCTACTGGAGTCAAATTCCTTGTGTACATACTGTAAGTATACTTGGCCAGTGAAACTGATTCTCATTCTGGTTCTGAAAAACACGCATACACACACTCTGACCACAATCTTTACCTGAACTCTAGTGTATATTCACACACACACACACACACACACACACACACACACACACACACACACACACACACACACACACAAACATGCAATAGAAGCATACTGCCCTACAAAGGCAAAGTGCAGTAACTATGTGAACATACAAACTGAGAGAAATGCTTTTAACATTGTCATACTGCCCAGTCAAACATGTACGTATGTATATAATAGTGGTGGTGCTTTTATTTTTAACTTTTATCTACATTTACGTAATAGCATGAAGCAAGATATTTAGTCACAAGACAAAGGAGGTGTTGTGACGTCAATTTGCAGTCTAAACTCAATTTGACAAAATATGTAGTTAGTGCCTTTTGGCCTTTGTAGGGCAGCGTACTGCAGCACACACCTGTTTTAAGTGCTGACATCTGTTCAGTAAATGTTAGTGTGTGAAGCACCTCCATTGACGTGTTCCGTCCATTAACCTACACCCTTGGGGTAGAGAAAGTGTGTGTGTGTCTGTGTGTGAGAGAGAGAGAGAGGGAGAAAGAAAGAAAGGGATAAAGAAAGAGACACAGAGAGAGCTTTAACAGAGCCGAAGCTGCTTCTGGTATGTTCGGGCAGTATATCACACATTCTGTAGCTTGTCATGTTTTTTCCTCGAACACTTCAAACACAGGCACAGGCATTCCTCCGTGATGATGATTTGCGTAAAACGCTTTTGTAACGAGAGCTGTAATTAAGGCCCCGTTACACTCCACTTACCGCCTAACTGCCTCAGCGGAAGCCGGCTCTCAGACTCAGAGCCAATCCACAGGTGCTATCACCCCTCCATTACAACACCTCATAGGGGAGCACAGCAAGGTAGCAGTTTAATATAAGGAAGCGGCCATGGTTTGTGTGTTTTCACACCTATAAACACACACACATACACACACATACAGACATACAGTACACACACACACATACTCAGATGCATATCCACACACACATGCACGCACACACACACACACACACACACACACACACACACACACACACACACACACACACACATACACACCACATACACATGCATATCACACATACACATACAGCCTCAGACACACATACACACACACACACACACAGATTCATACACACACACACACACATGCATATCCCCACACATACACATACAGCCTCACAGACACATGCACACAAACACATGCAGTTTACTTACACATACTGTATTTAGACAGAGATGTGCATACACATTCACACACACACACACACGCTCTCACATTACATACTCACACATACACCTTCACACATATGCACACATACTACACTTCAAAGCATATACATCCACATAGGACACACATACAGTACACACACATTCAGACATACAATGACTACATCCACATGTGTGTGTGTTGTGCTCCCATCCCTGCAGATGTGAACGAGTGTGTAGATGACCCTGAGCTGTGTGGCGCTAATGGAGACTGCCTAAACGTCGACGGCTCCTTCCAGTGTGTGTGTAACAGCGGCTTCACCCTCAACCAGGGAACAAACACCTGCGAAGGTACGACACCTCCAACTTTGCATATATACGCTCATGGACATGACTGTTTTCTTTGTGTTGACACATAATGAGATGTGTATGTACTGTATCTTATTTTTATAAAAATGCAGTGTTGTGTATGCAGGAAATGTGTTTTGTGATGCCTGTGTGGTGCTATTCCAGTGAGCTGAATGTTTAATTGTTTGTTGTCTGTATGTGGTGGAATTGAAGACAAATTTCCACTTTGTGGACATAAGAGTATTCATATTTGTATATGTATTCGTATTTGTAAACACTTGTTGTTACCGTTCCAAGTTTATGTGACGTTTGTGGCATTGTTCTTGATGGTAGATAAACAGGCCCCCAGTCTCTGTTGGTTTAGTAATATACACACATATTCACACACACATATTCACACACACACACACACACACACACACACAGATTCCCACACAC
>CM059286.1:9334019-9336519 GCA_030347295.1 Setipinna tenuifilis
GGCTTGGGTGGGTGTATGGGCATGTGCATATGCATGTGTGCGCACACGTGTGTGTGTCTATGTGTGTGTGTGTGTGTGTGTGTGTGTGTGTGTGTGTGTGTGTGTGTCAGAGGGTGTGTGCATGTGTGGGTGTATGTGCATATGCATGTGTGCGCACACGTGTATGTATGTGTGTGTCAGAGTGTGTGTGTGTGTGTCAGCGGGTGTGTGTGTGTTGGGGAGTGTGAATGACCACTGTGCCTCGCTGGGTTGCTGCTGTTGGGGCGCGTGTGTGTTTTGGTTGGCCCTCGTGTCGCTGTCCTCTATATTCATCCCAGCCTTGGCGGCGGCCTGCTGCCATCGCAGTTGTCATGGAGAGTTTGGGGAGCTTGCTGGCTTTGGCTCGCCGTGTCTGTTTTCTTGCGGTTCGCCTGCTCTCCCTCAGCAGACATATTTTGCGTCCTTGTGCCTATCGATCACCGCTGGGCCGTCTACGTGTGCGTCCATTTTCGGCCTCCATACTGTCTCCTCTCCTCTCCCCTTCTCTGCTCTCCTTTCCTTTTCTCTTCTGTCCTCTCCTCTCCTGTCTTCATCTTTCCTCTGCCCTGCTCTCCTCTCCTCTCCTCTCCTCTCCTCTGCTCTGCTCTCCTGTCATTCTCTCCTCTCCCCTTCTCCTCTCCTCTCTTCTCCTCTCTTTTGGTGTTGTCGCTGTGCTTTGTGTCTGAGTGTGGGACCTGCAACAGCTTGCTGTCCACCACGGCTGGATGCTCAACTTCGGAGAACTGCACCGACATGTTTAAATGTTGTCATGGCCTGTCTGTCTGTCTATCTGTCTCTCTGTCTCTGTCTCTGTCTCTGTCTGTCCATGTGTCTGTCACAGATGTACCACACCGACATGTCTAAATGTTGTCATTGTCTGTCTGTTTGTCTGTCTATCCGTCTCTCTCTGTCTGTCTGTCTGTCTGTCTCTCTGTCTGTGTGTCTGTCACAGTGTAAGACTGTGATGTGTATAGTCTTGTAAGTATTAAGAATTATACTGGTGTGATGACCTGTGAAGCAAACTGACTGATGCCCCCCCACCCCACACGCATGTCCCTCGCTCCACAGACATCGACGAGTGCAACCAGAACAAGACGCTGTGTGGTGGCGCAGGCTTCTGTGAGAACATGGCCGGCTCCTACCGTTGCCACTGCGACAGCGGCTACCGGAACACAGACGATGGGCAAGGCTGCGTGGGTGAGTGTGGGATGTTGGGATGATCGGATGATGGGATGGTCGGTGTAGTGGTGGGTGTGAGTGGGTTAAAGTTTAAATGTTAAAGGACAATGGGTTAAGGTGGAGGTAATGAGGCAACAACATTGCCCAAATATATATATGAATGAACCCCTATGGGCGGGATGTGCGGGAATGTATGGAGTCAACAGTGGTGTTGTTTGGGGTGGGGGGGCGGGATGAGGGAGGTGTTAAAGGTTAAATTTTAATGAAAAATGGGTAAAGTGAAAGTAATGGGACAAGAACGTTGCCCAAATGTATATATGAATGAACCCCTATGTGCAGGATGTAGGATGTTCGGTGTGAACAGTGGTGGTGTTTCAGGGGGGGTGGGTTGGGGTGGAGTGTTAAAGGTTAAATATTAAAGGATAATGGGTAAAGTGGAAGGAATGGGGCAAGAACATTGCCCAAATGTATTGCATTGCATCTATGAATGAACCCCTCTGTAGAAGAAACAGTCATTCATCTCACTTACGTAAGATCATCTTTGTTGTTTTTCTTTTTTTTTGCTCCAGAGTGCAATGCTAGCACTTCTAAGTAGTTAAGAGCTCCTCTGAGTTGAAAAATCCCATTACTTCTCCTCTGAAATTGTTAATAGCCATTTTGGTGTCTTGGAATAGCCTGAATAAAACACCCCTGAAGTGCTTTTATCAAACTAGAGTATCAAAATGATATAAAAAGGATATGTCATCCTAACAAAAAAAAAAAATATATGTATTAAACTCGCCTTCAGAGAGCCTTTAGTGTTCTTTTCCATCCAGGGCACTTGGGCCATTAGATCAGTGTAGTGTAAGAAGCACTGCAGTTTGAGTATGACAGCCTAATGTACAACCAATACCAACTATTATATATATATACCTGCAGACCTACTTACAGTCCAAGGCCTCCGCTATCATATGGATTTGATTTTAACAAGCGCAAAAGACTGATAAAACGTTTACCCTCCCCCGCCCCCCCACCCCCCCCCCCCCCCCCACCCCCCCCCCCCCCCGGCTCTTGAGTGGCGGTAGATGAAAGGCCCGGCTAAATAAATAACGGCAAACATCAGCACGGCGGTTTAGCGGCGTACCGTACGTCCCCGTCCGCGGCGCAGTTTGTCAAGGCATCAGCGGAGAATGCGGGCCGCAGTAAGTCACAAGGGGGGGGGAGTCTGGGGTGTCTGGGGGTGGGGGGGTAGTCTGAGTATGCCGCTGCTGATTAGACGGAAGAGCGGCAGACAGACGGATACATGCTGCTGCTGCTGGGGGGG
>CM059286.1:9349019-9376519 GCA_030347295.1 Setipinna tenuifilis
TCTCTCTCCCTCTCTCTCTCTCTTTCCCTCCCTCTCTTTCTCTCTCTCGGGCTCTCTCATTATGCCAACAAAGACAACAACATCCCAACGGAATATTCCGGATTCCGGGGCCCCCACTCACTCACTCACTTACTCACTCAGCCCTGTTTACTGCTGTATGCTCACCTGAATTTATTCGCACGCAATAATAATACTGTTTACACTGTCAGGTAGTGTCGTTTCAGAAATGTCTGAAACGTGCTCGTTAAAGCTGATTTTTGTGGTGGAAATGTTGTTTACGTTAAAGGTTGGCCCTGCTTGCTTTCATGCTGAAAATGGATAATGACTTATGTTACAGTTTTCAGTTTTCTTTTTTCTTTTTTTTTTTGGCGTTTGTAATTTCGCCGTCTTGTACGCTGTCATTACGCTTGTGCGGTGGCACGCTCATTTGTGTGTAATGAGACACTGGTAATCTGTATACTTGGATGCACCCGACCCTCAATTTTCAAAACTAAACATAACTTCAGTTTCCATAAATATGGAATTAGAACCATTCTGTCCTTCCCTCCAAAAAATGCGATCAGTCAATCTTCACTTAACTATGCTACTTGCTAATGGTGCATTTTTAAAATAACATGAGAGTGATTTGGCTGAAAAGCTGACTGTGATTCAGAATGAGAATATCTTTATTTACCAAATGTACCCAGCACACAGGGATTTGACTTGCAGTGTAGAATAAGACAGGAATTAAAGGAATAAAAGAGTGAAAAGGAGTGATTAGCTTAAAAGAGACAAACATTTCAATATGTTGAGAAAGACATGACAATATAGAACTTGTTGTTTTCCGAGAAAAACCCCAAAAAGAAGTAGGAAGTAAACAGGAGATCTTTTTGTTCACCAGATCTTTAATGCGTTCACCGAGAAAATAGTTACACTAGACAAGCATATCCTGACCCTTCTGACCAGCACACCTACTCTATCTGCCTTATATACAATATTCATCAGTATATATCTGGATCTGTGCCATATTCATAAGCAGGGAACTCAGACTCTTAACTATGTAAGGATAGCCCTAACTTTAACTACACACACTTGGTATTGATAACACAGTTACCTATCAGGTTTCCTGCTGAGTCTCAAAAGATATTTCTACTACTACACAGAGCCACAAACTCCTATACAGACAAACATGTTCCTTTTACAGAATTTGCGACAAACTCTTGCACTTATTCACAATGCTCTCCATCTCCTCTCCTCTTTTTCTCCCCCCGCCTCATCAGCCACTTCAGTGGAGAGGAAGGAGTGCTACTATAACCTGAACGATGAGAACCTGTGTGACAACGTGCTGACCAGCAGTGTGACCCTGCAGGAGTGCTGCTGCACGCTGGGTGCCGGCTGGGGGGACAACTGTGAGGTCCACCCCTGTCCCGTACCGGGAACAGGTAGGGTTGATTGATTGATTGATTGATTGATTGAATGATTTATTTATTTATTTATTTATGTAGTTATGTAGTTATTTAGATTTAGGGTTAGGGTTAACCCTAGATTTTTTACTTTATTTTTTTGTGCACTACCTACTTTATCATTTGCTGTCTCACTGTATGTCTATTTATTCTGTTTGTCTATTTTATTATTATTTACTGTATTGTTTATATTCACTGCTTGTCTAAGTGATTGTGTAGTCCCTTAAGTTTATGTATACCTGTGATTACTGTCAGAGAGAAGAGCATTTTTTTCTGTATGTCCTGCACGTACAGTATACGGAAGTTGACAAATAAACATCCTTGAGGTCAGTTACACACACTCCTAATAGGGTCATTCCATTACATTAGACTTAGCCAGCACTCTTATCCAGACTGACTTACCGACTTATCGACTTACCCCTTTTTGTAGGTCGCTTTGGATAAAAGCGCCTGCTACATGTAATGTAATGTAATGTTACAGTAAAATAGGTCCAGGAACAGCCCCCCCCTGGAGTAAGGGGAGCACTAGTTGTTCACTCCCTCAACCACATTTTTATTTCTACTGGGACAGGAGTTAAACCTGTGACCCCGCTATCTCGAGACTATCTCGAACTCCCTAACCATTAGGCCACAGCTGTCCATTCCATGTCAAATGTCTGAACGACTCCCACTCAACCATATCAGATTTGGCTGAAAAAATTCCAGGGAGTTCGTAAACTTCCTAATAGTGAAAGTCCAGAATTTGAACCCTCTACCCCCATTAGTTTTATCTTAAAAAAACATTAAGCAACTAAGGTAGGTGTGCTTTTCAACCCATTTTGACTTCTGACGAGCCACTGTAAAAATTATTATCTTGAAAATGTATTTAAGCTAGATCCTTCAAATTTTCCAGAGTTAATATTTGAGATAGTCAAGTGGTAAGTTTTGTTTTTATTTCTGTACCTGTCTGTCAGTCATGGCAGAACACCTGTTGGCATGGTTCTTTCCCTCCAGGACTTTTACTATTTATAAGACAGTTGGCTTGGAGTGTTGTAGAGTTTAGTATGTCCAGACAGTTGTGGTAAAATGCAAAAAGGTCTTTAGGATTTTTCATCATTAGCATCATTAGCATAAATCAACCATAACCTAATGGAATAGCCATTAACTTTTTAAATGATGTTCTCTATGTGTTGATTTGGTTTCAGATCAGTTTGCCAAGATGTGTCCAGGAGGCAAGGGAAAAATCCCCAGTGGAGACGAAGTGTTTGGTGTGGCCATAGTGAATTCTTACAAAGGTTTGTGTGTGTGTATGCGAGTCTGTGTGTGCGTCTGTGTGTGTGTGTGTCTGTGTCTATGTGGCTATGTGTTTATGTCTGGGTGACTATGTATGTGTGCTGTGGGTATAATAGCTTTCAGGGACACAGAGTTGCTCACACACACACACACACACACACACACACACACACACACACACACACACACTCTTACACACACACACACAGTCCCACTCCCACATGTTCCCATAAATAGGGTAGCAACCACAGACGCCCATTCCCGTACTTACCCAGCTCACACTCCCCTGCCACCAGAGCAGGATAAGGGAGAAGGCTCACACATGGCCTGCAGGTTGAGAGCTGAGAACAGAACTGGGGACTGGGACTGACTTTAGTGAGTGGGTGCTGAGGAGACCTCATCGTTATTACGCCACATATACTGTTCTGTTCCTCCTGCTCTCATGAGCACTACTGCAGTCAGACAAAGACCAAGACTCCTGCCCCCAAACCCCCACAATCCCCCACAATCTCACTCCCCACTCCTCTTTTCCCAGGCCATGTTGGTGTGTTTGACACTGTTTGTTTGGCCCAGCGACGTCTCAGTATGCATATGTCAAACATCAGATGTGTGGGGGGTGTTTGATTTTAGGTTTGTGTGTGTGTGTGTGTGTCTGTCTGTCTGTCTGTCTGTGTCTGTGTGTAGAAGTTGTGTGCGTAGAAGGTGTGTGTGTGTGTGTGGATGTGTCAGTGTGAGTATGTGAGTGTGGATTTATTATGGGTGAGTGAGCAGGGTTAAGAATGTAACCCTTTGTGTTCTTGTCTGTGTGTGTGTGTGTGGGTTTGTGTGTATATGTGTTTGCTTGTTTGCTGAACATAATATCTCTGTATAAACAAGTTTGTGTGTGTGTGTGTGTCCTGTGTGTATGTAGCCCTGTGAGGATTTAAATTTGTGGCAGTCTGTGGATATGTTGTCAAAGCCTGTGCGTGCGTGCATGCGTGTGTGTGTGCATGTGTGTGTGTGTGTGTGTGTGTGTGTTTAGAAGCATATGATCTCCACATGTTTCGTCTGCGCCTCTGCCCAATCAGTCTGCCACAAGCGCTGCCTGTTCTCCCCCCTCTCTCTCACGAAGAGCTCCGCTAATTCACTGATTTAATTTATGGAGGCAATAAGAGTCTGGTTGAGGTCAGGCTGGCACTGGCTGAGAGTGGTGGTGGTGCAGCTGGAAGAAGATGAGGGGAGAGAGAACGAGAGAGAGCTAGAGAGAGGGAGAGAGAGAGATGGAGAGTGAGAGAGGGTGAGAGAAAGAGCTAGAGAGTGGGAGAGAGAGAGAAAGAGAGAGGGAGAGAGAGAGAGAAAGAGAGAGAACGTGGGAGGATGGGAGGGAGAGAGAGAGAGAGCCAGAGAGAAAGAGAGAGAGATGGAGAGTGGGAGAGAGAGAAAAAGAGAGAGAGACAGAGAGAGAGAGCAAGCGAGGGAGGGAGGGAGATGGAGAGGGAGAGAGAGAGATGGAGGGAGGGAGAGAGAGAGAGAGAGAAAGAGAGAGATGAAGAGCGGGCGAGAGAGAGAAAAAGACAGGCAGTGAGAGACAGGGAGGGAGGGAGGGAGAGAGAAGGGGAGGAAGAGAGATGGATGAAGGGAGAGATGGAGGGAGAGAGAGATAGAGAGAGCCAAAAGGGAGAGAGGGAGTAAAAGAGAGAGAGTCACGGAAGCATTAAAGATGGTGAAGTAGAGGCAAACATGGTGAAAGAAGGGAAGTCAAAAACCTGAGAGAGATAGAAAGTGACACAGATGGAGTGGGAGAGGGCAAGCTTCCAGAAACATTTCCTGTGCATCAGCCTGGATATGTCTTCAATTAGCAAGTCTGTTTGCAAAGCTGATTGCATTTTCAGTTATAAATTTGGATGGCTGTTCAGTTATGAGACACACACACGCACAAACACTTTCACTCTCTGTCTCTGTCTCTCTCACTTTGTCTCTCTCTCTGTCTCTCTCTCTCCCTCTTTCTCTTTCACTCACAGACACAAGTGCACACACACACACACACACACACACACACACACACACACACACACACACACACACACACACACACACACACACACACACACACAAACATAGACACACATGTTTATGAAGACCATCCAATGTATCTATCAGATGTAACTGCCTCTTCCACAGTACAGTACATCACTAAGACATTTTGGAAGGGAAAACTGCTTCCATTAATAAAGCCACATACGTCAAAAAGTTGCTTATGCCTCACTGCATGCTGTGACACAATACAACAAACCTTGTGCACTGTTAAAGCCATTAAACTAATTCTTCTATTGGCCAGCTTGAAGGAAGGTTCATCCCCCCACAATGTTGTGGGTGTTTTGTTCTTAGAAAGACTAAGAATAACTTTCCATTGAAAACAAATTGTCGTGTCTGTTTGCACAGAAAATGGTCTTGCACCACCTTCCTGACAAGTCACACTAACCATACACAAGGCTCTTTTTTTGCCATGACACATACTTGTGATGAGATTCTGCCCAACCAAGCCAAAAGGCAGTAACCACATATTTTGTCAAAACTGAGTGTAGACTGGAAATTGACTTTATAACAGCTATTTTGTCTTGTGGCGAAAATCTCTTGCTTCTTCCTAGTCAGAAAGTATGTAAAAGCAGCCATCACCACCAGTGCACAGTTAGGATTGAGTTGTCTGTTGGTGTTAAACTGTGTCATGGGGCTGTTATGTCTTACTGTTTTTTTTTTTTGTATTTATGTTTTTATTTATGTTTTTTTTTATTATTTTAGGTTTTTACTGATGGTTTGTAAAAATGTATGAAAAATGATGCATGCTTTGCTTACTTTACATTACTTTACTTTCTGCGGGTTCTTCCTATACTTATATAATCCAAATGCAAAACAGGGAGTTTTTCCTCACCCCTGTCGCCCTTATGGACACAAGCAGGACATGTCAGCAGCGCCCGAATGAACTTTTTCCATGCTACCAGGCCACAACAAATGCTGTCTTGTGTTTTTCCTGCGTAGAGCTACATATTGTATGAATTGTGCTATAAAAATAAAGTTATTATTATTATTTACTTTGCTTTTCCCTCCCTCCTGCTGTAGATGCGGATGAGTGTGCCCTGTTTGGCACTGAGATCTGTAAAGGGGGATTCTGTCTCAACATGGAGGGGACGTACGAGTGTTACTGCAAGGCTGGGCTCTTCTACGACGAGCTCAAGCTGGAGTGTGTGGGTAAGTAACTGAAAGAAGTTCAACCCGGTGCTCAGGTAGAGTTATAGTCCAAAAGGTGCTGTTGGGATAGGGAAAAAATCCAAAGAAGAAGAAAGTGGGTCCCAGGCATTCTTATATAACTTCAGGAGAAGGAGTAGGTTAAAAGTTAAAGAGCCTTTTACCCTGAGGAAGACCTGTTGGTCGAAACATGTTGGCTTTTATATTTTAATGTTAAGCCATTCTTAATAAAGCCTTTATAACATACTCCTTCTCCTGATGTTATATAACAGTGTCTGCAACCCACTTTCTTCTTCTGTGTGGGTAAGTACTTTACTTTGGGAGTGCGTAAGGATGCACTCCATTAGTCTGTGTAAATCACTCTCCGACAAAAACTACGCATTTAAGAAGTGGAATCAGATACGCATTCATTCTCTTACAGCTGGATTTATGTTTTTAATGGTGCAGTTTTTGGCCAAAAAAAGATAAAGATTTGTTATATCTGTTTTATGAAGCGTAAATCTTAGAAAAGGAATTTAATTTGTCTTTCATCAGTAATTTATGCTTACACCTGACAACATATTTTTTAACTGAATTTATGTAATAACTCAGTTGTACACAATATATTATTTCAACATAAACTGTGCCTCTAAACTGAACAAGAAGTACTGGTAGACATTATATCATATTTGTCTTGAGAATTATAGAAATGACATATTTATGACCCAATCAATCACATTATTATACATTATCTTAGTTTATGTTTAGGAACATAGCAGACACTTTTATCGAAATTGACTTACAACATTACATGGCATTACAGATCCTCAAAGCTGCCTTTCTAATCCTCTCCATAAACATGTAGTCAGCACTGCTGACCCTTACAGATATGTTATTAATTATAATAATAATCATCATCATCATCATCTTTATTTGTATAGCACATTCCATATAATGGGTGTAGCTCAAACTGCTTCAACAGTTTGGCAAACGAACATACAGTATGAAGTAGATGTTCAAACTGTTGATATGAATAGGCAGCACTGATATGGGTTTGTAAGGTAGCTTATGTAGGGTCATGTCAGCATGCTGACAGGGCAGTAAGGGACCTGTACGGACCACTTCCCCAACAGACAGGAGTGGAGTGGGGAGCTAAGCCAGGGTGGAGGTGGAGGTGGAGGTGGAGCAAAGCCTGCATCTGAGTGGACTGCGGCTGATCCTAACACAGCAGGCAAGCAGGCAGACAGCAAGGGCAGTTGGCCATGAGTGCCTTGTGTCTGAGATCATGGCCGTGTCTGAAATGTTCACTCATTTCAGTATGTAGTGCACTTTGTTGCCATTGCTTTTGTTGTCCCCGACATAGTGCACTATATAGAGAACGAGTGAACATTTTGGATTCATTCCAGGTGTGGGTGAGATTGGAGGCAAAGCCCCGACACCCCCCTTGTCTTCTCAGACTGACTATCCAGACATTTGGTTGTGGTTGAGCAACAGCACAAGGCTCAAGCAGAAGGTCCCCTAGAAGCCTCCCTTGAATGGCCCTGCTAAAAAAAAAATTAAAAGATTAAAAACATCACCCACAAGAGGCCAGTGTAGCCGAGGCTCGGGCGGGCGGTACCAGGCCATAGCTGCTGACCCGACCCAACTATAGTGGTGTGGAATAGGAATAGTGGTCAGGGTGGTACAGAGAGCAGACGTGAATGGGCACCACGCCCTGCCCCATTCCTCCCCCACCCCCCCACCAAAAAAAAAAAAGCTCCTTCAGGCCCTACACCCTCACCCCCCCTGTCTGGGACCGAGACAGGCCCCCCCTTCCAGGCAGTCCAGGCCTGGGGAAGGCATGCCTGTGGCAATAGTCTCTGTTGCGGGGGTTCCGCCACATTTGCTGGTGATTATTTTGACAGGGCGGGCGGGCACTGGGTGGAGAGTTTTGACTGGCCCTCCCCAGCAGCCCCCGCCGGTCTGCTATATGTCTGTTATGCGTATAGTATGCATGTGGCCATGATACGGTTGAAGGAAGCACACCAACACACCACACAAGCTTTAGGGCTGGAGCTTAAGCTTAGGCCACATATTTTAAAAACGGCCAAAAAAAAAGAAAGAAAGAAAAACAGATACGAATGTAGCAGACAGATATTTTTGAAAAATATTGCGTATTGAGGGGAACAGATTATTCCGGCTATGTTCTTCAGCAAAACCATTTGCGGTGATTTAAAAAATACATATATTATTACTTTGCCCATTCACCTAGCAATTACAATCCCACAAACCAAGTGGGTATCTAATGCATGTTTCAGATGTATACACACACACACACACACACACACACACACACACACAAACAACCACAAAGAGGATTGATTTTTGTAAAATCATCTACGATAGCACAAAGTGTTGGCCATACTTTTTGGACCGAGCCAAGCGTCTTCCTTCTCAAGGACACCACAGATATTTAGAACTCATCTGATGTCAGTGAGCAGAATCTTTTCACGAGTCACTGACTGGCTGTGTGTGGAATGAGTCACGACGTCCAATGGTTTTTCTGAATGGTGTTTTTGTGTGTGTGTGTGTGTGTGTGTGTGTGTGTGTGTGTGTGTGTGTGTGTCTGTGTGTGTGTCTGTGTGTGTGTGTCTGTGTGTGTGTGTGTGTGTGTGGGTGGGTGTGTGAAATGAAATCGGGTGTTGGCCTTCTGCTTGCAAGGCCACAGTCTTAATTACACGGCCTAATGAGCCCAGACAACAGTGAGAGTGTGTGACTAAGCGTGTGTGTGTGTGTGTGCGCGCGAGTGAGTCTGTGTCTGTCTATGTTTCTGTGTGAGTTTAAATGCTAGCAGTTAAGTTTTTAGACTTAAGCACAGCTTTCCGCTCGCTTTATCTGTGTTCCCTCTCAAGATTCAGCAGAGAGATTTCAAAACTGTCCATGATACCAATCAGTAGCTTGCTAACATCTTCTCCCATGTCTCTCTCTCTCTCTCTCTCTCTCTCTCTCTCTGTCTCTGTCTGTCTGTCTGTCTCACTCTCTCTCGTTTTTTCCCTCCAACATTCTCTTTGTTCACTATCTTTCCATCTGTCTTTTCAACCTTGTCATCCTGCACATTCAATTTCAATCACATGCTGCATCCACTCCAATCCATATGCCACATAATCATATACCCCTGTGTATTGATAATAATGATTACAATTCACCACACACACACGGTGGCCATTCCCTATCACATTCTCCCAACCACTTGTACATGTCTATGCAATCCACCCATCCACTTCCCCCTCTCTTTCTCTCTTTGTCTCTCTCTCTCTCTCTCTCTTTCTCTCTTTCTCTCTCTCTGTCTTTCTCTCGTTTTGTCTTTGTGCTCCATCTACTCTGTGCTCCCTCCATCCATCCCTCCATCCCTCCATCCATCCATCCCTTCCACGCTGCAGACACCGATGAGTGCCTGGATGAGTCTAATTGTTTGGGTGGGGAGTGTATGAACACGGCAGGCTCCTACAACTGTTTCTGCACCCCCCCAATGGTCCTGATGGATAAGCGCTGTATCTTTAACCCATCCGTGGCAGGTAAGAAACCCCCCCACCCCAGCCCTTCTCTACTCATACCCAGTAACACACTCTAACCCTCCCCACACCTGAACCTCCACCCTGGCCTTTCTGTTCCACTCTGCACCATAAGATGATTAACCAGCACTGCGGTTGTGTCGTAGCGGGGACAAAAAAGTAGCTTGCAGTTGCTTGCAAGGGCCGCACAGTTAGAAGCATGCCTGCATGTCTGCCTGTCTGTCTGTCTGTCTGTCACGCAGGGGGTTGGATTTCACTGTTTGTCCCATTTGGGGTTGTTGGCCTCCTGTGTGTTTGCCTTGGACCTCGCATTGGGTGGACAGGATGCGTTCTTGGGGCGAGTTGTGAGGCGTCCTAATTGAACTGAACGCCAACTTTCATGCCTAGCCAGTTTTTATTGTCCCAGTGTGTGATATTCCACTGATTTGTTGGTCTGCATGTGTGTGTGGGCGCGTGTGTCTGTATGTATGTGTGTGTGTGTGTGTTTCCTTGTGTATGTGCGTGTGTGTGTCTGTGTGTTTGTTTATCTATCTACACAGAGCACAGAGAACAGATCTTCCAGGACATCTGTTGGCAGACAGTGACGGAGACACTGACCTGCAGCGATTTGCTGGCCGATAGGAGGACCACGTACACCGAGTGCTGCTGCCTGTACGGAGAGGCGTGGGGCATGAACTGTGCCCTCTGTCCCCCGAGAGACTCCGGTAGGTACCCCCCCCCCCTCTCTCAAGTTTAAGTTCAAGTTAGTTTTATTGCCATTCTTCTACATACAGGGCATGTAGATGAACAAAATGTTGTTCTGTGCAATACACACCACAAGTTCCGTTACATTATTACATTACATTACATTACACTTAGCATACATAGCTTTTATTCATAGCGACTTACAAAGAGTGCATAAAAAAGTACATAACAATGTTAGTGCAGCCAGGGTACAGGATAGTATTGGCCAGTGAAGGTTAGTTTTGTTAGGAGGTGAAGCACTCTCAGAAAAGAAGAGTCTTCCCAAGCTTCTGAAATGTCAAGAGGGATGACCCTGCTCTCGTAGTAGCTGGTAGCTTGTTCCACCATTGAAGGACAACAACGAAGAACACTTTAGAATGAGGTCTCCTTTTGTAAGGAGAGGGCAAGGCCAGACGGTTTGTATTCGAAATTCAAGTTAGCTTTATTGACATTCTGGTACATAGAGGGAATGTAAATGCATGAAATGTAGTTCCGTACGAACCCTGTGTGCAATACACGATACACTGTGAAACGATACACCTAACAGTGTACACAACACGATTAACATACACACAACACTGTTTCTACAGTTTATAGAACATACTATAGATACTGTAGATACAGTAATAGTAACAAACAACCCAGCAACTTTAAAGTTGAATACTACACTTTATGATGAAAAAGATTTGACACACATAAACACATAGACACACATGGGTATACTTAATTTCTGTCTCATACACCGACAGTCAATCCAGCAACTTTAGCATTTAATGCTACACTTTATGATGGAAAAAACTTGACACACTCACAAACACACACACACAAAGACACAGAGACACACAGACACAGAGACACATACATAATTTCTGTCTCATACACCGGCACTCAAATCCAACCACTTTAAAGACGAGCGCTACACTTTATGATGGAAAAAACTTGACATGCTCACAAACACAAACACACACACACACACACACACACACACACACACACACACACACACACACACACACCCACACACACGCACACACACACACACACGCAAACACACACACACGCACACACACACACACACGCAAACACACACAGAGACACATACATAATTTCTGTCTCATGCACTGATGGTGAAATCCAACAATTTTAAAGTTGAATACTACACTTTATGATGGAAAAAAATTGACACACTCAAAAAACACACACACACACATCCATCACACACTCATCACACACATACACACAAACACACACACACTAATGCATGTCCACAAAGAGTCCACCTTCATAGTGACTCTAGTAAAGACAGACAGGTGCAAGACTACACTCTGCTCACTGTGTCAGTAGCGTGTGTGGTGTGTGGGACTTCATCCACTCTCTCTCTGTCTCTCTCTCTCTCGCTCTCTTGCACCAAAGCAAGCGGCCCAGCTGTGGATAGCTTCCAGAGGCATCATCAGCCTGTGGTCGGGCTGTGGTTTTGTCTCTGTGTTTGGCTCATAGGGGCGCCGAGGACGGGTAGCTGTAGCTGTAGCTTCATCCTCCAATGAAAGCTTGTGAAAGCCTGGTTTATCACTTCCTGCGTGAAGTCATCAGGACATCAAACACCACACAGCGCGGTGGTGGTGTGGTGTGGTGGTGGCGCGTGTTTTTATTTGGAAAGCGACACACACACAGATGCGCAACCAATTCTGATGAAGAAGGACGGGCGGATGTGTCAATGGAAAGGCACTCCTTTCTTATTTTACGTCTGTGACTTGTGAGTGAGTGAGTGAGTGTGGTCTGGGGTGACTGCGGTCAAAAAAGGCCTGGCTCACCCTCCTGCCAACCCCCCCTGCCCCCCCTCTAAGCCTCAAAATGCCTCACCCTGCCTGGGATGTTTCGGCCGCAGGCGCGAGCCTGATTCCTGGGTCACTGCTGTGTTAGTCACTACTGAGCAGTGCAGATGCAGGACTTTTTTTGGGATGGGGGACATTTAGTCTCTTCCAGGGAGCTGGTGACACCTCATCGTGTTTCCACCACACTTCTCTCCACTCCTATCCACTCATCTCCTCTCCTCTCCACCTCTCTCTTCTCCTCCCCTCTCTTCTCCTCTCCTCCCCTGCCTCCTACTCTGACTCTATGGCCTCCATCTGGAGCTCAAGTCAACCACAGGATCCATCCAGGGCCTGCATTCCCACCCCACTACACACACACACACTTAAATACACACACACAAAGCAGAAAACACACACACACACACACACACACACAAAGCAGAAAACACACACACACAAACAAATAGTCACAAAACACACACACACACAAACACATACATATACTCACAAAACACACACACACACTTACAAACACACACATACACGGACAAACACACACATACACTCACACACAAACACACACACACACACACACACACACACACACGTCATTTCAAACCCGGCACCTGCAGCCCTGCAGTCTGTCAAGGCAGGGAGGTCTGCGCGTTGACGTCTGTTCCCCTCCAATAGCGGGGGAGCCATGGCTGCTGTTTGAATTATGGGAGTCTGTGGACTGGAACATAAACTACGATTTAAGAAGACGAAGAGGAGAAGAAGGAGGAGGAGGAGGAAGGAGAGCAGAGGAGAGGAGAAGAATAAGAAGAGAAAAAAAACAACAGCGCTGCCCCTTCACCCGATCGTTTTACTCCCATCTCGGCAGGAGATTGCTTTCTCAGGCGGCCCCCAGGAGGAGTGGGCGCAGAAATCTATCTATATTTGTGTAGTAGTTGCTCTTATTTAAAAAGAGGAGCTCTGAATGATCCACCAGTGGTGAGGAGAGGAGGGGAGGGGAGGAGAGGGGAGGGGTGGTGGAGGCGGGGGGGCAGAGGGGTGGAAGTGAACTGCATAGCCCAAGCGGTAATGGCAGATGACTGCCACACAGCCCAGAATTACCCTCCACCCATCACACACACACACACACACACACACACACACACACAAACACACAGGCGCACACACAGACACACACACACACACACACAGACACACACACACACACACACACACACACACACACACACACACACACGCACATATCCATCACATACACACACACACAGAGGCACACACACACACACACAGACACACACTCACATACACGCACATATCCATCACACACACACACACACACACCACAGAAGACCCAAGAGGCCCTGTGGAGGACATTTTCTTCATAAGTAACTGATGCCTTCAGTGGGGTTTAGCCCAACACAGTTATATATTTATACGCATGAGTATTCACTTATTTACTTATTCATTTATTCATTTACTTACTTTTTCATTTATTTCATATTGTTTTATTACAGTTGTATCCTCTGATGCATAGGGGTGATGGTCTGCCGGAAGTTGTTGATGGTCTCCTTTTATGCGGTGACCTCAAGTAATATTTGTCATAAAAATTTTATGTAAATTTTATGGCGAATGGCAGTGCTATGATGATGTGCAATAAGGTTGCTGTAAATGAAGGTTTAGCGAGTGTGTGGAAATGATAATCCCTCTCTCTCTCTCTCTCTCTCTCTTTCTCTTTCGCACACTCTTCTTTCTCTCTCTCTATTTCTGTCTCACCTCTCCTCTAGTCTCTTTCAATCTCGCTCCACCTTTCACCCCCCTGTTTCGTTCTTCTTCAGCCGTATTTGTATCCTGCCCCATGTCTCATGCTCCTTCTCTCATTTACCGCTGACTTCCTGGCAAGAGTGAATGCCCATCACTCTGTTGTGTTGTACATTTACATTCCTTAAAAATAAGCTTTAGGTAGTTTGCTAGTAGACAAATGCAAACATGAAAAACTATATGTATCTTTTTTTTGTCCACCCTCCTTACTCTCTTTTCTGTCTCACTCTCTCTCTCCCTTTCTCTCCCTGTCTCTCTCTCTCTGTCTCTCACTCACTCTTTCTTTCTCTCCATCTCTCTCTCTCTCTCCCCCTGTATCTCTCTCTCTGTCTCTCGCTCTCTCTTCTCTCTCTTTCTCTCCTTCTCTCTCTTCTCTCTCTGTCTTCTCTCTCTTTCTCTCGCTCTCTCTTCTCTCTCCATCTCTCTTTCTCTCTCTCTGTGCCCCTCTCTCTCTCCTCTCCTCTTCACCTCTTCAGAGGACTATGCCACCATGTGTAACGTGCCCCTGAGTGGGAACAGACGGCCGTACGGTCGAGACGCGCTGGTCGCCGGGCCCGTGCACGAATACGAGGTGGACGAAGACTACCAGCCCCAGCCCCACCCCCACTTCCCAGAACAGTCGCCAGTTCACACCCAACTCCGATACGAGGAGGAAGACCGTAAGCCTGTTTGTTTTCTTTTTCTGTTTGTTTGTTTGTTTGTTTTTGTTCTGGTTGCCAGTTTCTGTTTACCAGTTTGAGTGTGTGTCATCCAGAGAGTGTTGAGGGTTTTTTTTTAGAATCTAAGATCTTTGGTGTCATCAGTGTGTCGAATGTGTGTCATGAGTGCTCTGTTATGACATGCTAGTAAGTATGTTCATAGCATGCTCTCAAAAAACAAAAATGGATTCCCTTCTCTTCACTCTGTTCCTGTTGTGTAACAGAGACTGTCTGTAGAAGCAGGTCATCTTCATTGGCTAAAAGGGTGATATGGGCCTTGGAGTCCCTTTCCACCCATCCAAAAATATGTAGCTCAGTGCAGCTGAGGGAGATGAAGAGAGCAGGTGTAGAGAGAGATGCAGATGAGTCCAGTGTGTACAGCACTGGGGATGTCTCAGTTTCCTCTCCTGTACTGCCATCTAGTGGTGTTATTGAAATGTGCACCCAATGAAAGTAGGAGACTGACCTGCAGCTAATATTACCCACAGTATAAGCTTCTATACCATGAAAAGGTATTTGTTATGTTTGTTAATTTTCTAAAATCAATATAAATGGCTTTAATTTGATCCAAATTTGTTGTTTTATATAATCATATATCTTATCATTGAATGTATACTCTTAGACATTTTATAACCCCATAACTACATTCATTTCTCCATTAGTGTTGCCACAGGCCCTGATATCCAACTGTTCCCAAATCAATCTGTGCTTGATTACGTGCCAATCACTCACTCATATAGTATAGACACTTCTCACTTTATATAATTACCTGTATCATGTAACATGTCAGGTGATACCGCTAATGGGTTAATGGGTATATGTATGTGCTGTCCATTAATTGTTTATTAATTAATTGTTAATTGTCTGAGGAAGAGCAGTGTAGCCCGACACATTACATGACAGATGGTGATTAAACATTTTTATCCACTGAAGCTTTCAGTCTGAGGACTTTTGTTCATGTTCATCTAATGTCCTTTTTGAGTCCTCCTACTAAACTTTTGTGGCAGAATCAGCTGGTCTGCAACCTGATTTGATTGACACCCTGCAGTCTTAATGCCTCTAATGTGGAAAAGATTCATTTTTCCGTGTGTTAGCCTAAAATATATATTATTTTGAGGACTTTTATTTATGTTCATCTAAGTCCTTTTTGAGTCCAGCACCTACTTTAAACCTTTGATGTGTTTTTCACTAATTTGGACTCACTCACTCACTCCTACCCAACTCTCCTCCTCTCCAGATCCAGGACGATATGACGCCTTCGAGGGTCTTCGGGCGGAAGAGTGTGGCGTCCTGAATGGCTGTGAGAACGGGCGTTGTGTGCGCGTGCAGGAGGGCTACACCTGCGACTGCTTCGATGGCTACACCCTCGACATGTCGCGCATGGCCTGTGTGGGTGAGTACTGGGGCCCTCACTGACTACTGGCAATGATATGATGCCGGTCAAGTCATGTTATGATCGGGCCTGTTTTTAGGAGGATCACAGTTTTGAATTGCAAACAGTACTTGGTGATACATGCCACCATCTTAGTGCTGAACACCCACTGGTAGCATACACTATTCTTTGGTTCATACAAACCTCACACAACCTCAGCCACCACACTCGCTTGACCCTTGATGGCATTGTGAATGTAGACGGTGACAGAATCAGCTAGTCTGCAGCCTGATTTGATTGACACCCTCTAGTCTTAATGCCTCTAATGTGGAAAAGATTCATTTTTCCATGTGTGTTACCCTATAATATATATTTTCAACTAACTGTTCTAACAAGCACTTACTTTGATGTACTGTAGCTACCTAACGTTTCACCAAACACATGCCGTAGTCCCAACACAGAGCAGATGTGGTCTTTGGGGTATATTGTCAAGTATTTCATGTACCCACTACACACAGTTGTCACGTAAACACATGATGGCACCTAGTCCCACTGTTCTGGCTGGCAGTTAGACTCATGCCACCTCGACTTAACAAACACAAAGCCCCCAGCTGTCAGTTAATTTTCTGTCGTCATTAGAGGATGATTCCTACTTCATGGGTGTGTGAACACCCCCCCATCTCTCTCCCAGTGGGGCACCCTAATGGGCCTGTGTCGGCAGGAGTCTGACAGGATGAACAGGAGACTGATCAGCAGATTGACTGATGCTTCTGTTTGTTTGTTTGAAGCCCTGACAAGTTTAGGCGTAACAACCTCTTCAGTGCTGAGGCGCTAATCGCCTAGCATTCTGTATCGTGGTTACGCCCGTTTCGGAATGAAGAACCTCGGCGTCTTAATTGTGCCCAAAACGAGCGGCACGGCAGTGATAAAAGAGGGCCTGTCGAGGGTGCGGCAGGATCATTTTGAAAGCTGCGCGTCAGGGCGCGTGACGGCCATTGTCATGCTCCATTAGACGCCCTCAGAGCTCTCCGATAAGTCCAGATAACAATTTGGCAAGATTTGATACCGAGTGTGCCGCCCCTAAATGACTGGAGGAAACTAATCATTCCGAAGAGATGGATCAGCCCCATCAAATTGTTCAAGGAGTCTTTTAAATCAGAGGAGAGAATGGTGACGGTTGCCGTGTCTTTAATTTCTGTCGAGGAGGCAGCTTTGTGATTAGAAGGAGTAATGTTCATGAGGGCTCATTTCAAATGAGAGCCATGATTAGTGTGTCAGTGACGAGAAGGAATGGGCACTTATTGGGGTATAATGCTGCTGGTGTTTGTCGTTGATAAGTTTCTTAGTCAGATGATGGGTCGGACTCGGGGTGCATCTCGTGTTTAGTCCCATATTAGTCAATCCCTGCACTTTCTTTATCCTAAGTCTGCTGGTAAGACTTATGAGGTTGTCAAATTTAGATTATGTGGTTTCGTTATGATAGTTGCGTATGTATTTTGTCTTTTTGTAATAATCTGTATATGTATATATTTAGGCCTTGATGAAAAAGTTTTTCTCTTGTAATTCTTTCTCTTTCTTTCTTTCTTTCTTTCTTTCTTTCTTTCTTTCTTTCTGTTTTTTTCCCATGTTGTAGACGTAAATGAATGCTCGGAACTGAACAACCGAATGTCTCTGTGCAAGAATGCAAAGTGCATCAACACGCAAGGCTCCTACAAATGCCAGTGTCTGCCAGGCTTTGTCCACTCAGAGCGGCCCAACTACTGTGTGCCTAAGGAGAAGGCACCAGCAGCACCAGCAGCAGACGAGAGGGAGTGACCCTAAAAGCCCAGCAGAGGGCGCCACAAACACTAAAACACTTATTTAATCCAAGCCCATATATTCTGCACTGTATAAAACGAAACTAAAACAGAAAAAACGAGAAAAAGAACAAAAAAAATACAAGAATTCAATCATACTTGAGATGAAGACCTGATTACAAAATGCTATGTGGTTTCTGTGGAGAGAAGAGAGAGCAGAATTGTATAAAATGTATTTTTTGTCTGTTTCAATTTAGTTTTGTTTTGTTCTGTTTGTCTTGTTTTTATTTTGTAAGGTTTTCTTGAATAAGAAGGAGCTTTTTTAAGCACGAGCGAGACAATGGGTCTCCTGGTGCACCGACAAACCCTACGAACTGTTGCTGGGGGATGATGTTTAGTGTTTTATTTACCCAGTCCGAAACACCTTGCTTGTGGTTCCGTTACACGGTGAAGAGGCCAGCCAGCAGTTTCCCCTCCATCTCCCTCTATCTCTCCATCTCTGTGTCCCCCCACCCCTTGTCTCTGTAGTGGCCATAGACGTCTGGCTGGCAGGTCGAGGAAGAAGTGAAAAGTGGTTGCTTACGCCATGGTGTCACAAACGCATACAGAATGCACATCACTGTATTGTGTTGTTAATGTAAATTCCTTGAAAATAAGCTCTCTTTCTAGGCAGTTTTGTATGATGATAAATGCAAACATGAAAACTACTTCTCTTTGTCTGGGACATTGGACAATCGCTTTTTTATTTTTTTTAATTATTTTTAAACTTTCCCTTTTTCTCTTCTCCTCACTGCCTGTCCACTCTCTCTTTCTCTTTCTGTCTGTCACTGTTCCTCCCTCTTTCTCTATGTCCCTCTCTCTCTCTCTCTCTCTCTCTCTCTCTCTCTGCCTCTCTCTTGCTTGTCTGCCCTGTGGAGCAGTTGTGTTCTTACACTTAAGTTTTTATTTCTTTGAATTATTGTTTTTATCATGTGGAGAAAAGAAAAAAACATGAAATGAAGTGTTCCTTTATATTTTTTCATACTTAAAGATAAAAAAAACTTTCTCAGCATTTTCACTGCAATGTGTAAACGTCTTGCCAGGTTGCAAAGCTGCTATGGGATAGCCGTGGGAGTAGATTTTGTACATTTAAACAGAAGAGTTGATAAAAACCAATTTATGTATTTTTAATTTGTACATGAATGAATAGCTCTTGTATGGAATATCCGTATTATGTATATTAAACCTCTTCTAATAAATCACAAATTGTGATATTTATACTGGCTAGTCTGTCTAATAAATCTTACAGAAACAATCTTCCCGGTTTTCATCTAGCTTACCCAACACAATTGCTTTCAGCATGAAATGTTAAATAACAGTTACTTCTTGTAAAAGAGCAGAAATATATTTCCACTTATGTGTCCATTAGCAGGTTTTTCTACCATTTACAATATGCTTTGTTCATTATGATTCAGTGTAAGCTAATTTTTTGTTGTTGTACTTGGCCACCATAGTCATGGGTATGTATATGAGTACTGGTATGCCATTAAACTCTGACTTGGATGTGAAGTTATAACATTGAAAATCAGATTGCAGGTTTCAGGTAGGTAAGGGTAATAGCTTGGGGGCATTAACTATACCCAAATAATGAATTCACCTAGCAATTCCAGGTACCCAGGTCTAGCAGTTTCCTAAACAGTTCTCCTAAATGCTTTTGCATAATTACCATAGTGATTCTAGGACAGATAGCAGATAAAGGTAGTGATATGTTCAAGGGCTCTGTCTGCCCTAGCCAGAGGCCTTAGTTAAGACATGCTGAGCATGCAGAGGCCACAGAGTACACTTATCCATGCGTTCATCTGTCCACTCACCCATCCAATGGTTTGTGTCATCTATATGACAGCACTTCTGTGAGCTAATGTCCTGTACTATTAAGACATCTCTAAAGGGTTTTCTGTTATCTTCCCTGATAATAATTGTCCTTAAGGTCCAGTTCAATAGGCACACAGTTGTTATTTTCAATCCACTACTATTCAGGTGCTGTTTTGTGGCTTGTGATGACCACACAGGTAAGAGTCCTACTTACAAACTGGTTGTACCAGTTAAAGTATTACACTCAGGCTTCTTTAACAGCGTCACTAAAACTTGGTTGCGGGCAAAAGTGTCACTATAGTCCTGTTTCTTTAGACGTGTCTGCCATGTGTGGGTCTCTCTCTCTCTCTTCCTCTCTCTTTCCTTTCATTTATCACTCTCACGCTGTTACTCAACGTAGCGCCCCAGTGCCTTATCTGGCATTAGGCTCGAGCTTAGCATCTCCGCTAGGCGTCCGGCGCGAGCGCTCAGTGTAACAAAAGCGGTACGGAACTCGGCGCGCTGCTGGAGATTCCTCCTGTTCACTGACTGGAAAGAGACGTGACTTAGCTCAGCTAGTCTTTGTTTCACACACACAAACACTAACAAAGAAAAAGGACGGGAACAGCCGATTGCAACTGTGTGTGTGTATGAGAGAAAGAGAGAGAGAGAGACAGCGCGCCCCTGTGTGATGCCCCGAGTCTCATAATGGAGATATTTTGATGGTCCCCCCTAATGAATTACCGTAATTTTGTCATTGCCGGGAATTCTGGCAATTGACGATGTGACAGGAATACACATGGTGTGTTGCCTGTTGCCCTCAAAAGTCAAGGCTTTTATTTATATATATTCCATCAGTGTTTTCAGACGTCTGCTGTTGGCAACACGTAAATGCTGTTTTTGGCATCACTCCTTTTGGAAAGTTGGCTTGCAGGACTGCCAGAATGTTCTAACAAACTATGCCCCCTCTGATAAACCCTTTGTGAAATAATATGTCCAGGATGGGTTTATATGCATGATTGTATGTATGCTTGTATTTATGTTTCTATGTGTTGCCTACATTATATATTCATGCATTGGCTTCATTTTACATTTGCCTCCACATTAGACCACAATATTAGATATTGTTGTGAGTGTGTACTGTATATGTGTGAGGGAGAGAGAATCAAAGAGAGAAAGGACAAGATTACCAGGAAGAGAATAAACAAAGTGGCATGCATGCCAATAGCAGACAGAGGGTGCAGGGGGCCACAGTGTGTGCGTGCATGTGTGTGAGAGAAGAGGGTGTCTGTAAGTGTGCATGCATGTGTGTATGTGAGCAAGGGAGGGAGGGGGTAGTGTTTGTGTGTGTGTGTGGGGAGGGGGTGTTAGAGTGAGAGAGGGAGAGGGAGAGAGAGAGAGAGTAAGCGCACAGGCAGTTCTCACATAGAGGGTCATAATCACATGCTCTATTGCCGTGCAGTGACTGTCGTCGTGCGCTTACGCACTGCTCTGAATAGACTTCACAAAATACTCTCTCTCACACACACACACGCACACCCCCCAAACACAGACCCACAAGCCAGGACTCTACAGAGGCCAGTACACTACAGAGAACACCTCAAGCTCCAGACCTCACCAACTACACAGCACCTGATCAGGAGACACCTCAGCGTTACTGTGAGGTAGGGTATGCTCTCTTTAACTTGAAAAAAAAACCACATGGCTCTAACACATCACATAGCTCCTCAGCTTTCTCAAGATAAATATAAATATATATATATATAATAGGTCAGCTGGCCAGGAAGTTGACTTTTGATGGCATACTGAAACCTAGGATGAGAGACTCTGAGCAAATCCAAAAATATTGAATCATCCTCTGTATAGTGCAGTGTGTAGTGAACCAAGCAATGCAAAATACTATATAGTAAACAAGGGCATATTGTGGACAGAGCCTCTGCAGTTTGTTTTAACATTGCGATAATTCATGATGGACTGATCAATTTGACTGACCGGGTGAACTTCTGGCAAAAACGATTACAAGTAAATACTTGGTGAAATATCTGTAAGCACCTTTGGCTGAATATCTCTCAAAATGTATGGGTTTTAGGATGGAGTTGGCTTGAATTGTTCTGTTGGAATAGCACAAATGTTACATAAAACCTCTGAAATATGTGAGAAGAAAAATACCTTCAAGGTTGGGCCCTAAAACAGTGTAACAGGTTTATGTGTGTGCGAGTGTGTGAGAGACCAACATTAATACAAAAACTGGTCTGTTGGTATCAGTAAAAGTGAGGGTAGGCATTCATAGTTTCCCCTCTGTGTGTGTGTCTCTCTGTGTGTGTGTGAGAGAGAGAGAGGTCGGTTGGACAAATCAGGCAGCATTACCTTAGTGCATGGCACAAGTACTAAATGTAACTGATGACCCCACATGAGCTTTAAATGTCATCACCGCATACATTTGAAATTGATTCACTTACACACACACACACACACACACAAACACACACACACACACACACACACCCACACATTTAGTAAAAATCCCACACACTGTCAGCTCTGTGTGGAATGGCCATTTCAGTGATGTAATGTTGCTCTGTTCCGCTGCTAGGGCAGAACTAGAGTGTGTCAGCGTTGTATCAGGAGTGAGTGTGTGTGTGTGTGTGTGTGTGTGTGTGTGTGTGTGTGTGTGTGTGTGTGTGTGTGTGTGTGTGTGTGCGCGCTGCTCTTTGAGTCTGCAGGAGCTCACTGTGGTCCATGTGAGAAAACGTGTGTAATCACAGGGGTTGCCATAGCCCAAGGTCATAAAGTCTCATATCGCTCTCTCTCCCTCTCTTTCTTTTCTCTCTCTCTCTCTATCTCTCTCTCTCTCACACAAACACACACTTTCTCCCTCTTGTCAACACAACAAAAGTCTCTTTTTCGTCCATTTCCCTGAGGCATATTTTTGGTTGTTTCTTACACAGTTAGAACATCGTATATTCCCAATGCAAGATTTACATTTGCGCCAAATGTAAAAAACCATGACATGCCAGTCTCAAGGGACCATCTTGGCTCATCCTTAGGCTATTAAGCTAAGTTCAGCTTTCTAAATGCCATGAGGACTTCCACATATTGCGTATATATATTGTGGTCTCATGTTCGGAGGCTGTGTACAAACATGGCTGTGTTCCATTCATAAAGCTACTTCCTATTCTCAATTCCCGAGAACTGTTTTAAATGCCGTGCTGTTGTCAGAAAGTTAGTCCTCTGTTCCCCAAGCATCCACACATGCACAGATACCCTCCCACACAGACGCACACACACACACACACAATTGCACACACACATAGACACGCGGGCACCCACACACACGCGCACTATCATTGTCTGAACCTTTCGTTTTATAGTGATGAGTGAGTCAGCTGTCAGTTAACACCTCTTTGTAATCATTAACTTTTATTGATGTTTGTCTCTCTGCCCATCTCTGTCTTTGTTTCCCACACATACGTACATGCAGACATACACAAATACCTATCTCTCTCTCTATCTCTCTCTCTCTCTGTCTCTCACGCACACACACACACATACACACACACACACACACACACACACACATACACACACACACACACACACCATTAATCCCAAGAGTTGGATTGGGTCAATCATTTCCATTATCTTTTCCCACCTGAGCCTCTCAGCTAGTGTTAATTGTGGCAGACAGGCCACTGAGAGGAAGCCCTACTTACGATTAACAGTCCGAGTGTTTTTCCAGTATATCTCTCCCCCTCTCTGTCTCTGATTCTCTTTCCCTCACTTTCTGTTTGTCTCACTCTGTATTTGTCTATTTGGCTCTGACTGCCTCTATCTATCTATCTATCTATCTATCTATCTATCTATCTATCTATCTATCTATCTATCTATCTATCTATCTATCTATCTATCTGTCTGTCTGTCTGTCTGTCTGTCTGCCTGTCTGCCTGTCTGCCTGCCTGCCTGCCCGCCTGTCTGTTTGTCTGCCTGCCCGCCTGCCTGCCTGCCTGCCTGCCTGTCTGTCTGTCTGTCTGTCTGTCTGTCTGCCTGCCTGCCTGTCTGCCTGCCTGCCTGTCTGTCTGTCTGTCTGCCTGCCTGCCTGTCTGTATTTCTGTCTTTCTTTGGCCCTCAGTCTACTGTTTTACATATACTCCTCTTCTCCCTACCTACTTCTCAACTCTTGGCACTCATTCTCCCTTCTGTGCCCCCTTTTGCTTTCTCTTTCCCTCTCTTTCAACCATCGCTCTCTTCTCTCCCCCTCCCTCCCTACCTCCCTCTCTCCCTCCCTCCCTCCCTCTCTTTTCTTTCCCTCCCTCTCTCCCTCTGACTCTCTCTCCCTCCTCCTGTCCAGCGCGACACAGATTGTTATTTGCAGGGCGGTCGTGCGCTGGGGCTCCTGTTTCCAGTAAACTCAACCTCTATTTATAGCGCATGTGTGAGTGTGTGTGTAATGTGTGTGTGTAGTGTGTGTGTGTGTGGGTGTGGGTCTGCGTAGCGAGTAAGTGTGCGCACACACCTATGGACCGACTACTCTGAGCTCTGAGGGGGGGGGGCGTCTGTGTTTTGCCGGCTGCTCGTGGACTGTCTTGGCCAGGCTCTGATTGCATTTCTACGAAGTTCAGGTATGTGGCTGTTTTTGGCTTTCCCAACACACACACACACACGCACCTGCTCCCGTGTTGGAGATGCGCAAGTGTTTTTTTCTGAAGAGTGTTTTATAAAGTCTTTTTTTTATTTAGCAGTTGTTGCATATCTGTGAGCAATGTCCTGGCTGTCACTGTCGTCATGATACAGGCTGATGTCTGATTTCATGTGCAGTCAGTTTTTTGTCAGTTTTGTCAGTCAAGGATATAAGGAAATCAAACAACAAGCAACCACATGAGATCTTTTTAGAGGGTCAGGTGTTTTCAGAGCTCTTTTAATAAAAGCACTTTCCAGTATTTTTAGTGTACTTGCAAAGAACAGGAGACCTTACTGTGAAGCAACAGGTTTTATATGAAAAGGGAGTTTGGATAGAATAGAAAGACAGTGTGAGTTTTTTTTATCTTCCACCAAAGAATAGAGGGATGAGACCGAGGCACTCAAGGCTGATGATGCATGCCAGATACAAAAAGAAAAGAAAAAGAAGATGCATCAATTTAGCCAGGGTTTCATTTTAGCATTAGCTAAAAATAGGGATGTGTTACATGGTTACAATGGTCCACATAAAAGAACTGGTGTAATTAATTTGTGCTGTGGGTGGAATTATAGTTAAATTTGGCAGTATGTCTGTACATTTATTTGAGGAGTTAAGGTTCAAAAGTTGAAATGGAGCCTTTCGTGATTAAATATAACTCTTAACATTTTGCAACACTGTTCCAGTTTTAGCCTTGCTCTGTTTTGCACAAGTTTTCTCCTGTATACGGAGTTGGAAATAAAAGTCTTGTTATCTTCCAGGAAAATTGTCTAACTGAACCAATTTGATGTGGTCATTATGTCCGGGCTCCAGAGCAAAACATTGTGGTCTCTTGCCACAACATAAGGAATGTTAAAATGTCTGAGGAAGAACAGGGGCAGAGGCAATATGTCGCAAGGACACTGAGATATGAATGGCTGACTATTATTAGTATTATAATACACAAATTCCACTACTTCAAAGAGTAGTGTTACACTTCGGCATGTGAGTTTTTTTGTCTGTTTTACATCAAGAAATTACATTTGGATGCATCGTTTCAGCTATTTACTCAAACATTTAGGGACTTTTAGGGACGGCAAACAGGGAAATTTGGACAGGATCTCAAAAACAAACATCCAACATGGGACCTCACCAATTTAAAAAAGGGAATTCTTTAGAGGCAGGTCTCTGGGCATCCCTCTGGTCTATGGCATGTGTGTGTGTATGTATGTGTGTGTGTGTGTGTGTGTGTTGGTGGGGTGTGTGTGTGGGGGGGGGGGCTGTGAAGACAATAGAGTGTAGCGGTGGGACGTTAGTCCCCTCTCTGTCCTCTGGGTCCCGAGCCCATTGTTGGCTTTCTTTACTCTCTTACGCTACTTCACACGCCGCAGGATGTGCAGTCATTGTTTTTGTTTGAGGGACTGTTTTAGTCCTTTTTACGAGACAAAACATTGTGCCACATCAGATGGGTGTGTGCGTATGTGAGTGTGTGTGTTCAGTGTATACTTTCATGTGTGCCCATGGTTCATGTGCCCGTATGTGTGTGTGCATGCGTAAGTGCGTGTGTGTGCATGTGAGAGAGAGGAGGTGTGTGGAAATTTGGACGGTGTTTGTGTGTGTAGAAAAACTGGGGGGAAAATATCACTAACTTGCTTACAACAGCCCGCAATTCCACTTTGTTTGAACATAGTGTGTATGTCTTGATGTGTGTGTTTATGAGTGTGTGTGGGTGTATTGCAGACTCACAGTTCACCAACAAGAAAAAGTGTGTATCTGTATGTATTTGTTTCTGGATGTGTGTGTGTTTATATGTTTATGAGTGTCCCTGACGTACAATCAACTGACACAAAAATGCCACCCCGTTTGAGTGTATGTATGTGTGTGTGTGCGTGTGTGTGTGTGTGTGTGTGTGTGTGTGTGTGTGTGTGTGTATGTGCGTGTGTGTGCGTGTGTGTGTCTATATGTATGTGTTTTTGAGTGTATGTGGGTGTGTCCCAGACTCACAATCAACTGACTGACACAAGATGGAGTGGCCTCCACTCAGCACTCAGCTGTGAGGTCACTGTTGTCCTTGTTATCAACCGAGGGCAGTTTGGCCAGGAACGGAACAGGGCAACAAGAGTTGATTGGGTGCCTGTTGCCGTGGGACACGAAACGACCATATCCCTCCGAGGACGGAGTACTGACGTCACCGGGGGCCATGTTTTTGTTTAGCCCCTGTTGATTTTTCTCCAAGTTTCTGGTGCCTTCCGTAATTAACGCTCCTGTTGGGCTGCCAGCCATGTTAACAATCAATCAAGCCGGAGGCAAAATGGCAGGGGGCTGCTGCTGCTGCTGTTGTTTTTGTCTTAGTCTTAAAAACCCACTCACCAGAATCATTGTCATTTCACACTAATATAAAAAAAGCTTCATTGCTTGTTTTTCAGTTCTCATAAAGGGCTTGACTGTACAGCATTTGTTTATAGGGATGGTTTGTGTGTGTGTGTGTGTGTGTGTCTGTGAGTGTGTGTGTGTGTGTGTGTGTGTGTGTGTGTGTGTGTGTGTGTGTGTGTGTGTATGTATGTGTAAAAGAGATAGAAAGAGAGAGAGACTCTATCAGTCTGCCTGTTTATGTACATGTGTGAGTGTGTGAGTGTGTGTGTGTGTGTGTGTGTGCTCTGTAGACACAGTGCAGTATCATTCTCTTCCCTCTTGTGCGGTGGTGATTGTCCACTAGTTTGTTTGTGATGCTGAAGGTAGCAAGACAAACAAGACAAAGATGATGACATGATTGAGCTTGTGTCATCATCATCTCTGGTCTGTCTCTTATGGTGCTCAAGGTTATCTTCAAAGAAAGAAATTATGGTGTGGGGATTCATTCATTTCCACAGATTCAACTCTCTCTTCCTCTCTCACCTTCTTCTTCTTCTTTCTATCTCTGTCCAAGTGACTTGCGAGTCGTGATGCACTCAGAAGTGATCACAACAAAGGCATGGACCTGACAAAACATTTTGCTGCCCATGCTCTCTCTTTTTCTTTTTCTCTCTCTCTCTCTCTCTCTCTCGCTCTCTCTCTCTCTCCCTCTCTCTCTCTCTCTCCCTCCATTACTCTTTGTCTTTCTGTCTCTCTCTCTCCCTCCCCACCATTGCCATCCTGTGTATCATCAGCTATTTCAAAAACAGCTTGTTTTCTGACGACACTAAAGAGATAAGAGAGAGACATCAAGTGTGTGAGAGACACACACATATGTTTGCTAGGATCACACACACACACACACTTGAACAAAACATTGCTCTCCCCCCTTACCCAAATACACGGCTTTAGCATTCCACTCACATAAACAC
>CM059286.1:9384019-9481519 GCA_030347295.1 Setipinna tenuifilis
ACTGGTCAGGTCACTGGGTTTTTTTCTTCATAAGAGATCGATGAGAGTATCAAGTTTAAAAAGCTGCATCTATGTATGTTGAAGCAAATCTTATATACACCTGTATACATTTCAGAATTATTTAAGAAACTAACAAATGCTAAAAATGTATTTTCTACATAATGTCCAGTTATCCAATGAAAATGGACATAGGGCTCTGTGTTGTCCTTTACTTTACCTGTGAACTGTGAAAACACCTTGACATCAGGGACAAGTTCATCACATCAGCTTGTTAAACTGGAAAGCTTTTTTTTTTGTTTTACCTCCTTACCCTCACCAATCCAACTGCAGGTGTTAACGTGTAATTAAAAGTCGTCATGGTTACGTCAGGTTGTATACAGTGTGATATTGCTCAGCCACAGTGTTGCAGTTCCAGGCAACGAAAAAATGAGACTTAGCCAACACAATGGGGCATTCACTTGCCCAGTGGTCGAGCTAATGAGTTTATTATTGCCCCCTCAATCCCAACCCCCCCCTTCCCAAGCCATGGTGTTGAAGGGCAAATCACATGACTGCATGTGGGTCCACAGTATTCCAAACAGGAAGTGAAGGATGGGACATGTGGACAAGTATGCTTTGCTTATTTTTATTCTGTTTTATGTTTTACGGTATGTCCTGACTGCACACTGTTGTGTTACTGTAAATAATCAGTGTAGAAAGTAAGCTTATGTTCTCATTGTGACAAAGAGGTTTACGTGTAGTGTTTACAAGTGTTTACAGATTTTGTGGAGTCTTATTATCAGATTACATGAAGGATTTAAGCTTGTTCTCTCCTTTTTTATCTAAAGTGTGAACTTTGCATAACAAAACATGTAGTCCAGATTGAGTAGATATGTAATTACATTTACATAAAAAATGTTCCTACAGTACATGTATACTAACCACATAAAATGTCTTTGCTGAAATATCTATCCACAGTTTATCGTTGAGTAAGAGACAGAGCATTACATAACTGACAGAAATAAACTGTAATGAATGACACTGTCCAGAGCTGTTTGCAATGCCTTAGACAAACAGTGCCTCTTTTCCATTCTGATAATGTAGGAATATGGTGTATGTGTGCCTGCACAGATATATTGACAGGTGTATGTGGTCTATAGCGTGTTCCTAAAGATTAGTGTGTAAAAGTGTAGTCATTTTTTGGAAAATATATAGGAGATGTGAGGTGTTAAGAGAGGCAGTTGCCTTCAGGCCATACACAGACTTAGCAACTTTTTAGAGTGACATGTGGTGTCAACATTTTTAAAAGACACTATCTGTTGAGTAGTGCCTCACATGAGTATCTAAACTTGCCAGAACACTCCAACCATGTAGCATGTTTCTACACGTCTCTTTGTCTGATTCTGGTAGGTGTTAGTTCACGGTGCTTTTGGTCCAACATGTTGCCTGCTTGTGTGTGTGTGTGTGTATCATTCGCCTGTGGCATCAGCTGATCCTTCTCAGCAGTCCGACTCGCCTGAGACCCGCTGCAGAGTGGATATGCTAATCAGAGCCTTTCTTCTTGTAGCCAAAGCCAGCCAAACCAGCTCTGCACTCCCCTTACTGCCTTAGGATGCGAGCAGGCTTGTTTAAAGAAGAAGAAGAAGAAAGGGAATGTGTGCTGTGTGTGTGTCTGTGTGTGTGTGTGTCCTACTACTGCATTCAGATGTGTTTGCTGTGTGTATGCTCTGTGTGTGCTCTGTGTGTGTCCTAATGCAGTCAGATGTGTTTGTATGTTGTAAATGTATTTTTAATTTAGCTGCCATGTATTTGTGTGTTCTCTGGTGAGCTGCGAAGTGATTTGTTTGCATCTGTGAAGAAGGAGTGTTGGAGGAGTGTTGTTTGGCCACAAAAACACCCACAGAGAAGGCTGTTTTTATGCCGCACCAGCACCACACCACACCACACCGGGCGCTTTTCATGCGATCTTGCTCGGGCCCAGGCTGCTTCCAGGCAGACATGTTGCTTGACACAGATTCGTGCGGGGAATGACATCAGCCCAGTGTCCTGTTTTGAGATCTTATCTGCCAAACTGCCTAATTCTGGAGATGCAGGACACGCTAATCTTCTTACGAACAGGAGCAAGAGTACATACACACACACACATGCACGCACACACACACACACACACACACATGCACACACACACACACACACACACACACACACACACACACACACACACACACACACACACGTACTACTTGTACATAAACAGAGGCACAGACACACACACACACACACACACACAAATTTCGAAGACCTACTAAATTTCCTGCGGGATGTCAGTATCTATTGCACTGACACATGAGGTGACCCAATCAACTGCATTCAATCAAGGCACCACTAGTGTCACACAGTCAAATATGGTGGCCATGAATGACACAACAATGTCATTCTGTGGCTAGTCTTTAAATCAATACTGTTCTCGCCACAGCAAAGCTCTTCTCTTACGCCTCTTACGCCTCTTCAGCGCTTCGTCTTTTAGGTCCTTTTGCTGTGTTGGTTTAGTTTGCAATACAGCTCAGCTGTTCTACCGGTCTAGTTGCATTTTTTTATCTGATGGTTAATCAGAAGTACCCACAAAGCCTCAGTAAATACATATGAACTGTTTCATGCCACAGTTATTAATGTTGATCAAATAAATTCAACGCCTGAACTGGATATATATGGATAAACACATTCTGAACTGAAAGATTTAAAGTAGCCATAAATAGCACTGATGTTTGTGGAAGGATGGAAACAAAAGATTAATATATATATATATATATAAACACGCAAGTCATTAGTAATGCAATGCTGCAGTAAACAGGTTTGACTTAAGATGTTGCGGCCGCTTCGATACGTATGTCGGAAAAGAGAGAGAGATGGACCCCCCCCCCCCATGTGCCTCCCTGCGGATAGGAAGGCCTTGTCTGGCTCACTGGACCAAAACAAAGCTATACAATTTGCATGGCATGCAGAGAAGCTCCACAGAGGTCACGCAATGAGCAGAACAATCTAGAAAGTCATTAAAAATGGATGCTTGTATACCATGGACGAGGAGGGGGGAGAAGGCGGAGAGGCGGTTCCAGGAATGCTTGCTCATATAGTGAAATACTGCAACAGACCGTAACAAGGTCCAAAGAGACAGGTGGGTGGGGCGGGGGAGGAATGATGGACACACAGTGAAGGTAGTAAAGAGTGGTGCAACAGTGTGATAAAAAGAAGAATAAAAAGGGGATGATGAAGAGAGAAAGGAGAAAGGGGAATAGAGAGAAATAAAAAGTAGGGGAAAAAGAAGCACATGATCGAATAACCTGAGAGAGAGAGAGAGAGAGAGAGAGAGGGAGGGAGAGAGAGAGAGAGTAAGGTGGGATGGATAGTGAAGGAGTTGAATGTGATTATTTTATACATCAGAGACTCTCCTTCTGCAGTCACTGAATCACCTGGCTGCCCACACCGCCCAAGACAGTGCTTAAAGAAGCAAATTCAGTCTTGTGTGACCACACACACGCACAAACACACACACACAGAAAGAAACATCTACACACTCACACACACACACGCACACACACACACACACACACTATAACATCTACACACTTACACATACACACACACACAGAAACATCTACACACTCACACACACACACACACACACACACACACACACACACACACACATACACAGAAACATCTACACACATACACACACAAGCACACTAGTTGGTGATTCTCCTGAATGTGTGTGAACTTCCATTAGCTGTGAGGCAGTGAATTGGTTCTTACCTGCATGACTGGCTCTCTCTCTCTCTCTGTCTCTCTGTCTCTCTCTCACTCGCTCTTTCCCTCCCTCTCTCTCTCTTTCTCTCCCTCGCTCGCTCTTTCCCTCTCTCTCTCTTTCTCTCTCTCGCTCTTTCCCAGGGTCTTCTGTGTTCCCTCTGGGGGGAAACTCCTCTTGGCCATTATTCCCTTACAGTAAGCTAAGCTCTGCTCTGCTCTCTCTCTCTCTGGTCCCTGGGGCACTCTGCCGCTGAGAAGGTGCTCTAATTGAATGAGACCCAATTAAGGCTCTTTTGGGACCAGATTGCTTTGCTCACACCTCGTGACGACAAAAGTATCCGTGCCACATTTGCACATTTGTGCTGTTGTGTTTTTCAGCCACGTACCTTATTGGCAGAGTTGTATAAAGTAGAAGTAGAAGTAGAAGTAGAAGTACTGTTTTGGATGTAATTACAACACAAGTAGTAAGGTACTACGCAGTTGCAACTGCATAATACCATACTACCAGTGTTGTAATTACATCCAAAACAGTACTTCTACTTCTACTTTATACAACTCTGCTTATTGGTGGGTTTCTGTGACTATACATGTGACTGTTGAGTGAATGCTCCCATAATGCAATGCCAACGTGAGTGCAAAAGGGGATTGTGTGTAAAATTCATGTAGTTCAGTTGTAATTGTGTCTCCCGTGTGGTTAACTCGTTATTGTGAAGTGTTGCTTTTAGTAATGTTTTTGTATTGATCCTTGTGCTTGTATTTAGTCCTCATGGCATTTTGCAATGTCAAGTGTTGTGCTTGCTATGTACTAAATAACACAAAAAATTAAGGAAATATTATCATTTCCCAAGCTTTATTGGGATAAGATATATGTTACAGTACTTCCATTATGTTCTAATGTAAACTGTACTCTTCTTTATCAGTAATATTAGCTTTTTTATGGTTCCTAACACTACCTAGTTACACTTTATTTTACTGGCCTTGTTACAACAAATAGGTACAGTGTAACTGTAAAAAAGTAACAATATGTAACATGATGTACTTACACTGTATCTTAGGGTTAGTGTTAGTCTTAGGTATGTACAGTGTAATTACATGTTGTTACATGTAGATAAAATAAAAAAGCAATTGTACAATAAAGTGTTACCCACTAACCCTAACCCTATGCTATGGTATAGGTACATAATATTAAATATTGTTAGTATAGTATAGTATAGTATAGTATAGTATAGTATAGTATAGTATAGTATAGTATAGTATAGTGCAGCACAGCATAGTGCTTAATTGATGCAACAGATACGTATAGTAAAATAAAGTGTAACCCACAGTACTTGAAGCCAGCTATTGTTTATCATCTCTGTCCTTGTTTACTTGTCTCTACAGATAGCTCCTGTCTGGATCACTGCCCGCCACCAGTCTGTGTGTATGTGAGTGAGTGTGTGTGTGTGCGTCTGATGCGGGAGCCGCACTGTCTGGCCTGATGGTTGTGTGTGAGTGTGTGAGTGCTGTTTGAGGGACCCACCTCCGGCCACCATGGGATCCTCGACGCTGGGCAAGGCTGCCACCCTTAATCAGCTGCTGGAGGCCTGCATCCATGCTTTTGGTAAGTCACTTCAAAGAGAGGACACAGATGTGCTCTTTTGAAACACAGATGTGCTCTTTTGAAACACCTTCAGGTTAGAATTGTACCATTATCCTCAGGTATTAATTATTGATCTATATTTGTGCTGGTGTGACTTTGTGTCTGTGTTTTTGTGTTTGTATGTGTTTGTATGTGTGTGTGTGTGTGTGTGTGTGTGTGTGTGTGTCTGTGTGTCTGTGTTCGTTACCTTGTATTACCCCATTTCTTTACCCTGTATTTATACACCTGTAATGGCAATAAAGTTGAATCTGATATTATGTAATGTAATGTAATGTAATCTAATGTGTGTGTTCATATGTATGTATGTGTGTGTGTGTGTGTGTGTGTGTGTGTGTGTGCTCACAGATGACAATGGGGAGCTCCAAGGGAACCTTTTTCCTCGGACCGTCCTGCTGATGCATCGCTGGTATGTCACCTCTACAGAGCTGGCTGGGAAGCTGTTGATGCTATATCCTTTCTGCCTGTCTGGCTTAGAGAAGCACAAGAACCTATTCTAGCAGGATCACACTGTAGCAGCTGGATCAGTGTGATAAATGAGGACACAGAATGCTGAATAGAGATGGACTCCTATAAAGGCTCTTGTTTTCTTTAACTGAGAATCAGAGCTAAAGCACTATTGTGGGCTGACTTCCTGTTCTTAATGGCCTCCTCTGCTTTGACTTACTGTAGCACCTTAAGTGGATGTCATCTTACTTTCCAGAATGTCCTTGTAAAATAATAGCCTTTGAAAACGGCTCCTGAATAAGATGGCTAAGAATCCCTGAATATCTGAGGATAAGGATAAGGATGGAGTCGGTACAGTATTTTTGCATAGAGCGATTGAAATTCAGTCGCACCATGCCTTTGTCTCCCACTGTGGACATGTTAACACATGTGTTAGTTGCAAGACAAGATGTCATGATCATGAGACCAGGTTGGTTGGTTCACCTGCAGTGTACAGTTATCATAGTAACAGGGCATAAAGCAAGGAATAATATCAATCCCAGAAATGATCAAAACATTTCAAAATTCTGACCATTTTCTAGCAAGTGGTAAATGTAGACTACTGTCCTATGTCTGATTTCAGGCACAATGCCTGAGATATCTTTCAGCCTTGTAATAAGCCAATGTCATAGAATTCCCTAAGGGGTAGAACAGGCTGATGACTTTAACTGTGTGTGTGTGTGTGTGTGTGTGTGTGTGTGTGCGTGTGTGCGGGCGCGTCTGTGCGTGGTTGTATATTTGTGCATTTTGTAAGGTGGTTACAAAATTCCAATATGTGTGTGCAGTACTCATCCATCAGTAGGTGCAAGTACACAGAAGTAACTGTCAGCGTATGGATATAACAGAGTAGTCTGGTAAACCAGCCCCTCGTACTTCACTTCATTTTGTAGAGAGGGTCTGGCTGTGCTGTATTGTATTCCTAGAGGTGTGGACTCCTTTCAAATGTAAAAAGATTGGATCTGTCTTTACCTAAATATTAGTGTGAGGAAAGTTACAAAGCTTTCCGTAAACTAACAGACTAACAACTAACACTCACAAATACTCACGCACAGTCTGTGCGCTGATTTGGCTAGGAAGGATTTTGCCTACAACCGGCACTCTGACTGACACCAGCGCCAGACCCTCTGTCCAAAACGAAGCGAAGCACGAGGGGCTGGTTTACCAGGCTAATAGCAGAGGACGACAACATGTGCTTTTTTTTGAAGGCCGTATCATCCAAGCTTCTCCCCAATGCTGGACCTTTGCCCAAGGCCTGTCCAATGCTACTTGTAAAATATGGATACATGCATAGCTCGGCCAGGAGCAGAAATGTTGGCCTGGTAACGAATAGCAAAGGCTTCTTTTAGCTGAGCTGGACAGCTCGGCACATGCCACGACTTTCCATTATCTTCCAGCTTTGATATGTCACGTAGAGTTGCCAACAAGGAACAAAAACATCAGCTCCTCTATGCAAGAGAATGAGGGTTAGCTTGCCAGTGTTCTTCTGCTTATATTGTTTTTTTAATGTCATCTGTGAAGCCATGTAATTAACCATGCCCTGAATGTTGTAAATGTCCATGTGTGTGTGTGTGTGTGTGTGTGTGTGTGTGTGTGTGTGTGTGTGTGTGTGTGTGTGTGTGTGTGTGTGTGTGTGTGTGTGTGTGTGTATGTGTGTGTGTGTAAGATACATGTGTATTTGTGTCCATATGTCTCTTTATGTGCTCTTTTGTGCCTGTGTGTGTGTGTATGTGTGCTTCTTTGTGTGTGTGTGTGTGTGTGTGTGTGTGGATGTCAGAATATGTGGATGTGTCTATATATATGTGGATGTGTGTATCTATGTGTGTGTGTGTATGCATGTGTGTATGTGTATTTCTGCTGGCACTTGGGAGCCCATACGCTGGCCGCATCTGTCAGCGTTCCCGGCCTGTCCACGTCTCTGTGTTGCCAGTGTTCCCCTTCACTGAACTCTCCTTGACTTGTCCCCACATATCGAGACTGTCAGGGAGATGACTGCCAAAGGACCCGACTCAAGATCTGCTATCTAATGAGGTAAGAGCTGTCTTTTTTTCTGATGGATTTCTCTTTTTCATTTCGTCAGTCTTATTTATCTTTGTCTGTCTGTCCATAAGTGCCTAGTTGGGGGGGGGGGGGGGGGGCAGGAATGACATAATTATTGGTGACAGACTGTCAGTGGTGACCCTCCTCATTCAGGGCCTGCGTGTGTGTGTTTGTGTGTGTGTGTGTCTGTGTCTGGGTGTGTCTGTGTATTTTCCTGTCTGTGTGTGTGTTGCCTGATTGCCAAAGAGGACAATTTTGTTTTGGTTGAGGGAATGTGGTGAATCAGCTATCTTGTGATCTATTATTTGGACAGGGAAAAAATGCCTGACGCATCTTTCTACTGAGAAAAAAAGAGGCCAGTAGCCCTCACTCTCTCCTCTCTCTCCTCGCTCCTCAGCACCACAAGAATGTTCCGGCTCTCTATCTCTATACTGTGAACTACTGTGTCATCTAAAGCATGCTGCGGTTTCCTGCTCCAAAAGTTATAAATAGCTGCATACCACACAGTAGCACTTCTTGCCATAATTCACCAGTCTTTACCAAATCGGTCTGTTTACATTACACAGCATTACGTACACTCATCAGGGGCGACAGTGGAGATAAAGGAGTCGACCAACAGTCGAATGGTCACTGGTTTGATTTAAACACTGAACCCGGTACTGCTCCTGGTGTGCTGGTTGGTGCCTTGCCTGGGCAGCCCTCCACCATGAGTATATGGGTGTGATATATATATTTGTGTGTGTGTGTGGGGGGGTGCAGTTCATTGACCATAAGAGTTTTTCTCTTCTATGATTTAAGAGTGCCTGAGAGAGACAGAGAGAGGGAAATTGTGTGTCTCTGTGTTGGCGTTCTTGGTCTCCTGTTTATTAGCAGACTTTGGCCTCAACCCCTCTGTCTCCTTCCCTACAGTCATGGGCCAACCGTTAAATCACTAGCATGGCGTTGAGCAGTCAGTGGCCCTCGGCTGGCACTGCCAAGGCTCTTCAGTGGCAAACACACTACCGTGTGCCTGTCTGATGGAGACAACCACACTGCCCTACAAAGCCAGAAAGGCAGTAACTACACATTTTGTCACAAACTCCCAAATTGAGTTTAGATTATAAATTGACTTAATAATACCTCTTTTGTCTCGTGACTAAATATCTTGGATCTTTCTAATAAGAAAGTATATAAAAGCATCACCCCATTTATACCTACAACATATTTGACTGGGCAGTGACAGTATGACAATTTCAAAGGCATTTTTCTTAGTTTCAGATTTTCACGTAGTTACTGCACTTTGCCTTTGTGGAGCAGCACAGAGGCCTGTTGTTCCTGTCTTTATTGGCTGTAGTTCCCTGGTTCTTTAGATGATACTGATGTGATTCACATGTAACAGTGCATCTTACCATAGTTTTGACTAAAGAAACAACAAAGTGCTTTGACTTCAACTCTAGAAGATAAAAAAAAACAGTTACAACCTGCTCAGGATGTGCCCTTGTTGTCAGTTATATTCAGTTGTTGAAGACTGGCTACAATGAATCAAACTTAGTTCTGAATTCATACACAGGTTACTCGAAAAACAGTGGAGGACAGACAGGCAGGCAGGCAGGCAGCAGACAGACAGGCAAACAGAGTTAGGTAGGCATGCAGGTAAACAGACAGATGCACAAATTGACAAATAGTCAGAGATGAGAGGAAATGATAAATTCCTCGATAAATGTCTTGCTAAAGTCGTTTCATGTGTGGTCCATGCTAAGTGCTAAGTAGTCTCTGGTCTGTTCTGTCCACAGGTACTGGATAGTGGAGTTCCCTGCCGAGTTCAACCTAGACCTGGGACTGATCCGCATGACAGAGGAGTTCAGGGATGTGGCTGCACAGTTGGGCCGTGAGGAGCACTTCAAGCTCATTGACATCTCCACCATGTAAGGAATGGCAATAAAACCATGCTATACACACACACACACACACAGACACACACACATGCAAATGCACAGACATAAAGAAATCCTATACATGCAGAGACAATTTCCCAACCTTTTTAGTGATATCTGTGTCGTGTGTTGTTGACCTATTTTACCAGATGCCTTTTGCTCAGTGAGCCTGCTGTAAATTGGCTATCACATCCGTGTACAGCTACATGACACAAGGCAGGGGAAAGTTGTCTGTTCCAGCAGTCATTTATGCAAAATTGCCCTTTAAGCGCCTATTTATAGTCTGATGCTAATTGCAACATTTGGGCTTTGATTACCGCTCTGCTGGAAATTGATTTGTGTCATCCGTCATCAAAATGGATCAAAAACAAATTCAGCTGATGAGCTTTTTCAAAGGGTATTGCATGACAGACTGCAGCATGTCTGGTTGTACTATGGTGAAAAACTCAGCATTATAATATGACAAACAATGTAAGGTACTAGTATAATTGTGCTATAAATAATATGCAGAATTCTTCCGTAATCATATAATTTAGGGTTCTGATGTCTGGAAGTTCTCTACTGTGGCTCTACTTTTATACATAAACTAAATATGTCCACCCATTTAGTTTACTTTTGTCTCTAAGATGTCTTTAGATATTCTTAAGCTTACATGGAGCTATTGTAAGAGTGGTTTACCTGTGCACTCCATTATTATGCTGAAAAGTGGTCTGGGATATCTTTGCAAATGTATGGATGTTTGAAGAGCACCTTTTAAATCCCTGCATGGAACAATAAAGGGAGTTTGATATTATGTCCGTTAAATTATAACCACATGTTTACTTGTAGGTCCTGCATTTACCACATTGGCCACATCCATTCCCTGTTTTGGGAAATTCAGTCCATAGACGGCACTAAAATTTTGTACATTTTGACTCAAAACTCCCTGCTGTGTGGTCTCCCCCACACATTCACTTAGAGGTTGCGCATTTACCCATATGCCTACACACATTTCTGCCCATTTTGTGCCATTTGTAAAAAGTAGAAAGCACTGGTGGGCAGAAATGGGTGTGGCTATGTTGTAAAGCCAGGACCTCTAAGTGTAAGTGTGTGTGTGTGAGGGGGTGGGGGGATTTTTTTGTCTTAAACCTTACAGCTTGGAGGTTTTGAGCCAAAATAAAGTTCAATAAGGACCTTCTCTGACCATTTTAAATTTTACAATTTTCACTTAGTGGTGGGAAAGAGCAAATTACCAAGCCGGGTACAGAAAAACAAATAATAAAAATTGTCACTAAGGCAGTATGTGGTTGATGATGTCTTATGTGGCTACTAGAGTTTATTTTAATGCCAGTAAAATTTGAGATGCTTTGTACGTTTTATGCATTTCATGCACCATGCTTGTTTACAATACATTTTAATCAAGCAGAAAATGTTGCCCCCACATTTTGTAATAACTGCCGCAATATGTAATAATGTGTTACAAAATCCAGGGAGAGGCATTACATATTGCATTCAGACACTTCATTACGAAATGTGGCATATTATTACAAAATGCAGCAGTTGTTACATAATGGAGTTTAAAATTCATGACATCTTGCCAAGTCATCACGTAAAATGCAGTGCTACTACATAATGTTTTGTAACAACCACTCTCCTTGTGGAATGTTCTCTAGCCCATCGTATGACTGGATGAGGAAGCTGACCCAGCGGAAAAAGCAGGCCAAGAAGGGCAAGGCCTCGCTCCTGTTCGACCACCTGGAACCCATGGAGCTGGCCGAGCACCTGACCTTCCTGGAGTACAAATCAATCAGGAGGATATCAGTAAGTCCCTACATGGAAAACATACATGCCAGCAAGCCACCGTGGGAAATTAGCCGTCTGCTGGAAACTTTGATCTGTGTGTGGGTTTTTGTGTAAGTGTGTGTGTCTGTGTTTCTCTGTGTGTTTGTGTGTGTGTGTTTCTCTGTGTATGTGATTGTGTGTATGTGTGTGTGTGTTTGTATGTTTGTGTGTGTGTGTGTGTGTGCGTGTGTGTGTGTGTTTGTGTCTTTCTGTGTGTGTGTGTGTGTTCATGAGCTCACTTTCAAGTCATCTGATAAGACCTTTTTTCCATCCTACTCTTAACCTCTGTTTGGTTATTTTGGTTCTCTCTATAGCCATGCATCTGTTTTTGGACACTGTGGGTTCTCTTAGCTGAGGACGATAAGATAGAGAAAAAGGTCCTGTGTACATGCCTGAAATGGCTGAACTGATGGATGATGTATCATATGAATGTTAAGAAGCTTTTAAGAAAGCCTTTATCATGAACAGTTCGCACCTTGCATTCCTTGTCCAAAATATTTTGAACTAAAAATACATCTACAAATACATCTGTGCAAAGTAGTTTTGATAAAAATGTCCCATTTTTTACTTTGGCATTAACAAATGGAAAACTGAGGCTATGTTATGATAGCCCGGTAAACCAGCCCCTTGTACTCCACTTCATTTGGTGCAGAGGGTCTGGCTGTGCTGCATTGCGAAATGTTTGCTTCCTGGAGGTGTAGACTCTGCTGAAGTTTAAAACGATTGGACTTGCCTTTACTAAATCGCTAATGTCTGGTTGTGAAGTATGCAATTAGCCTAACTATAAGCCTGGCTACGCACTACAATTCAACGTTATCGCTCATGAACACTCCCTCTGTTCGCTCATTGGTCTGGTAAAGATTCAACCAGAGTCAACCATCATAGTCAATGAAACTACCACTGTAGGGATAACATGATCTAATTGAAGAGCATAGGCAGGTTAATAGCCAGGCTATGATAGGCTTTAATTAGATTGTACAGTTTCTTTAGCCCACAGTTTCAGCTAGAGGTGTGTTGTCTCTGAGTTCAATGCTGACATGTTAGCATCTCAGTTCACAGACTACCAGAGCTACGTCATCCATGGCTGCCTGGTGGACAACCCCACGCTGGAGCGGTCCATCGCCCTCTTCAACGGGGTCTCCCAGTGGGTCCAGCTGATGGTCCTCAGCAAGCTAACGCCCCAGCTGAGGGCAGAGGTCATCACCAAATACATCAACGTGGCACAGGTATCCAGCTGGACATCAACATGATGAGAAATGCATACTGTTTTTCAGTAACACTTTCTATGAAGCTTGTATTCATACAACTCTATAAAGACTTTCATAAAGGCTTATAATGCATTTAGAAAGTATGTATAGTATTCATAACTATTTATACATACTCATGATTGTATTTCTAAGGCATTATAATGCTATTCCAACTTCAAATGACACAATGCATTCTTGGTGATAAAGCTGTACCTGCCTATAAGTGCAGTCATGAGTATGTATACATAGTTATGAATACTATTTTCAACCATTAATAGGCTTTGTAAAGGCATTATAACTCTTAATGAATGTGTTTATAGATTTTTATGAGTACAAGCTGCATAGAAAGTGTTAACTGTTTTTCTGTCAACAAGTGGGTAAAGGCTCTGCATTAGACACCAAAAATAAGAAAAAGAGCAGAAAAAGTCTTTAAAGTGTTTTGCAGTTAATTTCAGTATAGAGGACAATAATCATAGCCTGATAAGCCTGCCAGCATGAAATTGTGTGGTCTGGCCACGATGGATAGTCTCATCCAAGGGGCGGCATCAACCATTGTCTTTTAAACACAGTAGGTTAGAATTACGACCATGTTACGACATGTTTACGAACTTGTTTACCATAACACTACACCAGTACTATGAGAAACATTTGATTTCGTCATAGGCATTGTGGGCGATAGGAGTGTTACAGCTGTATGTGTGTGGTGTGAGCTATGGACATATGGGAAATACTAAATATAGTGGGCTATCTGAACCTGATACAAGTAGGTACTGAATGCAATAAGCACAAGCAAAACTGTTGTTGTGTGTTTCATCCTTCTCAAACACCAGCTGCTACATGGCCACATGGAACCCAAGTCAGCTTGCTCAGTAACTGGGTCAGAGGGAAGAATTTAGGGAGTCACTTCTTTGGATGTCTTTGTCCCAGATTAGGGCAGAGAAATATTTTCTGTGTGAAAGCAGTTCAGCACATTAACCAAATGTTCTCACACAGAATTCCTCCACCCTCCTAGCTAACTTCGCTGACCTCCTTCAAACATGTGTGAATTTATGTATGTTAAAAAATAACATGTATTAAATCATTTAAAGTGACCACCACATGAAATAACCATATTTTTAAACAATAAACACCACGATACTATCATTTATAGAAGGAATGGCTACTGCTACATGCATGCAGTGTGGTTTTATTTTTTCTCCTGAGTGCATCCTTGATTATGCAAACAAGCGGGTAGCACTTAGTTCATCTAAATAGCTCCAGTCCATCTTTCCTCTCAGCACTCAGAGAAAACAAAAAGGGCTTAAATGCTCCATGACATTTGCAGGCCTTTGATATGGTGATGGACAGAGCAGACACAATGCCCTGAGTTCATATGCTTTGGCTGGGGTGCTGCGCCATTACACCACCCAAGGAGATCACAGATGTATGAAAAGCAGACTCTGGGGGAAAAATGCATTAAATATTTGTGTTATGTATGTACGTATGTGTGTGTGTGTGTGTGCACGCCTGCCTATGTTGTTTGTGTGTATGTGTGTGTGTGTGCCTCTATTTATGTACATGCAGTGCGTGTGTGTGTGTCTGTGTCTGTGTGTGTGTGTGTGTGTGTTGGGCAGAGGAGTGGGTGTGCTTAAGTGATGATTCACTAACATCTTCCCTTCCCCCTGATGAATAGTTGTGTGTAAAGGATGAAACCTGCTTGTTTGCTGCGTATGGCTAGAATCCTGCTGTCATCTATTATATCCACAGTGTTTTCACTGAGAAAAGAACATGGTGTACAAAAAAAGATGTTTTATAAGTGGAAGCGATCGCTTGGTGATGTGAATGCAGAACATGAGCTCTCACTGCTCTGACAGATGTGTGGGTCTTTGAGGGCAGATGAGGAGATGTCTGGTCTTTGTAGTTCAACATCTGGAACTGTTTTTTCATTTGTATCTTTCTTTTCTGAGATGTAACCAGTGTGCATCATTCTGAGCTGACTCACCACATCCTCTATTGTTTTCATTCCTGCCATGAAGCTTATGCCATTTCTTGCAAACACATATGATGATAGTCTTTTTTGTGTTTTAAATGTGTCATTTTCTTTTCTTCATTTTTCTTCTTACTATCTCGCTGTAGCCTGGGCCCATACTGCCTGTGACACTACACTGAATTTCACAGCCTTGCCAACCTGCCTGTTCTTTGTTCTTCCTGGTCCAGAATAATCTAGAACCAACGAAAAACAAATGTGAAACATATGTCATCGGAGTCAGTGGTCTGATTGGTTGTAGCTCTGTCCAGTAGTACACAGAGGCATTTAAGAGACTCCTGTTGATCCTGCCTCTGAGAACTTCCTGTCTATGGGAGTTTTGCCAGACCAAGCTACATCTACAAGCTTGGTGTGACAGCCAGGCTAATCTCCCTGTCCCTTTTCCTCCCCCCTGTCCAGAAACTTCTTCAGCTGCAGAACTTCAACACGTTGATGGCCGTGGTGGGAGGCCTGAGCCACAGCTCCATCTGTCGCCTCAAGGAGACCCACTCCCACCTCTCCCCAGACGTCACCAAGGTACACCACCACAACATCATAGGGGGTGATTCTAGATTTCGTTTGGGGCCGGCAGCCAAAAAAACCCCCACCACTTTTATCGAAAACTACATTGCTACTACTAGTAGTTTAAAGGCTGTCAACACTTTAAGGCCCTTTAGTGGCCTGGGGGGCCCACAAGCAGTTGCCAGCTACGCCTTTGGCTACACTCTCCAGCAGGGTCACGGGAGGAAATGCTTGAGGGAAGCTCACATGACTGATTTGTCAGGCCCCAGGCGCCACTTGATTAGATAGCTGTGGAATTGTGATGGTGAAGTGAAGAGATGTTTTAAATTGTGTACTGACACAGGGCTAGTGTGGTTTTTTATAAAAGAGACAGTGTTATTATTTCATTGAGGGCTTATAGTTGTCAGTGAAAAAAAGTGACCTACTTGGACTACTGGTAAGGTTTAGTAAACAACCAAACATCTAGTAGCTTTACTCTTTTCATCTGTATGAAAACAGTCCTTCGTCTATGTTCTCTTCAATTTGGTCTCATCCAGAGTTCTTTATTTGTTATTATCTAACCATTTTAATTTTTTAATATTTATTTTGGAAACCACCTTGTTTCCCTCTGTCACAAAAAATGACATTCAAATAACAAATGGTTGTTTATCTGATAATCTATATTGCTCAATATTGGTTCATTGACAATTATTGCTTTATGATTGATCATTTGGCCTTCATGACACACTCTGTCTTTCCAGATTTGGAATGAGATGACAGAGCTTGTCTCCTCGAATGGGAACTACTGTGCGTATCGCAAGGCCTTCAACGAATGCGAGGGCTTCAAGATCCCCATCCTGGGGGTTCACCTGAAGGACCTGATAGCCGTGCATGTGGTCTTCCCTGACCTGGTGGATAATGGCAAGGTGAACATTGTGAAGATGCAGCAGCTGTACATGACCTTCAGCGAGCTGGTGTCACTGCAGAGTGCCCAAGCCCAGGTGGAGCCCAACATGGACCTCATCCACTTGCTCACGGTGAGGGCTGTGTACTGTACAAACACACTGCTCAATAAAAAGCAAGCCAAAGACACACACACATGCACGCACACACACGCACACACGCACACACGCACGCACACACGCACACACACACACACACACACACACACACTACATACACACACTACATACACAGACACAAGACAACAACCTTACATATACCTTTGGTCCATACACTTTACCACCAACAAGCCAACAAGATCTACACAAACACACATGCTTCTGCACATTGAAGCAGGAGAGTTCCCCTATTGTTAACCCATTGTTCACTTGTCTTTCAGTTGTCACTAGATATATACTACACAGAAGATGAGATTTATGAACTCTCGCTGGTGAGAGAGCCCCGTAACCCCAAATCACTGGTGAGTGTCCTTCACACTTCCTTACAGTATCATACTGACCTGGCATTGTTATGTTAAGAGTTCATATTGTTTTAGTCTCTGCGATTAGGTCAAAATTTTCCACTGAGTTTAAGAGAGAAGCTACTATAAGATACGAGAGATACTTGAAGGTTCTTGTGTTATTTTGTCTAAGGCCTTGAGCGTTTTCATGATTAAATCAGTCATTGCCGTTGGTGCTTCATCTGTCTCCTTCTCTCTCTCTGCTCCCCCATTCAGCCCACCTCTCCCACGACCCCCAACAAGCCCCTCGCTCCTCTCGACTGGGCATCTGGAGTGACCACCAAACCAGACCCGTCTGTAGTCAACAAACACATCAGGAAAGTGGTGGATGTAAGTATATATATACAGTGTATTACAACACAGCATACCTTTTACACATTACAAGGTGTTTTTTTTTCAGTTGTGCTGCTGAAGGCTGCTATCATGATTGAGATGTTCACTGCTGAAGGCCACGAATGTTATCACATATTATGTGGTCATATATAATATAAATAGCACACAACATTAGAGCGTTAATATTTTTATATATTTATATTACAGAGTTACATCACTAAAAATACTTAGCAGTGAAACAATTAATAGTTTAAAACCAGCGTGTGAAAATACTTAAAAGTGACACTACAGCATGTCAAAAATACTAGGCTCTGGTCTTGTGGAGGTGTCCCATGGCAGCTAGTAAAGGGTTAAATTAAAGCTCTCACAATATAACGGGAACTCCGTCAGTACCTCATGTGGATGTTTCTATCAGCATGTCTGTATCAGCAATAAATTGGAAGTTTATTTTTGTCTCAATGTCAGGGTGTGGTTTTTAGTATTGTTCTAATCAGAATTTACTAACCTGTTGTGGATTTATTGTAGTCTCATACTTCATTTTTATACGCTTAGTGAATGCTAATGGAATTTTTTGAGGTTTTGTTTTATTTTGGGGTTAACAAAAGGCTATGAAATGTGTCATAGTTATTCAATGTGATTTAATGCCGGTCACCTATGTGTAAATACATTGTTTACTCATGCTGCTGCCAGTAAAAGTTTTGTTAACCCTTCCTTTCTTTTTTGCCATGGAAGTCTGTCTTTAGAAATTACGACCATGACCATGACGGCTACATTTCTCAGGAGGACTTTGAGAGCATCGCTGCCAACTTCCCTTTCCTGGATTCTTTCTGTGTCTTGGACAAAGACCAGTGAGTTCACGCATGCATGTCTGAGACTGTCCTGATACAAACCCTCTAACCTATTTTCATCTCATGCCTTTATTCTTATATTTATTATGTTTGTGTTGATTTGCAACAAAGTTGATACCTGCTTACATCATACCTTGTCATTCTCATCGTAGCTATGGTCTGTCTGCCATCGTAGCTATGGTCTGTCTGCCTGTCTGTCTGTCTGTCTGTCAGCCTGCCTGCCTCTCTTTCACACACACTAATCTTCTTACAAACAGCTGTTAATAACAGGAGCAAGAGCACACACACACACACACACACACACACACACACACACACACACACACACACACACACACACACACACACACACACACACACACACACAAATAGAAATGTGTGAGAGAGAGCTGGACCTGTGTATGAATTGGAGATTAGTCTGCTAGAGCAACACACTCGAGTTGAGTTAGTAAGGACAAGGAGGGACATGCAGGAATAAACAGGGACACAGTTATTGTATACAGGTCAACCTGTGTGTGTGTGTGTGTGTGTGTGTGTGTGTGTGTGTGTGTGTGTGTGTGTGCGCGCGCGCCTTTGTGTGTATGGACAGAAAGAGATAGCCTTTATTGTACTATTAATGGACTTAATTTTATAGAGCTATTAACATTACGGTCGGCAAATAAATCTTTATTGGGTCTTTATGAGGTCATCATGTGACAAAGGCAGATACGACCTCATGAATTAGAATCTAAAAACGTCTAAAAATATTCTGCCGCGTCGAGCCAGTGAATGTTGCTTTGGTTTTTACGGACGTCACAACCCTAGTCAATCACTGTAGGTCCCTGCCCTCGTGTCCTTGCGGTTGGAAAAAATAGGAGTCTCCTTTCATTGCAGACTGTGAGGGGAGACAGAAGTGCACACACACACACACAGAATGCAGCCCCATAAGCGTGGCTGCTACAAGTTTACAAGCAGTGTTACATTGAGGTTTTCTAGACCAAATGCTTCTACTCACGTCATCCTCTGGCATGTCCAACTCTCTCACTCAGCTCACCTCCCCTCACCTCTCTTTCTCTAAATTCCTCTTTTTTGTCTTCTTCTCAGGGATGGATTGATCAGTAAGGATGAGATGATAGCCTACTTCCTGCGGGCCAACCCCCTGCCCCAGTGTAAGATGGGGCCAGGCTTCATCCATAGCTTTCAGGAGATAACTTACCTGAAGCCCACCTTCTGTGAACACTGTGCTGGCTTTGTAAGTACATTCTATATAACACATAAATGTATAAAAGCTTACTGAATACATACAGAATAAATGTATTCTTACATACAGAATAAATACAATCATTTGTAATTGTAATGACATAATGCCAGGAGTGGTGCTACCATTGGGCAAGGTCGGGGCAATTGCCAACAAGGGGCCTCGGCCAACGGGGGCCTCGTCATCGCGTTTTCTAAATTGTCCTTTGCCCAGGGCCTCAAGTTTCTTAAAACCACCCCTGCATATATATATATATATATACAGTGAGAGTAATAAGTATTTGATCCCTTGCTAATTTTGTTGGTTAGCCCACTAATAAAGATATGAGCATTCTATACTTTTAATGGTAGATGTATTCTAATATGGAGAGACAGAATATCAAAACGAAAATCCAGAAAATAACTTTCAAGAATATATTTTAATTCATTTGTTTGTCATTGAGGGAAATAAGTATTTGATCCCTCTGGCCAAAAGCAGTTAATACTTGGTGGCAAAGCCTTTGTTTGCAACCACAGCAATCAGACGTTTGTGGTAGTTAACCACAAGGTTAGCACACATATCAGGGGGAATTTTGGCCCACTCTTCCTTGCAGATCCTCTCCAAATCATTCAGGTTGGTGGGCTGCCGCTTGGCAACTCGGACCTTCAGCTCCCTCCATAGATTCTCAATAGGATTCAGGTCCGGAGACTGGCTGGGGCCGGGCCACTCCATGACCTTAATATGCTTCTTCTTTAGCCACTCCTTTGTTGCCTTTGCTGTATGCTTTGGATCATTATCATGTTGGAAGACCCAACCACGGCCCATTTTCAGCTTCCTGACAGAGGGGAGGAGGTTGTCCCCCAAGACAGCACGATACATGGCTCCATCCATCTTCCCACTGATGCGGTGTAGTAGCCCTGTGCCCTTGGCAGAGAAACACCCCCAAAACATAATGCTTCCACCTCCATGTTTGATGGTGGGCACAGTGTTCTTTGGGTCATAGGCTGCATTTTTCTTCCTCCACACACGACGTGTAGAGTTTAGGCCAAATAGTTCAATTTTGGTCTCATCTGACCACAGAACCTTCTCCCAATCACTTTCAGCATCTTTGAGGTGATCATTGGCATACTTTAAACGGGCCTCCACATGTGCCTTCTTAAGCAGGGGTACCTTTCGGGCACTGCAGGATTTTAATCCATTCCGTCTCAATGTGTTGCCAACTGTTTTCCTGGTGACTGTGGTCCCAGCTGCCTTTAGGTCATTCACCAACTCCTGCTGTGTGGTTGCAGGATTATTGTTGACAGTTCTAATGATCATTGCCACCCCACGAGGTGAAATCTTCTGTGGAGCACCAGATCGAGGCCTGTTGATGGTCATGTTGTACTTTTTATATTTTCTCACAATTGCGCCAATGGTTGTTACTTTAACACCCAGCATCTTGCTAATGTTTTTGTACCCCATTCCATTTTTGTGCAGATCAACAATCCTGTTTCTGAGGTCCTGAGAGAGTTCTTTGGTCTTACCCATGTTGTAGAGCTTGGAATCTGTCAGATTGCCTGATTCTCTGAACAGGTGTCTTTCATACTGGTGATTAGTTAGCACAGGTGTCTTCAATTCAGGTAACAAGTTGATTGGGAGTGTCTAACTGCTCTGTGACAGCCAGAACACTTAATGCATACTAGGGGATCAAATACTTTTTTCCTTCAATGAAATAAAAACCAATTAAAATATATTTCTTAAAGTTATTTTCTGGATTTCCTTTTTGATATTCTATTTCTCCATGTTAAAATACATCTACCATTAAAAGTATAGAATGCTCATATCTTTATTAGTGGGCTAACCAACAAAATCAGCAAGGGATCAAATACTTATTACTCTCACTGTATATGACCACTGATATTGGCTGAGGAGGCTTGTTTTCTTTGGAAAATGTTACGTAATTCTACATTAATTTAAATACAGTAGACTACTCCCCCCCCGGAGCGTAGACTAGTAGTGGTAGCCAAGAAGGAGTCATAGTTACTCACCAACAAGACTGCGCTTTGCCACCGCCCCCTCCCCCCTCCCTTAGGTGATCCCTGACCTGCTACGCATAGGTTACTCACCACTAGTGCGGAGGGGCAACATATGTGGAGAGAGAGAGAGATGCCATGTCCGAGGGCTACACTGGCAAGCTTTATAGAAAACAACACTGATTCATTTTGACAGCATTATAGTAAAGATTTGTAAATCCACATTTGAATGTTAGTGAAAGATAGCGCCAGCAGGTTTAAGAACAAGTGGGGTATTTTTTTACCCTTTTTTAATGGTTGCTTTGCCCTCAGGTTGTCTCTATTTAGGAGGTATAATGTTAACTTCAGTTGACTGGCATTGGCATTTATTTCATATGTATATGGCGTTACTGTGAATTACTGTATCTGCTTAAAGGCCTGAAAAAAGTAGTCCACATAAATACAGTGAACACAGAGTTCACATACACACTCATGCGGAGTATACACACACACACACACACACACACACACACACACACACACACACACACACACACATTCTGTGTTCAGGAAGGGTGTTGAGAGGCATTGCATCCTGTTTATGGCACAGTTGCGGCCCTGCCTCCTGTCCCTTTGCATCCACGAGTCTGAATCTGCTGTGACCGCTCTCAGGTGCAGCTTCTCACACACACACACACACTCACACACACACACACACACACACACACACACACACACACACACACACACACACACACACACACACGCACACACAGTGTTGTGTCTCAATCCCAATTTTAACCACACTCTACCCCCTTCTCTCTTTATCTCATTTTCTGTTTCCCAAAGCTGTGGGGGATTATTAAACAAGGATACAAGTGCAAAGGTAAGCTATCGAAAGTAAATCAACACTGAACACAAAATCCAGCCACACTAGACATAATTGTTGATTTTTTCCCCTTGTTTTGGGTAAATCCTGAGATCTGGGTGTACTTTTTTGGCAGATTGTGGGGTCAACTGCCACAAACAGTGCCGGGAGCTGCTGGTGTTGGCTTGCCGGAAACTTCCACGCTCTACCTCCCACGGCAGCGTGTCGCCTGGGCCGCTCACACACAGCTCTCTACCCAGCAGCCCCGCTTTACCCACCTGCAAAGGTAAGGGTTTTTGGTGTGTGTTTGTGTGTGTGTGTGTGTGTGTGTGTTTGTGTGTCTGTCTGATAGAGGGGAAGAGATAAACACACACACACCCAGGGCACCACTGGGTGAAGGCAATTCAAATTGCATCATATTTCACACAAGGAATGTATCTGTATGATCTGTACAGCTGAAGTTTGATTTCTACACATATAAATGACGTTTTGTTTGTTTTGTATGGTCAGGGAGTTGGCGGGCTATAGGTTTAACCACTGTAGCTAAGAGCATCTGGTATTGTTCCAGCAGACTGTAGGCTGTTCTTGAGTTGAAGGAGGGTTGTGTAACTAATAGCTACACGTTTTAGGATGTGTCCAAACGTGTCAGCTTTAGCCCCTTTTTCAACAGAGACCCAAACTCCCCGTCCAATCTTGCCTGAGGCCCACTTAATCACAAACGTGTGAAAAACAGTGAAAAAAAAAGACTACTCGAGGGAGACTCAACATTTACTGAGAGGTGGTTACAACTGTGAGGAGTAGGGAGAAGCAGCGAATACCAGGACAGCAGCAACAGTATTTCTCACATTATTTTCACGTCGGCTGGAGCTCTAGGGCTTCGGGAGAGAGCAGTTAGCTGGATGATGCATCTGTCCTCGTCTGCCCCCCCCCACCTTCCCTCCATCCCCCCAGCCACACCACTTTCACATTTCCCCCTCCTCTGTCTATTATCCAGATTTAAGTAGTCTTTATTAGGGTAGGTTTTATTAGGGTACTTCATGTTATTAAATGTAGTTTATGTCTTGCCTGATGCCCAATAGTGGTATGATCATGTGATCTTACTCTGTTACTCTGTATCTATTGGCTTGCTCCAAACCCCATCTCGCTGTACCTGCATAGTGCTTCTAGCTCCACAAGTTTGTCACCCTTCTGTAGAAGTTGTTACTGCTATGAAGGAGTATCCAAAAATAGGGCAGGTTTGTCCCAGTTCTTAGGGGTCTGGGTATCACATTTGGTAATGGGAATGGCTAAAATTGTGTGACGACCCGGCGCGATACCCTTGGTGGGAACAGGCCATATCTCTTGCTTCAGCCACCCCACCCAGTGTCAGAGGAAGCCCTCCATGACCCCCCCCCCCCCCCGCCACCTTCACTGTGGGTTAACCTTCCACACCCTGTTGGTTGCACTCACCTCTTATCTTCATAGGCCTGACCCACCTCTGTTGACATATTACATTCACATTCCCCGCCATATTATCCTACTCTACCTTAAACAATGTTGCATAGCCCCATACAATAACGTATATATATACTGCCATACCCCCCCCATACTATAGCCTATTTTTAGCTCATCCGGTTTAATGCTACTTGTGAACTTAAACTCTTACATACATACACAATGGCCTACCTTATGTCTTCACAATGGCCTATAGTCCTCTCCTTTCTAAAGCATATTCGTAGACAGCGTGAAATGCTATTGTACGCACACACACTGTACACTGTTACGTCTCCATTCCCAGATGACGACGAGGTGTTTGACTTTCCCAGTGTCACCCCCACCGGTTCTGACCTGGATGGCCAGTCCATCACGCTGATGACCGGTTCGGCCCAGAGGATCTCGGTGCGGCTCCAGAGGGCCACCACCAGCCAGGCCACCCAGACTGACCCGCTGTGGCCAGACCACGGGTGGGCGGCGACGGTCAGCGACGGGGGATCCCACACCTTCCCCAAGATGAGGTACCGGCCGCACCGCAAGTCGTCCAAGGGCAAGGGCTTCGCGCGCTGGGAAAACGAGACAACAACCGCGGCGGCTGGGCAGCCGAGGAGTCGGAGGGACTCCCAAGAGCAGACGGAGGGGCCGGCGGAGGTGGTGTGCAACGGCGTGGCCACACACAGACAGAAAACAGATGCCCCCGGGGTAATGGAGGTAGCTATTTCACCTCTCTTTTGATGTGTGTGTATGTGTGTGTGTGTGTGTGTGTGTGTGTGCGTGTGTGTGTGTGTTTGTTTTTGTGTGTGTGTGTGTGTGTGTGTGTGTGTATGTATGTGCCTGCCTATGTGTGTGCATGTTTGTGTACATGAGTTTGTTTGTAGAGTAGATGTGTATATAGAGAGTAAGTGGACTAAGATAAATTAGGCCTCCATATTTTCATGGGCCAATTGAAAATACAGGTACCTAGTGGTAGGAATTTCTGTCTGTATACAATTTAATACCGCTGGGTTTATATTTTCTGAGCTTTCATAGAAGCTGAACAGTGTGTTCAGTCATTGACTTCAAAAAAAAAACAACAACAACTTACACCATGTGTAACAGAGACACTGTTTAACCATCAAATCCCCCTGCCTTTTTATTAAATCCACTCAGCCAACACACCAACACACCAAAATGAGATGGCTTTAATACCCGACGGTCGAGATCTAGGTTAGCGGTGCAAGGGAGGAGTGTTTTCCCGCCGGTTGCCGTGCCGCCACCGCCGCTCCGACTCAAGGTTCTGGAACATCTCATTACGAAAGCCTCGCTGGTTGCCATCGCCGTGGCAACAAAGAGATTCAGTGGCTGTCTGCCACGGGGAGTTGTTCGCTCTCGTTGAACGGGGAGATTATCTAGATAAAGGGAGCATGGAGGGCACACGGGCACTCACACTGATGGTGTTTAATGTGGAGTGGGAGGGTTTTTTTTTTTAACCACCCCCCCCCTCCTCCTGGGTTTTATTCCCCAACCGTCCAGCTTTAGGGGACTATATTAAGACCAGCCGTGTCGCCGGAACATCTAGGACTTTGGTGTGGAAACACTTTCCATAAAAAAGGAAAGGCCATGGGGGGAAATGTAATTGTGCATTACAGCCAGTGTTTGCACCCCAGTGGCTGCTGATGGTGAATTGGCCTGTGCCTGCTTTGTCATTTCTTGTGTGTGTGTGTGTGTGTGTTTGTGTTTGTGTGTGTGAGAGAGAGAGAGAGCAAGAGAGACAGAGAGAGAGGTAGAAAGAGAGAGAGAGAGAAAACAGGAGTTTGTCTGTCTTTCAGGTATCTGTTACACCATGTTAATTTTGTCTATATTGTGACCTTGATGTGCTGCAAGGATGTAGGTTAAAAAAACATGTCTGATGTAAGTGCTGTGTGTGTGTGTGTGTGTCTCTGTGTGTCTCTGTGTCTGTGTGCTTGCGCACGCGTGTGGCTGTGTGTGTCCTGTAACGCTACCTGTTATGTTGTGTTCTTCCAGTGACGTTGTAAATCCTGCTTGAGGTTATCACTGTTCCCTTCCTCTCATCTGTTTTCATTGTCTCTTATCTCCCTGCTCATACTTCTGTTGACCCACAGTATCCAGTGAACTTGTGCTGTTGTATAAATGAACTGTTCTACATGTAGTGAATTAAACAAAATGTGAAATGCAGAAAAATATACAACAATGTACAATTGTCCAATTACATATATACAAATATAACAATGTACACCTTCAACCCCAAGAGGGAATTCATTGAATATATCTACAGTACACAAGTACACATCCAGATTCATTTAAGACTGCAGAGGAACCACTTTTATATATAAGATATACTATACCTCTGATTAATTTCCTCTAGAATGACTACTGTCTTATTTTTTTCTCTGTTCTGGATGTGCTGCTTATGATAACTGTTTTTTCCTTTTTTCCTAACCGCTTGCAGGACAGCTGACTTATCCACTCTGAGGGCCAGCGTCGGAGCCGCCAGCGGCCCTCAGCTACACGCCCAAGGAGGCTCTCATCACTGGGGGAGGTCTTGGGGTGCCTGAGACCCCCGTTTGGTGACCAGGATTAGGGCACTCTCTCGCCCTTCCCCACAGCAGACAGATACTCACTCAGAGCCTCTTCTCCAGTGAAGAGAGACGGATAGAGGATCGGACACGTGCTTGGACTGGAAGGGCCACTAGATGTATGGACAGATATAGCTGGCAATAAATTACCAAGAGACGAGCAGTCTGTGTAGTTGGAACTGAATCAGTCAGCTCACACATCCTGTGCTCTCCCAATGTGGGCCCTCAAAAAGGGCTATGTTGACAACTTTCCTGTAGTACCACCTGGTTGGGAGAGACAATGACAACAGCTATCTGGCCCACACAGCATGGAAGGACTTGGCCAGCCATACATCAACCTACATTTGTAGCGGTTCATGTGACAGTGAGTGAGGGTGCATTTTGGAGGGAAAACATGTACACAAATGAGAATGTGTATCATCTGTTAAGTTATAAAGGGCAACTATGTAAACTGCTGAAAAGACACTGGTAAAGTTAGGGACAAGTAGCTTGCTTCCACTATTTGACAGGCAAGTGGATGGCGCTTTGAATGCTGAGGATATGGTAGTGGCTGAAATAAAATAGGATGTGCTAGAAGGATGTTGTGCCAAGGAATATGTATAGAAGGCTCAAGAAATATGTGAGAGGAAGGGAGTCAGTTGGTACAAGGTATGTTTTATTTAAAGAAAAAAAAAGAATATGAATGCTGAAAATGGATTTACCAGATAAAGTGTTAATAATATTTTTTGTGCCAGTTTTGTGGTGATTCCCAAGAATATGGTACTGTCTTGACTGACTAGAATTGGTGTAAACCACAATGATGGAGAGGTTTGTTTTTACGACATGACAATTTGGTCAGTGTTTGTTAACACAAGTTTTATCATTTATACCACAAAGGGATTTTGATTTAGATAAATGGAATTCCAGTATGAGTTTTTGGACAGTATCGCACTCATTATTTTATTGTTTGGACTAAAAACTACTTCATAAAACTCAAAGACTTCAAACTGTGACTTTTGACCTAAATATCTCAGGATTGAATATCACAGTACGCATCGTTCGACAGAAGCAACCCAGCGCTACACAGGCATCCTCTCAGGGTCTGGTCGGGTTGGGCAGAGTGGCAGCTGCCAGAGTTGTCTCTCTCGCTGTCTCTCGCTCTTTCTCTCATCTGCAAGCCAGGTGTATAGGGGTGGGGGTGGGGTGGTGGGGGCAGGTGCGTATTTGCCTACTGTTGCCAGGCGTCAGACGCATGAGCAAGGCAGTGCCCCCATCACCATGGAGATCCTGGAGAAGTGCGTAAAGAGGAGAGCAGGCGCTTTGCCATCTGTACAGGGACCACACCCCCACCTACCCCACCTCCACCACCCACCTCTCCTCTAAGGAGCACGGGAGCAGGTGGACGTGACATGTATATGACAGCAGACAGTCGGGGCTGAACTTTGGTCTTGGATTAAAGGGTGACCGTAAAAAATGAACTCATTTCAGTGCAAAGAAAGTCAGTTATTGTTTTTAAAACCAGAAAGAATACCAAATATCAAGTACCCAGTACTATGGTTAAACCTTCTCTTTCCATTGCTGCAAGCTGAGTTGATTAAATTCACTAGGGCAGTCAGACTGATTCATGTTCATGCTTTATAAGATTTATCAGCAGTGAACAAGAACAGAGATGTGTTTGTGAGTCCATACAGTATAGTTTGGAATGTTCAAACAGACATGTGAGTGAAGATCAGAAGACGGCACAACTATTTTTGGGAGGGTAATATTATATATTATTGTCAGTGCTACAGTAAAGTTTTGACTGACTCCACATGTATGTAACATGGAATGGAATCTCTCAGTGGCTGTCTTTAGCCATCTGCAGCAGGTGGGACACACATGCGAGATATGAAAGTACAGGATGGACCAACCTTAACACACTTCACTTTTACTACTCTGTAGAGCACCTATGGTAACAGGCTCACCATGTCTTCAGCATCACCATGAGATATGTAGCATTAGCAAGAAAGATAGTACAGTACATAGTAACAGAAGTACACAAAAGAGAGAATGTTTTGGCCAACAGGCATAACGCATTGAATTGTATCCACTTTTGTCCTTATGAGTACAATGTGTTGGTATGATCTTATTTATTTCATGTCTCTGCTCACAACTTTAAATCAACATTTTTCTCTGTCTTCAGTTAAGATCAGTCCCATAGTGATCATCTAAAGTTGCTGGCTGTTTTAAAATGGAATTTACAGAGTGACATCTAGTGGACTTGCCTTCAAGATAAGGGAGAAGAACCTACACAGAGTGACTGTTGTCTAAAGGGAATGTTTGATTTCTCTGTGAACATTCCTAGGAGCATCATTATTATGGCTTTTCACTTGGACACACCGACCCAAATTATTTTCATTATGTTAAGCTGGTCTACTTGAGAAAAAATACTGTATATTCTTATTTTATTTAATTTTATTTAACAATATTGCAGGTCAAATGATATTTTTGTACTCAGTAACATTCTTTATTTTAGTACTGTTATGAGAGTTTGCTATTTAATCGTGCCAACTTTTGGTATTATTTTCATTACATTACTGTGTTTTAGTTTTACTTACTTTATTGGAAACAAAGCTAAAGAAATTATTTCCCAGTCATAAGACAACAAATTTGGAACATATGGAAATTATTTTAGTTTTGCTTCTTTATATCGCTTAAACTAGTAAATGAGTCAATCAGCTGTGTTTTTGTATTGAGGATCAAGATGTCTCTAAGATAAAGAACCAGAATCAAATACTGTTCAAATTAATTAAATGCAGAGAGAGAGAGAGAGAGAGAGAGAGAGAGAGAGAGAGAGAGAGAGAGAGAGAGAGAGAGAGAGAGAGAGAGCTGTTCTACCATGAGTGATAACTGTTACATTTCTGCAGGGGGGCTGTGTGTTATTGGCTGTGACCAATAACATAAAAGTTCATCCAGGGTTAATCATGTAAAGGTCTGTAATTATCTACATGAAACCATACCATACCTGAAGCTTTAATTATTGAGGGCTCTGTTTTTGGGTGAGAACCATGCCACTTTTGATCTTTGGTATAAACTAATAGATTGAACTAACTGTTTTGGAAATTTTGTAGTTACTGCAAATGAACCAACTGAAGAAGACTAAATGTAATATATGGGATGTATAGCAAAATATGTCATTTTATATAATAATATCTAATATATATTAGATTAAAGTCAAATGAATATTTGAAAAGTTCAGAAAAGAGTATAATGGGACTGAACAGAACCATATGGGGGCCCTGGAACTAAAGGGAGTTTGGAGGGGGGAAGTGAGCTTACACCTTTGCTGCTGAATCCTTGCTGATGTCAGTAGCCCATTAGGTGATCACAAACAAACATCTGAGGATGTGTATGTACCCATCTATATCTGAAGAGTTTTGTTTGTGCTGCTTCATATTCACCTCTGTGATCACTTGTAACATCTACTGGGCCCGTCTGGCTGTGTCCTCTGCCCCATGTTAGCGTAGCTTCATGGTTCTGTCTTTCCTGCTTGATATGAAAGGGATACCACATAAATAGAGTATATGTTTGATTTTGTCTGTACCTCAGATCACTGTTTTGTTATGACCTGTGTCATTTTGAATAAATCTCTGGCCTCTTGTAACCACAAAGAGATTCCATGTGTGTCTATGATGTGGCCCTTTGATACAAATTTCACTAAGCAGTAGTATACATACACCATACCACCATAGACAGTAGAAGAAACATACCACCAGCTCAGGGTCATTCGTTCCAATGAATGAAAACGATTGAGTGTGCTACGGTTTCCGCCTAGTGGACATCAATGGTAGACAAAGCCTGAATTCGGTATGTCAAGAGCTTCACTCACGTTCTAACTCCCGTGGCATTGGGACATCATAGGCTACAAACCGTCACAAAAATATCTGTAAATATCACAGCAATCACATGACAGAATGGTCCCATAATAGAAATACAATGCTTTATCAGCTCTCTAAACGCTGCCATATGTTTTCCCCTTAAACCCTCCTGTCAAAGGTATGATGTAAGCTTACCAAATGTGCACCTGCTACATAAATGTCATATCATATCATATCCCTAAAATATATTTGCTTCCTGTGGCTGTTATTATGGTGACACTGTTTAATGTACGTTATTATGTCGCTATCTATAATGAGAATAGAAAACGATAGTGGAAAACCATAGACAGTAGAAAACGCATGCGAGAAGGGCCCCGGTCCTTAAATATTTACTCAGGCATATCCGCAGTCGCCCTAAACAGGAGTTCGCGAGATTGCTGAGAGATCAACGGTATGCCAACACAGCACTGCTAGCATCAGGCTGCTGAAACGTTGGATTTTTTTCTGAGCAGGCTGTGACTGTGTTGGCCAAATGGAGACCGATATCCTGGACTCTCTTGAAGATTTGGGGTAGGTGATCAGCCACATTTCGTCTATGTCGGGTATCAGAAGAAACTGAGCACTAAGATAAGTTGCCGGGTGCAGGAAGCTGTGTCGGCTAGCCTAGTTAGCTAGCCGGTTAGCGTGACATGTCAGTGAACAGGGAGACGTGTGCTTATCTTTCATAATATCAGTCAGTTTCCAGATTGTTCTGTGAAACGAAACTTAAAATATCGGAACCCTATGTTTGCATACTAAGTAAATACCCACAACTTCTGTTGCATGGAATGAAAGTCTTTGACATTGTCAAAGCCACGTTATATCTGGCAATGAATCAGCTGAAGAGTAACGAATACCGTTAGCTTAATACAGTGCAGCCACCTCGTTATCTTTTTGGCATTGGCTCCTTTCGCTATGCTTCATGTCTGATCCTTGTGTAACGTTCGCATTCTCATTTGCAGTATGTCGTTTCTGTTGGTTTGCTTTGGAGAAACATTACGCCTTGCAGATTCGTATTTAGTGTAGTTAAGTGTACATGAAGTAACGTAGCCCAAGATGGAGATTGGGTGGCTCACTATACAGGACTTGTTTTAAATAGCCTATTTCTAGTTTGATCTATATTTAGCACACTCAGAAATTCTCCAGCACATTTGCAGATCAGGTACCGGTAAGAATGAATGAGAAAACAATTAATTTTGATACATTTTTTTTTTTTAGCCAGAGCAGCTGCTACACAGACATGGTGAATTTTAACTAAGTATAGTTCTCATCAGGAATACGAACTGTTATTTTTTACCATGTCTTGAATCCTAAGGACTCTGTCCATCTATAGGTTTTCAGTGATGCCACTGCCTGTGTCTTCTAGTGTGGCTTTAAAAATGAAGGGCCTTCATGTTACAGGTATCAGGGGCCCCTGTTGGAGGACGGAGCACTTGACGCAGCGGTGACTGGAGGAGCTGAGTCCCCAGAGTACACCAAGCTCTGTGCCTGGATCGTGTCCGAGCTCAGGCTCTACTGCAAACTGGAGGAGAATGTGCATGCCACTAACAGTGAGTGTTGGCATCCTGCCATAGACAAGGCAGACCAGAGGGATCAGGACTCTAGAAGGCTTACCCGAATAAACAGGGAATTCCTTATCCATATCCGTTGTTGACTTTGGGTGTGGGAGAGCATTTCATCAATATGTTATTATTCTGAATTCCTTATTTATTGGAACCATTTGCCGGGTGGAAAATTTGCTGACGTGGCTAATCATATTCCTATGTGTCTTGTGTATGTCTGTGTTTGCACTTTGTTTGCATTTCCTTCAGGCCCCAGTGAAGCGGTTGGCTTTCAGCTGGAGATGAGTGGGCTCTTGGCAGAGCTGGCATGCCCGTACACTGCCCTCACCTCAGGAGATGCCACTCAGAGGCTTCTAAACAAAACCAACTGCCTACTAGTTTTAAGTAAGGATGGCCGTTTTTTGGCTACTTGACATTTTAGAGGTTCTGTCTGTGCACATTAAATCCTCAAATTTGTTTTCTGTCAGGATTTTTTTTTTTTACATGATTATATATATATGGAGATCTTCGATTTCTTATTTTAACTGCATATGTGCACTCATGCTAACTGGTTGTGCTGGTGTCAGCTTTCCTGATCTCTGAGCTGGAAGCCTCCAGGATGACCTTGATAAACCAGCCGCAGAAGAAAAGCCGGGAGGCGGGCGGCAGTGACCTTTTCCTGGAGCTGAAAGGCATCTGTGTTGGCCTGGGCATGTCCAAGCCTCCCCCTGACATCACCATGTTCCAGTTCTTCAGTGGGATAGAGAAAAAGGTTTGACTTTTGCGTCCAGACTTCAATAACTTCCATTCTTTTGCCTTTTTATGTAATAATGAGTGTTATCTTTTGCTCTAATGAGTGTATCTTTTTGTGTATGTTTTTGTGTATGTTTTTGTGTTCACAGCTAAAAGAAGCTTTGGCTAAAGTGCCTCCTAACCACGTAGGAGCTCCTCTGTTAAAGAAACCTTTGGGACCATTCCACTGGGTAAGACTGCACTCTGTTTCTTAGTGATGCTATTGAGCTGGTAGATGTAACTTCCGATTTATTTAGCATGAAAGGAAGACCCCGCCATATTTGTTGTCATGCTGGTCTGTCGCCACTTTCTGTCACCATTATCAATGACATAGATTGAGTTTTTGTGGTATTCTTTTTTGTAACTAAGAAATTGGATTTTGGAAGGAAAGACGAAAAGATTACAAGTTGAAAGACAAATGAGACATTCTGCTAAGACAAACGGCTGTATTTGAAGAAACAGTGATCAATGACATTGATCTATATAACTTTCAAGCTCAAGAGTAAGGGGAAAACCTCCAAGGCTGCACATTCTTCTACATTAACAGATTTTTTTAACAATCTCAGTTCTGGACTCCCTGTTTAATATTATGACAGAACTACTTCACAGTAGCTGAGTGCAAGATCTGCTCGCACACAAGCTGGCAAACTGCAAGAGTTTAAATGTTTTTAGGATTGGATTGATCAGCACAAAGCTGTGCTATGGAACATTTAGCCATGTTATATTTTCACTGAGCCACAGACAGTGTCATTGGGTGATAGGAGTAGAACCTGCAACTTTGTCTAGAAACTTATTTGTGCGCACCTCAGGTGTGTAGCCGAGACTGCACACTACTGACAGAGGACAGGTTGACGACATTGAGCTAAAATTTACATCAAAGTGGGGCATCAGTACTGTAGTACAGTACTGTAGTCTTATCTTGCAGAAATTGTGGTGAAGGAAAAACCTGTAGATCTTGCAGGCATAGCAAAGTGTAAAGTGCAACATGCTGATACGTTGTCGTCTTGGGTGTAATAATCTCTAGTGAACTGTACCTTTTAGGGAGACTTGAATGCAAACAAATGTTCTCTTGTGTTATCAACAAACAGTATTACGTCAGCATACGGCCATGCTTAAGCATGTAGCTTAGAGGAAGCATGTGTTTGCATTTAAATTAGCATTATTTAGGGGAAGAATTTGAATTGACCAAACGTTGTTTAGAAATAGTATTACTTACGCAAATTGTGTGTGTGTGTTTTTAATCAGGTAATACTCTGTTTGGGTGGTTGGCTATTCTAAAAACGTGAATGCGAGTCTCAGAAAAAGTGTACATTACAACCTTTTCATTTCTATTTGTGTATGTCTGTGTGTCTGTGTTTTAGGAGAAGATTGAAGCTATCAACCAAGCACTTATCAATGAATATGATGTTAGGAGGAAGATGTTGCTAAAGCGTCTGGATGTGACAGTACAGTCATTTGGCTGGTCAGATCGCGCCAAGGTGAGATATCAGCCCTGCACTTCAACAGTCACCAGACAACACTCTGTTGGCCAGCTGAGTTTGTGCAGAGCTTTGTTCATCAGACATAGAAACTGTACATCAGGTCATTGCCTTGGACAACTTAGTTTTCAAAGTCAAAGTCAGCTTTATTGTCAAAAACCATATGTACAAGTTGCACACACAGAATTTGAAATTGCAATGCTCTCTAGGCCCACAGTGAACATTAAACATCTTCTAAACAACACAGGAAGACATGGTGACAAACATAATAATATAGACATAAAAAGTACAATGGGCTTGTATTTAATACAAATAAGTAAAAACACAATGTGTAGTGTAATCAAGCTTAAATGTAGGATGCCATTTAAGCAGTAGTTTTAAAACTTTTACAGTTGTTAACTCTCTCTTATTTCCAAGGGATCCTTATTAACCTCCATTATGTAAGCAGATTTACCTCTTCTTTGGTACACGTTGATGTAGGTCCTTGATTTGTGTTTATCTAAAAGTAAATAAATGCATTTCCTTTCACAGACGCACTCTGATAAATTAGGCAAAGTGTATCCACCCTTGCGTACTGCTCTTAACACGAAGAGCACTGTGTCTGTGGCCCACCTCTATGCAGCCAGAGAAGACCTGTCCAAGATAATGCGCACCAGCAGTGGAAAAATCAGAGAGAAGACAGCTTGTGCAATTAATAAGGTAACAAATCTTTATTTCACAAAAGTGCAGTAATGGAGCAACAGTGGCCTATTAGTTAAGGGTTATGAGATTGAAACCGAAAGGTTGTCGGTTCGATCCCTGTATAGTCAAGGGCAGCAACTAACCCCACACTGCTCCACAGCCGCTGCTGTAGTGTGTGCTTCACCTCACTGTGTGTTTACTGTATGCTGTGTAATTAACTAATTCATGGATTGGGATAAATGCAGAGGCCAATCTCCCTCAAGGGATCAAAAAAGTATGTAAAGTTAATGAGGTCACTATGATTTACTTTTTACTCAGACCTCTGTGATTTCGACGTCGTCAATCTGAGTAATGTTATGAATGGGTGTTCGGTAAGCCTTGACATAATGTTCACTGTTTATGCACGTTGCCATCTTCTCTACTTTTTTCACCAGATCCTGATGGGCCGTGTGCCAGATCGAGGCGGGAGACCCAACGAGATCGAACCCCCGCCCCCAGAGATGCCCTCCTGGCAGAAGAGGCAGGACGGCCCGTCCGGAGGCTTTGGTGGCGGCGGTGGGCAGCATTACGGAGGAGGTGGCAGAGGAGGGGGTGGTGGCCGAGGCGGCTACGACCAGCACTCCCACGGCGGTAGAGGAGGAGGGGGTGGTTACGATAGGGGTGGAGGTTATGATAGGGGTGGGAGGGGTGGAGACCGAGGTGGAAAGGTTCAGGGAGGCTGGTCAGATGGTGGAAGTGGTGGTGGTGGAGGTTATCATGGCCACTACCAAGATGGAGGTGGATATCAGGGGGGAGGTGGGAGAGGGGGCTATGGTGGAGGTGGTGGTGGAGGAGGAGGAGGTGGGGGATACCAAGGCTACCAAGGTGGTCCCAACTATCCTGGAGGTGGAGGTGGAGGAGGTGGTTACCACGGCGGTGGTGGACACCAGGGTGGTGGAGGTGGACACCAGGGTGGTGGAGGTGGCGGCTACCAGCACGACAACTACCACCAGGACGGAGGGCGCCATCAGGAGAGGGGGGGCCGGGGCGGACGGGGGGGCCGGGGACGAGGCCGGCGTGGAGAAGGTCAGGGAGGAGGAGGAGGCTGGGGTGGCAGAGGCGGTCAGAACTACAACCAGGGTGGACAGTTCGAACAGTTCTTCCAGCACGGAGGCCACCAGTACAATCAGGCGGGCTTTGGCCAGGGCTACTACACGAGCTGAGATCACGGCCAAAGCACGTCACCACAGTACGGTTTGCGCATCAGTGGCTATGGAACTGGAACGGTCACAGGAAGGAAAAAAAAAAACAGACCACCAAGATGGACAGGCGGGATGGAGTTATGGTTGTCAAGCTCAGTATGGTGGAAACATTCTCAAGAGATGTGACTGGGAGCTTGAGGGCAGGTCGTGTAGTCACATCGAGTTTTCAGACACCTCCCTATTTGTGTCGCTGGTTGCCCCACCTTGAGAAAGTCCCATTCCCAACTCACCAGACTACTTGGGTTGTGTGTGTATGCGTGTGTGCGCTCCGCGAGCTGTTTCTGTGCCATATTAAGGAATTTTGCTTGGTTGAGCTTGAACAGTGTGACAAGGGTGTGTTCCACTGGGCGATGTCCAGTTTGTGTTGACCATGACGACGACGACAAGGCCTTATTACAGAGATTATTTGAAGGTGGAACCCTGAAAAGGCGTTTTATGTTTTCTGTGTGGCATATATGACATACATTGTTCTACCTTGACAAAAAAAAAAAACAGACAGACTGAAGTTCTCATGGGGACATGCTTTTTTTCAATTAAAAAAAAAGAAATTTTGTTTAACACTAGTTTACATTTCCCCCGTCACAGAAGTTTAGTTTCAAATGGATTTGTGGCCATCCAAAATATGAATGTTCCTTTAACTGTTATCAGACAAATCTGACCTCTGTTTCCGTTACTTCACCTTAAGGGTATTTAAAGAGGCCACCCAATGCTGCTCTGTTATGTACATAAAATGGAACTGACTGCTTGGAAGTGTGAATGACAAAAGATGAGTAATAAAGACAAATGTGCATAAAACATCTGTTGTCCTCAGTTTCATACAGATTTTTTTGGGAAAGATATTTCGATATAGGAATGATGTAATTTTAATTTTGTAGCTGTGATAAAAAGGTTTAAAGATTCAAAACACCCTATCACAGTGATGATTTTTTTTAGGTTACATGCTCATTGAGAATTGAGTCAGAGGGAGAAGGAAGTCACATTTAATCTTTCTTTATCATTGACCTACCAGTTGGAATGAAAGATTTTTTGAAGTTTTGAACTCTGAACTGCCTTATGGGAGCAGCTGAAACGAATGGTGGGAAGAGGGTGTGATGGATGCTGCTATGCAGTCTGTCTTTCTTTTAGCTGTAGTTTAAAGGTTGAAGAATTGGGTCTGAGGAGCACCAGTGATTTCAGTTGCATGCCTATTATTTAAGTTATACGATTTAAGTATTGTTGAGTTTTTCCTTGCTTGTCTTTGTTGGGATGTTCTACCAGAATTAAAAGGGGAGCACTGACTCAGTCGGTGATACTGTTGTTTAAAGGTGTAATGCTGAAACCATTTTACCACCCTCGGGACATTTATTTGTTTTGTAGATATTGTTCAGCATGTGTGTAGGACAGATACTAAACGATCTCTGGGCCCAGGTACTGAAACATGTTGACCTGTTAATCTTAAACTAATAATATAATCATTGTTATTATTATTAATAAACATTACATTTAATAAACCGTGTTTTGTGAAGCCACAGAAGATTGAAGAGTTTCATATGTTTATATGAGTGTTTTTTAATGGAACTGTTTGAAGCTGGATAGTTTGATATATGATATGAATCACACAAAAACACATGTAGTGCCACTGCTAGATCAAACTACTTATTCAACGAGACTGGAACATACTCAGGATTGGAACCTTTTGTGCTTGATGAAATCCAAAAGCACTCGTCATTTCTACAATAGATGCATGTATCAGTGAAAGAGTTAATGCTGCAGTTGACACCCCCAACCGCTGAGCAGCACTGTTTGCTGTGGCGCCACAATCCACGATGTAAACTGTAGGAGGAAGGAGTTCATTGAAGTAGCCTAGTGTGATTAGGTTTTTCCTGGTCTAGTTTTGCGTGTGATTGCACATCTCCAAATGGATATATATCATTTTTAACTCCCCCAGTAAACGTTATTTGCATATAGCTAAGAGAGATTATGAACAAAAGCTATCGAACAATGGCATTTTAGCAGCGACATGTTTCGCGGTTTGTCCAATCAAGAATACACCTCCGGACACATTCAGAGACCCACCGGTTTCGCCTCTGGTCCTCCAAACGGTCCTCCAGGTCAGGGCTTTGGCCCTGGATATGGACTCATGTACCCACCACCTTATCTCGCCTACCGGGCCCCTCCACCTGGCCACCCAATTGGACCCCCACCATGCAGACCTTCATACATGGAGGTGAGTATACTACGCCTCAGATGTGCGTGCAGCGCATCGGGAAAGGTGCTCACTATATGTTAATGGTGGCAAATCAAAAGAACTGTGATCAAGTGGAAAATCCCTCCCTTTTCTCCAGGCACGGCCGTACAGCGGTCTCCCTGTTGACCACAATATGGTGATGAGTGTTGGTAGCCAGCACAACATCGCGCCTGTCCAAAGCCATAACCAGTCGCTGAAACCCCGCAGTTGGGACGAGAGGTTGGCACTGTTTACACGCTTGCTTTATGAGTTTTGGATGTGTTGTTCATCAGTATACCATTGTTGCCTTATCTGATAGACTTGTAAGGGTCCAATATTGATTTAAAAGCCTACTTTTAACATGTTGCAATTTAGGTACGTGTTGTTTTGAATATTTTATGCTTTGAAGAAGGCCGCTGGGCTAAAAGGTGAACTTGTAGCACGTAGCTAGAGTTTGGGGTACTTGTTTCATCATTTCATAAACTTTTTCATTTTTTTATTTAACTTTCAACAACTCCCAGTGAGAAAGCTGGGGAGGATTTTCTCAGAATTCTCCAGGCTGATAAGGACAGACAGAAGACCAACGGGAGAGAAGGAGGCGAGTCGGACACCTGGGGACATTACCACAAACCGGCTTCGGACCAAGGCAAGAGCCCCTCGCAGAAACAGAGAGGACACAGCCGCAGCCGCAGTAGGGGCAAGAGCCGGGCAAGGAGCCGGGCAAGGAGTCGCGCAAAGAGCCGAGCACGGAGCAAGAGCCGGGCGCGCAGTAAGAGCAGAGCTCGCAGCAAGAGCAGGGCAAGGAGCAAGAGTCGTGAGCGAAGCCGGAGCCGTAGCAGGGCTAAAAGTCGGGGCAGAAGTAGGGCCCGGAGTAAGAGTCGGGCTAAGAGCCGCAGCCGAAGCAGGAGCTGTCCCAAGAGCCGGGGCCGGAGTAAGAGCCAGGTCAGAGACACTGGACTTGTGCACAACAAGGATGCTGGAAGCGGGGGCACTGGTGGCAGTGGGCAGAACAGCAGCAGTAGCCTCTCAGGGCTGTCCTCAAAGATGGACCTTTTCCAGGAACTCAAGCAGCTTTTGCAGAGCAAGGGACTGGAGGACTCCATGTCTGTGGTGAAGAAAGCCTTCCTCACCCAACAGGCTCAGGTACAGTAAAGTTAGATATCAAACAACGTCAACGATCCACCATACTTAAAATGCAGTTTCTGAATGTCCACTTAAATTAATAGATAATTAGTTCATCACCCAAGTGAAAAGTAAGGATTACACATGCACATAGAAGTTGTGAGTTTTAAAATCTTTAAGTGATTTCACAGATATATAACCATATGTTGATGCACAGATCAAGATCTGAAGAACATTACCAGGTCTACATGTTTTTTTTTCTTGTTTTTTCATGTCTGCAGAGCGTTTCGTCTGCCAGCTCCTCTCCAGTGACCTCTCCTCAGACTTCTGTCTCCTCCCGTGTACCCGACTCTCACCCTAGACCAGTGGAGACTCCCGTGGCACTGCCAGGGGTGTCCGACAGCTCGCTGCTGCCCCACGAGATGGTGCGACAGGATGGCAGTGGCTTTTCCCGGATTCTGAGCGTGATGGGACAGACAGTGGAGGAGCGAAAGCCTCCCACACCCACAGTCACCTCCGCTGCCACCGCTGCCAACATCCCAGACATCGACGATGAGGAGAAGTTCCTGTATGGGGACGAGGAAACAGGTCCTGGCTTGAACAGCCCTAGTAACAATGCAACGAAAAGGGCAGCAGTAGCAGCAGCAGCAGCAGCAGATGGTCCGGCCTCCATAGGGTCTACCTCACTTCAGCAGCTCAAAGCCCTGCTTGGAGATCCAGGCATGAGCCACATTTTCAAGCAGGCACAGTCGGCGCTGGCTCTGACAGCCCTGAACCAGGGTCCGCAGAAGAAGGGCAGTGCCACACCAGAACAGAAACCAGAGACTTCAGCCCCCAAACACCGAGCTGACAGCCCGGCCAAACAGAACAGAGATGGAGTTGGAGTGTCGGGCTGTGCTGATTTTGAGCGAGTCAAGAACTTAGTGAAGTCCATGGGACTGAATTTGACCACTTCGGAAATTAACAAGATTGCTTCCAAGTTGCGTGATGCGGCGAAACTCAAGGACCAGTCATCAGCAACCCCAAAATCTTCACATGCATCATCATCCAAAGGTGAGGGAGGCTTTTAACTCCGTCAGTTATCTCATATGAGTCCCTTTTTCATTCTTCATTACAGTTTTAGCAATAATAAGAGCTGTATGAGAGTGTGGTTTAAAACTATGAAGTGCCATATTATTATTATTATTATTATTATTATTATGCTTTAAAGTCAATACACCAATACATTGTCAAATCAAAATATGTTAATGTAATATTGAAAAGTGAGATGAGTCATCTGAGGTTTTGGTAAACCCTTCTGACTGTTTTGAATGTTTACCTTTTAGGGCTAAAGGTGGAGAACGTTTACAGCAAGCATGAAAGATCAGGCTCGGAGGACAGAGGACATTCCCGCAGGGACAAGGACCGAGACAGGGACAAGGACAGAGACAGGGACAGCGGTCACTCTGGAAAGGTATTGACCCTGACATGGTTTAGCCTGGTTCTGTTCTGTCAGCAGATTCTGGCTGTGGTTGGATAGTCTTTTCTTTCTAATGATGGTTTACAACCGTAATTGTTCCAAAAGTATTGTAGTGGCATCAAGGATAAGAGCTCTTAAGATTCTCTAAATGCGATGGATGCTATGCTTTAATACTTCACTTCCTGCTTCTTTAGCATAGGGTACACCTGGCAGTCCTTTACAACAGTAGTTCCCAAACGTTTTACTGCTGTGTACTCCCTCAGACATTCTTTCTTCTACCGTGTACCCCATGCACCACAGACAGCCTGTTATGAATAGTTTTGCATATTTTTGTTGCATAAGAAAATTGTGAACACATAATAATATATAGTGCAAAATAATGTGAGTCCAGTTTGGTTGTATTGGGGATAGTTTGAGCGAAAAATACTCCAAATACTTCCAAATTTCTCTTGAAATGTATCTGGTGAGAGCCGAGAACCCATTCACAAATCTATTTTGCGTATCCCTGACAACTCTTCCAAGTACTCCCAGTGGTACTCGTAACCCAGTTTGGCAACCACAGCTTTACAAGGAAGAGAGATAACAGTGCTTTGTGAATTCTCACTGTAGCACAACAAATCAGGACATCACTTCTTAAGTATTTTTTCTTTGCATATATCCTTGATCTCACGGCATCCATTATTTAATTTAGGAAAACGTGCTAAGTAATTAGTGATATGGCAATCTATCTTAACCTGCTAAACCAGCCCCTCGTACTACTACTACTGGCTGTGCTTGCATTAACATGGTTCACTCTGGTAGAATGTTTACCAGACCAATCAGCGAACAGAGAGAGTGTTTGTGAGTGATGACTTCGACTTTGTGTGCTACATTTGAATTGCCATGCGTAGACAGACTTATAGCCAGGCTAACTGCATACATCAGACGTTAGCGATTGGGTAAAGGCAGATCCATTCGTTTTTAAACTTCAGCAAAGTCTACACTTCCAGTAAACAAACATTTCTCAACGCAACACAGCCAGACGCTCTGTACGAAAAGAAGTGTAGTACGAGGGGCTGGTTTACCAGGCTAAATCAATCCAACTGCAGTTGTGATCCCTCCTGCTGGTAGTGTCATTATTGTCTTGTTTATTTGTTATATCAACACCATGAGGCTGTTAAACATGTAATCATTTTGTATTGGCTTTCAAGGAGAGAGAAAGAGACTGGGGTGACAAACATGTCAGTGGAACAAAGAGGAAAGAGTACCTGGTGAAAGAATTGGAGAACATTTTGAAACAGGAAGGTAAAATTATTTGTTCTGTTTGTTCTTTGTGCAGTATTCTTGAAACTTGACATAACGAGTCATTCCATAACTATTCCACGAATGAAATCTGCAACGATGCTGTTGTTTTGCAGGCTCAGGTTGCTTGATTCCAGTAATTGGCTTCTACTGCCAGCTGTGTGAGGAGTTCTTTGGTGATCTGGCCAGTGCCCAAGGACATGAAGGTTGCCACAAACGCTCAAGCGAGTCAGGCAAAGTATGTGTAAGGCACCCAACAGCTTCACAGCATGTAGTGTGTAATATACTACATGTTGTCTAATACAGTACAACACATCGCTGAAAGAAATCGCTCTGTGTGGTGAGAAATACTAAGTGTACCCATTCTATTACATTATATTTAGCCGACGCTCTTATCCAGAGCGACTACAGTGAAAGTCCTCTTGGACCAACATGCCTTACTCAAGGGCACTTCAGCCATGGATGAGGGTGCGGGAGAGCGCTGGTTATTCACTCCCCCACTCACATTTTTTCCTAGTGGTATGGGAATCGAACCTGCGACCCTCTGATACCCACTCTCTAACCATTAGGCCACAGTTGCCCAAAGCTATTAAGTTTTTTTTTTCTAAGTGAGTTGCCAAAGTAGTCTTGTAATGACTGTTGTTTTGTTTGTTTTTTTTTTTTTACAGGGTCCTGTTCCTAAGCCATACAACGATGTAAAGAAAAACTTTGGTCAAAACTCCAAAGGACCTAGCCACCAGGAGAAGAAGAAACGGCCCCTGGAAGATAGCAAGGCATCACACCGAGATGAGCACGAACTCAGTCCAGAACACTGGTCCAAAAAGAGGGCCAGAGAAGACACGGACCGCAGGGACGATGCGGTCGCAACAACGAATTCTATGGTCCCAGTCCGGGTGAAGCTGGAGCCGGTCGGTGGAGACAGGAGCCCTTCGGTGGAGGACACGGGCAGAAAGATGAGCTCCGATGACTCGGATGGCTCCATCAAAGCCAGCGGCAGTAAGAAGAAGAAGAAAAAGGAGAAGAAGAAGAAAAAGAAAAAGGAGAAGAAGAAGCAAAAGGACAAAGGCAAGGACAAGGGCAAGGAAAAGGACAAGGAGGGGAAATCTAAGGCAAAGTCCCCTTAGCTTTTCCTCTGAAAGGGGTTACTTGCTCTTCCAACAGAAACGATGTCAGAATGTGGTTACTGCTCTAGAAGTCAAATGTTTTTTTGATCAACCCACAGCATGGCGAAGGCAAGTACTGCAGTGACAGGAAACATTAGAATCTTATATCAACAACAACAAATTTCGCAGATTAGGAATATACTGGCGTAGTAAAATTACTTCATGTTGGTTGTCAGGAAAATGCAGTGTCACTTTGTCATGTAATCATTGGAATTCTGTTGGGAGTTTAATGGAAGCACTTCCATTCTGAGGAAGTGTGACAATTTTGTGAATACTTTTTGCAAATAAAATGTGGTTACCACATGCTGTTATTATCCATCTGTGGTGGGATGAGTAAGTGATGTTCTCTCATATTTACTTAGTTTTGTTCTACAAGCTGAATAGTATTTAAGACTTGTAGATTTTAGGAGATTTTATGGATGTTGCAAAAGTCCAGATTTAAAATGTTAATTTAAACCAATGAAGATTCATAGTTTAGGACTATTCATTTTGTTTTTGGGAGTGTGTGGGGGGGTGTTGCTGACTGAAATGTTTTGGTGACTGTTTGGGATGTTGTACATTCAGGCTTAAGAACACAGGTTTATTAATTCGGTTCGGGATCATTGCTTACTTCCTTACAGAACAGAAATTGAATGTAAAAATAGTAGTCTTCTTGGGGTGTAGTCTGTGTTGAACGGGAGGATGTGTATCAAAGTTATGTTGGATTTAACCTCCAGTCCGGTAGAGGGCTACATCCGAACTAGTTAGTCATTACCCTTTCATTGTAAGAATTAGCAAGGGATGGGGCCAGGATGAATCTGCCGCAGAAACATAACCCGCAGAGAAATGAGCAGACACGGCCCGTGGATATAAAAGTCAGTGGTCATTCGTATGTACCTGCATAATACACGTCTGTTGAAAGATGGAGCATTCTGCATCAGACACCGAGAGCGATGACTATAAACAGCCGTTATTGCATCGCAAAGAAGAAAACGCAGAAAAAGGTAAGTTTTCTGGCAAGTCGCGGACACAGGAACGAGACTGGATAGTTATAACAGTGTTATTGTCATCCTTAAACACTTAGACATTTCTTGTGTTGTATGGACGGAATCACTGCACTTCACCTGACATTTTCCATATTTAGATGAACTACTCAGATGTGAAAATCGCTATGTATGCGTTAGCATAAAGTTGTGTCATAAATTATTGATTGCGACTTCCCAGCACAGTCCACCAGATTTCTCCCAGCCGGACAGCCTGTAGGCTTTGCATCCAGTGATTAATGTGGTTGATAACTTTTTTCACTCTTAAGTAAAATGCCGTATTACAGCAATTGATGTTAAATAGATTATGTTAAACATCAAAAACCATTGGCGATATACCACTTTGATAATGCCGTTTTGAAACGAGCATCGTTTTCCTGGCAAGTCTTTGTTTACAGGTCTTTGTTGACACTTGCGCAGTTGAGTTGATTTTCTCGCCTAGGCCAATATGATTTAACGCAGGCTAATTTGGATTGTTGTAACGGTGTGTTGATAAGTGTTTGCGCTACAAAAAGGGGGCAAACATGCCATCGTATCCCTTAAAATTACTTCGACTAGTCACGGGATTAGGACGCACTTGGCAGGATGGGCGTCACCAAATGTTAACTATTTCGGCGGCGAAGTAAAATTATATTTGTCATTAACTCAGTGTGTAATTATGTTGTTTCAAAGCAAGCAAGAATATATCTAGAATAGAGAAAGAAACATTGATGAGGACTATATGTTTCATTTACAGGCTGATTGTTTATATTGTCTATTAATTCTCTGTCTTTCTATCTCCAGCCCCTGCTTGGTGTTCGGCCCGCTACGGGTTGTCTGTGTTGGCCTGCTATGGCTTCTTTGTGGCCTATGCTCTGCGAGTCAACCTCAGCGTGGCCATGGTGGACATGCTCAACACCACTGGCTCCAGCAATGCCAGCCAGTCAGTCTGTCCTAGGCACAGCAGCCCGCCGAAACCCAAACACAACCATACGGTAAAGTCAGACTGTCTTCTTTGACAGGCTTCTTTTGGGGGTCTTGGGCTGGGGGTGATTTTGGTCATTATTTATCTATGGAAATTGGGAAGGAACTAGAGTACTGTTAGAGTACCTCAGTTTTGTCAAGGAACAACACAGTTTGTTTGTAGGTTGTCTCTTTTTTCAGTGGGACAAATAAATAGGTCTGTGAAGGTTGTTATTCATTCAGGTTATGGTAGTCATTAGCATTGATGACAGATAAACAGGTTAAGCGGTCTCCTACAAGGTCATGAGTTTGTCTTGTGATGCATTTTAATGAAAACTTGTGGACCTTGGACAGCTTCCATGTTCGATTATACAAGCTGTGACTGAGATAAGATGGCTGTGTGTGTTCTGTCTGGTCTGATCTGTTATTCAAACAAATGAGCAAAACAAAATTAAGAAGCACAGTCATGTAGATGAATCACCTCCATAACCACTTACTGTGTGCTTTCAGTGTATATTGAATGCAGTGCCAGTTATTCAGAGTCTGTTTATAGCCCTTACACTGTGAGAAAATCCAACCATGCATTTGACATGTGGGGGTAGTCTTTGGCTTGGTTGTGTATGTAAGTGGTGTCATGGTTGTCAATGGCACATTTTCTTAAAGAATACAATTGAAATCCAGTCAAGCGTGACTAACTGTCTTGTTATAATACCCGTTATAGGCCAGTGTTTATGACTGGGATTCGGAGACACAGGGCTGGATCCTGGGATCTTTTTTCTACGGGTACATAGTGACTCAGATCCCCGGTGGCTACCTGGCACGCAAGTATGGCGCCAAGTGGCTTCTGGGCTTTGGCATCCTGGGCACTGTCATCTTCACTTTGCTCACGCCAGTGGCGGCAGATCTAGGAGCGGGCTACCTCATCGCAGTTCGAGTGCTGGAGGGCATTGGTGAGGTAAGTGCATCCTGTAAAGGTGTGTTTGTGTATCCTGGTCATAACACCAGCCCCTCGTACTACACTGCATTTCCTACAGAGCGTCTGGCTGTCCTGTATTGAGAGACGTTTTCTTCCTGGAGGTGTAGACTATTTGCTGAAGTTTAAAAACGATTGGATCTGCCTTTACCCAGTCGCTAACGTCTGGTTATGACGTATGCAGTTAGCCTGGCTATAAGCCTGCCTACGCACTACAATTCAAGTGTAGCGCACAAAGTCGGCGTCATCGCTTACGGCCACTCCCTCTGTTCATTGATTGGTCTGGAAAAGGTACCACCGGAGTCAACCATGTCAGTTGAAGGAAACCCACACTACCACTGTAGGGAGATAATATTTGAGTGGAAGTGTGTAGGCAGGCATATAGCCAGGCTAGTGTTTGTGTACCCTTTTTTAACCCTAGAGTGAAAAGTCATTGATACAAAAAAAACAGAAATATGAACCCTGTCCTTTTTCTTCTAAAGTAAAGCCTTCTCCCCTTGAAACCTGAAGTCAGAGGTTTGTTAATATACATGGAGGCAGGGTGGTACACAGATGTACAGGAGTCCCTTTCGTGTTTTAGGAGACACATTTGTGAAAGCTCTGAAGGGTTGGGGGGTTGTATTACAAGCATACTTGATAAGCAGCATGGATCTGTGGATGTGACTGTTCTGTGTTGGATACAGCCGTGTGTGTGCAAACCGATGCCACAGTTGCACCCACCATCAGTGTCCTTGATAATGTAGTTAGATTGCACTGTACATTTAGAATTTTTTTATTAATACACATTGACATGCAGGTACTTTGCCCACATTTTTGTTGATGTCATGAAGTGGCTTCATGTATACATGAATTAATATGAACTGAAACTTCATGCATTGCACTATGCTATTTGCACTATGCTATTACACTATGCATTTTCTCTCTGTGTCATGGCAGAGTGTTTGTGTGGTTGTCATCTGTCGTTTGAAATAGTATGTTCATAATTCCTAGGGGGTTACATTTCCTGCCATGCACGCTATGTGGGCTTCCTGGGCCCCTCCAATGGAACGTAGCCGACTGCTCACCATCTCATACACAGGTACTGGCAATAACTCAATGCACTTCCTGTAGGTGATGTTTAAAGCATTGATTGTGTGTAGTTTTGTGGCTGCAAATGCATTATTATGGGAGAAATGTATTGTTTGTCTGTTATGTGTATCCATCAATTTGAACTGTAAGAAAGAATTATTATAGTAATTATGGAATCGTTGCTTTTTCTCTGTAGCAGAAAGTAAAACGCAAACTTCTGTGGTTCTGGTGCAGTGACAACCTGTACATCACTGAAAGGAAGATGTGCATGCTGCTTAAAGGTCCATGGTGTTTGTTTAACAGTCTATTTTTTTTAGGTGCTCAACTGGGAACTGTTGTTGCCCTGCCGTTGTCTGGGATGATTTGTTTTTACCTTGACTGGACCTATGTCTTCTACTTGTTTGGTAAGCCTCTTTTACTGTGTGTTGTTTGCTGGCTTATTTTAGTGTTTCTCATGTCACTTGTCATTACATGTTTCATTTTATTTGAGATATTTGTGCCTGCAGTCAACCTGTCAATCCAGGGTGTTATCATTCTGGTGTCACTAAACCAGAGAACTGTGTGATCGTGTTTATGGCCAATGAAACACAACACCATGGAACTGCATAATTCGTTTATGGGCAGCACATGACGAGTTACTGTTCACGTTGTTGTATATCTTTTAATAGGTAATGTTACCAGAGTGAATATGAGTAAGACATTTCAACTGTTTTTCCCCTACCCTTTCCCCTTTGGAAAGAATAGGAAAAGGGAACCTTGATGTTTCTATAATAATATCTGTACCTTTAAATGTTATTTTTTTCCTGCTCAGTCATCCATTGCAATATAATGGTCCCAGAGGGAGTGTTACCTTACAGCATGACTAACAGTATTCCCAAAGCTTGCTTCACAGTAGTGTGACTCTTACCTGTGTGTGTGTCTGTGTGTGGGTGTTTGTGGGTTTGTGGTATTTGCAGGTGCTGTTGGGTTGGTCTGGTTTGTACTCTGGGCTGCACTTGTCACCAACACTCCCAGCACACACCCCAGGATATCTGAACGAGAGAGGCTCTACATCACTGCCTCACTCAAACATGAGGTAGCCTTTTATTTTTAAGGTCTCAAGTCATCAGAATGTTGTTTCTACAGCATAGAAAAGATGGAGATGTTCTCTCAGATTATGGTGCTAGTCTGTTTGTTGATAATAATGTTTAACTGTCCGTGAAGAAAGCCATTATAATGGCGATGTTATAACTCAAAATATGAAGGGTTTTATGAACACAGTGAATTGCAAACAACATAACAGTCTATGCAATTTAAATAATGATTGTATACTATTCAACAATCTATGCAATATGTTCTGGTTTTTGTAGCTGTCTCCAACCTCGGACTATATACCTTGGCGATCCATTTTCACATCCTTGCCATTGTGGGCAATAGTAGTTGCCCATTTCTCCTACAACTGGACATTCTACACATTGTTGACCCTGCTCCCAACCTACATGAATGACATACTTGGCTTCAGTATCAAACAGGTTAGAGTAAATCCCACTGAATAATCACAAATAATCACACTATTCAAGACCTGCTACTACTCTTCATATTTGTTTTCTAACACAGTACCACTCTGACAACATTTATAAATAGTCTATTTTCATTTGTAATTGTAATAGGTGATTTTGATCATTTTGTTAATGTTTAATCCATTTACATATGCGGTTATGTTGTTAAACATGCAGCATATAATTTATTTAGACCTTAAAGTCATGAACGAACAGAAACCTTTTACACTATGTTTCCATGTCCTGTGTGTAAAAACTCTATGGTGTTGTTTTTTTTTTTCCACCAACGTTGACCTTTTGACCTTTTGTCTCAGAATGGGATGCTGTCTGCCTTGCCCTACCTAGGCTGCTGGATGCTGGCACTGCTAGGGGGGCAGTTGGCAGACTACCTGAGGGAGACCTGTCTCTTCCGTACCGTGGCTGTTCGCAAGGCCTTCAGCCTCATCGGTGAGTGAGGAAGACTGTCTCTCACCTTTTTTTTTTTATTACCTGTGAGTTGCCTCAGCAAACTCAGTGCGGGTGTTTCAAAATGTTCTGCAGCTGTTAAGCAAAACATTAGATTGTTGCATCACATTATTTGGCAGAGTAGGGATGGATGATTCAGCTTGGGGACACCCACTATCGCTTCACATGGACTGCATGAACTGAATCTCCGCAGCATTCACAGACTTTTCTAGAAATCTTCAACCTTGTGCTTACATCTACACAAGGTACCATTTATATTGCACAAATCTCATTGGAATGTCTTTACCCCTACCCCTACCAATGCCTGTTATTGTAAGCCTGAGGGTGACCAACTTGAGTTTACAGTTAATGCTGCGTTGCTCTTACATGAGTGAGGAATTTGGAGTTTGTGGCATATGAGTTCAAAACATCTGTCACATGAGTGCTAACAAGGACACTGTGGTGCTGGCACACGTGTTTATGCATGACTTACTTTCTCTTGACAATAAACCTGCCCTGCTAGTTTCTGCACAGTGGTTGAGCTTTATGTCTTTTGGCTTGGTATGAGCAGTGGTCGTCTTACACAGCCATAATAAAGCCACTTAGCGGCAGGGAACAGATGCACATGGCAATTCGCGTGAAACAGCCCTGTTTGCTGATTTAGAGGTTTTATTTTAGCACACTAGCTTGTCATAAGGAAGCCTGATATGCTGCATCATCGTGAATGTTTCGTTTGCAAAAGCAGAATTAGAAGCCAGCCTCTTGGAACCCTTTAGTAGGAAGGCTGAGGGTAGAGAGAGGGTGAGTGGAAGCAGAGCAGGCAGACATAATAAATTGTCATAATCATAAAATATCCACCATAACTTCTCCTCAGTTATTCATTAACTTAGCTTGAGCTACTTTGGTTGAGGTGATTGTCCTCTTTCCATCCCTCAGGCTGGCTGTGTGGAACACCTCGGACATTAACACATTAACACTAATAGGACCTACCTATTTTGTGTGTTTTTTGTTCAGACCCCAAATTTAAGATGACCCCGTTTTAAAAGATGCCTATTTAAATGGGGAAATAAACACTGTGGTTTATCCAAGCCAGTATGGTAAGCCAGCCCCTGGCACCCTTTAGGAGGAAGGCAGAGAGTAGAGAGAGACAGAGAGTGAAAGTAGAGCAGGCAGACATACAGACTGGATGTAGGAAGTGTTTGGTGTGCTGAGTCTAATCTGCTGTGTCAGGACTAGAGGGTCAGGTGATACAGAGCAGCCGGTGGATGATGGCGCCGGCCTGGACAAATGAGGTCAAGATAAAAGGCATAGACGAAGCCTTCTTGTCTGTAACTTGTCCAAAAACAAAACATCAACCAAGGAAAAGAAAAACACAAAATGATGGATTGTGGCTGGAGGTCATAGATGATTCCCTAGTCTCTGATAATCTGACATAGACATTTTACCCTCCATGCTCTATTCTTACACAATAGGGTGTCTCCTTACACATCTATGATACTGATCACACCTAAAATGTACCTGCCTTTGAGGTGAGGCAAGCTATATTCAAAAGCAAAATTCAAATCTAAACTCCACCTATGAACACATGGTTGGCATTACATCTTAATAAAACTTAAATGACTGAAAAACTAAAGTTCTAAGACATACTAGCTCTTGCTTTGTATGGGCTTAAGCTGCCTGGATGCCAATATGAAACATTTTGTAAAGAACGTGGGTGTCCTCATGGATAGTGATTGTATATTTGACAGGCAGATCCTCTCTCTGATCAAATGTTGCAAGTAATAACAGTAATGGTAGTGGTAATAAATAATAATAATAATAATAATAATAATACTGTTGTGCTTTGTACTAAATGCGCTTTGTAAGTAAATTGATATTGCCAAAAAAGCTCATATGATACTGGAAAGTATTTTTTACAGTTCTTGGAGTAGTCATTGTGACCTGACCTCCTGACAGTCTACTGTGCACACACAAACTAATTGAAGGATAGAGGTTCCTATTCCTGAGGACCTTTTTTGGACTTGATTTGTTAACATTAACAGAGATCATTTTTTTTTCGTGATGACTGATTTTTAACTTAAAATGAAAGTCATATCTTTTTTTCAAATTCCTATTCCTGAAATATGTACTACCTCATGGATTATTACCCTGTGCTGTTTATTTTAAGATTTTTAACAGCCTTACTATTTATGTATTGTTTTATTTTTTATTGTACAAGTATTAAGACAATTTCATATTGTGCTTTTGCACTCTAAACAATAGATTGATTAATTGAAGATAAAGTAATTAAACAAATCAGAATGAATACATGCTTAAATGAAGCGGACAAAAATCATGACCTAAACAAGGATATGGAATACTGTTTTCTGATACTCAAATGATATCTAGAGGCATAACTACTTCTTGCTTTGCATTTGGTGTCAGACTGTAAACATGAGAACTGTCTTTGTGTTTCCATAGGGATGGTAGGGCCTGCAGTGTTCCTGGTTGCTGCAGGCTACACAGACTGTGACTACATCCTGGCAGTGGCTTTCCTCACCGTTTCCTCATCGCTTGGTGGCCTGTCTGCCTCGGGATTCAATATCAACCACCTAGACATCGCACCCTCGTAAGACAGTAACAGCTTTCTGTCTCTGTGTCTCTCCATTTGTCCTTTTCTCTTTCTCTTTCTCACTCTGTCTTTCTTTCTCTGTCACAAACACCCAACACAACATCTCCACACCGCACCCTCATCAGACAGTATATCTCTCGTTTATTGGGATATTTAAAATAGAACTATTAGCAGTAGGAGAATTTACAGGAAGTTGTATATAACATGCGTTTGACACTGTTGACCATCAAGATTGCTAGGTATAGGTTTCAGCTATACTGTATTAGATTGGTTCTCCAATTACCTGAGTGGTGGAACTCTAAGTGTGTAGCTGTAGACAACTGCATTGCTTCCTTACTCCCCAATGAACAGTTTTGTGCCCTATTTTTATTTTCTATTTATATAAATAATTTAGGTATGGATCTAAGTCCATACCTAAGTTCAAAGTCCATCTTTATGCAGATGATACAGTGCTGTACACCTCTGCATCATCATTGTAAAAGGCAGTGAGTTACCTACAGCCTGCTTGGTATTAAATGCTAAAAAAACAAAACCTATTATCTTTACCAGTCATATTCTCCGTATGATTATTCAATATTAACAGAAAATTACAATTTAATAGAAAGGGTAACCTCCTACAAAATACCTAGGTTTTGGCTGGATGATAAATTATCATTTGGGGCTGAGAGCCTTCTGAAAAGGCTCACACCCAAATTAGTTTTTTTTACTTTAGACTTAGGAAGTGCTTTCCATTTCCAAAGATCTGTAGACATACTTATCAGTGTTAGGCTGTGGTGACATATGCTCTCCTTATTATTCAGCCTTGCGTTTCATTACAGTTACAGCTGCAAGGACTCACCACTGCACTTTGTATGAAATGGTACAATGGCCCTCTCTTTCCCCTCAGAAGGAAATTTCATTGATTGACTTTTATTGCAGAAGCATTAATGGGTAAATTACCTCTATACATTTCAAACCTGCTTACGTATCATACTAGTGTTTACTGCACAAGGTCATCAAATAGGATACTATTAGTCACTCCTTCAACACGAACAGAACCTCATAAAACGTCTTTCTCCTCTTATGCGCCATACACCTAGAATGAACTCCAAAACACCTTAAATCTACTTCTACCTCTCGATATTTAAACAAAAAACATTTTAAAATCAACCCTTACAGAATAGTGCCATTGCTTTTAATTTGGTGGTTCTTATCTCTATCTTATGTGTCTTACTAAGTGTGATGTCATTGATTTCTAGTGTGTGTAGTTTAGTATGTGAGGCATGTTCTTGTGGTTGTATGTTCATGGTCATGACATGGTTTGAAAACTGTATATCAAATAGGAAGTGATACTCTATTTTTAAATAATTGTTTTTGGATGTTTCTGTCTTCTTTCAACAGTTATGCAGGAATTTTACTTGGGATCACCAACTCCTTTGCTACCATACCAGGAATGGTGGGACCAGTCATAGCAAGGTCACTGACAAAATCAGTAAGTCTTTCTAGCAGTATGCCTTTTTTCAACTCTTAGTCCAGACAAATAGTTTTCTAAAATGCTGGTTTCAAGGCTAACTTTTAGTTATTTTAGTTCAATGTCTTAAAGTAATTGGATGTATTTTAGAATAAAATACTCCAAAAACCCTTTCATATGCTGTTCGTTGTTATTAAAACTATTTATTCCACAGTTGTTTGTGCTTTCACCTTTTAGGGTTGTGTTATAATTTCGATATTGGACTTTATATTAAAAAAAGACCTTTGTGTCTTATTCTGTGACATGCATGGGAATGGTACTTTTATGTTTGAATTATTTACATGTCTTGAGAGCCTGTCTTGTCCTTTAATTGCATCTCTTCCTCTTATGTTCCCATTGTAGAACACTATTGAGGAATGGCGAACTGTCTTCTATATCTCAGCTGCGATTAACCTCTTTGGAGCAGCCTTCTTCACCCTGTTTGGGAAGGGGACAGTACAGCCATGGGCAGTACAGCGCACACATTCCCAGTGAAGCTCACGATGAGGGGATGGTCTCACCATTTAAAGAGGATGCATGTGGTATGACCAAACAGTGGGACCCTGGACTTTGGGATCAGTCTCCGCTAGATGATGTTGTATTCGCACAATTATCAAGATCTTATAACGTTTTTTGATTTAAAATAACGTAAATATGTTTATTTTTTACTTTTATGTGTTTAGAACAGCCTATATGTTAATACTACAATCTTGCCGTGTATGTCATGGCATTATCTGTGTTTCACCATTCTAATGGTGTTCTGTTTTGCCTTTGATTTTATCAATTCCTCATGTTCACCTGACAGCTGTTTGGATAGATTGTAGTTGTAGTTGGAAATTAGACTCCATTCATACTTGAATGATGGGAATGAAAGGGAGCAGCAGTGTGTTTTTCATGTTAACTGATATTTCACAAAATGACAGAAGAAGGAACAACACGTTCTGGGTTAATATTGCATTTAAATGAACACAGGTTTTCAAAATATCTGAAAGCTTCTAAAAGCTACCCTTCTGAAATTAGTACATCGAATGATTCTAACTGCATGAGATGTCTCAGAAAATGTGTCACAGTAAGAAGTTAGCTCCCCTGATGAAAGAAACCATTCTGTTTGTCAAAGTGAATGATAAGGAGAGATGCTACAATGTGCTGTGTTCTTTTTAAAATAAGGGGAAGGGAAGAGGTACTTGATGGCTTAACCAACAGCATGACAAAACAAATGTTGACATTGAAAGGCTTTTACTTTGACACCACTATTACACCAGGCCTTTTCTGTGCAATACAGGAAATACCAGTTTCCTCTAGAATCTTCAGTCTGGTGGCACACTGCTGCTCAGACCCCAACAACATACCAACCGAACATACCAAGTAGAATTATTTAAGGAGATGATTGATGATGAGCTTTATTGATGTTCTTCTGTAAAGGCACAGTCCTCGAATTGGTTTTGTGGAGGGTTGTTGATATTTTTGTCCTCACACCTCTCCTTTGTGCTCCTGATTTGACCAGGGCTGTTTATGGCTTGTTGTGAGCCCAACAACACCAAGTTTACAGAGACAAGATCGTCTTTGGCTTTCTGTTGAGCACACACACTAAACAAGACAGCTGGAGGGTCAAGAGGAACAACTTGGTCATCTGGACTAAACATGTGTGGGATTGTTAGATTAGGATGACATGCTGGACCTAATGTTTGGAAGCCATTACACACATCTAACCTGTGTACTTCAGGAAACCTTTAATGTCATAGCCTTTATAGTACAGAACCGACAGGAACTACAACAAGACTAAGAACGAGCAGGTATTATGTTCTTACTGAAAATATGCCAAAGGCAGTATAGCCAGTAGCATTTTGTTATGTGTCTCTTGGGTTACTTTGATTTTGTGCCATATTTTTCTTCTCGCTGAACATCACCCACTATTTTCAACAGCAGTGTTGTGTGTTATCTGCAGACACGTTTAGCATACTGTCTTGAAAAGCTGGTGATCCAGTCAGCTGGATAACCCACTCGGCATTAGCTTTGATTTTAGACAGCATATTTGGTCTGGTTTTAGTAGTACTTGCCCTGTGTGTTTGGTCAGGTGTCTAATATCTCCTCTCTAGATGTGCCTTAAAGCAGTATGCACTTTCAGTTTCACCTGATTCGGGCAATCAACACTGAACACTTATCTTGGTGTCCTGCTTCTTTTCCTAGAATGCGATGTAGCCTATAATGCATAGGCATATTCTTGATGAACACTTTTTCTGAAATGTAGCTCTTATTATAGTATGCTGATGTTCTAGTTCACAAAGTAGTGTGCAAGAATCTTACAACATGGATAAACAAAGTGTTGCAGGCTGGATTTTAGCTATGATTGTTCCAGGGAGCATGTGTTTCACTCATGCCTAGGGTCAAGGATTTATAACTGGCTCAGAATAGCTCAGGTGAAGGTTTGACAAGTCCCTCTTTTATTTTATTATTATTTTTTAAAATACCAATTACATTCTTTTCTGGTGTATATTACATTTCAGTGAGAAGTCAGGTGCTGATGTATTTACATATTATCACTCTGAATTAATTTGTGTTGGTTGAAGTCAAGGAGAGTTGTACAATTACTTAACTTGATTTGTCTCTCCCTTTAAGCTGTTATTTTAACTCAAATAAGAAGGGAAGGAGTTCAGTGCTCCTATGTTTGTTTGTTTTTTAAAATAATTTGCTTATTTAATTCAGAGCATTTTGTTTGTATTTGAATGTCTTCTTTTATATGTTGTCACTGGTGTCTGTAACAAAGTAATGTTCTGCGTTGTAAGGGTGGTCAGTTACTGAACAGCCCACCGTTGTAATGAACTTGAAAAACTTTGTAATAGCAATGAATTTCCATTCTGTAGCAGAACTACACAGGCTAAAATACAAAGGCATTCTTTGTCAGGCCTGTCCAGCTTCATGCCAATGTCAGATTGCGATCATGGAATTCTGATTAAATACCAGTCAAAATGGTATGTTTTCCTGAATTATTTAATTTGCGTGATTACAATAGGCCAAAGGTAGGAAATTACATTGTATGTGCAGGTTCAGGCTGGATTGCATGGTTTACAATAGATCTAGTCGATTTATAAAAATCGCATGAATCAAATTGAAACATCACTGGCTGTAGGCTATCTGAAAGCTACCATGTCGAAGCAGGGGTCACGAGAATAAATACTTGTCTCTGTTTTCAAGACTAGTCAGGGAATCCTCACAAAGTGAACGTAGTCTACGTAGCAACGCACCTATTACAAAACTATATTCTTTGGTGACTTTGGTCTATATTTTACACCCAAACGCAAATTTTACTGGAATGAATAAAGATACTTGCTTTTACATGCTTTATGTCTGCCCATTTATCTAATAAGAAAGTGTTAAATACCATAAACAACCTAATACTTCCACATCCTCATTCGGCTACTGTGATTACAAGTGATGCTGCCTCTACTGGACGCATAGGCGCTGCGTGTGTTTGCGCAACCTCTCCCCCCCTCCCCTCCTGAAATATAAACGGATCACTAACGCAGCTCAGCCTCTTCTTTTGCGGCGACCGGGTATCACCAAGCGAAACACAGGTAAAGTGTTCCGTGCATGTCACTATTCAGACGAATTACTGCAGTAACACTTCATAAATGTAATGTGTAATTGTTAGCCTGTCCTTGAGACGGGTTTTATCGGGATACATTTTTGTCTAATGCATGAAGTCTAAAGAACGCAGTGATGCTGTAAGCCGACATTGAAGTGGGTATCAGGCTAACCTACACTTCAGATGAGAGAACATGGCGGCTTTTGCAGGGGCAGCAATCGCGTGATTAAATCCTCCAGACATTCGTGTGGTCCCTGTCGCAATGGTTGGAAAGATAAACCTGCGCTATGTACTGGATGGATTGCACTGGACTTCTCGATTAAAAGTATTTTGTGGTAAAGGTGACAAATCCAGGCCTGTACATCGGAATGTGAGATAATGGCTGCGTTGTCGTCTCTAATTATTGCAGGTTAGATAATCTTAACATTAACAGCCCGCACGTTAACCTTAGTTAAGCCGGGAATTGGGTTAGTCGGATAGTAAGGTCATTTGTAAAGCCAGCCTTAATTCCAGTGTCTGGTGTCTTTACTGAATAAAATGTCAACTGCCTCACTGTCCTGGCTGTCATGTCAAAAAGCAGATGTAATGATGGTTTCATGCTTAAAGAGACTGTATGGTTGCATTTGTAATTGTGCATCTGATTGTAAGGTGTGTTACTCTTAGATAATATACAGAGTGGCTTTGTTAACAGATTGAACCGCAATGCTGGCTCCCTCCCCTCCCCTCCTTCCTTTCTCCCTTTTGACTGGGCTGAGGGTGCCACTGCAGTAGATCTGGCCGTCTCCAGAAATGGCTGCGTCTGTACTTTCCAGAACAGCACAAAAATGTTTGGACAAAATGGAGGTCTTCCTGTGCGCCTCCAGACATGGCAGGCGGAGTGATGCAGAGGCAGGCTTAGTCACTCGCGTCGATACTGTCTGTCTTGCCTGTTGTCACGCTGCGGGGCTGTGCCCTGCCTGCAAAAAACGCCGGGAATGTTTGCCTGGCAGCTTGGCGCAAGCAGAGGGGAGGGGGTGTGGATGCCAAGGAGAGAGAGAGAAGGCACTGGTTGAAGCAGGTATTTTTTTTTGTTGTGTCGTGACATGTCCCTGTATTATTATTTCTGTGGGCCATCTGGTGTAAATGTGATCGGCTGTTCATTGATCGATTGCTGGAGAAGGAGAGGGGAAGCTACGGCAGGCAGGATGGACGACCCCTGGCCTGATATATGTCCTGCTCCTGATATATGAGGAGACCTTGAGAGCTGTGGACCATGTGACCAGGCCCTACTTATGTAACAGCATCCTATCTTCAGTGCTATGGCTGCATCGGGCCCGGAGAGCAGCCGACTCAGGAACGGATGCGGGCCGGATCTGGGTTCCACTTGTCACTCATACTTGGGGGAAAAGCTTGTCGGTTCTCCCCCTTAAGAACCCCCCCCCATGCAGCAACACAGAGAATCTGCAGGCTACAGTACGGTGCCGTAGGAATGCTGTGCAATAGGTTGCACTGTGCCCTTGTCCATGGTGCTAGTCTGTCTCAGCCATGACTGTGCAAACTGGAGCATCACTTTCAGCAGCCAGGGGTTGGTATGTGCAGAAGAATGTCAGTCATGCTGAAATGAGAAAATAGGCTTTCTAAGACTGGCAAAAGCAGTGCTAACAAGGCCATGCCTAGTCATATGCTGCATTTTTTCTTTTTTTCCCATTTCGGTCAAAAAATGTTCTACTATGATTTCAGTATAACATCAGGATCCTCACCTATTGGAACTGAAACTTTAAAGTTTGCTTTGAGTCTCTTTCGTTTCCAAACATTTCCATGAAGAACTGAGAGTGGAGAAGTTCTCTTTGCTTTTATGTTTAGGTACGATGGTGCAGATCCTACGCAGTGATCATTTTTACATTTCCTCATTCTTATCTTAGGCCTTTTACTTACTTCGTGTGACATTTGACCTTCTGCATCGCCATGGGAAAGGAGAAGCTTCACATCAATATTGTGGTCATTGGCCATGTCGACTCTGGCAAGTCCACCACCACTGGCCATCTCATCTACAAGTGTGGTGGGATTGACAAGAGGACCATCGAGAAGTTTGAGAAAGAGGCTGCTGAGGTAAGACTTTACAACTGGAGATGTTTATTTTTGCATTGCATAACTATGTTATTACATGGGCACTGGATACAAAAGCCCAAGTAATAAAGAAATACAGCCTCTGATGGCGAGAGAGAATTACTACCCCATAAGATGGCTGTTTAAAGTCAGCCAGTCTTGAAGTCTGTCATCGAAGAATATGTTTTTTTTTCTTGTGAAGCTCTTCCCTAAAATGTGAAGGTGACATTTTTGGAAAAAGAAAGATTTTGGAGATGGTTCTGGAGAAGGTTTTTCTCTCCATAGTGAAAGCCCTCGTACTATCTATCATGTTGTACATTCTGTAGATGGGCAAAGGCTCGTTCAAGTACGCCTGGGTGCTGGACAAGCTGAAGGCCGAGAGGGAGCGTGGCATCACCATCGACATCTCGCTCTGGAAGTTCGAGACCAGCAAGTACTATGTCACCATCATCGATGCCCCTGGGCACAGGGACTTCATCAAGAACATGATCACTGGCACTTCTCAGGTAAACCTTGCGATCTAGCAATGCCATGTTTTACATCCCCACACTTACATAAACATAGCAAAAGAGAAATCTTCCTGTTTGGAGTTCAGGAAGTTGGTAAATAAAAAAAAAGTCAGTTGGTAAATGAAATAGTAATAACAACAACAACAATAACAACAATGATAACAATAATAATAATAATAATAATAATAGTTTAGTGGCATTAGGCATTTTAGAGACCTTGTTGAAATAATTTCTGTACCCTTTCCTCAGGATTGTCACAACCCTGTCTGGGGCTACCTGTGGTCTGGCTCTTCCCTCATTTGTGTCACCTGTTTCTTGTAGGCTCTTAGTGTTGTATAAATAATAACACTATTGATATGAATGTGTCCTGTTCAACAGGCCGACTGTGCCGTGCTGATCGTGGCTGCCGGCGTGGGTGAGTTTGAGGCGGGCATCTCTAAGAACGGGCAGACCCGTGAGCACGCCCTGTTGGCCTACACGCTGGGCGTCAAGCAGCTTATCGTGGGCATCAACAAGATGGATTCCACCGAACCCAACTACAGCCAGAAGCGCTACGAGGAGATCGTCAAGGAGGTCAGCACCTACATCAAGAAGATCGGCTACAACCCCGACACGGTGGCCTTTGTGCCCATCTCCGGCTGGAACGGGGACAACATGCTGGAGCCCAGCCCTAATGTAAGTGCTTGCAGAGGGTCTGATTACAGGCTTTGTGTGTGTGTGACAGAAAGAGAGCAAGAGAGAAAGTCTGTGGCTGGTTATTCTCCTGTATCTGTTATATGTAAACTGTAGCAATCCATTAGTTCACCTCTTAATTTACAAAAAAGTTGTACTTGTTGTAAATCGATACTATGGGAGTAACTGCTATCTGGTCTGTAGCCCATAGCATATAATATTCATGTTGTGTATTGAAGGTCTGGGCCAGTGTTGCAAATGGAAGTCTAATTCTGGTGATTACACCTGCATTACCTCATGTATTATTCAGTGGTGGAGAGTGTTCCCTGTGTGAATTGTTTTGCTCTGTTCTCATGGTGACTGAATGCCATCATTGGTTGTTCCTGTCCTATCAGATGACCTGGTTTAAGGGTTGGAAGATCACCCGTAAAGATGGCAGTTCCTCTGGGACCACCCTTCTGGAGGCCCTGGACGCCATCCAGCCCCCTACCCGCCCCACCGATAAGCCCCTGCGTCTGCCACTCCAGGATGTCTACAAAATTGGAGGTGAGATCAGCAACCAGCAGAGGGCAGCCTTGAGATGTTTGTCTTGGCTGATGCAATCGGGTATGATAAGAATGTAAAGACGGGACTACTGTGGGTCAGTATGGGTTCAACAAGGATGATGGATAAGACTTAGAGTTTATTTTTTGACTCAAGTAATATCAAAGAGCTGAAACTGACCAGAGGTGTCCTTTAGGAAGTGTTTCAGTGAAGGGTCCTTTGCCAGTGCAATTAACCTACAAAGTAATGAACCTACATATTATTGGTTGAGGGATGAATGTATAATGATGTTTGAAAATAAGAGGGTGATCAATAAGCTTTTCAGTTTCATTATGGGAAAAACTGTACCTTGTATGTAATTGTATGGTGAGAAAAATCTAAATAGGTCAGCATAGCACTGTTAATAAGTAGAGTTAGACCTTCCAGTGTGAGAAGCCACATTTTTATTAGTTATACCATCACAGGGCTTTTTTTCTTGGAAATCTCCTCTAATCACACAAAAGTCCAGAGCAGTAATGTTGAGTGAAACGTGCCTTGGCAGGCATTGGCACCGTGCCCGTGGGCCGTGTGGAGACTGGCGTCCTGAAGCCTGGCATGGTGGTGACCTTCGCCCCCGTCAACGTGACCACCGAGGTCAAGTCTGTGGAGATGCACCACGAGGCCCTCTCCGAGGCTCTGCCCGGCGACAACGTGGGCTTCAACGTCAAGAACGTGTCCGTCAAGGATATTCGCCGTGGCAACGTGGCTGGCGACAGCAAAAACGACCCACCCCAGGAGGCTGCCAACTTCACTGCTCAGGTGGGCTCCATGGCAACGATGACGTAGGTGGCAGTTAGCAATACTGCTGATATGATGATTCACCCAGACAAAGACTGCCCATGATCATTTCTTTACTGTCTTTGTGGCAATTAGAGCTTACACGCCATAGTAGAACAATATAGCAGATGCACAGTACTGTGCTTCTCTCCCTCTGTGTTTGAATGTGTGTGTGTGTGATTTAGCCACACTACTTACAGGATGATTTATCTAATATGATAAGACTGCCCATGATCATTTTATTTTTACTGACTCTGTGAGGGAAAGAGCTCATATACCATGTAAGAACAATACCCCAGACACACAATACTCATAATATGCTTCTCTTCCTGTTTGTGTGTGTGTGTGTGTGAACATAGGTGATCATCCTGAATCACCCCGGTCAGATCAGCGCGGGTTATGCCCCGGTGCTGGACTGCCACACCGCCCACATCGCCTGCAAGTTCGCCGAGCTCAAGGAGAAGATTGACCGTCGTTCCGGCAAGAAGCTGGAGGACAACCCCAAGTCCCTGAAATCTGGTGATGCCGCCATCGTGGACATGATCCCTGGCAAGCCAATGTGTGTGGAGAGCTTCTCCGAGTATCCTCCACTGGGTGAGTGTTTCCCAGTCTGGCCCAGAAAGGAAAGGGTGGTGTGTACATTTGGCCATTTTGAGTTTTACCTGTATTTCATTCCATTGAGGTTAATTTAGTGCCAGCAGTAGTTATTACCATTCTTAATAAAATATGTTCGGTGTTAGTAAAATTTGTCGTTCTCAGTAAAGTGCCATTTCCTAAAAACATTGCACTAACTAGTTTTTGAATCAAGAACTAAATTCAGACAGTAAGGCCTTGCTTACATCCTTAGTTTCAATGGATACTAGGTATGAAAAAGATAGTCACAACAGCAAGGTTATCAATTGCAGTTAAGGATGACATGAAGTTGCATTTTGGTAGTCCTTCCAGTGGCTTAATACAGTTTATGTGTCAGTGTGGACTTCAGCGGATTGTGTGGGTGTTTGATGTGGATTTATGTGCGTGTTTGTGGGTGTTTGAGCCAAAACCCTCAGCTTAAACGCTGACTTACTTGTGTGCAGGGGACATAGCTGTACCAGTTACTGCAGAAGTCTTTACTTTAATGGGGCATTTCATCTGGTATGACTAACATTTCCCCACTCCTCCCTCCTCCTCCTCCGTCAGGTCGCTTTGCTGTGCGTGACATGCGTCAAACCGTGGCCGTGGGGGTCATCAAGGGGGTGGAGAAGAAGGCACTCACCGGCGGCAAGGTCACCAAGTCCGCACAGAAGGCCCAGAAGGTCAAATGAATGTTGTGCTTAGCTGCCAACTCCAGAGCCACCCATGGCAGAGCTGAGGTCACCCAACTCCACCCACCCATCGGCTGCTTCAACTTCATCATCAGAGACTGGTTAATTGTTACAATGCACCGCAAAAGCATCAGGAGGAAAAAAAACACTAAGAACACAAACAAAGCCTGAGCACTGGTAAATAAGCCACACGCAAATCCCTAAGATAAAGTCGCCGACCAAAACGCTGATGTACTACTGACTTTTGACGAGTCTTTGAGGTCCCATGTTAATTTATTCGCGTCCTCTCTTTTAGCTTACCACTAGTTCTAAGTGTGCACAGTGAAATGGGGTTATTGACCTTGACAAACCATGTGTGATTTTTAGAAACAATCCGAGAGGTGCTCTTAAATAAACCCAGATGTCTCTCCCGCCTCTCTTATCTTATCTCTCTCTGGAGTGCAGTATTAGTCCAGTTCTTGCGCTGTTGTGTCGCCCGTAGTCTTCTTTTGCAGTTATCAAGTGCTCAGTCTCGATTTTAGGGAAAAAAAGAAAAGATTGATCCAAACTTTTACATAACAGTATCTTACCAAGATTCAAAAAGAAATACTGTGTGACACATTTAGCTTTTAATATGGACGGGGGAAAAAATGATTGTGCAATACTCTCCAGATTTGTCCAATTGCTGGCATGTGACGTTCTCATGCACTGAATTGTTCAGATTTTCTAGCACTTTTGATTGGCATTATGCTGACCTTGCACCAGGCACTTGTTGACTTTAATTGGCATTAGCTTTTGCACCTTACTGTTCATAAAATAAAAAAGCTTTCATGTCATATTAAAGATGTTTCAAACCAAACATTATGTGTGTAATCTCTCTTTCCACAGCATTCAGGTAATTAACTCAGTAGCAAGCAAATAAATCAACCAACACGAAGCCGGTAAACCTATAGCCTCATATTTATTGACAAAAGGTATGTTTTAATAAAACCGATGGAGAAATAAGAACTGAGCAATAACTTTGTAACCAAATGGCCACAGGGTGGCAGTAGACACTAACCTGTGCAGCAGGTCGTGGGCTGTTAGACAAGCCTGGACATGTCTTAGCACTTCTGTACCACTGACAATATTCAAGATTCTAGCCTAGCCCGTGTGAGAAACTTGGCTTCAGTATTACATGGCAATACAACTGGATGGAATAACCATATCTTCACTGTTTTTTTTAATAATTATTGTTAATTAAATTAAATTAAATATAAGAGAGGTCCTGAAGTACAATAAATGCAGCGCAGAACATACCAGAGAAGCCACAGGAATGCCACTTCCTGCAACAGTCACCTCTGCCCCGAAGACAATCACAACCCCTCCCAGTAAATTAGGCTACATGTGTTGTCATGGCACTGCTAGGTTTTATTACAAAATGTACAACATGTTTACAGGAGATTCAAAGATGTCTGTCAAAACAACTCAATATTGAAATATTTTAACTACCAAAAGTTTGTGAGAGGGAGAAACTATGAACTATGTCATCAGTTGTCTGAAGGCAGAGAGCTCGAGTCTAAACTGAGGCTTTTCCAAATTTACAGACCTGTAGGAAGTAAGATAATGATTCTTCAAAGTAATAATCAGAGCAAAGATAATAAAATATTTTTATAATTATGAAAGTGCATATCTGTGCTACAACATATGACAATGTTCTAGTTGATTATTTCATTGGGAGATGTCACAAACATCATTAAAGACTAGTGCAGAGCCTGTTGATGCAGCCCTGTTGTGAGAGAGGGGGAGTGGCTACGGTGCCCAGAGTGACACACAAACAGCAATTGAAGCTTGTTTTACTGATATACATTTTTGTACCAGACTCCCAACAACATAAACTGTACTCACTTGTGCCACTAGCAAAGCATCTATCTAATCTGAGCTAAGTTAAATGAGGAACAGACGTTCTTTGCAGTTGCATAGATACATTTCTGGAAATTCCCACCCAGAGTTTCCCCATCCTACAAAACGGTTACTCCATTTGGCAGTCATCAAACCACATGGAAAATGAGAGAAAGTGAGATGCCCTGGAAAATAGTGTGGTCCTAGAACATTTTCAAATCCTATTTTCTGATACCTGTCACTACTTAATATAGCACTTCTGCCAAGGCAGCTGAACCACACATCTGTTTTGCAACTAATGCAGCACTTGTGTATTTTTGTTGAAAAATGTTTTTATGACATTTATTTACAGCTGAATAAAAACAGTATCAATAAACAACAAGTACTGCCCTACAAATAGTACAACAGATAAGTAACAAAATTGTTCACTTTGGTATACAAGCATGACATTTGGCAGAAATACTCTCTGAGGGCCACTATTTCGGAAAAAGGCGTTGGCCACTAAAAAATTCAATATGGTGGCCATTTTTCAAGATGGCCATTGCTATTAAATGGTTATTATATGGATTATTCAAAAAGTGATTCAAGCATAGCATTTGATAAAAAAATACTCTCTAAAGGACATAACAATGGAAAAAGATGCACATCACGAATTCAAGATAAATCCTGTAGAGTATTGATTATTTGAATTGTTACAATGGTAATGCAAACATAACATCAGGCATCATTTTTCACTGACCTTCCCAGAAACTTCTGTGCCAATACTTTCATACGTTTCAAACGTTTTGCATAAAGTTCCTAACAAACAAACAAGTCAACAATAGCAAAACCACACCTTCTTGGCACAGGCAAATATGAATACATACATTTGTAACATATTGCAGACAATATAGTATTATATTTTTATTTCTTATAGCTGTAGGTAGTTTTATTTTGGATCATACTGCCCAGAGTATATCCCACCACTTTAAACAACACATTACCCCAGGTTACACCACATGGTAGCTCATGCATACTATATAATCTCATTTCACAAACTATCATACTGTAGTTTAGATAGATAGATAAACTTTATTAATCCCAAGATAGGAAATTGATTTATAGTTACACCATGACATGTTGCGGACAAAGACACAAAAAAATGGTCTTACCATTATATGATCCCATTTCTAATGAAGTGACCCCACCAGAGCAGCAATGAATACACAGTGACTGCAGTAACAGGGAGGAATGATCCTGCAAATACCTGTTGCTAGAAAAGCATCATCCTCTCCAGCTGGCCAGCATTTAGGAAGGCTGTACAAGTAGCCTGGACCTTGTGACCAAGGGAGACAAGAGGGATGCGAAAGATGTGCCTTGGCACAGCTCCTCCTGGCAACCGTAGCCAAGGAAGGCCCTCCTTGCCACTGGGGGAAGGCTGCCATGAGCTGCTTGCCAGAGATAGCCTGTGCCAACACAAGCCCCAACAAGCCACCACTGCAGCCAAAAGCAAAGGCCAAACTAACCAAATGAGAATCTCAATTTCAAACCAGGATATGAGGGAAAGGCCATGTCTACCCCTGGTAGGCCAGCATGTCAAGGCTGTCTAGAGAATACAAGTAAAACAAAAGACATGGTGTTGTTTCCTATCCAGTTTTATGATCTAACTTTTAGCGCAAGAAGTATACATAATCAGTGAATGCCTGAGCAAGAATGGTCTTTGCGTGTGAATGGTCTGTGTGTCTTAGAATGGATCTGGATGGCACCTAAGTGTGCGTCTTATAATGAGCTCTCTTCTGTTTACATCTACTTTATCTCTTCTACTTGACTTCTGATCTTGGACCAGAATCACAAAGAATTAATTGTAGGTTGATGAATAAGATCAAGTTCTTACACAGTATGCAGTGCTTATGCCACTGTAGTAAAACAAAATCAAAGATACATGTATGTTAAGGCGTGCTTCCATTGCAGCGTGTGTCCCAACTCCCAGCCGGACAACAGGGCCCGCGACGGAATCGCCGGCACAATAAAAGACTCTATAGGGACTCCGAGTCGCTCGCGAGCCCCATGCACGAGCTCAACAAGGAACTCTATAGGGGCTGGAATCGCTCACGCGCCACATGCACGAGCTCAACGAGGGAATCCATAGGGGTTGGCGAATCTCCCGCCAACCACGAAACAAAGACCATCATACCTGTATAAAAGAAGGACGATGCGCCCTGTATAAGCGAGTTTGTATGGTGACAGCCTTAGGTGCACACTGTATTAAGCTCCCGGATCCGTTACAATAAACCTCGAGGGTTTTGTCATTTACCACTACTTGGCTTGGTTTTGTCTCTACTTTGTTGATAACTAATTTTTGGACAACACCACATTCCTGTTCTTTTGAAAGACTTGATGTGTCCGACTGATGGAAAGACCAATCAAGAAATATCATGAAAAATGAATCTGCTGGGTGGTTGAATAGATACAGTTGTGGTCAAAAGTTTACATACACTTGTAAAGAACATATTGTCATGGCCCTCTTGAGTTTCCAGTTATGTCTACAACTGTGATTTTTCTCTGATAGACTAATTAGAAGAGATACTTCCTTGTCACAAAAAACATTCCTGAAGTTTGGTTCTTTTATGACTTTATTATGGGTTAACAGAAAAAGTGACCAAATCTGCTGGGTCAAAAATATACATACAGCAACATGAATTAATATTTTTGGTGATTTAGAAAGTTGTGTCAATGAAATGAGCTTCATATCATGGTCTTTTAACTTCTTGTGAGTGATTATGAGTGACTATAGCTGGTGACTTCTCTGAGGCCATTTAAATAGGGCTTATTGGATACAGACACCCACAAACACTACAATGGGAAAGTCAAAGGAGCTCAGCACGGATCTGAAAAAGAGAATCATTGACTTGAACAAGTCAGGAAAGTCACTTGGAGCCATTTCAAAGCAGCTGTAGGTCCCAAGAGCAACAGTGCAAACAATTGTTTGTAAGTATAAAATGCATGACACTGTTGTGTCACTGCCACGATCAGGAAGAAAATGCAAGCCATTACCTGCTGCTGAGAGAAAATTGGTCAGGAGGGTGAAGAGTCAACCAGGAACCACCAAAAAGCAGATCTGCAAAGAATAACAAGCTGCTGGGACACAGGTGTCAGTGTCCACAGTCAAGCGTGTTTTGCATCACCATGGTCTGAGAGGGTGCCGTGCAAGAAGGAAGCCCTGGCTCCAAAAGCAGCACCTTAAGGCTCGACTGAAATTTGCTGCTGATCACATGGACAAAGATAAGACCTTCTGGAGAAATATTCTGTGGTCAGACGAAAGAAAAATCGAGCTGTTTGGCCACAATGCCCAGCAATATGTTTGGAGGAGAAAAGGTGAGGCCTTTAACCCCAAGAACACCATGCCTACCGTCAAGCAAAGTGGTGGTAGTATCATGCTGTGGGGCTGTTTTGCTGCCAATATAACTGGTGCTTTGCACAGAGTAAATGAGATAAGGAAGAAGGAGGATTACCTTCAAATTCTTCATGATAACCTAAAATCATCAGCCCAAAGGTTGGGTCTTGGGCGCAGTTGGGTGCTCCAACAGGACAATGACCCCAAACACACATCAAAAGTGGTAATGGAATGGCTAAATCAGGATAAAATTAAGGTTTTAGAATGGCCTTTCCAAAGTCCTGACTTAAACCTCATTGAGAACATGTGGACAATGCTCAAGAAACAAGTACATGTCAGACACCCAACAAATTTAACTGAACTGCACCAATTCTATCAAAAGGAATGGTCAAAGATTCAACCAGAAGCTTGCCAGAAGCTTGATACCAAGGATGGCTACCAAAAGTGTCTACTTGAAGTAAAAGTGGACTAGGGACATGTAACCAAATATTAGCATTGCTGTATGTATATTTTTGACCCAGCAGATTTGGCCACTTTTTCTGTTAACCCATAATAAAGTCATAAAAGAACCAAACTTCAGGAATGTTTTTTGTGACAAGGAAGTATCTGTTCCAACCACTCTATCAGAGAAAAATCACAGTTGTAGACATAACTGGAAACTCAAGAGGGACATGATATTATGTTCTTTACAAGTGTATGTAAACTTTTGACCACGACTGTAGCTTACACAATTTAGGGTCTATGAAGAGCTGGGTTTCAGCCAAAATTATTTCTCAAAAACTCACCCCATGTCTACCTCTCTCTTTACCCTCCTATCTGATTAAAGGGATAACAATTCCAAATATGCACTTTGAAAAAAATGTTTTTTATTAAAACTATTTTGTAAATAAATTAGGAGCCCGTTTCAAATGTTAGCGTTTAGAATGTCAAGCTTTCCTCTATTGATTTATTGTAAATGTTTGTATTTGGTGTCAGTGTCCAGTGTTTTCCTTCTATACTTGTAACTCTTCCTCTACAATTCTTATCGTTCCTACCCTTTCTGATCCTGATTCACTCAGAAGACTCAGTAACAGAAAACTGTCTTAGCACAGTATCTGAACGCTGCCTGTGTGCAAATGGGCTTGATGATGCAAGGAAACTATGAATGTGGTTCAGAGATGGAAATTCACACCAACCACCAGCCGAATGCTGATAAAATATGAAAGTGGCTGGCAAATTTTGGACACACTCATAATTTAGTATTGAGTAGCTGATGAAATGTATCATTTATTTGTTAGTGGCTGGTAAAGTTCACATTTTGCAAAGTCAATTTCCACTCTTGCTGTGGTTACACTCTGAAGAACTGTTTCCTCTACACTTCTTCGAAGTACTAAAAAAAGGTTCTTCTATGGCACCACTCTGAAGAACCTTTTTTTTAAAAGAAACATTTGATGCCGATATGACAACATAACCCATTACGATCTGAGGTTCTAAAGGACAATTTCCAATGTGAAGTACCTTTCACATACATGCCAAAAAATAAAGCTGCTTAAATAGTTCTGAATGGTTCTATGTAGAGTGAAGGTTCTTCTATGGCATCAATTAACCGATACTGGCTCCATTTAAAGTGTACAACACTGCTCCATTGGTTGTTGCATATAGAAAATGCATGTTCATTTTGTAGGTTGACAAAATTTAGAAAGCAAACTCAAAAAAGGGAACCAAAGTGATGCCTCTCTAGGTGGCAGCAGACGGTCACCAAACTGTTCAAGGATCTCTCGAGTCAGGCAGCAGGAATCTGCCTCCATAATTAGCAACGGAAATCATAGATGTCCTGTTTTTCATCCGTGTTTGAACTGCCCAGCTTTGGTAACAGTATAAGCTATATTTTTGCTCCATAATAGGAGAAACAATAGCAGAAATCAGGTTCAATAGAGACAGACAGACAGAGAAAACCATTTATTTTCAGTCAACTCATCTTTACTGCCAATAGTAATTTGGTCTACTTTTTTGCAGTCCTCTGAAATCAGATTCTAACTAATGGCTGCATAAACTGTGCACAGATGCACATACAATATAAGCATCTGACAGTTCTGTGTTTGGATTGGAATTGGAATACTGATGAGCTGATTTAGGTGTACAGTAAATGATTTTTTTGTTGTCCTAGAAAGAATGGATATTATGTTTTATTTATCATGTGGGGCAAACTATATCCTTAAATTCATGTGCACACACACTAAACTGAGAATGAGACCAGCAACTAAGACTGCATCAGAAATAATCTACTACAGGCAGGTCACTGGTATATAGGTAGGCCTATGTGTTCAGGTTGGTAGTGTGGGAAGTGTATTTAGATATTTATGACATGTCGCAGAGCCCAACAAGAAAACACTCATTGTTGTACAATGTTGTATGCCCAACCTATTTATCTTCTGTATAGCCTGGTCAAAACTGCACGAGCAACAAGAATGGTCCCGCCCACTTAGAATAAAAACCCGCCACCGCTTTCACTCTTCCTTTCCTGATGTGTATTTGGATTGATAGCCAAAATGTCGAGTAAGGGAAAATCGTCTTCCAACAATAAAGCGTCGGCGAAAACTCGCACCTCTGTTGAAAGACAAATTTCACCATGTACAGGGGGAAGAAGACACGACTCTACTCCAACTAGAACCCAGTGCCGAACGCAGGCGCCGGTTTCAACACAAGCTCCAAATGCAAAGTGTACTAGAAGACCACGCGCAAAGAGTCCTGTACAAGACACGTCTGTGCCTGTGCAATCCGCGCAACAGGGCGAGGGTGCGCGCCGAAAAAGTTTGAATCGGACACCAGCCACTGAGAGTCCACCACTTAAACTTCCTCCGCAATCGAGAAATTTAGCAAGAGGTGGCAGTACAGAGGATGATCCGAGCAAAGTTCTGCTGAAGACGTTAGACCAACTGAAGATCAGAACAAAAGCGCGAAGCAAAGCCGCGGGAATAAAAAATGAGGTGGTCGCGAAGATCACAACTCACCTGGAGAGGTCTAGGAATTTTAATGATATTAAGACGTTACCTACCGGCAGCTACTTCGAAAATCTTAAGGTATGTAGCCTGAGAAAGCCAATTTGAAATGTTTATTGTTATACTGCCATCTTGCTGTTTTAATTGAAGGACTGCCCAGATATGGGAAAATGTACCATAGCTTTTGCGCACACGCGAACATTAACATTTGCAGGACATAAATCAAAACCATGGCTCAATTTAAAAAGTCTATGATGTCATTGTGTTAAATAAACTTTTGGGCTACAGCTTTCTTACTAATATAAAACACTTATGAAAGGTTTACTTTTATTTTGGTAGAACGCTGCCACATATTGAACAGGTGCCAATAACCCTTTCATTTGCTTTATTCCAGATTTCCAGTCCTGACGAATTTGACGTGATGTTCACTGTCCGTGTGGACAGAGTGGATGTGCTGCCTTTCGGCTCAGATGGCGCCTATTACAGCGTTAGGTTTAAGCGCCATCCAAAGGCGCATGTTCTGGACGAATTTCTACAGGATGATGACGTCCTGTGCGCAAGCAAGATGCTGGCAGAGTTTCGACGAGAGGTAAAAGAGGCTCTGAAGACCCTACCAAGTAAGTGACAGTTGTGTCTCTCTTCTGTACAAGTAGAGCATTGACTTTTCTGGGCCACTGTTCGTGAACTAAGGGGTGATTGGAGTGGGAGCAACTGGTGAACTTATTTAAATGAGAGCGCTGTGGCTGTTTTGCTAGATAAATTAAGCCAGGTAACTTTTTTGGTTTTACAACTCATTCTGAGTAAACCTGATACATGACATTAATAACCCGTAGTTATTAATTTAAATGTCCCTGGGCACAAAATCATCTTGAACCCCCTTCCACCTAAAATTCAGGCTGCTACAATGTTCTCCCAATGTCGGGGAGCACTATCATATTTTAAGGTCAGCTTTTGAATTGCATGTTGGCATAAATTGTTTGCTCCTTCTACATTTGATCCACCGCTTACTACATATACATGTAAATTTTACTTTTAGGGCCCATGTCCTGCTCATTGCCCTGTGACCCAGTTGGCCTGTTCCTAAATTTGGCCCTGCCCGTAGCCCCATCAGGACAGTACAACTAAAAAATTACTGTAAATCTGTCAACATGCTTTGTTTAATAATTAAAATGACCTGTAAGAAATCAACTTCTAAATGTAACTAATATCTAAATGTGCTTGTGCAGTGGAAGGCTTAAAGATGGAACCCAAGAAGCCTAATTGCCCGGCTGTGACTTTGACACTGAAAGACGACGGCAGAGAGATATCCATCGATATCGTTCTCGGCCTAGAGGTCCCTGGCCAGTGGCCGCCGTGTACAAAGGAAGGCATGAGTATTGAGAAGTGGCTTGGCACGAAGGTGAAGAAGGACTACAAGTGGAAGCCCTACTACTTGGTTCCAAAGCACACAGGCAGCGCCAATAAAGAGGAGGATGGAGTGCGTGCAAAAGGTAGACTACACTGTAACTGATCCGTGCTGCCTAAACTGTCTGTTCTTCATATTTGCAGGACTTATAGATAATCTGGAATCAAGCACTTTGGAGGTCATAATGTCATGGTTTCATCACCATGGTCACCATGGCCATTTGAAAACTACTCATGCCAACTGCATTTGACCTCATAACCGGATACATTTGTCCTACTTTTCAAACTCTACATCACTGAAGATGGGCAAACAAAGTTGAGAACAGATCATTCAATTAGTTAGCTGCCCTTACTTCTTGGGAGGAAGGAATGGAGGAAGGAATGAATGACACATCAAACACAATAGAAATTAGTTTGAAACAGGATCTATGGTACTACCGGGAGGGGGACTGCCAATAGAAATTAGCCTTTTAGCTATAATTGGGTGCGTTCACATTTAATTTTTTTAAATTGTTATTAACGTACATTGCCCCTCAAACAAATAAAGGTAAGTACAAATACACATACAAATAACCTCAATGATTGAGATAAAGTCTTGTGTGTGTGTGTATATATATATATATATATATATATATATATATATCCATCTCATCCTGGCATTTTGGTTATGCAACCAATGTATCTACATTTCAAGGCCCATGTTTGCCTTCACTGTTCTGACGTAGACTAAAGATAATTATAACACGCGGCCTACCACAGACATCAAATTCTCAGTACCCTTTTCAGCTAGCGGTACTCTTTCATGGAGGTGAGGTCACGCACACCAACTCTTCAATGATGCTGAACAACAGAAAAGAGAAGTGCTTGTTAAATGTTTCGAATGCTACCGTTTTCACTTTACAGACGTGTGGAGAATCTCTTTTTCTCATGTGGAGAAGGAAATCATGAAAAACCACGGTTCAGAAAAAACCTGCTGTGAGGAAAAAGGACCAAAATGCTGCAGGTATGTCACTCATAAGAAAAGACAGTAATATATAATGTGTACTGCTGAGGGTTCCCTGGTCATTTTGTTTATTGGTGGAGGTTTTGGATACTAAATGTTATTGCTGTTTACTCAAATTTACAAGACTCAAACTGTTGTACAATATAGGACATAATTGACATTTTGCAAGTAATTTATGAAACTGGCAATGTCCTACCACAATCCATGTTTGTTTTAGTGTCTAGGTCCATTACGGTCATATAGGTATATATTTAACAGCATTTTTTCGTGCAGAAATTAATTTTAAATTTAATGAAATTATATTAAATGAAATTAATTTTACATTATAATCCTAAGTAGGCTGTTATTTCATTAATATCCTAATGTATTCATTTTAGAAAGCAGTGTCTAAAACTGCTGAAGCACCTTCTGTCGGAACTGAAGGCTAAGCACCCGAGTGAGCTGTCAAAGTTCTGCTCTTACTTTGCCAAGACTACCCTTCTACATGCTTGCACGGAGCGTTGTAAGGATAGCGAATGGATGCTCTCCAATCTGCACCAGTGCTTCGAGCGTCTACTGGAAGATTTCGAGGGACACCTGCGGCGTAGACAACTCCCAAACTTCTTTGTTCCCCAGCATAATCTCCTTGCCTCTGTAAGTGTTGAGAGCTGCAAGACTCTTGCAAGCTATATTGAAACCGAACGCAATAACGGTTTCCCAATTTTCAAAAAAGGTGTGGTTAAGGGCTAAGAAAATGTATTTTGTTAGTTGAGTTGAGTTTGTCATAAATTCTGTAACCAAATAAATAAGTTAAAAACAACATTGAATGGACAATTGTTCACTGATTACTGTTAATTTTATTTGAACAAGGGAACTCAAGGAAATTATTTAAAAGAATTTACAAGGAAAATATGGAAAAAAGTATAGTTTGTTGTTTCTAACAAACACTGGAACTCCAAAAAATAATAATAATAATAAAAAAATTAAATTTAGCATCATGCTGTGAGGACACATATCAGTTGGGGGTTCAGACTTCTAAAGAGTATTTAGCCCCTGGCCTACAATTAGGCAACCTTGAACGATTCCAACAATACATCATAGTTTAGTGTTGGAAATTAATTTTGGGGGAAAACTCCCTGAAACACACAGTGTTGCTTGTAAGCCGCCTGCATATCAGAATCCCCAATTTGAATCTCTGAAGCCATCTCTGCCCCGTCTTCCTCCTCCTCCTCCTCGTCCCCCACCGCCCCCTCTCCCGCTTCCCGGGGGCATCATGGCCTTCTCTCTCTGCTTCTTCTCATACCGCTCGGCCATAAGGATCAACTCCTCTGGAACCTCCTAAAAACACAAACACACATGAATACAGCACACAAATATGAGCAACCTTGGGGTGATGCAGTGTTTTAAACATAGTGGTGCACTATTAACTTGTTAACGAAAACCCACATCATATAACAGATCATGCCAATAATTATTTACCAGCATTTACCAGTCATGCTACAGGAGTATGAAGTATGAAAACAGTGGTCCTTACTGCATAAAACCCAATCAGTTGAAGGAAGCTTCACCTCAGAAGTGAAAGAAGCTTCACCTCAGAAGTGAAAGAAGCTTCACCTCAGAACCGTTACATCTTAACGTTAGTGGAGGTGACAGGGTAGATAATGGCGGGGTTGGGCGTACAGCTATGTTGTTAACATGCCACAGTACCTGTCCGGCTCTTTCGAGAATGTTGATCAGCTCCGCCGCCTTACTCCAGTCATCCCTTGTCACCAGCGTCACAGACGTGCCAGATCGCCTACACAGACACGGTGCACGCAACACATTTATGGGAATTAAACAGCTTCCATGTATACAGCACTTTTAATTTTTTGACATTGACATAGTGAAAGTGAAATATATTTGTGAAATATTGTGACAGTGAAATATTTTAGGAATTTAGAAATGCAGGATAGTTGCATTCATAGAATTAAACCAGTTTGAATGAAAAAGCAGAGTATTTCACTAGTTTGGCACAAACTAAAAAGAGACACAAGGTTTGTGGTGCCTATAAAACTTCTGGTTGAAACAAAAAGATGAATGAATAAATAAAGCGCTGTGTCAAATTCCATCTGACCTTGTTCTTCATGCATCTCCCTACTAAACATGTTGAGCAACAGAACATGTTCTGCCCTCAACAGGGCACACAGCCAAAACCCATTTGCACTACTTCAAAGAAGTAATACAAGAAGCCACACCATATTTACACTCATTTCACAACCCCACATATTACTCATGACAGCATTGTACATAGTCAGACTTGCCATGTCAGATCTCAAAACGCAACAGATTTATAGTATGGCTGTCTGCATGCAAAGGAGGTAAAAGGCATGAGCTACCAATGAAATCACAATTGCACTTACAAATGGTAAATTCTATAAAAATGTGTTCTATTCAAAAAAAAGTGTAAAAGCTGTGATGGTAAAACTGTAATGCCACCCTGAAACAGAGTCAAAACTGTGGGTGTGTATCCAACAATTTATAGCGATGACTAATAATGTGAAAATTCGGACTGTCTTTTGTTATTCTACAAAAATCCAACACATTTGCAACAAGGCCTACTGACAATAGACACGTCTCTCAACAGACACACGCCTGTGTGTGTGTGTGTGTGTGTGTGTGTGTGTGTGTGTGTGTGTGTGTGCGGTCTGTCACACCCCGCTGCTACTCACCCTGCTCGGCCGGTGCGGCCTACGCGGTGAACGTACTCTTCGATGTTCCGTGGAAAGTCAAAGTTGAAGACGTGCGTGACATCGCAGACATCCAGTCCCCTGGAGGCCAGGTCTGTGGCCACCAGTATACGCACATGACCTGCAAGTGATGTTTTATTCATAGAGTAAGCATCAAGTCACACTAACAATGGGACAACTTCAATCACTTCCTGAAGGTACTACATAACAAGCCTTTATCAGAAAATATATTCAGTAAATCTTTCCTATTTTAATATTACCATCTAACATCTTTACTTAATGGCATCAATGAATGTCTTGACTTTAAACATGTGTCTTGGCATGACGGTTACAAAATAAATACACATGTTGCATTTGTATGGGTGTCTGGTGTGTGTATATTGTATGTGTATGCCCTGTTTGTGTATGTCTATTTGTATTTATTAAAAAGACTCAATGGGACATACACAGTGTGTGTATAGTATTTTCCTTCTTTGCTTAAGCTGCCATGACCTTATGAGCCTTCCATCTACCCATGCCCCTACCCAGCTACCCCCTACCATCTCGGAAGTCCTGAAGGGCCTCCTCTCGGTCACACTGCTCACGGTCACCATGGAGGGACTGCACAGAGACCCCCCTTAGAGTGAGGTCACTCGAAATGTCATCAACACTGAGGGAATGGAAGGGAAAAAAAAAAAAAAAGTTTCAGTTTCAATGTTTTAATTTCAATGTCATGTTCAATGGGGGTGGTGGGGGGGTGGGGTGACAGTTTGCAAATACAGGAATGACTGAATGGTATTCTCATTATTAAAAGACACAACCTGACTGCATTCTTTTGTACACCTGAAAACTGGCTGCACTGGTCGAGATGAATTACAATAAGTCACTGTAACGTGGCAGCCTTAGGGATTTAAAATGTTTGGGTGCCAAGACAGTTTTGTTTAAATAATAAGATGAACAATAGCAATAAAGACACTCAGAACTGTGAGAGGCAGTGGAGCAGTCTGTGACAACACACCCTGACGGTGAGAAAAACTGAAACACAGTCAAGATCTGACTACTGTACTTAGTACTATATTTATCCAAATATATGATCCAATTATTTTTAGAAGGGCAACATTCAAAGACAAATTGTAAATGGTTTTCCATGTATGCCATCCTAGTCCTTTGGAACAAAAATGATTCAAGCGGTGATATCAGAACGCAGGTCTCTCTTTGCCTTTTAAATCACAGGACCCAAAAATGCTAGTCAGCTCTCTACCAGCCAACAGGAAAGGAGGCACGTGAAAATCATAAAACCTGATATGAAACACGCCCTAGAACAGAACAAAGCTGAATGATGTCAATCATTCCACGGGCATTTACAATAACTAATGATGCAACCGTGGGAGAGGAATGGATGCCAGCATTCCAGTTTGTTGTTTTTTTTTCTGCTAAAGCAAAGCAATGATAACTTTCAGTTCCTAGTAAAATGGGCATTTCCCGGTAGAGGGCCAGGAGCTCCTGTGAGTTTCGCTGTGGGGGGAGGGGTGACCGAGAGTACCTCACGCACTACATCAAACAGACGTACACATCGGGAGGAAGCAACGTCCAATTGGCAAACTAAACTCCCATGGCGAATGCAGAAGAGGTGAGACACAAGACAAGTGTGGTGTGGTCACGGCTTTTAAGTGTGTGCTATTCTACAAGGAAATGTGAGGTCGTGCATTTTAAGTGTGTAAGGATTTAGAGAATTTTTGTTCCTCTTTTTGTTTGTTTTGCGAGATAGACAGAGTGTGTGTGTGTGTGTGTGTGTGTGTGTGTGTGTGTGTGTTTCTGGCTTTGCAAACAGCAGGAGTGTGAGGCATATGAGTGACCCACAGCAGCTGTGGCTGCTGCTTACAGAAACTGAACTTACTGGGCCTTTCTGCCCACGAAGACCAGAGCTTTGTCCTCAGGCTCCATATTGTGGATAAACTCGAACAGATAGGCCTTCTTCTCCTCCTCCTGGACAAACAACACTGTCTGCTGGACAGTGTTCACTGCCTGTAAAGATGACAAAAACAATAGATTATTTAAAAAATAAATAAATAAGAAGAACAGCCAGACAGGTGGAATGAAGACAGACAAAAACAATTGTGGTAAAGAAAGGAAGTGAAACAGAAAAAGAAAACTTGAATAAAACGGGTTCAGAAAGACAGGAAGAAAAGGTATCGATGAAAGATGACGCAAAGACTGATGTAGAGATATGAATCAAGTTGCATGACTTCAGGTGCACTTGGTGACCGAAATGGAAGTGGAGCACATGTTCTACTCACTGCCAGGTCCAGGGTGCCCACATAGACCATCATCGGGTCCTTCAGGTAGGATTTGGCCAGCCTCCTCACACCCGGTGGCCAGGTGGCACTGGGTACACACAATCACACATCAATTACCACCAAATAAATAGTTAAACCAATGTAATCATGTGCTAATTAAGATTTTTTTTAATTTTTTTTTTTTACTTCAGCTTTTACTTTTTACACGCAGCCTTGATATACAGCTAGACCCCCAAATGCAGCCGCCCTGGTACTGGTGTGCCAGTGAGAGGGTGTGTCACAATTTCACAACGAGAGGTTCAGGAGATTAGGAAATATATCATTTCAATTAGATATGTGCAAAAAAACAGGGCCCTAAATTAGTGGCAAGACAGATTGTTATATATTAGAAAGCAGTCTTTAAATGGAGCTACAAAGTTGCAAAATGTAGGTTTGGAATATTAGCAACAGCATGGCTTCAACAAAACTTCTTTTTTGTGTGTCAAGGTTCACAAAAAACAAACCCACTTCTTGCTGTTAGTTAGGCTGGTCATAATTGCACACCATTAAGTCAGTGCATCAGTGAATGGTGTGACTGAAGTGTGTTGTAAACACGAGGACGACCCCACACCTGGTCATGATGGTCTGTCGGTCGGGCCGGATGTCCAGAATTATCTTCATGATCTGAGGTTCGAAGCCCATGTCCAACATGCGGTCAGCCTCGTCCAAAACCTGCCCACACATCTCTGGTTAACCGTAGTCATAAACATCAGAGGACAAGGCCCTCAAACTGCAACCTTTGCTCAAGTACCCAGCAAAATGCGTTTGGGAGTTGGTCCCAAATGCCTTTAATGGGCATATCACTTTAGTGTACCATTCACTTATTAAGGACGTTTCAAAATGCACACTATATCAGCCATTTTACGAACTTGATACTACTGAGTAACTTCAGCTTCTGCAGGAGTGTGGGATAGTTAGTCATCAAATGTTTGCACAGCTGCATGTGTTGAAGCATGCTAAAGCCCTTAGGCTATTCCGGTTAACTAGTGCTTGGCGGTATACTGGTTCATTCCGATTTCTTTTTCTTTTAACCACTTCACATAGGCAAAGCAGTGTTCAGAACATAGTGCAGAGGTGAAGTGTTTCATGGGGGATGGGGGAACTATTATTTTGTGTCTGAAATCTACCAGCCACTTTCATATTTTGCCAGTATTTGGCTGGTGGCTGGTGCCAATTTCCATACCTGGTGTGCACCCATCCTTTGCTCCCTGTGTATTACCGCGCAACCCTCCTCCTGCCACCGACTCAAAATTCCTGCTGCCAAGCACTTGGTTGTGACGCCCGTGTAACGACCTTGTGTCAAGCTCACCCTACAACCAGACAGTAGGTATCTCAGTGTAGCCACCCCTGAACAAAGCAGGCATGATCGCTCACCATCCATCCATACCCTCAGGCTATCTAGTGTCGGTTGCTCCGATCAGAAACTAAAACTAGACTAGACTCCATATTCCACACTTCCCTCCAAGTAATGTGGTTTTTCCTCTACCCCCTCCCAGTTTAGCCACTGACCCTGCTTGACCAGCACTATAGCTTTTACAAGTCCGTTAGCCTCTTCTTGCCTGCGCACCTGCTTTACAACCAGCCTCCTTTTTTCCCTTCTGATCTGCCTTTCTCCATGTTGGCTTCCCTGATGCAAGCCCAAAGCCTCCCTCCCCAAACTAGTAATGTCCAACTATCTGTTAATACCTTATGCTGCCCTTTGCTTAGGGGTTAGGGACCAGACCACTAACCATCCCATTCTTGCTCCCAAAAAAAAAAAAAAAAACGTTTGGAAGTTGCAAACATTCAGTTAGAAGTTATTTAGTTTAAGAGTTAAGAGAAACAGAAAGCATCTGAAAGACATTTTAAATGTACCGTGGTCGATTTTATTTCATATCATGGCCTGTTATAATCTTTTTATCTTAAGTAGCGTAATTATAAGACTGAGCTATTAAATTACCATTCTTTATACTTGGAGCTTAGGGTTTTTAAATGATTTTGATAATCTTCAAACTTTAGAAATGTACTAAAACTATAAGAAATGTACGGAGCCTCTCTACAATCAGGCGCGAGGGGGAAAAAAAGGTCTATTAATCCATGGCCTCGGATTTGTAAACTACACATAGTTTAGTTATCACACCTGTGGACACAGACATTCAAACCATCTTACAAATTCATGGTCACAGACTGCAAATCTGAGGCCACAGATTAACAAATTGAGGGAACAATTTTTCCCCCTCCCACCTGACCCAAGAGGGACTCTCTAGAACTGACTTGATCCAGTTGGGTTGTTTGCTACAGCTGGCAGGACTGTGTGACACCTTTTCATATGAAATGTGTTATATGGGCCTGGAAAGAACTTGGTAGATTTTGATGCACATACAAATTGGCAGCTCCAGGACTTCTTTTAAGCACATTGAGAATAATGACATTCTGCTGGTCTTGGTGCCATCTGCTGGCCTCAGTGCACCATTGGTTTTGGTGAGTATGTAATGTCTTCATTCACTGCTGGTCACTTACTGTATTTTCACCACACCATTACTTACTATAGAAAAAAAGAATCAATTTCTTACTAGCACACAATATTTATGGCCTGGTCAAACAGAATGCCGTTTTCTGATTGGCTGGCAGGGTATGAATTAAATATGCTAATTTAACAGTTGCTTTCCTGCTCTACTTTTTAACAACAAGTTGCATTGAACAATAGACAATGATTTGTAAGTGTTAAGAAATTAGATAAAGTGGCATAACAACCTTCGAGCTGTGCATTTCACAAAATTAATGAACTTGATGGAGCTTCGCATCGGGGAGTTGTCTCTGCCAGCGTTAATTCCATCAAATGCACACCGGACGGAACTAATTAACCCCGTTATCCCTTACCTAATCACCATTACCGTACTAGTTTTCATGACAATCATATTTCCCTACACTGTGTTCAAAACTGCTGAGAAGTTATGAACAGATTGATGTATAAATTTATTACACACAGCTGCAACTACAAAAATTGTCCCGTCCCGGAAACATATCCGCCATTATTACCAAATCATATGTTACCGTAAAGCTATTTTACATAGTTCCTCTAAGCTCCACCTGCTGGGCGAAGGGACTTTCCCTTTGTTTGTGGTAAATGACACTTCGCCAGTACCTCAGTTGGAGAGAACGCTACACATTAGTTTCTGATCTTGCCCAATGTAGCTCTTCATTTCTACCCCCTCCAGCCTGAACCCGATCAGAACTTCCCCTTTGCGTTCTCTATCTTTTCACTTCAATTTGTCAACACGTGTTGCAGACAGTACACATCTGTGTTTGTCCTACATGTACACTTATAACCGATTACTGGGCTAATGAGTTTATCTACCTTGCTGGACAGCTGTGGCAATCAGGCTATATTGAGAGAAATCAGATTTGTTTTTGTATATCAATTTGAGTCTCATGTCCCTGTTTTCGTGTCTGCTCTGCATTTTGGAAGTGACCAAATCAGGTCAAGTAATCAAACTGAACTGCAAAAGGTTGCCCATTTATTCTATGACTTAACAGCGTGCTAATGTGTAGGTACAGTTAGTTATAAAAACCACTAAGACAGTTTAAGAGATTGAGGTTTGCTTGCACACCATTGTTTGTTCACAGCAAAAAACTAAACTGTATTTGTACACCATTATGAACTAACATGACAGGGTAAGCAATCAGACTGATGCCATTTTACTCACATCATGGTTGAATATCTGTGCCTTCTAATAAAAAGGTCATTTCTAGAGCAACCAATGTATATTAGAAAAATGCCAACAGAGACTAGTCTTGGTCACTTTCAAAAATACAGGTCTGAGAGTCAGACTAAATCAACCTGCCAAAATAAACAAAAAAAACTAAAGACAAATAGTTAGTGTTATTTTGGAGTAATTTAAAACCAGGGTTTTTAGCTGGACCACAAGTTCAACACCCACTCAAAAAGCTAAATTATGTTGATTGGAGAACTGTAAAGTTGGGTTGGTTTTGCAGCACACACAACTGTGAGCATGCTAGGAGCCAACATCCAGAGTATTCCCCAGGAGATAAACTGTCCTATGTCAAACTCTCACCCGGGGTGCAAAATAGACTAGGCCAGACTATAAACCCCTCCAAGCCAGAATATACCCCTATTACCCTGCAAGCTTCAATCTTCAGTCAACAACAGAACATGCACTTTGAAACGGTCAACGGAACATACACTTCTACTAAGTAAAGTTTTAACTTTATGACTGCTGAAATTGTGGTAATCTCTAAACCTTCTTAAGTGTAATCTTTTTATTGATTGTGGTTTCCTGATTTAAGCAAAAACAGTCTGTGCTCTGGTGTTGTTTCAGGATTTTAAGTCAGTTAGCTTTCTCACTTAATTAAAAGAAGCAAGTGTTGGGGGTTGGTGTGTGCGAGGTCTGTGTGTGTGTGTGTGTCGGGGGTGGGGGGTGGATTCTACAGGCTGTTACATAGGTTGCCTCCTTTAAAATGCTTTGGGAATTACACTTTGACTAGTAGGCTTTTTTCTTTAAATCAGCCCTCATCATCTGGGTTACTCACGAGGTACGTGATGGTGCGCAGGCTGATGAGGTTGTTCATCTGCAGGTCGTTGAGTCGCCCTGGGGTCGCGATGACTATGTCCACGCCACTGGTCACCATCTTGATCTGGGCCTTGCGGTCACCACCACCGTATATACAGATGCTGATGCGTAGAAGGGAAAGACATGCACAGATACACACAAAGAGTCATCACAACTAAACTGACACCTTGGACAACATGTTAACTCATAGGAAAATGTCTTCTCTCCAAAAAAATAAAATCTTCTCTTTGACTCACATGTATAAAAACAGTGTTAGTTATTCTTAAAAAAAAAAAAAATCTGTGTGTTGGCATCATAATTCTACTGTATATTTAGTCATGTTAACATAGTTTTTACTGTATATTTTGTTATCCCACCTACCCAGTGACTACATATGAACATTGGTAAATTCCTAAATCTGGTGCAAAGCATCTTCCCTCTCAGACAGTCACTGAGATATTAGCTGTTTATGAAGTAAATTTAGAACAAAAAGAACAGACATTTGGAGATCATCAGATATGGCTTAAATGTTATTTTATTACAAAGTTACATAATTGTATGTTATTATTTGTTTTGTTTGTGTTTTATTTAAAACTGTGATGACTTTATAGGTATTACTACTATTATTTTCAATTGAGCTTAATTTGGACAAACTTACCTGTTTAAGCTCAACTAAAGATCTCAAAATAAACCAATTCCTCCTAAAGGTCTGTTAAGAGAAAGAAGTGAGACGGCTTGTTTTTTTCCCCAATTCTGCTTTCCAATGGTAAGATTTCTCAAGTGTACATTCTCTGCATATTCAATCTGAATCCTGATGTTCCAAATGTGTTCTTAAATCTACTTGCTGAGCACTGGGAAGACTGCATAAACCTGGATGGTTGGTAGAAATGACCATGTCACCACATATTATAAAATGCATTTAAGGTGGACCCCAGTGTATTTTTACTAATATGATGGCCTATGACTTGCTTAGGATCAATAATAAAAATCCTAATAAAAAAGTTGAAATAAAGATTTCACCTAAATACTAAGGAATTCACCCAAAATACTGTAAAGGTAAACAGGGGCACAGCAGTTACTTAAGTCACATGTGCTAAAAAGGTACAGTGGAGGCAAATATTACTGTACAAATATGCGAAGATGAAACATCAGTCAGTGCTGCAGTGAGGAAAGGTACACCCAGTCAAACTATAAAAGTGAGAGCCAGTCATCTCAGGAACAGCCGATGTAAGCCTTTAAGAGTGGTATTACCCTGGCATATTCTGCAAAGGGCTAAAAAGTAGTCCCATTTTTGTGGCGTGACAGTTAAGCGAAGAGAACCACCCCTGAAAGTAGGTCATTACTAAACACTGTACTTGACAAATGAGTTCAAAGCACATTCACATGACACATCCATGACCGTTTCTTACATGAAGATGGTGTGCTCAATGACAAAAAACCTACCAAAATAAAAGTACCGCCGTTTCAAAGCAGCATTGAGTGTTTTTTTTTAACCTGTTACCCGATCAGGTCACATTAGAGTGAATCTGTGTAACGCTGGTAACGTTGATGATGTGCACATTTGTGAAATGGCATTGGGTATTCAAAAACATAAGATAAAAATCAAACTGAATATATCATATAATAGTATTAAATACAAAAAAAATACAATTTGTGACATACAGCCAATACCACTTAAAATTCAGTTTGTTTAAAGCTGTGTACTTCAATGAAATAAAAATGTAAATAACCTAATAAGATATTTTAGCGCTATCCAAACGTATGACTGTAGACAGACATATTAGGTTGGCAGACATCTCCCAACTGTGTTTGAGGTCATTTTGTAATAGTACCAACAGATTACTAACACCCCCACCAACAAGATACCTCTTGAAGCCTTTGTAGCTGTACTTGTTGCACTCGGTCTCAATCTGAAGGGCCAGCTCTCGAGTTGGGGTGAGCACCAGCATGCCAGGGCCCTCAACTTTGTCCCTTGGCCTGGAAATACACATATACACACACACACACACACAATCACATTGTGTCCCTAATAGAAATTTCATTGACCTAAAAAAATTAATTTCGTTTTTACATTCTAGGTTTTTTGTTTTTTTATAACCATACTGTTGTTATGCTTGAATTGTTTGAATTTGTGAAAACTGTACACTTGTCTGTAAGCTCAGCAGTGTGTGGGCTGGATTAGGTTAGGGCTGAAGTCTTTTCCTTTCCATTATGACATTTACACAAGTACACTGTGGAACACTGCATTAAGCGCTGTTGAAGCCGGCCCCATACTCACAGGGGCTGCTTGTCCATGTGAATGAACCCGGGAAGGAGGTAGGCCAGAGTCTTCCCCGTGCCTGTCTGGGCTATTCCGATCAGGTCCAGACCACTCAGGATTATGGGCCAGGACTGGGACTAAAGCAAGCACACAGACAACAAGATGGTATTATAAGGGTTATACTGCCATCACAGACTAAGGAGCAAAAAGGGTCCCAAACAAAGTAATTATTTTCTCTGCAAATCAGGAAATAGTCCTGTTCTTGACACACTGGCTAATAGAGGTGTGTGCTTTTATATAAATCAAATACATCTAACACCAGGATATGAGTACGAGATCTGATTGTCAATTGTGTGTGTGTGTGTGTGTGTGTGTGTGTGTGTGGTGGAGGGACTTGCATGGGTCAACTACTTTTCACCATACTCTTAGATAAAGAGAGAGAGAGAGAAAAAAAAAAACAACATCTGGTGATGTGGCTACCCCCCCCACCCCCACCCCGCCCCCACAGGAAGCCGACTAGCTCACTACCGGGGTGACATCCTGGAAGAAGAAACCTCAGACACCCACAACATTTCTGTCCAATAAGGCATCCTTTCCATGAAGGCTTGCGAGCATTCTCAGAAGAGTCCCACTCCACAGAAGAGTCCCACTATACAGTTATCTGAAAGGGTGTTTCTGAGGGGGAAAAGTCAATCTGTGGGTCATCTGGGGAATGCGGTTCTTTCCTTAGAGGGCATGACATCATTGACCAGTCATTGGCCCAATGATCATTGTCCCATCTGCCCAGCATTTTTAGCATTCATTTTAATTAATTTTAAAGTCCTACGCACATTTCAACCACTTATCACTTCTAACAGTTGATGTGCATTGCGTTTACCCTTAAAAGTCAGTGTCAGGCTTCTTCCAACCGATCTTCCACACCTACCTGTATGGGAGTCGGCTTGGTGAATCCCACCCGCACAATGTTTTCCATGATCCCCGGATAATGCAGAAAAGCCTCCTCAAACTTGCAGACTGGATTCGGGATAGCCCTTTTCTTCTCCTCCTTCAGGTCATCCACAAAAATGCTGTTGTTTGCTTTCCTGTAACAGATGGCAGTTGGGAAAGTTTGGGACTTCACACATGTACAGGTCAATTACACTTCATCTCCATGCTCACTTTTGCAAAAACCACAACAACGGAGACAGTTACACCAATCAAATAATAGCTGTGAGCACATTTGCAGCTTCACACTTTTTGCAAAACACTTTTCACAGCAAATTGCAACACTCTACACACATTTGTTTTTTTTTATTTAGACAAATATAATTACATGACACTTAGCTAAGCACATTTTTGCCTTTTCAAAACTGCAAATATAACTGAAATATATTTAGTCATCAATAATGCATTGGGTGTAACTCAAACGCAAATAGTTTTTTTTTAATTTTTTTAACAATTGTGAAAAACTAAGCCACAGGCATATTATGCTTGCTGAGGGTGCCCCCTGCTGGCAAAAGCGTCGAACTACCACACTAAAGTTGCTGTAAAAATCCCTCCAACCCATCCAACTAGGGAAAATGGATTAATGGTTTAGGTAAACAGGTCAGTTTAATTCACCTCCAGTCGTCAACTTCCTCTGCTGTGCGTGCTGAAACTGCTGGGTCCTCTATGTAAAAATCCTTCTTCAAAGGAGGAAGGCCTGCATCAACCAAAGAAACTCAGACTTAAACCTCAAACTTACCCAGGTGTTTCCTATGTTGGTCCATGAGTCTGGTGTTACAAGATTGCTGGCATAAAAGTAAGTACTGTGGTTAAGTATTAACTGTGGTATCACACTTTCTTTTGGAAAAAAAAAACAAAAAACAAAATAAAATGTCAGTCTGTTCAAACAGCCTCTTCTTAGTTTTTTTTTCCCTTTCTCTAATCCTTAGGACACTTGCATAACTTTCTAAACACACAATTCACATTGCAGCTCCCAAATGACCCGTCTTCACCCACAACTAGCCGATTCACCTTCCCACTTCATGGCAGCAAACTTTTCCTTGTTCTCTCTGATAGATATCCAGTCAATGCGTTCCGTCTGCTCCGAGACCTTAGCATCAGATCTCTGCAGTTCAGTGGTGGACCAACAAGAGCCACTTCTGCCAGCAGGAGCAGGTGGTCGTGGCCCTTTCAAGGTGACAGAGGGTGAATTTGATTAAAAAAGGACTAAAAAAAGATCTATTCTCTTTAACTGTAAAATATTCTTAATTACACACTGTTTGTTGATAAATATCACCCACTCTTACCATTTCGAAACCCTGGGCCATTGTCTGAAACCAAGTCATCAATGAGCTCCTTCGCTTTCTGCTGGACATCACTGCTACCAAAGATGACAACTTCGGCCTCAAAATCACCACGGTTGATCTAAGAAATATCAGATAGCCAAACAACGTACTTTGATACCAACACACTCATTCATAGTATGCAAAGTAAAGAAAAAAGTAAAATTCATGCCAACGTGTCTATTTTTGGAGTTGTCATTTTGATTAGGCAGGCTTTGTATTGGAATGATGGTGTGGCCATAAAAAAAGTTGAGACTCTCTCCCTTCTGCGCTGTACATTACTATTAAAGTCTTACAAACTGCACAGTTGAGCATGTTTTCAGGCACAATTAAGACACGTATTCAGCAAAATTCTGAGAAACGTGAAATGGGTAGGCAATGAATGTCGCTGTAGCGGATTGCATCTGCCTAATATTACATCCCAACTTCCATCTGATAACATGCAGAAATACGGAGCAACTATAGTGAACTGCCAAACGGCTGCACAAGTCAATCATCCGTACCTTTACTCGTGCTCCACTTGAATCTTGGATTTCACGAATTTTAGTTCCACCTCGACCTGTCGGGTCACATAATATACAATTCCTGGAAGTTTGCCATTATAATGTCTTAGGACAGTATGCATAGCCTTCGTTCATTAGCTTATACCTATGATTAAACAAAACTTATCTTTTACGAAGATGATGCTAAAGTCCACGGATTGATCGTTGCTAACATGCTAGCAAATGATAGTTGATTAAGCTAGTTTGCTTGTTAAATTAATGACTGGGTAGTGCGATCAACTTACCAATTACTCGTCCGATAACCGAAGCATCCAAGTTGAAAACCATTGGTGAACCCGAATCTTCCCTATTCGTCTGACCACGACCTTTTCTGCTAGCATGGTCACCATTCTTTAGGCTGAAATCGCCACTACACGTGTCGCCCTTGTCTCTCCAGTTTCTCCATTGGGGACCATCTTGACCACCTTTTCCGAGAGCTGCAGGGTGGCCGCGCTTTACCCCAAAATATACATTTTGTTTACTCTCAAAGGCCTGGGGCCGCTGTTCAAATCCTCCAAATGTCCGTGCAGGCTTTGCTACCGCGACACTATCTTCATCTTCTTCCCAATCAGACATTATAAACCCTGCAGTTTCTCAAATTCTGACACATCAGTTGTCAGCTTGGTGCCTGAAAAGTTACACACGCTGATTTTCACATCCGGTTTTATCACATCTCATGACCTTTGCCGTTTGTGCAGTGTTGAACCCAAATTGTTTTCTATAAGAAATAATCTTAACAAAATTTACATTGCTTAGAATTTGCAATGTCTTAAATATTCTTGATTTGGATAAATAATCTTGACGGATGTTTTCAGGACAGCTGTATATATATTTTCTTCTCGAAACAAAGTCACACTCAGGAGGTAGTTTTTAGTTTGTTTATTAAGTTTTTCATTTTGCATTTTTTTTCAGTCACAGAGTGTTTGTTTCCTCTGTTATGTGCACATAGTTTATTGTAATAAATTAATCTGCATGACATAGAACGTTAACATTATCAAGCTTGTAATTTAAGGCCAGTTTGTGTGATAAATTACATTATTAGTGATAAAAATAAAATAAAATTCTGATTTTAATGATAAACATGTACCATGGTTGCAGCCAGCCGGATAAAGGTACGCACCTGATGTGCATCTACATTTCATTACATCTAGACTATCTTTGTTTTTTAGTAGGTATGCAGCTATGGAGAAAAAAGAAATAATCATACATAGTCATAATAAAATGCATAAAGGCACAGTAAAAATTTACATAAGAACTATAAAACAAAAGAGATTAAAATCAGTGTAAAATAGGTCTATTATTATTCTCTTCTTTCTTCTTTCTTTAAAGTATTTATTAGTTCTGTTACAGCCTCAGCCGTATGGAGAGGCATGACGTAAATAAACTCAACTTTTTTTTTTTGAGTATCCAGGGACACTCCAAGTTTAGCTCTAAAATGAAATTGCTGATAACAGGAGATTTTCCTTCGGTGCTTACTCCTTTTCAGCAGAGAAACTAATTTCTGAACTATTCTCATTTTAAAATACAATTCATATAGTGTGACCTTGCAATCCTGTTTGCTATCACATTTGCAGGTTACTCCTTCATCTTTGGACATTTGTGCTTTTGTATGCAAAGCTGTGCCAACAAACACACTGAACATCCATATAAAGACCTTGACGCAAGCCTATTGTGATATGTCAACACATCTATGCATGACTTGCAAGTCACATACACATATCAACATAAAATTAACTTAAAGATGTATATGTTACATTCTGTGGGTATACTGATAGCCTGCTTAAGCTAAAGCATGGCTGTACCATTCAAATGCACACAGAAAACAACACAAAGTCACCTTGATGCTTTTCAATCCCTTTTACGTACGGGTTAAGACTGTTGTGTTTTAACTCTTCTTGCCCCAGATGTAAAAAGGTACAATAATTAACACAATAAGATGACTTGTAACATCTGTTTCAATTTTTTTTTTCTATGACATACTATTGACAGTGCCTCAGTCAAAAAGACTGATGCAAATGACAATACAATCACATTCAAATATTCTGTAGGTTGTCAATGACAAACAGTGACTTCTCAGAGTGAAGAAAAAAAAACATGTAAATTAGTACTATGGTACCACGTTCACTTAATAGTTAACATACAACATTTCTCATTGAAACTGTAAAGACAACAGAGATATACAAACCAAGCAAAAACAAACAACTTGTCCAAGGGGACAGCCAGAGTTGTGGGTGTTTAAGCCTAGACAACCTCCAGAAAACATTTCACCTACATCTAAAAATTTTGTTATTTTGGGGGGAAAAATCTCTTCACCACTCCTCAAGCTGGCCATGTCCCTGCCAATTGTCATCTAAAGTTTTGTTGAAAGTTTTGCTTTCTAAAAAATAAACAAACAAGAAAAACTGGAATATAAATCTGGATTGGGATTTTGTAAGACTATATTTTACTCAAAAGCACAGAGAAACTGCCTTTAATCATAGTTTTGAGCTTTTGTGTGTATGCTAGGTGTTTCCATAGCTTTGTCGTACCAAAACAAGTCAAAACCAACAAGAAATTGCTAACATACATAACTTGGTCTGCCTATTTTTTTGCTGAATTCTACCCTTAATCTAACACATGCATAACAATAAAATTAAGAAATTTTGGGAGACTCAACAAAGATACATGATGCCAATTCGCTGCTTATATAAGGGCCTTTTAAAGTGTGCATAAATACTTTCAGCCTAATGCATCATTGCATTATTTTAGAAACATGCAGTGCCCATGCATGACTGAGATAAGACCTCTGACAGTTGCTTTATATTTTCACTCCACCAACTCCTCTGTTTTGCTCTTTGTCACGTGATAACAATATCTCCTCTTGAGCTTCTCCATATACTTTACTTTTTATTTGTAAAAAGAAACGAACCATGCAGTGATATGTATTCATGAGCAAAACAACATGGAAGGACTTATTTCAGTTGAGTTGATAGACTTGAGAGTATTCAGTGCTACAAAAACACTCCCGTACACATCTCCTCTTGTCTGACAGAAAAACAAAACAGCAATAAAAACAAATCTGAAACAAAAAAAAAAAAAACGAGAACAGAAAACAGAGCAGAGCAAATGTCCTGATATCCTAGCTCCATTCACAGCCCAAGAGGGGGGTCAACTTTGCCAGACCTCGGCCAGGCTAAGGGGGACTTTGAGCTGCTGGACCCTGCCACTGAGTCCCCTTAACCTGTCAGATAACACCCCTTGCTTCAGTGCTCAGAGACAAAGCTGAGGTCTGTATTCTGCTGAGAAAGAAAGTCGAAAGTCCCCACGGTTGGTGTGCTCAGTTCACTGCTGTCCCCGATGAACAGCTCTGTCTCACTCCATTTAGCCAGGGCTTCCCCTGGGCCTGTATGGGGCTCGTTGTTGTTATTGTTGCTGCTGCTGCTACCGCCGCCGGTGTGGGGTGTGCCGGCAGGGTTGCTGTCCGTGCTTGAGGACAGCATGAGGTTCTGCACCGACAGTGACTTGCCCAGGTTTCGGTCTGTGCCGGGTGGCGCGTCCCCAGCGGTGGGATGCAGAAGCAGCAGTGGGTCCACGTCCAGGCTCAGGTGTCTCCTCCAAGAGCCGTCTTCTTTGGGGCTTCGCGGCGGACGGCTCCTGAGCCTTACGGCACTGCCAGGGAGCTCCGCACTGCTCTTGCTGCTGTTGCCGTCTGCTTTGGCCTCCTTGGGCCCTGGGACCAGGCAAGCGCTGCTGGGGGAGGTGGTGGGGCTCTCCTGAACCACCCCGCTCTCAGGCACCAGCTCGGGGATCATACCCACCTGCCTCCCCGGTGCCGTGGCCACCACAGTGGGCAGCTGAAGGGTGGCGGAAGGGGGTGCCGTGGCTGGACAGCCGGTCATCGGTGAGGCGGGCTTGGTTAGGTCAGGGAACTGTGGGGGCCTGGAGAGGCCGGTGGGCGTTAGGAGCGGCGGAGGTGAGCCGGGATAGAAGCTGCCATCAGGGGAGGAGGGGGAGTGGCCGGGGAAGAGGGGCGAGGGGCTGAGGGAGGAGGCGGACGTGGGGTAGCCTGGCGGGCCAGCGCCCAGGCTCAGTTCGCTGGGTGCCAGGATGAGCTGGAGGCCGTGGGGCAGGTTGGCGCTGTGCGAGCGGAGCACCCCTCGGCCCATGGGGTGGTGCGGGTGGCCGCCGTGCTCCGAGCTCTGGATGGAACTGGGGTAGTCAGAGGTCTGCTCCAGTTCGAACAGAGGCAGAGAGGCCAGCGTCAGGCCGGAGGAGGATCCCTTCTGCAACGCCTGCCTGTATATGTCCAGCAGCGAGTCCAACTTAGACTCAATGGACTGCACCTGGATTCAGAAGACAACAGTTACACCAAGAGGCACCACTAGTTGCTGCTACTTTGTTAGTAGGGCTGGGTTTAAAAAAAGATTTATCAATACGTATCAACACGGATTCAAAAAATGAAAGATCAATATTAAAATTTGCAGATTGATACTTTAATAATGTCTTCCGGTATATGCTGGTGTCATTGCATATATACATACATACAAACATAAACATTGGCTGGCAATATATTGGTCAGCAGATGGTTATTCTCCAATCAGTCATTTCATAAAACAGCAAAACTGGCATTGATACTAAAAAATAAAAATAAATAAAAAAAATTAAAAATTAAAATAAAAAACAGACAATTTATGCTAATCAGTGTTATGTAGTAATGGTTTGGATGAATGAATAGTTTGGTTTGGAAGAATGAATAGTTTGGTTTAAATATGACTGTAAAAGCCCTTCTAGGGACGGGCATTGGAAATTAGCCTGAGGCTATAAATGCTGTGATACGTTCTGTTGGACTGCTGCTTAGTCCAGTACATGACATGTATCTGTCCCTATTCAAATAAAGTAAAGTAAGTAAAGTAGTCTGCACAAAAGAATCGAGTAAATACACATAGCCACAAGTTACCTGTCTTTCCACCTTGCACACACGTCCCAGCATACTCATGTCCTCCAGTGTGTCTCCTTCTGGGTGGACTTTGTCCCTCATCTTCCTGTCTACTGGTATCTGCCCTTTACCCAGAATCTGGTCCACCCTAAAGGACACAAGAGGCACGTTACTGGGATACAGCATCAAGTAGACATACTGGAACTAGCACTGTCCAGAGCCCACCAGTGGGAACACCTGAATCCAGTTAGTGGAAAACAATCAAGGGTTAGCATACTACATACCGCTACCACAATCCACACAACTACACAAGCTTATATTCAACAGGCAAAGAGAAAGAGAGAGAGAGAGAGACAAAGAGAGGAAAGAGAGAAAGTCAAAAAGAGAACGTCTCTCAGAGTAATATGAAACTATGGGGAGATATTAGGGATCTGAACAGGAAAAAAATCTAGCCATGTTAATCACAATGCAGATGTTATCGACCGCCATGCAAGAGACAACGGTCTTCTGAATGTTTCATTGTCGTACACAAGCACACCAAATGCACATGTATTTACACTTAAGTTTATTTACACTTATGACAACATTTTATTAGCCCAAAGAAAACATTAGTGGAATGATCTCTGAAAATTTTACAGATTAAACAGAGTAAGTAAGCTAGGCTCTGTTTAAAGTACATGTTTTAGTGACAAACTAATGAGGTTAGCTCATAGTACAGGGAAACACCTTTTGATACATGATTTATGGAAGTCATGGGGCTTCTCTCCTTTACACCACCTACTTATTTTGCCCAGGTTTGTCACTTGTCACATGTACTTGAAAAATACCCCAGCTTATGATGGAATGTTTACAGTTCTATTTTGGTTTGTTAGTGAAAGTCTGACAAATCACATGATACACATTTAGCTCTGGCTTTAAGTCATGTAGGTCATCGTGCAAAACCTGAATATCACATGAAATTTGGAATGATCCACAGCACCTGAGAAACCATGGCTAAAGATGAGAAACTGACTGGTTTACTTAGATCAGAAGATCAGATCAGAAAAGTATCTCAATCATGCTAAATTTTAACAGTGAAGTTTCTGTATCAAAGAGCACTGGTAGATAACCCAATGTCTAATATGAAATTGGGCAATCACTCCGACATTTTCGTCAAATTATTCATCTTTAGCATGGCATCCTCAAAGAAAGAGTTCTGCATTAGTGTACCTACCCCTCTGGAAGAGAGTGGGACAAGGGTGTCTGAACAACTCCAGAATTCATAAGCAAGTCACTAATGCATTGTGTGCAGTGCACTCACCAAAAATGTACAGCTAAAAAAAAACAAACTTATGTTTACAATATGATGATAATTCATACTGCATCTACTGCCAATTAAATATCAAATACGATTATTCTAATACAATATAAGAATATTCTAAATATATATGGGTGAGCTCAGTGACCACCCCTTCTCTGTTCCCAGTCTCTCCAGAGGGGTGCAGGAATGTGTTCTGGGAGGGGGGGTTTTGGGGGTGGGGGTGGGGGTGGGTGGGGTCTTGTGGTCTTGTGGATGCTGACCCAACAGGTGACTGCTTCCTCCGCGCCTGGCTGTAATACAAGTGCAAGGAGGGGGAGGAAAGGTTCCTGGTTTTGGCACCCAGGGTCTGATGAGGCCCCAGGCCTGAGGCGAGCCTGGATGGAGGAACGGCAGAATGTGGAGGTCAGTGGAGCTCACAGGTCTTTCAGCTCACAGGTTTTTGAGCAAGTAGAGGAAGGAGAATTAGAGGGGCACAACTCAAAGAAGAGAGAAAAAGAAAAGAAGAGGGGAGAAAGGACACTCTGCACTTGGTTTGAGGCCAGGTGTATGGCCTGTCTTCACCTGAAGGTTCTTAAGTTTCTCTCTTATTTTTTTGACTTAGATTTCCTTGGCATGTTAAACCTCACGTTGTAAAAATCATAAATATTACTTGTTTGAGTGTTACTTTACATATTAACAGTTCTCATGGCTGAATATTTTGTGCTTGGTAGAACCTTTAATGGTTTTCTATAAGAAAAATGCAGAGATCCCTCTCAAAGTATGGCTTACACCTTTAGCACCTTCATTTAAATAATGTAAAAATATAAGGCAGTGTTATACAGTTAGGATAGTACTTCAGGCAGCAGCAAATTGAGCAAGGAAGGAAAGACATAATTACAGTTAACAGTTAGGACATGGTTCAGTTAGGTTGTCTTCTAAACAAGATGCAAATTATAGAACTACTGACACTGAACACTGACAGTTAACAGTGAACTGTTACAGACCAGTTTCCAGACTCTTACTACTATAGCTAGTAACGTCTCAAATGCAACAAGATATTTGTTACTTCTCATTCATCTGCGCAGTGGATGGAAAGTTGCACAGGGTTGAGTATGTGTTAGTAGCCTATAGGTATGAATAAACACAGCCCATAGTTAACTCTGATGTTGTAGTCACATTCATAACCTAAAGAGCAGCCAGTCATTCATATTTTACTGAAGCAGCAAAAGAGGAAACAGGAACGTACATTTCTCATTTCACAGGCCAATCAGGAGATAAAAGCTTGACAATCTGGGTTTTTTGGTTTTATATCAGTGGGTGAAACAGCCATGTCAGCCTGAACACTTGTGATCTATTGCATCCACTTTTAGTGTATGACATGACTGTGCCTTTTACAGACTGTAGGGAGCACCAATGAGAAGATAACCTAAAGACCCAAACGTGGTAATGTTCAGGACTGGATAAGACCTTAAAGTGACACTATGCAACTTTTTGGAATTAATTAATAATCTTCATAAGTCGGTAGATGCTTAAATGAGTTTTTACCAGGCAAATAAAGACTCCCCCACTGTCTGTGGACCAAATGCCATGCTTTCAATATCTGGGTGACCATCCCGGCACCCTCAGACTCACAAAGTCTCGAACATTGCAAGAAGCAAGATCACGTTAAATTCTAAAGAATTTCTGACTTAAGTTACCTCGATGGACATGACTACTTTTGTATACACTGCTTACTCTGATCAGCTAAGTTGAAAACACATGCACAATATGAGGGGAAGGAACATCAGTCCATTTTTATGACAGTGTCCACTTACTTGAAGAGACTAGGGAAGTTGCATAGTATCTCTTTAAATTCTCGCTCTCTTATGTTTGCTTCTGCATTTTGCATCTTGCTGAACTGGACGCAATGTGATGCCACTGCAAAGCTAGCTTTTTCTCATTCCAATTACTTGATAAAAAATGGTCAAAACATTGCCAATTTTGTGTTGCCAAAATGCGTTTTAAACCATGTCTGGTCAATACATCACCATTTCATTTGTTATATCGACAGCCTAACCCCTCAATTACATCAACGTTGTAAATGAGACAAAAATAGATCTTTTCAGATCTTTAGTAGTTTGCTAAACACTGATTACAGTACTTAAAGGAATATAAGAATCTGACTGTGAAGACATGGATGCTATCAGAAAAGCCAGTTGTTGAGCTTTGATCTCCTGGATGGTCTTGATGGTGTGAAAGTGGGGCATGCTTCTCTAAAAGAGGTGTGGGGCAGTGTGTGGGCAGCCTGACCCTGGGGCGGAGTGCTTCCTCCGGGCCTGGCTGTAATACAAGTGCAGGGAGGGGGAGGAAAAGGTCTTGGCTTTGCTGCTCAGGGTCTGTGGAGGACCTACAATTGTGTCCAGCCTGGGTGAGACAGTGAAGATATGGGGTAGGGAGTGAGACATTCACCACATTCACTGCGCACACTTGTACTTACATACTGACAACATGACACAGGCACACATAAGCACGGCTTAATGTGAACAAAGTGATACGCATGCACACACACATACACACACTCATTCACCCATACTAACAACATGACGCAAACACACATAAGTGCACTGTGATATAGACAAAGACACACACACATGCGCGCGCGCGCACACGCACACTCTTTCATCCATACTAACAACATGACACAAACGAACATATACACGCCGTGATATAGAGGACAGTCACACACACACACATACAAACACAAACACACACACACACACTTATTCACCCATACTAACAAAATAACTTAAACACACATAAACATGCCATCATGTAGACAAACAGACATATACACAAACACCCATTCTTACTCAAACACACTAATATACTTAGTGCACTTTAATACTCATGCAAGTATTTATAACCAAAATAACAAGTGATGGAAGAGCAATATCTGTGAATTTCGAATGAAATGACATTGAAACTGATAGAGACCTAAAGATATAAAACATTCCCTCCATGCCATATTTCTCATATAGCACTTCCTATGGCAGTATAACTCCAGACATTACCCACCTGGTCTGGAGGCTTTTGATTCGACACAGCATGTCCAAGTGGCCGGCTGAGTACTGTTCAATTACATCCTTCACATCGTAAGGCCTCAAAGTCTCCTTAAACTTCTTCTTGGCCACGTGAAACTTCATGATTCTAGTAGAGAGGCAAGGAAGATATAAAGGAGAGAGAGAGAGAGAGAGAGAGGGAGACAGAGAGAGAGATGGAGAGAGAGAAAGAGAGATAGACAGACAGAGAGAGAGACAGAGAAAGAGAGAGACAGACAGACAGAGAGAGACAGAGACAGAGACAGAGTTATTAGGACTAATTAAAACCGAGTGATTTG
>CM059286.1:9486519-9501519 GCA_030347295.1 Setipinna tenuifilis
CACACACACACACACACACACACACACACACACACATACACACACAGGCACGCACTCCTGTACACGCACACACACATACACACACACATACACACACACACACACACACACACACACACACACACACCTCTTGAACACTGTGCTTTGACTCTCAGGTCTTGTATTCTGCACTGCACACCTCCATCATCATCACCTCCCCGCCCAGTGCCCAGTGCCCGGCTCCAAGCACCCAGCTCCATGCACCCGTGTTCTCCCTTCGTGTCAGCAGATGACCTGCGCTCCCCCGGCCTGCCCTATGATTTACCGTTAATGGGACATGTATGTTGTAAAGCACAGATAAACGACAAGCCAATGAAATAGCGGCGGAAAGCACGGCTCGCAGAAACGCAGAGTCAAGGCTTTTTCTCCCCCCCCCCCGACTAGCCCACTTCCCTTTCCATCCCTCTCTCTCTCTCTCTCTCTCCCTCTCTCTTACTCCCTCCCTCCCTCCCTCCCTACTTTCCATCTTATTCCTTCAATAGCGGATTATATACGACTGGGCGCTGGATCTATAGGGCCGTGGGTGAAGGGGGGGAGGATATAGAGCCCTCTGGGGCCTCTGTCGGAGGCATCAATCAGGGCCGGCGTACACAGTACGACCCACACGCCGTACGACCCACAACAGCCCTGTCGGCTGGAGCTCGGGCTGGATCCCTGCTGCTGCTGCTGCCCCACGGAGACACGTGTTTCCTGGGGCACCCTGCTCTCCAGCTCTCCAGCTTCTGGATCACTGTGATCATAACATGCACTAGGCACAGCTGATCTACTGTATGCATGGGATGCACACATTAAGAGATGCACGCTGCACACAAATGCATGCATGCATGCAAACAACACACCAATACAGACTCGAATCGATACGTACACACAAACACACAATACACACAATACACTCTTTCTCTCTCTCTCTCTATCTTATACACTTACACACACACACACACAAACACACAATACACAATACACACACTCACTCTCTCTTACTCAAACACACAAGCACACACACACTCTCTCACTCTCTTACACACACACCAACACAAGCAGAAAACACACCAGCACACACACACTCTCTCTCTCTTACACACACACACAATGCATATACACACAAAATACACACAAGCACACTTTCTCTCTCTCTCTTACACACACACACACACAACCCCTCTCTCTGTCTCTCACAAAATTTCTCCGAAAGTACACACATGTATACAGCCATGTATACTGTACAGTCCTCATCTCATTCTTTACCTGCTGGAGTTAGAGGGACTGCTAAGTTGCCACACAGCACTTTCACAAAAAACAATGTGCCTGCTGCCCAACACTGCACATTTCCACCGTGTCCAGCAATCAGTTGACAACAGGGGCGATTTTAGCATCTGGTCTTTAGGGGTGCCCGGCCCCCAGTGCTTAGACATGCAATACTTCTCACTAAATGAGGCAAACTAGTACATTTAGAAATGTTGGAGTTGTATTCACTTTGCCAGGGGGTGCCGAGCAGTTTCACGGGGGTGCCTTGGCACCCCTAAAAAAAGCCTAGATTCGCCCCTGGTTGACAACAAAAGCTCCCAAAGAGAATAGCATTAAGAAGGAGGCACGAGTTTACTTACTTGGCAAAGTGATTTAATAAAGTGTTATGAATATAAATAAGAAGTATGAGATATGTGGATAAATATTTACTCTCTCTTTGTCTCTCTTTCTTCTCTGCTCACTGAGCAGCAGCGGCAGCAGCAGCAGCAGGAGATTCTGCCAAGTCAGTGTCAGTCATTAGTCCATGTGTGAGGACTGTGTGCAAACAGCTCCCGAGAGGGAAGCCTCCCTTTCTGCTGACTAGGCACAGCGTAATACCAATGTCTCCCCCCCCCCAGGGTGTGATTAACCTTAGCTTTTACTTCCCCACAACTGGTCCTGGGCCAGGGTCCCATGTCACACACCAACCCTCCCAACCAACCAAGCCAACCAAGCCTGCTGCGGTCCAGAAGCCGCCATGACTGATCTGAGGCCAGCGACTATGTGCGTCATTCCCGGTCCCGGTCCCGTTCCCGACCCCGACCCGACGGAAGCTTTAGCACCCCCAGAGAACGTCGGTGTCGCCACCCTTTGCCTTTCCTAGAATGAACCGTCACAGGAAATGTTATCCCAGAGTTCCAGTGGGAGTAAGAAAGAGCTTCTGACCGACCGAGCAGGCAACATCCTCACTTAGGGCAGCTGCTGCACTTGACTGAGCAATGTCTGGACATGTTATTACTGTTTATATGAAGATACTGTTCTGACTTTGATTTTTGACTTTTGAGATTCCCAAAGTATTCCCTAACTGGAAAAGCATTTGGAGAGTGCAGACCTCCGCCAAACAGTTCAATTCCCACCCCCTTTCTTCTCTTTTTTTCATCAATTCATCAATTTCATCAATTTTTTTTGTGAGGTAACCAATGAACCGATTTTCACCAAAAAAAGAACACCTCGAGGCAGTGACAATACCAACATATTGTGAAAATTTCGGAACGATATGTTCACTACCTTTTGAGTTATTTTACTAACAGACAGACAGACAAAAAAGACAGACAAACAAACAAACAGACAGATAAATGTCGTAAAAAACATAACCTCCTTGGCAAAGATAATAATTTTGCACAGAACCATCCCCATAAATGTAAGGCACGATGAAAAAAATATGTCATCAAACTATTATTAAAGAACATCAAAAATAATGATGGCCATTGTATCTGTTTTATTTTGTTGGTGGTCTGTCTTCTCTCCGTTCTACTTGTGGCCGGGAAAATACACGCAGCACAACAAATGTATGAAATTTCGGTTTATTCTGATAGTAATTAAATCATAAGAGTTTCCCACTGAGTTAAAAGAAAAGACAGACACAGAAGAATGTTTGTTACACAAAAAAAAATTACTAATACATTCTTACACGCTACACTTCTATCCAAACAATGGGCGGAAATCAAATTAAATCCGACTTTAACCCACGTTAACCAGCTACGGTGCAAACAATACAGACTGGGAAATACGGCAGTGGCACAGCTGATGAAAGAAAGAAAACAACACATTTACTATGTCATGCAACTTCATATTCGAATTAATTTGTAAAATAAAAACAGTTTCGGAACATGAACTGCAGCGATACTCACTTTTAACACACAACTAGCCCGCGCGTTTCACCTGCAGTCCTCCACTGCGTCAGGCAAATCGAGAACCATCTATGGTTTACACATCAGCACATAAACTCATCTTTTACACACGAACTCATTAACATTTTAACAGTCATATTTCATTCAAATTATCCACTTACACAGCCTCTCCAAGAGCGATTTCAGGACTTTACTTGTTCACCCCAACTCACTACTATTCGGCACGTTTTCTGTATCAAATCTTGCCCCTTCCTGATCACCTCAAGCTATGCGTCCGTTCTTAAAGGGACCAACGCACTTTTATCACCTGGCTACATTCTCCCCTGCTCAGGAGTCATTGTCCTCGATGACTGCCAGTGTATTTTTAACCTCTTTTACAGCCTCTCTAAACAGAACTGTAGCAAGACTGACCACAATCTGTGAGACTAGGGCTGGACTAACTGAATCAGAATCTAATACAGATCTGGGCTGGTGGTGTAGGTTTGAATGTTGTCCTGCATTCTGTCTAGTGCTCCTACGGGGGACAAAGATAGGGTCATCTGGTTCTGGTTCTGAATCAGGGTCATCTGCCGAGTCTACCATCTCCTCCTCAGACTGGCTATCCAGTATCTGACCCTCAGGCCTTTGATTTGCCACCTCGGACTCTCCTACTACCATTTCATTTTCCAATACTGCATCACCAGTCTCTTGATTCCTGATGACCAGTTCACCTATCATTTCTTCCTCTGAACATTCAGAGTCAGACCCCAAGTCTCCGCCTCTGACTGTCTCAAGAAGCTGTCTGTTCTTGCCCTTTTTAGGGGCTGGCCCAGCCACATGATCACCTACACACGGTCTGATGTCTACTCTATTCACCCTCTTTGTCAATCCCCCCCCAACTGGTTCTAAGGTGTAAGTGGTCCCCTGAAACCCGACTACACGGTATGGGACAGACTGCCAAGCATCCTGTATCTTATTACGTCCCTGAGGTCGATTTCTGATATACACCAACTGACCAATATTAATCTGTGGACAATAGACCTTGCCTTGCTGTAATGCCATTCGCTCTGCAGCTTTTTGTTCTGAAAACGCTTTAGCTCTGGCATGGGCCTCCTTTAACCTTCTCTGATGCACTGCCAACCAGTCCTGATTGGTTACTCCGGCTGTCTCTCGCCCCAACAATGCATCCACAGGCAAATGGGGTTCTACCCCAAAGAGCAAATAATAAGGGGAGTACCCAGTGGTTGAGTGAGGAGTTACATTATATGCATATACTAACTCGGGCAAATGTTCAGGCCAGCGACGTTTTTTATCAGGAGGCAGAGTGCGCAACAGCTCATGGAGTGTTCTATTAAACCTTTCGCATTGAGCATTTCCAGTTGGATGGTGGGGTGTGGTGCGACTCTTTTTGACGCCATACAATTTGCACAGCTCAGCAATTACCTCGCTTTCAAAGTTTCGGCCCTGATCTGAATGCAGACGTTCTGGCACCCCGTACTTCATGAACCACTCTCGCAACAGAATCCTAGCAGTTGTATTGGCCTTCTGGTCACGTGTAGGATAAGCCTGTGTGAATTTGGTGAAAACGTCAGTAACCACCAACACATTCTCTCTACCATCAGAGGCCGGCTCAAGCACCGTAAAATCTACAGCTACCACTTCCAGTGGCCTACTAGCTACGAAGGATTTCATTTGTGGATGGATTTTTGGCTGAGGCATTTTGGTTAAGACACAGCGTTGACACCTTTTTACCCATTGATCCACATCCTTACACATCCCTACCCAAAAACATCTCTGCTTTAAGAGCTGCAGCGTTCTTTCAATGCCTTGGTGGCCCATGGCATCATGTACATTCTCGAGAACCTGCCTCTTCAGGGAATCAGGCACCAGCAGCTGGAAGCATTCACCATATCTTACATCTTCTACCACCCTGTATAATAATCCATCACACTCTCTGACACGAGCCCACTGCTTGAGCAACGACTTCACTGGTTTAGGCAAACACGCCCTGTCTTTGCCCCCTGGCCAATGCTTCTTTTCCCAAAGTCTCTTAAATTCACTAAGAACTGGATCCTGACTCTGAAACACACACAGTTCTTCTTTAGAATATCCGGGCAGCGTAGGTGTAGTCCCTTGAGCAGGGCTTGCAGGGGGACTGACCACATTAATGGCTCTTATCTGCCTGACTTTACATCTCTCCATACCCACCTGAACCAATTCTGAATCCACAACTGTACCCTTGCTGATCACATTACAGATTGCTGTACAATTGTCATACTCCATCTCCTCCAGAGTGCCCTGTGGCTCCCCTGCTAAGGGCTGCCTAGAGAGAGCATCTGCGGCTGCATTACAGCGCCCTGGGCGATACTGCACCTCAAAATCAAATGCAGCCAGCTGCGCCACCCATCTTTGTTCAATGGCCCCTAGTTTTGCTGAATTCAGGTGACATAGTGGATTATTATCAGTAATTACGGTAAACTTGGCACCAAGTAAATAGCCTCTAAATTTTTCAACTATCGCCCACTTTAGGGCCAAGAGCTCCAGCTTCATACTACTATAGTTTTTGTCATTTTTTTCAGCATTTCGTAGTCTCCTACTTGCATAAGAAATTACTCTGATTACGCCATCCTGACGCTGCGACAGGATGGCTCCTAAGCCAAGCCCGCTTGCATCTGTTTCAACAATAAAAGGAGAAGTGAAGTCCGCAAAGCCGAGCACTGGTGAACTTGTTAACTTCTCTTTCAACACATCGAAAGCCATCTGACATTCCGCACTCCATAGACTGATAAGCATTTGATTAACTTTGGCAGGGGGCCCCACATGAAGGCACACATTCACTAAATCATGCAGGGGACCAGCTATCCTTGAGAAACTTTGGACAAATCTCCTATAGTAGCTACAGAAACCCAAGAAAGATCGCAGTCCCTTTAACGTGGTGGGTACTGGCCACTCTTTCACTGCAGCGATTTTGTTGGGATCTGTTGCTATTCCCTCAGCTGAGATCTGGTGTCCTAAGAATGTCACCTTCTCTTGTAAGAAATGACACTTCTCAATCTTGACCTTAAGGCCTGTCTCCTGCAACCGTCTGAGTACAATATCCAATCTCTCCAAATGTTCACTAAAAGTGCTAGAGAACAGACAAATGTCATCTAAATATACTAACAAAATCTGAAAAATCAGGTCATTCATGGTTGCCTGCATTAATCTTTGGAAAGTCGCCGGCCCGTTACAAACCCCCATTGGCATTCTCAGGTGTTCATAGAGGCCAAATGGAGTTGTAAAAGCTGTCTTATGGCGATCATGTTCTGCGACTGCTACCTGGTGATAGCCACTGGCCAGATCAATACTGGAAAAGAATCTTGCACCCCGCAGAGCATCAAAGCTCTCATCAATGCGTGGTAGAGGGAATGCATCCCTTTTTGTTTTCTGATTTAATTTCCTGTAATCGACACAAAGTCGTATACTGCCATCAGGTTTCCTAACCACCACCACGGGTGAGGCATAAGAGCTGGAGCTTTCCTGTATGACTCCTTTTCTTAACAACTGGGAGATATGTTCTTTCACCTCCTTATACTGAGTGGGTGGAATTCGGCGGTAGGGTAAATTAACTGGGACCTCATCAACTAGGTTGATCTTATGAACTACTCTATCTGTATAACCAAGATCCTCTTCCCCCACAGCAAACACCTCTGCATATTTTGACAACACCACTCGCAGCTGGGCCTGCTGTTCTGCTGTACCACCCAGATCTAATTTATCCAAGAGGGTTGTTACATTAGTGTCAGTGTACCCTCCACCCCTATCCAAAGATATCTGTTCAGTGTCTGCTGATATCCGTTGAAATTTAACTGCACAGTGGGGATCACTATTTATGCACTGTACTGGTAACAAAATACCTAATCGGGTCCTGGGCTGAAGCCACACATCTTCCTCCGACAAATTACATATCTGCACAGGAACCAGAGTACTATGTGGGTTAACCAAGGTAGGCATGATTACCACTCCCCCTGGTAAGGCAATACTGCTAGGCTCTAACAACCATGGCCCTTCACCTTCTTCCCGCATAGCAAGTCCTTTTGTCTGAACTATGATGACCGACCCTGCAGGTACATACACTGGATCTTTACCCGTTATCCGCGCCATCACTGATTTTTCAAGCTTACACTTCTGTAAATTCTGGAATGCAATCCTCCAATCAGCATCCACTTTCCCACCCAATGTGTTATCAAATTCAGCCTGGACCAACTGGCGACATCGACTTATTACATTCATACCAATAATGCCTGGAACTAACAACTGTGAATTCTGTGGGTCCTTCACAACTAAAAACCCACAGTTAGAAATTTTCATTCCCATTGTCTCAACTTCTAACTCCAGATATCCTTTATACGGAATATCTAGACCATTAGCTGCTGTTAACTTGAGCCACCCAGAGGTAGACAGTACATCCTCATCCTCCCCCCCTAAATGTTTACGAAAGAATTCTTCAGTGATTGTGCTCACCTGACTACCCGTATCCAATAAACAAGCAATGGGGACACCACCCACCATAATTTCTACCACAGGACAAGTGCCTACTGCCCGCTGCACTAACTCATCATGAGAGGGTGACATCTTCGAGCCTGTCATTTCTCCCCGAATTGCCTGGCTCACTGCAATTGGGGTGTGTAGTTTCCCTGAGTATCACAGCTAACTGCCCCTCTAGCTTTGGGTTTCTGTGGACATTCCTTAGCAATATGTCCCTCCTGTTGACACTTAAGACAGATAGGCTTACCATCCTCTGTAAATCTTAAAGTGGCTCTTGGCTTTACACTGGGTGTAACGGATGTCTTGGTAGCTAGATCCTTTATGGCCTGTGTCAGCTCACTAATTTGTTTCCCTTGTTCAGACACCACCTTGAGAACATCATTTAAGCTCACTGACTTTTGTCCATAAGCACTAACTGCAGCACAATAAGTCTCATCCATCTGATCAGACACTCTATTCTTATTCTTAGTCTGTTTAGCATTCACAGACGGTTCCTCTAGTGTCCACAGACTAGCTTCTTCACGTACTTCTACCATTGTGCTGGTGGGTTTATCCCTTACATATCGCCTAAGCTCTCGTCTAAGAGTAGGCTCGCGAATCCCCTCCACAAATTGATCTCGCAGGGCAACTTGTGCATTGGCAATAGCATTAGGTGATCGTTTGACAACCTTCTGTAAGGCCTTCCGTAGTGCATGGGAATAGTCAAGTATGTCCTCGGCCTCTCTCTGCTTACAACTGTAAAAATCATGCAAAAGCTGTGGCCCACTGCGCTTATCAGTAAAAGCTTCCCTCAAATACTTATACAGATCTTCAACTGGAATGGGATTGCTGTCAGTGCGAAGTCTTATTTCTTCTAAGGCAGGACCTTTTAACAATGACATCACAAAATCATACTGATCGCTAGCTGACTGATTACGAATGCGGAGAACCCGCTCAACCTCCTCAATGAAGTTATCTACTGACCGCCCATCTTTCTCAAGATCACCGCTAAAGGGGGTAATGTGACGCTCCCTGGGAATATACACATATGGTCTATTGGGCTCACCCCTCAACCTTTCAATGGTGGCCATAGCTTGTTCATGCTGCTCCCTAAGTTCACTCAACTGTGCTTGAATATCAACTGGCACATCAGGAGCTGCAGCCTCTGGAGGAGCTTCAACCTGCTCATCCATTCTGTGTAATACAGTCTCTTACAGTCTTTAAATCACAGAAAAGAAAAGGATAAAGTCTTTTAGACGAGTGTCCCCTGAACGTGTCTGAATGACTTGAACGTCCAACGATGCACTCCTGGTCTCGTGTGAAGTCTGCAGCAAAGCCCTTAGCACGACGATCTCAGCACACCAGGATTGTCTCCACCACCATGGACACCACGCTTCTCTTCACCACTGCCGTATTTATATTATTTGCACCGCAACTTATACCCAGTCACCCTGAGATACATTAACCATCAGAATACCCCACTCCTGGTACCAAGATTTGTGGCCGGGAAAATACACGCAGCACAACAAATGTATGAAATTTCGGTTTATTCTGATAGTAATTAAATCATAAGAGTTTCCCACTGAGTTAAAAGAAAAGACAGACACAGAAGAATGTTTGTTACACAAAAAAAATTACTAATACATTCTTACACGCTACACTTCTATCCAAACAATGGGCGGAAATCAAATTAAATCCGACTTTAACCCACGTTAACCAGCTACGGTGCAAACAATACAGACTGGGAAATACGGCAGTGGCACAGCTGATGAAAGAAAGAAAACAACACATTTACTATGTCATGCAACTTCATATTCGAATTAATTTGTAAAATAAAAACAGTTTCGGAACATGAACTGCAGCGATACTCACTTTTAACACACAACTAGCCCGCGCGTTTCACCTGCAGTCCTCCACTGCGTCAGGCAAATCGAGAACCATCTATGGTTTACACATCAGCACATAAACTCATCTTTTACACACGAACTCATTAACATTTTAACAGTCATATTTCATTCAAATTATCCACTTACACAGCCTCTCCAAGAGCGATTTCAGGACTTTACTTGTTCACCCCAACTCACTACTATTCGGCACGTTTTCTGTATCAAATCTTGCCCCTTCCTGATCACCTCAAGCTATGCGTCCGTTCTTAAAGGGACCAACGCACTTTTATCACCTGGCTACATACTCTATATTGGATGGTGTCTAATGGCCAAGTTCTCATGTCCATGTTCTCATGTAAGTCAAGTGATTACCACTGACATCATATTGTTCACTCCTTCTTCACACAAGCACAAGATCCTTGTATATCAGTGGGTGGCACATGACACTTGGTTGGCCATGTCACTTGCTGAGCAAAAGTTTGAACAATACAAAAGCCGCTCATGGTTTCACACTGTGATAAAATTGCTATGTACCGCAGAAGTAGGTTACCAGAAGCTTCTTGGCTGAAGGAACTCAAGATCAGCAAATCTATCAGCTGCACCATGCTCTCCAGCATCACCTATGGACAGCTGCCATGATTTTGTAACAAAATATCAGGCCATCACTTTTCTAAACGTTGACTAGGTCACAAGTGTAAGGAAGAGTCCAAGTCATCGCTTATTCTCTCCATTTTTTTCGTCTAAGAGTGAAGTACAGTGAAGGCAGCGCAGAAAAAAAGTTTGCAAGAAAAAAAAGTTGAAGTGAAATGACACAGCACTTCTAAACTGCCACAATGACTTTCCAACACATTTTTTTACAGTCATCACAAAATTCTTCAGACCACATGCCTCTATGCCTTCGAACAAAGTCCTACAAAAGTGGTGAGCAACTAAAATGTTTACAGTTTAGATTGTGGCCCTCCAGGCAATGTTCACCCCTACCCCGCTTTCAATATTTTGTTCTCTCCCTGAACACCAGTGAGTTGGTCAGTGAGTGTGGAGTCTTGAAAGGGAAAAGAGAAAATGGTGTGTGCGTTTGTGTGTGTGTGTGTGTGTGTGTGTGTGTGTGTGTGTGTGTGTGTGTGTGTGTGTGTGTGTGTGTGTGTGTGTTAAAGGTCTGTGAGACCCTTGGGACCAAAAAGTCCCTCAGCGATTCTCTGTTTACCACAGAGCCAGGCCACATACACCCACACACCAAAAAAAAAACCAAACACACTTACACAGACACACACACACACACACGCACGCACCCTGCAGCCTGACGATAAACAAACACACTGCTTCGTCACCGTAAACACGCCACTGAAATAGGAGTAGAGAGAGAGAGAGAGAGAGAGAGAGAGAGAGAGAGAGAGAGAGAGAGAGAGAGAGAGAGAGAGAGAGAGAGAGAGAGAGAGAGAGAGAGAGAGAGAGAGAGAGAGAGAGAGAGTGACAATCTCTGGAGTTCGCAGGCTCAACTCTTGACTTGCTGTGTGGTGCATTTTAGATGATGTGTTTGCTTTGAAAAACAGTCTAGTCTGGAGTGTCATTGCTGAAGAAAAACAATTGGACGTTGGGATATTGACAGCGCAACTTTATCCTTGTAACAGGCACATGAAGCTAAAGTTTGTGGATGTAGCATAGCCTCGGGGCCATGTTAGCACCGCTGCAGCAGAATACACACACACACGCACGCAGGCGCGCGCGCGCACACACCCACACCCACACACACACACACACACACACACACACACACACACACACACACACACACACACACACATGAACCAATACATACACACAAACAGAAACACACTGTATTTTTACACATTCACCAACAAACATACCAGGTTACCCATAACCTGGTAAACCAGCCCCTCATACTACACTTCTTTTTTCATACAGAGGGTCTGGCTATGCTACATTGAGAGGTGTACACTCTGCACGCACGCACACACACACACACACAAACACATACACGAACATGAACACACAAACACACACACATGAACATGAACACACAAACACACACACACACACATGAACACACGCGCACACACACACACACACACACACACATACAGACACACACACACACACACACACATGCGCACACACGCACATACACACACACACACGCACCCACACATGAACACACACAAACACACCCACACACACCCACATGAACACACCAACACACACACACTCACCTTCGGGCACGGTGCGTGACTGGCTCTTGAGCCTGAGCGAGGGCCGGAAGCGTGTGCGGTCGTTGAAGCTCCAGCTCTTCTGCACTTTGGCCGGGCTGGTGGTGCCCTCCGCGCCCATGTCCGTGCTGGGTGACCGCCGGTCGTTCACCGCCGTCTGCCTGCTCTTGATGCTCTGACCCCTGGGACTGGCCATCCGCACGCGCTCCTTGAAGCTCAGCTTCTGACTGCACGGGCAGGGTGGGGGGGGGGGGGGAGCACATGGCACCACCACCGTGGGGAAGAGGGGAGGGGGGGGGGTAAGTTGGGAGAGGAAGGGGGGATAGATAGATAGGTAGAGGATGGAAGGATGAGCCATGTACCCATTTGGAGCGGCATCAGGGGGATGGAGAACGAAGAGAATACAGAGGCAGAGAAAAAGAGAGAGGCATTGAGAGAGATAGAGAGAGTGAGAGAGACAGAGAGAGACAGAGAGAGAGAGAAGAAAAAAAATGTGAGAAGGTGTTCACAACTGACCTGAAGAGTAAAGATGCTAAATGGAGTACTGTAGGAACTCACAAATGCCAAATGTCTCTACAGATGGCTCCTTTTTGTTTTACCAGAGAACGAACTCACAACAGGAGGCATAAATGAGCTATTCTCTATCTGTTGGCCACACAACAGTTTCTTCATATTTGTTCATGACACATGCAAGCGTACAACACAACAAGTATATGTAAACAGTGTCTAACTGACTTCATCTAAACTGGTCGATGTCACCAAGGTCAATCAAATGTACCAATGCACTGTCCTGACTTGACATGACACATCACTGGGGCATGACACATACTGTAACTGGAATCTGACATGCTGACTGACTGTATGTTATGGTGCTGGATGCTTCATGAACCGAATGACACACAATCAAGCAAAATGTTCTAGCAAAAAATCTCTTTGACATCTCTTTGAGTTGGAAATGCACAGGTGCTACTTCATCAACATTCACCACCAGCATGTAGAGTATGTACGTATGGCTTGGAGCAGTCTTAAGAGGTCTGGAAGGGAAGAGGTGACCCGTATGACCTAAACTGGAGGCAACACTGAGGCATTCTCTGATGGTAGTCCCACAATGGACATCTCACACACCCTACGGCTGGTTGATGTACAGTACAAGTATACACTATGACAGACTTGATTGTTGCATATTTTATGTACATGCTGATATGCAGGAGGAGGTGGGGGGTGGGCTCAGGGTTAAATGCATACAACATCAACAACAGACTTTGAGACACAACTTGATTGCCACTGATTTGTTTTTACATAAACGTTAGGCTGTCAGCCTAATTCTACTCAATGCATAGAATTAGACATTTAAATAAATGGGATGATGATTTAGTATGCATTTGACCCTACTGACGTTAGCTAGGGGTGTCCATGCTAAGCATTGTTGGCTATGGGTCTATGTTAGGAGCATATACAATAGCATGCACATGCAGCATACTTGAAAAGGGCTGCCTGATTGCAGTTCCATACTAATTCTCCCATTAGTATGACTCTACTATGTCCAGACATAAAAAACACAGGTGTTATTGGGGGATATATCATGCCTTAATGACAGAGTGATAATTGGGTGGATGTCCAACTGACAACAGTATTATTAAGGGGAAACATTGGCGTAAGTATGTACATGATTAAGACTGTGGGTGAGGTTAGACAGTTATGCTATTAAAATCTTGGCAAAAAAAATGTAATTCAAAAGGCCAGCACAGCTTTCTATAATTAGGTAATAGCTATGCAGTGAGTTCAGTAAGATGTGATCCCTCATGAGAAGACAACACTCAACATAATTTCCTAAACAGATAGAGTCTTGCATGGAAATACAAGAAGCACACCTAATTAAGGCCTTTGTGGAGTCATGTCCTGTGGTGTGTGTGGGTGTGTGTGGGTGTGTGTGGGTGTGTGTGTCTGTGTGCATGCGCGTGTGTGTTTGTATGCGTGTGTGTGCTTGTGTGTGTGTGTGCATGCTTGTTTGTGTGTACTGTATGTGTATGTGTTTGTGTGTGTGCACGCGCGCGTCACTATGTGTATATGTGGGACACATCCCATACTGTAGGACAAAAAAAAAAACAAAGTCTTTTGGGGAGGTACGTATGTATAGATAGATATATATATATTTAGCACTGGGTCAGTTTGCTGCAGTATTTGTTACCAGGCAGGGGGGGGGGGGGGGGGGGGGGACACGATTCAGTCAAGAGTCGGAACCATTCCTCTCTATGCAACACGGGATTCAGACAAGGACAGGAGGAGTGCAAGGACCAGTACCAGTGCATTCTGGGTAAACTGTCCTCGTCATCCATGCACCTGCAGTTAGTTCAGCATTCCCAGAGGTCATGTGACAGGAGCGGGAGAGAAGGGGGGGGGGGGATGCTGGGTACCTATATTTCCGTGTGGTATATCTTCTGAAGAGCTTCTGTTTATTGCTATGGGCCTTACTACAGAGGTAGTGGAGGGGGGGTGGGTGGGTGGGCATGAATGGATAGAAGAAAGGAGCACTTTACTTACTACTCACACACATACACACACGAGGAACAAACACAATGTACAGTACAAGAGAAAAACAGATACACACACGCACACACACACACACACACACACACAGCACGGGACATGCAACCTGAAAATGTCCTAACATAACCACAAATATCCACAATATAGACATAAGTACAAACACACATACTCTCACACACACACAAACACATACATATACACTCACACATACATACACACACATGCCCTCATAGAGAGTCATTTAAAGGATTATTTTGGCAGTCTTTATGCCATTTCTCCCAGTTTTTCCTTTCTGTCTTTGTCCATCGTTGTCTTTTTCTATGTGAGTGAGTAAGTGTGTGTGTGTGTGTGTGTGCATGTGTATGTGTGTGTTCATGTGTGTTTTTGTGTGTTTGTGTGTGTGTGTGTGTGTGTGTGTATGTATGTGTGTGTGGTTGTGCGAGCATGTCTTTGTGTGTGTGTATGTGCGTTCATGTGTGTTTTTGTGTGTGTGTGGTTGTGTGTGTATGTGTGTGCACGTTCATGCGTGGGTCTGTCACAGGAGATTAGGCTGTGCATTTAAAGTGCATTACAGCTTATATGGGGTGCTGTGTGCTTTTGTAGCGTGTCAGGTTTGTTTTTCCCCCCACAAATAAAATCCCATTCGCTTCCATCAACTCTGCTCTCAAAATTACACTTTTTCAA
>CM059286.1:9509019-9529019 GCA_030347295.1 Setipinna tenuifilis
CACACAGAGACATATGTACACACACACACGCATGCACCACACACACACACACACACACACACACGCACACACACACACAGTTTATTCCTGCTTCCTGGTAAGCACAAGAAATAGACATCTTTACACATGTGCACACACACCAACATACACACGCGCACACATACACACACGCACACACACACACACACACGCACATGCACACACACATTAACACACACACAGTTTATTCCTGCTTCCTGGTAAGCACAAGAAATAGACATCTTTACAAATGTGCACACACACCAACATACACACGTGCACACACACACACACACATACACACACGCGCACACACACACACACACACACACACACACACACACATTGGACATCATACCGCCATAAATGTCTGCAGTTGCATCAATAACTTTACTCCGCTGTCCCAAAAAAAACAGTGTGCACTATGTGCATCCAGACCTCATAAAACAACACTAACTCCAATATTTCTCAAAGAGGGATAGGAACAGAGATGACACATGTGCAACATAAATCTCTCTCTCTTTCTCTCTCACTCCTTCTCCTTGTCTCTCTCTCCCTCTCTTTAGCTCTTTCTCTGTCTCTTTTACTCTCTCTTTCCATGCCTTCCTCTTTCTTTCTCTCTCTCTCCCTCCTTCTCTCTCTTTCTCTGCATCCCTCTTTCTCTCTCTCTCCCTCACTCCCTCTCCTTGTCTCTCCCTTTCTCCCTTTCTTTGTCTCTCCCTCTGTCTCTTTCACGCTCTTTCCCTGCCTCCCTCTTTTTCTCTTTCTTTCTCTGCATCCCTCTTTCTCTCTCTCTCTCTGTCTCCCTCCCTCACTCATCTCTCTTCCACAGTGAGTGAAAGAAGAGAAAAAATGATAGAGGACTGTCAGACAGACCTCCAGAAGCGGCCTTGGAGGCAGCCTCAGAGACAGCAATCAGTCGTCAAGCCGCTGGAAGAACACCCAGCTCTAAGGAGAGCAGAGGAGCACAGCGAGCCCCAAAGTTTGAAATAACGCTCGGTGACCCACAGCGCATTCTGAACCGGCGCCATGCGAGCAGCCGTGAGCTGTTTTTGGCAAAAGACCGCCTCCTCCGCTGCTCAGGTCCTCCGGAGCTTCGACGGCACTTATGCATCAAGTAATGCAATCTGCCTGCCTGTGTGTACTGTATCCACTGGACTGGACTGATTCCCCTCAGTAAAAATGTAAAGGAACTTTCTTTTTTAAAGCTTGACAATGAGGAGACAAGGGGAGGGCAATAATAACATAAATATTGTATCATTAGCTACCCCTCAATAGTCTCAATGTCTCTGTGTGTTTATTTGATATTTTCCTCATGTCCTCCAGTAAGCTAACCTTGCTGGTCTCTGTGTTTAGTTTTTTTTTTTTATAGGTGGCATATTTTTATGGCATCTTTCTTTAATAATGTTTGAATATAAGCATAACAATTAGCAGAGTAGTGTGCTTATTTGTGTGTACTTTTGTGTGTGTGTGTGTGTGTGTTAGCTGTCAGTTGACCATGTGTGTGTTTGTGTGCATGAATGTACTGTATGCGCAAATCCATGGCACCACTACCCACCGCAGGGAGGGCGAAGAAAGAGATCCCAAGCAAAGCGAAGCCAGCCGAGAGCAGCCGTCCTGTCCACGTCTGTGGAGTCTTGTCCCCGTAGCCAATCGTAGTGAGGGTGATCTGCAGTCAGAGGTGAAAGGTCACTCAGGTTACTTTACATTACATTACATTACACGCAGATGCTTTTATCCAGGTCATTCAGTATGTGTCTGATTAAAAAACACCAACTCTTGGAGCATTAATGTACGATCTTTGAGTTTCTCAAAAGAGGAAAGTGTTGTAGAATGTAACAGAACTGTGTTTCCTGAGCGCAAGTCTAGCATAGCTAATTCGTCAGAAGTTCTCCCAGAAGGGCCAGAGACACAAATAAGACTCAAAGCAAACAGCTCCAGCTCCAGATCTGGTAACACATTTATCTGCGCTGAGAGAAGAGCCACACAGAAGCCAGTCCTGTAGAAGTATTGTCTATGTGGAGTTAAATGACCTATGAAAGCTACGAAAGCCTCAAGAGTGCAGAGCCACACTCCAATGTCGCCCTACATTACAGCAGAGACGACGAGACCTCACGCTCACCGACATCCTACCTCCTACTGGGTTTGAGACATAACAGGTATTAGGTTTAAAAGCTAGCCTGGCTTTGCGTCTCCTCATTTGACATGCCTGTTTTGAACATCACCTCACAGGCTAGGCTACTTTTTTTTTTTAAAAAGAAACATATTCTTCAGACATGTCTCATTAAAACCAATATGTCTCGCAAAAGGCCCTTCAGACACCTGAAAAAAAAATCCAACAGGCAGGCTATAGGGTTGCAAATCAGTTGCCTGGGCCAATCTGCGAGTCCCTCTGTGAAAATCATCAAGGAGGCCTTTCAAAAACCGCTCCCGTCGCTTGCAGACATTGTTCAGGTTCATTTTCTTGCGCTAAAATGCAGCAGGGCTGGATCCGTGGGTTTGGATGCAGCCATGGTGGGAGAGAGGTCTGAAAGGGGTGGTGGTGAGTGGGCCAAAGCAAATTCCCAGCCGTGTAGTGTGTGAGAACGCATTCTGTCATCGGAGCGAGGCTCTGAAAGAGCAGATCGTTGATAGGGTGAGGGAAGTGGAGATGGAGGTGGTGGTAGATGGCGATAAGCTGGGCAAATGGGGCGACCGGGTCTTAACCCTCTACTGGCCCCCCACTCTTCCCCCCCGCTCTCTGTTGTGAGCCCAGGGCTGAGGGGTGAGCTGCAGACAGGGACTTGGTGGACACCCAGTGTCAACAACTAAGCAGTGGCTCTGGGCTGGATGGGTGTAACACAGGCACTGGGTGCTGTGTTAGCTGCTAGCTGTGTTAGCTTTTGTGACACTGTGTTTTACATCTTTTGTTTACAGTTTTTACTCTGTTCTCTTATTCTTATTCTGTTTCTCTCTCTTTCTTTCTTTCTCTCGCTCTTGCTCTCTGGCTATCTTTCTCTATTGCCTATACTCGCAAAGCTTTTGTTCAGCTGCTGTCTCTCTATCCATTGCATTTAAATGGTTAGCAAATTAGAGTATAGCATTATAGGATATCAAATTAGTGAAACGATAATAACCAAAGTTATTGAGTTGTATTTTTGTTTCGCTTTTTGCTCTTAGCCAAAATTTGCCTATCATTTTTTATTAAGACGCCTTCATTTCTTCCTCTTTTTGATATGACATTACATTTGTCCTTCATTTCATTTCATCTCTCACTCTTACTCTTCTCATCTCCAGTCAAACACCTCCCGACCACAGCCTTCACTGCAGGACGGGAGAGAAAATTGCGTTTCAGTGATTAATTCGTTTGGCCAAGCGATGTAACTGTGACCGATCAGGATTCTTTGGCTTCATTTTTTTTTTTCCATGTCTGTGTGGTAGACCGCACACGTAATGTCGTTCCAGCAAATGGCCTCTCCAGGGAATTGGAGCCGAGCTTGAGGAAAAAAGTCTCAGTCCTGCTCCTGTAACACGGTGTAATCGGGGTAACAATGTCTGATAGGGACCGCTGGCCCTGGCCATCGTCATCGCATGAATGTATTGATCCAAACGCCCCCGTGAAAGCTCAGGCTGAGAGGGAGGTAATGACTCTGGAAATGGGTGTTTTCCAGCTCAGGGAGTGTATGATGGATAAGTGGACTAACGGATAGATGCACGGCATGGACGGATCAATAGAACACAGTGATGTGTGTGTGTGTGTGTGTAAGGGGCCTTATTGCAAATGTGCTTTCGCAGTGCTGTAATTGCAAAGAAAAAGTGTTGATACAACAGCGCTGAGGGAATTCATGTGTTTTTTTTTTTCTGTGAGTGCTTGTAAATGGACACAAACAACTCATCTCTGAGTGATACGAGCTCTTTACATAGATAGGACCCATGGGCTTGTTTAACACATCATAATAGCTTCCTGTTTTTAGGCAGAAGGACCTCAATTGGTGCCATGGGAGCAAGCTGCCTCTATACTAGACCTGGACCTGTATGATATACACCACCACGGTAGTGCTTCAAGACTTGTGGCATCAGGGGTGTAGTGGTAAAATAAGAGGTGGGTGGACTATGAATTTGGTGTGGTTAGTACACTGTATGCCGTTTTTTTTTTAAAAGATTTTTAAAATATGTTTGTATAATATAAGTAGTATTGCAAATGCCCCCCAGCGTACAGGTTGTAAATATAAATGATGTAGTGTGATTTTGGAATGTTAAAAGTTGTATTTGGATAAAATCTTTTCAGAAGTGGATAAACTCTATTTCTGAAATGTGAGAGGTGGGTGAACTCCGTTTACTTTGCGTTTACCCTCCACTGCAGCCCTGTGTGGCGTGTGAACTCACCGTACCCCACCAGAGTGCATCAGCATAGGTGGCGAACTGCTTGTTGAACTCCTTCTCCACCAGGTAGACGAGGAAAGACGAGAAGATGAGCACCAGGAAGCCAATGTACCAGGCCGTAACCAGCTCCTGCGATGAATACACACACACACAGACACACACACACACAGACACAGACACAGAGACACACACACACACACACACACACACACACAGACACAGACACACACAGACACACACAGACCCACACACACACACACAAAGGGTTACAACAGGGTGGCACCCTGCCTCGGTCTGCTGCCCTCCTGCTGTGGTGCTCTAGAAGACCCAACGGAGCGGCACTGGTTCTGCTTATAAAAAAAACACACAGCCCTGCGCTTGATTCCAGCCTCAGTGTGCGCTGTCACACTCCGCGCAGCACACACACACAGCTTCACCAGGTCAAAGAGTGCAGAGAGTACGAGACGCGTTCAAAACAAACACATCAAGCTTGGCCTCGCTGGGGTGCACGAGAGGTTTATTTTTACTCATACGCATATTCTACAAGATAAACTATTGACTATTAAATTATGGAGTTCAAGGCAGCACTAGACCACAGGCAAAGGCCTGTGAGTGACAAGCCAGTGGAAAAAGTCTTAAAATTGAGGGGAGTGGGGGGGTGGGGGAAACGAGAACTGAGGAGGTTTGAGAGGTTTGCAGAAAGAAAAGAAAAGAGGTGGATGCATCTCGCCGGCCGCAGTGATTCAATCCGCTGTTTCATCCCACAATGATTCTGACAAATGGCGGGTTGCTAAGTGCGGAGGAAACGTGTGGTTTGGCCGCCACCGGGCGGCCCTGCGTCAGGCGGAGCCGGCGATGTCAAAGAGAGAGTGCTCTCACTGCTGCTGCCATGGCAACAATGGCCCCGACCGACCGACTGTTGCTGACCAAGACCAAAACCAAAAATCCCGATTCGGACCCCATCGCCCTCAGTCAGAACACAGAGACCCAGATCCTCGGACCACAACAACCGTGAGAACGCCGATGCTTTTTGACACGGTTCACTTAACTTCGCTGTGGCTTTGCAAAAACATTCTAATACTCATACTAAATAGTGACCTAGCTCTGTTATTGACATTAATAATACTGACTTTTATTATATTTCACTGTACTTGCTGTACTTAGTACACCAGAGAAACAACAGGCTGGCGTAGTTTTGCTCTTCAGCAACATACCAACTCGTTATCCACATCATGTTTTAACCCAAAGTTCATTTTACTCAAAATTTCTCCTTTAAAAATCCTCCTTTACATTTATTAACAAAATATTAGCAACCTAATACACGTATACACAGCTGTTAAGCTGTTATGTTGGCATTGATTGGCATTGACATTTGCCAGACACATTATAACAAAACAACTGTGCAAATATACAGTATTTTCTGTAAATGTGTTTCTTAATTTTTTGTAATCGCAAAAAAAAAACTGATTTCAGTTTTCCTCACAGGGAAGTGAAGGGGAGCAACACTTCTCATTAGGAGACAGGAAACAAAGAAACCTTGTTTTTTACCATTTGGACTACAAATCCCAACTTACCTTACTATGTGCATAAACTACAGATCCCAGCAGCTTCCAGGTGCCACCCCGTCTGTCCATGCGCACCATGCGCAGGATCTGCAAAAATCGGAGGCTTCGCAGTGCTGACGTTGCAAAGATATTGCCCTGGCTACCAGCGGAAACTACAGCAATGGATGCGATCAGGACAATGATATCTGTAAGAGACAGAAGAGACAATTACAGAGAGAAAATCCAGATGTTTGACACAAGGATTTGTAATGAAGTTTCAATAACTGAACCTCAGTTCAGAATCTTTGTTCATTAAAACTGCAGGTGGCGCAATGCATATATTTACACAAGAAAAATCACACACACTCACACGCACATACATGCATGCATGAACACACACACACACACACACACACACACACACACACACTTACACTGAGCATACTAAAAAACCACCATGGAAACTGGGGGAAAGTTCAGTGGAAACATCCCCCCTCCACCTCACACCCACCTACTCTACCCTCACCCCCACAACCCCCACCTCCACCTCCACTCCACCCTTCACCAGTTGCCAGTCACTCATGTGTCTGGTTTGACAAGCTTCCGTGCTGAGTGTAATGAGATTAAAAGCTGGCTCTGCTCTCTCGTGGCCTGTAACGGATCCCTGAGAGGGAACAGTGGCGCGTTAGCACTCCCTCTGAGCCCCCCCCCCCCACCCCCCTATGAAAACAGCCCCAGAGAGAGAGATGGCGGACATGATTAGATGGATCTCCTGCCTACTTCCCTGCCCGCTTCCCTGCCTGCTTGCCTGCTTCTCTGGCCCCAATGTGTGTGTGTGTGTGTGTGTGTGTGTGTGTGTGTGTGTGTGTGTGTGTGTGTGTGTGTTTGTGTGTGTGTGTGTCTTCCACAGGGCATCAAACGCTATGGGAATGAGGTGGAGGATTTAGAATTCATAAACAGCGAAGTCTATGTATATTTGTTCAAACACACACACACATTCACACACACACACATGCACGAGTACACACACACACACACACGCACACATACACACACACATGCACGAGTACACACACACACACACACACATAAACATACACACACACATGCACGAGTACACACACACACACACACACACACACACAATAACAATACATACTTAATAAAAAAATGTAAATAAACACATACACATATGTCCCACCCAACTGACTACCTACCACTGAAAAACACATTGTATGCATACTAAATCTAAAAATTGTAAATGCACACACACATTCACACCTTTACACATATACACACACATACATTCCCAAGTAAGCATGTTAGGGAGAGCCCCCCCCCCCAAAAAAAAAAAAATCATAAAATCCCACTTAAATAAATAGTCCTGGTCCTCTACGCCAGGTACATGCAACCTATCTGGGATAATATTGTCTTTCTCTCAAATCTCACCTGATCATATTTCCTATTCCAGTGTTTACATGCGTGACACTCAAAGGAGGAATTCGCTTTTTCGTACGGTTCATACTTGGGAACATTTGTCAGGGGGTTGTGGGGAGCCTGGGTTAGGAATGACTTATGACTGCAAAAAAAAAAAAGGTTCATGGAATTTGGAAAACTCTGAAGTGCCGGAAAGGATTCAACTTATTCTTTTCAACAGTTCCTTCACAGTATTCTCGAGCTCCCTACTACTTTGGAGAGATTAATATTTTTTAGTCTCTACAGTGAAAAGTTTAGAAAAATGTTGTAGAATTTGTGCTGAGGCAAGCATGAGGGACACCCAATCTCTCTCGGTTTAGTGTTGTGACAAGTTGTGTTATAAGAACATGTTTCATTGTATAGTGGAATTTCTAAGATCCCATTTTACTGGTACAGTAGGTGAAAGAGGCAAAGGGCTTTGCCACTACAAGGACTAGGAATAAATCGGAGAGGTTACCAACGACTGTTACCAATGACATATAGAAGTGATCGATTGAGTGAATAGTAGTGTGTGTTTGTGCGTGTGTGCTGTATGTGTGTGTGTGTGTGTGTGTGTGTGTGTGTGTGTGTGTATGTGTGTGTATGTGTGTGTGTGTGTGTGTGTGTATGTGTGTGTATGTGTGTGTGTGTGTGTATGTGTGTGAAAGGGGCAACAATTCCCTTTCCTCCATTATGCACCAAAAATCCAAATCCAAAACAAAACTGGGGTTAATAGCATCAGCTAAAATTAGTTAAACCCATCCACCCCCCCAAACTCCTCAATACTCTTCAAACGGAGATTAGCCAAATTCTGCTTTCATGTTTTATTCATGTCGATCTACCCATTTGAACCCCAGTCACTGACCGTCTTGGGCAGACAAGGAAACAAAGGAGACAAACATCCAAAAATAAAGTGCTAAATGCACAGACCCTTCCACAAGCACTTGAACTTTACCCCTTTTTCACCTGGGTGAGGAAAAGAGGAAGCAAGTGTATATGTGTGCGTGCGCATACATGAGGTATGTGAGTGGTGGGTGGTGGTGGTGGTGGTGGTGGTAGTGGGGGTGGGGGGGCAGTGCTAGGGGCAAGGGGTGCAATCTCAGACCGTGGTGTGTAGGCCAAACAGCTCATGAGTGGTTAGAAGAGAAGATTGGAAGAGAAGAGGAAATTAAAAGAGTAGAAAAGAATACTGGAGAGGAGAGAGATGAAGAGAAAAGAATAGAAAAAGAGAAGAATGGAGGATAAAGACAGAAAAGGACAACAACTAAAGAGGGGATAAGAGAAGAAGAGCAGAAAATAAGATTGATAAAGAGAGGAGCAAAAAGAAGAGGACATGAGATGAGAAAATAAGACTAGAGAATAGGAGAAACAAGAGGAGAGTAGATGATATGAGAGCAGAGGAGAGAAGATAATATGAGAGGAGCAAAAAGGAGAGGAGATCAGAAGATCAGAAAATACGACTAGATAATAGGAGAGAGGAGAGGAGAGAAGAGGGGAGGAAAGGAGAGGAGATGATAGGAGAGGAGAGGAGAGGAGAAGGGAGGAGAGAAGAGTAGAGGAGAGGAGAGGACAGGAGAGAAGAGGAGAGGGAAGGGAAGGGAAATGGGAAAACACGTAGATGGATGCTGGTAATTGCCAGAGTGCATTCAGAGAGGGTCATTAAGGTTGCTGTGCTAACGCTACTGGTTAGCAGGTGCCTTCTGCTAATGGGCTTTAAATGGCTGCAGGGGGGCAATAAGTGGCTTGGTCAGTGGAGCGATAGAATGGCTAGTTTCCCTCTACAGTTAATACGCACAATTGAAACAGGAAGCTAAGGAGAACTCATGTGGATGTCTTTAACTCTGTGCGATCCATACTGATCCATATGTGTTGGTAGAGGCATGATTGTGGCCACACACTCAGCCACATACACACACGCACACACACACACGCACGCATGCACGCATGCACGCACACACACACACACACACACATATATATATATATATATATATATACACAAATAGATGCAGAGATGCACACGAGCACACAAACACACACAAACACGCACACACGCACGCGCGCGCGCGCACACACACACACACACACACACACACACACACACACACACACAGCAAGAAACATAAAGTCTGACATCAAGGAGGACAGTGACAGATTATCTTCTTTTCCTACTGTCTTCATGTTGATTGAGTCAGTACCTGCGCTTTTTTTTCCTTGGGTTTGCTAAGACATACAACCACACAGGCACACACACACACACACAGATACACACACACACACACACACACACACACACACACACACACACACACATACACACTTCAGGACTGCTTGACCGGGGCGATGACGGAACATTGATAAAAGACTCAGCTTACCGGGCTCATCTTGATCCACTCATTATCTTCCCCTCTCCGTATCTCTCATTCTGTCTATCTTTCTTCCTGTCTCAAAGGATACTGTGTCCTGCTCTGCACACACACACACACACACAGACACACACACTATGGCCACACACACATGAGAGCACACACACACACCACACACATGCACACACAGCCATTACCCATATTGCCCTTGGCTATTGATCGAGTGGTGCTGCTGTAGTCATCATTGGTGCAGCCCCATCATCCACGCAAGAGCATCCATCAAAAGCCACACAAAGGAGACAGGCCCCTGCACTGACAACTTCCCAGGGGCACCATGCTCTCATAAACATATAAACACACATACACACGGCAGCACACACACACACGGTACACACACACAAGCGGGAGCAACACACACGGCAACAAGCACACACAGACACAGTCACAGACTCACACACACACACACACACACACAAACACACGGCAGCACACACACTCATCAGCACAAACACACACACATACACACACACACACACAATAACACACTCACACGGAGACGCCTGGCACATCGGGATTCCTCCCAAACAAAATCTAATTTATTTTAAAATCTCCCTATATGTAGACAGGTTCACATAACTGACAAAAAAATCTTTTTCCATCATGAGAGTGACTTACAGTACGTGTATTTGGGTGTTTTTTTTAGGTCTTTTAAGGCACTGGCTTACCTATGACACAAAATGGCTTCCTGGCGAAGCGCAGTCGGCCCTGCCATCCTCTGTAGCGACAGCAGCAGCCTGCCGACCACACGCGGATGATGTACTCCAGTCCAAACACCACGATCATCACAAACTCCTGCACAGGCACAGGCACAGACACAGACACAGACACAGACACAGTCACAAACACAGTCACCACAGGTTTCATTTCACCGTAAATCAGATGGGTTTAATGGGTGTGCTGTTTCCTGGAATAGACAATTGAAAACACAATCACATTTTTCTACAGGTGCCCTGCAGTCAGAGGTTGTACTGTAAATAAATTGTCCTAAACGTAACAGGCATCATTTTATTAAAAAACGAACTAAAAGGTTTTACAGACTACGAGGAAAGCCACTGGTGATTGGAACTGTTTTAAAATCGTTCCTTGAGTGCAACAACATCTCAGTGGAGAGCTCACCCAGGGGCGAGTTGATCAGGTGACCAACCCAGTGACCAACCCAGCTGGTGACTGAACCAAAGCAAAACCTAAGCCTAATCCAAACATATCACCACCCCACCCAATCCAACCCAACCCCTAAAGCAAAACACCAGCGCCAATATAAAGAAAACCCCTGGCCTTATCTCTAGAGAGCGGCTGTTAAAAACAGGAGATTGATTTTATATGCTGCTGTGGGTCTGTGATGTTACTGCTTTTGTATCGATCTTGCTGGCTGGGTGGTGCCGATTTGAAAATGGGGGGGCCTTGATTAGAGTAATGAAACTGTTTCCTTTATGTGATAAATGAGGATCTGTTGGCATTAGCTTATGTCCTCCTTTTAGTAAGTCGTTTTTGGATAAAAGCATCTGCTAAGTGTAATGTAATGAAATGTAACGTAATCATTTGGCCACAAACATCATGCTGTGCGTAATCGAAAAGTTGAACTACATTCTTGTCGGGGGTTAATATAATTAACTTCACAAAAACAAAAAAAAATATTATTTAACATAAGCAATATACATATACAGATCAGTATAAAAATGTCAACCAGCAATGTAAATTCAGTACCTTTAACTGACAAAACTTGATATTTCACTTGACTGGTAACTAGAAAACACCAATAGGCCATAGTCTGTGATATTGCCATCCTTTGGCCTGTGAATAGCGCAGTACACTACAATATTAGAACAATATTAGAACAATGTTAGAATTTATGATAACTATACTGTAACATATATTGATTAACATTCAGTATTAATTCAATAATACATACAGCAAATGTATTAAAGCGGCGTGTAGGAGAGGTACGTTAAGACATAAACTAGAAAATAAAATGTTTTCCATATGGTGGATTTTCACCTATCGGAGGGGTTTTGGAATGTAACTACCGCAATAGACGGGGGAATCACTGTATAGGTACAATCAACAGCACCCTTAATGAGTTGCATTTTCTGCTCTCTCAAAGGTGTAGGCTTCAAGCATCTGCTTGGGCAGGAAGTCCCATGTGAGTTACTGCGCAGTCAACGGGAACATCTGAGTGTGCACATTCTCAACCCCCACCTGCCCACTCCCCCTGCTCCACATGCCTCGCTTCAGGGGATCTGTAATGTTGTCTAGTTAACGTAATTAACACAGGCCTAATTTATCACTGACTGCTACCTCGCTACACTAATGCCGCTGCCTGATCAGTCCCAGGTGACTCAACCCCCGGGCTCTTTTTTTTTTTTTCCTTTTCCAGATTAAATCATCTGTCGATACTCTTGATTACCACCAGAGGTGAGGTGACATGGCTTTTACAGACGAGAAAAAAAAGCTGATTAGGCTCAAAGCAAACATTGTTGCTATTGTTATTTTCGTTTCCATCCGCCATATCCATGTCTAGCCTTAGACCAGTGCTGATTTGTATTGAAAAACACAGTAAATACAGCATTGTGATTTAGAGTGTAATGAATCTTCACCAAGCCGTGGTAATAATTGTATGATGTTGTTATGACAACATGATGAAACTGACCATGGGAAGATGTCTTATAATGGCGACATTGTGTAAAGTGGGCTGTCAGTACCTGATCCACGCTGTGTACACTATCTGCACATGTTCTGCACATGAAATTGAAATTAAGCAGTTTTTAACAGCAGTTTTCAATAGTTTATTTAGTGCTTCTTTTGACAACACATAATCACAACGTCTATAAATAATAAACACATGCTTTTTAAAACACCAAAATGGTGAAAAAAGTAGGCCTAAACAATTTAGGTTGGCTGACATTGCCTCGTAGTGTTACATTGGCAGTAGCAACCATTTCATTTTTTCAAATTGTAAATAAAATGTACCCTAATAAACAAACTCTGAAAATCAACTGACAGGTGTTTTGCTTTGCCGTCATACATTTAAACGCTGCATGTCTGTTACAGATCAGGCAGGCAATGTCATTTTGTGCATGTGCAGAACAGAAAGTGTAGGTGTTACAGATCGGATACCGACATGGGCCTTGCTGAATCTGAATCTCTTCTGGTCTCAGTGAGACATCCTTTCTACAGATCTCTGTCCCACACTCCATGGGTGTTCAGAGTATTCTGTTGTTCTCTTCCAACAGCAAACTGGGGTCGATTTTTATTAAGTCATCCGTAACATAATGTCATATGTTCCTTTTCCACAGATGAAATCTCAGAGCTCTTGTGAAATGACCACCAGTAGTCCCCCTGTAATGGCTGTCCACTCTCTGGGAGCCAAGCAGATGCCTCGGGGCCACGGTGCTTCTCTCTCTCCACGGCGGTCCCAGCACTGGTTCCCATGGACGGGCAAAAGCCCTTGTTTGCTTTCGCCCAGCGGCATCCAAACCCGATCCGATGGGCTTCAGTCGGACAGTCGGTGGCGTGTTTTCACACCAGCGAGGGGTGACGCCACGGCATTCGACTGTTCCCAGATCAGCCTGGGGCTAGCCACAGCCAGAGGAGGTGGAGAAAAGGCTGATCTCCGTGAGAGACTAACAGGTCTGGAGGGCATCATGGCTACTCACTGTGGGTGACCCTGCTGTCACTGAAGGGCAGTGCTGCTGTCTTTGCAAGGGCAGACAGCATGGAGTCTGGGGTAGGGTATGTGAGATGATCACATATCCCCAGAGAAGATACACACACACACCCACATGCACGCACACATGCTTACACACACACACCCACACAGACATGGACGGACACACACACATACACACACACACACACACACACACACACACACACACACACACACACACACACACGAACACACACGGACGGACACGGACACACACAGACACACACAAACACACACACACTCATAGTTTTGGTAGAGAGAAAACCTACTCAGCAAAAGAGGAAGCAGAGAAAAAAGATGCACTGTAAACAAAGAAGTACTGCATGGAGTCAAATTGTGCTGAGAAAGACACGCAGTGCAGACTGTAGAGGTGAGGGAAACTGTCACCGCTAACGAATAGGGACTCCAGTGCCAAAGTGCAGTTATGATTGCTTACTTAAAGTAGCCATGCTAAAACTATTATGCTTACTACTGTACATATCATGGCCCCTAAGCATCACCAGTTTTCCCCCCAAGGTTTTTCAATAGAGCAGCACCGTATGCCAATTATTTCTGACTCTGCACCGTATCCCGTGTCCCGTTGGGTTTTTTCCGGTTCTGAGAATTTGTTACCTGCCAAAAGGCTTAACCGCCGCTCCTCATAGACATATGATATTGCTATTTGTCTAAATGGCATGTTAAAAGTCTCTGGTTAATAAAATATGACATTCTAATAGCCCCTTAAGAAAGATCTATTCCTCGATAGAAAAGCATTTCAAAGTTCTGAGAAACCCGTGGGCAGTTTTTACTTAAAATCATGGCTGTGATATGCACTGGTTGGGACATGAGGAAAAAATAGACATTGTGTCAGAACCAAGAACCAATATACATGGGCATGGTGGCACATCATTCATCACAATGCAAAATGTGTCAAAATGGGAGCTGGTCATGGCATAAGCACGTCTCATGGTAAGACTAACCGTTTCTTCATATCAGTGTGACATTATTTGTGTTGGCTGATTTTGCTTTCTTAAATCACAGTTGGTTCACAACCAGTTCCAGTATGTGTCTGTAAAGATTCTGATTCATCCAGGTCATAGTAGTAAAATGAGCTAAATTGTAAGCAACTGGACTTCTTTTTGGAGCTTAAAGACATTACACCTTCCATCCAAAAGGCTTTTTCAGTTCTGGATCATTCTCTGGATCATGTGACCACAACAACTCTCATCCCATTTCACACCTTGACAGGAGACCCATGTGAGCCCTTTGTCATGTAATGAGATGTGACCTCCAGTGATCCAGAGATATAGCTTCTTGTTCCCTACCATCAGGCCAGAACTGAAGAAACCTTTTGGATGAAAGGTGAAATGCTCCAAAAAGAAGTCCAATTGTTTACAACTTAGCTCCTTTGACAGTTCCAGCATGGTTTGTCCAGCACAGGATGTCACTGCAGAGCCCCCTGGTAATTTGTTGGGAATACAAATATGCAGCTGCAAAGATTGAGCACGATAACACCACAACAAACCAAAATCAGCACTACGTGAAGTGAAGCAATGGAGTAAAATGAAAAAAATATAGCCACAGGTGGTGATGACGGTCTCTCGCACCTCCTGTCCCGCAATTCATGACATTTCATCACCCAACAATATACAACCACCTCTAAATAGCCAGTATGGATGTGTGAAGTAGGGACACTGGTGAGGTAATATACATCTAACCTGAATTATTCTGCTACACAATCTAGAAACAATATCTCACAGAAATGAAAAACCAATCCCTCTATCACCAGTTGATGGCATCATGCCGGACAGGTACTTTGAGCATGTGGATGTCACTGTAATCATAACATAGAATTTCATAAACCTTTGCAGAGCAATAAGGCTTTGCACCTTTGGTGCAGGGCACAGCCTGCACATCCTGTGCTCGGGCCCTAATTAGCGATAAGGAGTATTTATAAGTAAGCATGTGCTATTAAGCTGTTTTTAACTATGGTTGATTATGCATATCCATGTGTGCAACCTGCATTATTTTGCAACATGTGAATGCTGTATTATCCATTTTTTTGTCACTGTGTGGACTGAGATCTTACCAGTATGAGGAGACAGTGAGAGGACAGGTCCTGATACATCGGAATGGTGGACAACACCGACAAAACCAAGCAGCCAAAGACCAGGATGAACCTTTAGGGGGAAGACACATACAGTAGATACAGTCAAAATAACATATGCGCATGTACAAGTAAGGAATTTAAATATACACATGGGCAATTCCATAGAAAGTGCACTTCTTTGTCCTCACATTTATAACACCAATAAAAGGCCATTGATTCCATGAAATGTAAGCCCTTTGATATTTTTGGCTGTAGAACTCACATAATAAACTTGTACAAAATATTGAAATAATATTACATTTCCTCATGTTCTGTCACATCCATAATGTTTTATTGCCCACACCTACAAAGATGGAAACTGAACTGAAGATTGATAATACAGACAAAATGGTTGTTCCAGTGTCTGCCTTGCTCTTTGTGCGCTGTTCCAATTTAAGTCCTTCGCACCCAGTATGAACTATGGTAAAAAAAAAAGCAGAGCTACTACATCAACACAGTAGGTTTGACACTGGTTTGCTTGATGACAACTTACAGTTCCACATGAGCGACTCTGAATGAGCTAGGTAATGAGTTCAAGACCCGTGCCTAACGAGCATGCACTAACAACACGGGGCCTGAAACAAGGCCTCGCTGGAGGTGAGCCACAAGCACACGGTCACAGCCAGCCGCCTTCCTCCTCCCTTGTCCTCCCTCCCTCCTCCGTCCCCTCTGAGGCGCTGACAGGACCTGCACAGCAGGCCGCCGTCTGCCAGAGCCGTGTGTGTGCTCGGCCAGGGTCGGAAGCGTGGGCCACCTCGAGTCCAGGCTAAGCTCTAAGCTCTGTTTGAGCGAGGAGCCTGATGAATTATGAGCAGAGAAGATGTTCTCGAAATGTGTTCCTCAAAGAAACATTAAACAAAAAATGTTTGTTTTTGGAGAAAGCGAGGGAGGGCAGGGGGGTCGGAGGAGTGCTACAGGGGTGCGAGACTGCTTCCCTTCCTAACAAAACTAACAATCACTAAACCAACTCTCTCTTACTCTGTCCTCTGTGGGGAGTATATGTGTCTGTAGTGTCCCTGCTCTGGCAAACTTATTTAGGCACATGCATCTCCCTGTATGTATGTATGTATCAGCTTATGTCCTCCTTTTTGTAAGTCGCTTTGGATAAAAGCGTCTGCCAAATGTAATGTAATGTAATGTAATGCAGTTTGTCGTCTTGTATTCGGTGTATAGTAAGAGTCAGTAGTGAGAGCTACTGACAACAACAGAATAGTAAGAGTCAGTAGTGCGAGGTACTGACAAGAACAGAAGGAAATGGTGGTACACAGGTGGAACATTGTAAGGAACGTTAAAAACAATATGAAACTCAGATGTGGTCATGTTTTTGCCAGGGGTATGTTTGTGTTCACTAGTTCGCGGTTTTTCTGTTCTGTCCACTTCCATGTGAGACCACACCATCTTTAGGCCTCTCTCTGTGCCGGTCTCAGGGTTAGCTGGCCTTAGGGCTCTGAGGCGAAGCGAAATTATTCTTTTGTGGAGAAAAACAACTCGACAGAGAGAGAGAGAGAGAGAGAGAGAGAGAGAGAGAGAGCAAGAGAACTTGAAATGTAGAGTGGATTTGTTCAGCTCAAGGGCTAGATGTTTTTTCCCTCCCTCTCTCTCTCTCTCATTTCCTCCCTCCCTTCCTCCCTCCCTCCTTTCCCCCCTCCCTTTCTTTCCTTGGCTTTGGTCATAGTTGCCTGTGGTCACAGACGGAGGTCAAGAAGCTGAGTGCCCATTTAGATGGCTAATGTTACAGTCTAATGGCTCGAAGATGCCCTTAGCCAGGCATCACCTTTGTGTGCAAGGATACCGTCGGTCTCACACACACAAAAGTGCGTAGGTGGTAGTGTGTGGGAGGGTGCACACTGACTTCTATGACAGAGGTATGCTAGACTCTTTGTGTGTGTGTGCGTGTGTGTTTGTTGTAGCTATTCCTGTGAGTTCGTGCTAAGCTACACTGCTTTTAGATGCTAATACCTGTTTACCAGCCCCTCTCTCTCTCTCTCTTTACTTGTCCCCACTACTGCTTCACGTTTCTTCCCTTTTCTCTCCACATCTTTATCTTCCCCGTGTCCCCAACATTCGTTCTCAATCTTTCTATGTTTCCGTTTTTTATTCCCCCCCCTCCCTCCCATGTTCCCTCTCTCTCTCTCTTCCCTCTGTTGCAGAAGCTGGATGAACTCTCGTTCACCCCGATGGTGTGCAATGCTCACTTGCCATTCCATCCACTCAAAGTGCCTGTGCTAGTACACGGGTCCCCAATAAATTAGCTTTTTTTTTCCACTGTCACAATGTGTGATTGCAGTGAACTCCAGCAAAGTGGATAATGAGGGAGATGTTTCTGATTCATTAACTGTGGAAATGGATTCCATATTTGTCTGAGCGCTGCTGAGGACCAAGTCAAGTCAAGTCGAGTGCCTGCCTGCCTGCCTGCCTGCTGCAAGTCCTGGAGCTTGAGTACAGGTAGACGGATGTCCAGCTACTTTATACACACACACGCCTGCACACACACGGATGGACACACACACACAAATGGACACACACACACGAACGGACACACACACACACACAGGGGACCACGTGTACACACACACAAACACACTTACGCAAACGTGTGCACACAAACACACACACACACACACACACACACACACACACACACACACACACACACACACACAGATGCACATGTGCCAACACCCACCACACACACAGGACACAGCGCAAGAGTGCTTACACACACCCATTCCTCTATATGTTTTAAGCTACTCTCTGATTGCGCAGTGTGACAAGATGAGGGGTGTGTGTGTGTGTGTGTGTTGGGGGTTTGGTTCATCAGTGGCAGCTTATGTAATGAAAACAGGGCAGGAGGAAGCAGTAACTGCTAAGCAAACATCTCCAGGTACAGAACTGCCAGCTTACCCAACCACTCACAATGTGTCTTTCATAGTCAGAAAAAGAGAGACAGAGAGAGAGAGAGAGATAGAGATAGAGGAAGAGAGAGAGCAAAAGAGAGAGAGAGGCAGAGAGAGAGAGAGAGAGAGACAGAGGCAGAGAAAAAGACGGAAAGAGAGACAGAGACAGAAATAAAAAGAGAAAAACAGAGGGAACGGATCCATACAGGGCGAAAAAAGCTTTTATAAGAAAGACAGATAAAACAACAGAGTAATGAGGGAGACATAGCAAGATAGAAAGGTGAAGAAAATGAGAGATTTCAAGAGAGAGAAACAGTAACAGGGAAGAGCATCAGTGTGTGCAGACACTAAAGTGAATGAGGAGAGAGAAGATAGAGAGGAAGAGAGGAAGAGAAAGATAGATTGGGAAGGTCAGAACGGGACAAATGGAGCAGAACGAAAAGAGAGAAAAAGGAGAAGAGGGGGGGTGGGGCGAAAGAGGGAGACAGAGAGAAAGTGGAAAAGAGGCAAGAAGGAAAAAGAGAAAAAGAGAAAGGAAGAAAGAAAGAAAGAAAGAAAGAAAGGACAAGCTCCAGCTTCCTGCCGGCCCAGACAGCGCTCCCCACAGAGCCCAAACACACTGCCCAGCACTGGCGTTTTATGAGCTACTGTGTGAGCAGACACAGATGTGTGTGTGTGTGTGCGTGTGTGTGTGAATGCATGTGTGTATGTGTGTGTATGTATGTATGTGTATGTGTGTGTATGTATGTATGTGTGCGTGTGTGTGTGTGTGTGTGTGTGTGTGTGTGTGTGTGTGTGTGTGTGCATGCATGACCTTTTTTAAAAATATAGATGCATGAACGCGTTGTAAATATAGATGCATAAAAGTGCTGTAGATGCTGCACATTAATCAGTGTTTTGGGCATTAGCTAAAAAGATTATGTGCGGGTAATGTCATGGTCAGGTCTATGGGCAATGGAATCTTCTGCATTGTATGTGTATGTGTGTGCACATTGTGTGTGTGTGCACGCATTGTGTGTGTGTGTGTCAGTTTGTCTGTCTGTTGATTCTCTATGGGGTCACTGCTGGTCTGGTGTGTGATCTGGTGTGGTGTGTTGCTTTCCAAGCAGACGCAGAGAGGGCTGTTTCACTGGTCACAAACAAACAAACACACACACACACACACACACACGCACACACACACACACACACACACACACACACACACACACACACACACACACAGGCCTAGCGCACGCACGCTGGATGCTGTAGTCTTGATCGGCTGTCATGGCCACTGGCGTAGGCCTGGAATTTCAATCATGCCTGGATCACATTCCCTGCTTGAGTGTATGTCTGTGTGTGTGTGTGTGCGAGAGAGAGAGAGAGTGTAAGAGAGAGACAGAGACTGTTTCCTGCAACCACAGCACCAGACAGTGCTACATCAGCCAGAGTGGCCACCTAATGTCAACAAGGGGACAAAGG
>CM059286.1:9534019-9539019 GCA_030347295.1 Setipinna tenuifilis
GTGACAAAAAAGAGAGAGACAGAGACAGAGACAGAGCAAGAGAGACATAACGTTCTCCTGGTCAGCTCCTCACCACCCCAGTGTGCAGGGCTAAAGTGCTGTCCAGGGTACTGAAGTGTTTGATCTGTCAGAGAGGCTGTGGCCTTGTGTCCTACAAAGACACCTCACCTCCCCACACTGCCCAGCCAGGGCATCCTCAGCCTCTGTTACATCCCTCTATTATCGGTAGGTGGCTGTAGTGCCTCCTATTGCCTAACGTGTTTTGCTTAATAATGATTTGCAGCTGTTACCTGTTGGTCGGAGGGGGAGTTCCTTTGGCTACCTGGAAGCCGCGATCTTTAAAAGGGAAGCTGTGACCAGGAGAGATGGGGGGATGCCTTCCACTAGCAGCTTATGCCGTGCTTGTTTGTCGTCTTGAGAATTAGTTGCGTGTCTTCATTTTCTAATACTGTTTTTCGTTGATTGTAAAACCTTTATAGAGTCAATAAATCCCTTACACTCGAGCCAGATCGACTTTGTTGGTCTTTGTGTGTTACGCTAGGTAACTGGTTGCAACAGCCTCCCATAAGACAACGATGAAGCCCACTGAGGCCACATCTCAAAGGCCACATCCTAAAGGCAGTTAGAAACGTCAGTAACAGTCTCATGAATGGTGTATGGGAGTTACTGTACATCTCTGTTAGCTTATTATGTCCTCCTTTTGTAAGTCACTTTGGATAAAAGCGTCTGCTAAGTGTAATGTAATGTAATGTAATATAAAAGGTAGCTTGTAGAAGGTGAGTTCTTCTAGGGAGGGTGCAAGAAGGGTCAAGATGGTTTTGTAAACGAACAGCAGAGAACTGTGGAGATAAAAAATCAAATCCAAAACATAATTTCAGCACTGCGGGGATGGAAAAAGAAAACAGAATTATCTGCCTAAGTCCATGAGCTCACTGACCACAGCTATTTACATGGCCCCACCAACTGCGGCAGCGGTGGTCTGGCAGCATAGGATAGGGCAACAGACCTGTAACCAGAGGAGTTGCAGGTTTGAAGCCAGCAACTACCAGAAGCGCCACTGAGGTAACTTGAGCATGGTACCATCACCACACACCACACTACTCCCCATGTGCTCTTGTCATGGCTGCCCCCTGCTGTGATTGGTTAAATGTAGAGGTTAAATTTTGCTGTGTGATGACAATTGGCAATCACTTTAACATCACCAAAGGTGGTGAGACTGGCTAATGACACTCTCATCACTCCTCCTCCCCCCCTTCCTCCTCCTCCTCCTCCTCTTCTTCTTCACCCTGGCCCTCCTCCCCTCGGCCCTTGAAGCATCTCTCCTGAGGTCAGCCTCTTTATAAACAGTCACTTACGAGCAAATAAAAGCTAAGTGAGGCCATAAAACCTGCTGAGGCGCACGGTGAGCTAACAAGAGCGCCAGCCATTATTTCCCCCAACAACTTTGCCTATGTGTGTGTGTGTGTGTGTGTTTTTGTTTATATGTTTGTGTGTGGGTGTGCCAGTCTGTGTGTTCACTGTGTGTGTGTGCGTGTGTGTGTGTGTGTGTGTGTGTGTGTGTGTGTGTGTACTGCTGTGTGTAAAGACATTGCACGAGGCTGTTTGTAGAAAGGTTACTTAATTAGAATTAAATTGTGTGTGTATGTGTGTATAAGGGTATGGTATGAGGCTGTGTGTATAAGGGTTACTTAACTAGACTTAATTTGTGTGTGTGTGTGTGTGCATGTGTGTAGGTAGTTGCACACATGCACATCTGCAGGCCTGCACCACAGTGTGTGTGTGTGTGTGTGTGTGTGTGTGTGTGTGTGTGTGTGTGTGTGTGTAAGGGTATGGTATGAGGCTGTGTGTATAAGGGTTACTTAACTAGACTCAATTTGTGTGTGTGTGTGTAGGTAGTTGCACATCTGCAGGCATGCAGCACAGTATGTGTGTGTGTGTGTGTGTGTGTGTGTACGTACAAGTGTGAGTGTCTGTGTCTGTGTGCACGCACAAGTGTGTGTGTGTGTGTGTGTGTGTGTGTGTGTGTGTGTGTGTGTGTGTACCTGTGTGCATGCACAAGTGTGTGTGTGTTTGTGTTTGTGTATGTGTGTGTGTGCACGCACAAGTGTGTGTGTGTGCCTGTGTGCCTGTGTGCACGCACAAGTGTGTGTGTGTGTGTGTGTGTGTGTGTGTGTGTGTGTGTGTGTGTGCATGCACAAGTGTGTGTATGTTTGTGTGCTCTCCCTCTCCTCCAGCACATCTGGCCCTGGCGCAAACAGACAGACCGACCGGCCGGCACGCCGACCCGACCGTCAGCCAGGCAGGCAGGCAGGAGAGGCCACTGGCGGAGAGAAGCCCCAGACCGAGCGCTGGCCCTGCCAAGGCTCTATTAGTTAATCCCCCTGTTTATCCAGCAAAGAGCGGCATCTCACAAGTCCGGGCCGGAGCAGAGAAAACACGCCGTCCCATTTCTAAGCAACTGCTCGCGCTTGCAAAAACACACACACACACACACACACACACACACACACACACACACACACACAGCCAGCCATCCGCCAGTCTGCCGGCCCTCCATCCCAAAGGCAGCTCATCCAATTTAGGGTAATACGGGGCCCTTAGCGATATTATTGTTAGCCCTAAACCACACTGTCATTAATATCTCAGTAATGTACACCGACTTAATCACAGGTTGTTACTCCAGTCCATCAGTCATCATTCACTTCCACATTTTCTCCCAAATTTCTGTCTGTGTTAAGGTTAGCTGCTTGTCACACACACACACACACACACACACACACACACACACACACACACACACACACACACACACACACGGAGGCAGAGGATTACACAGAACAGTCCCTCGTAACAAACAGCACACACTACACACTGGGGTCTGCCGCGGGGTTTAGAGACGAAACTTACCCATACACAGTCAACTGGGAGCAATCTAGGTCATTATGGAAATGCAGCTTTAATTAAAAAAGGCAGAAATTTGACATGAAAACACCATGGGTTACCCCTAGCAGAATTTTCTGTGCAATTACTGTGAAATCTCTTTACTTTTTCTCTCCTGTAAATTGCATGGTGTATAATTGTGTGACTGACTGACGGCCTTGCCTTGCAGCAGCGCATTAGTGTAAATCATAAAAGCATTATGGGAAAACTGTTCATAAACGAAACAGCATGTTACTGAAGAACAGATGTCCCTCAAAGCTCTCTCTCTCTCTCTGTGTGTGTACTCCACGTTTACAGTGTGGAAAATTACATGTGAAGTGATAGCTTGCTCTGGGGCAAGAAACCTCTACAGAGTGGTTCGAGAGAGAGAGAGAGAGAGAGTCTGCGTTTTCAATCTCGCAGCGTAGATGGATGCAACGTCTTATTTGAAGTTAAATTGAAAAAGCTGGAAAAGAGTAAGAGAAAGAAAAGCTCAGAGATCTTTTCCATGCCCTGTGCCTTTGACCACAGAGCAGGCTGCAAAGCAGTTTGCAGCATTGCATTTTAAAGTGGGATTATATAAACTGATGCACATTAAGCTGTACTGTACAGTATGTCTGACTGTGGTGTGGGTGCAGGTGTTTAAAAATGCCATCTTTTTATAATAAGCCACTATATCCAGGTACAGCTAATAAGACCCCCTAACAGAGGAGCTATCTAGATCTGTTTTGTGGAGGCAATGATGCCACTGGGCCCTGCTATGATGTTACATTACATTACATTACACTTAACAGACACTTTTATCCAAAGCGACTTACAAAAAGTCTAAGATAGAGGTAACTCTAAGTTACCTTTGCCAGGTTTTTATCAATTCACACTGTTTACCGTTGAGGAAGAATTTAAGGTAGAGGAAGAGCGACTTCTATTTGATGGGCATCTGTACTTATTCGAACTGGAGTATACAGAGGAAAAAGCATAATTTAACATGGCTGCCAGAAAGAGACTGTGTGTGACCAAGGTACTACCTGTAAAAACAATCTTTTTAATAAACGATTTGTACACCTACAAAGTTCTCACTGCCTCGTTTTAAATGTCAGGGTCCTTGTTATACTTCCAAGGAAGTGTGAAGCTACTTCAAGCTTTTTTAATGGTTTAAAAATAGCAACACCTTTAAGCTTCCTTCATCCCTCATCACCAGCATTGTGAGCCTTTTCGACAAAAGTCTAGCATAGGTTTGCTCCTGAGCAAATGTACCAACTAGTAGTTTAAACAACTAAAACTACCCCCTTCACACCAAATTTCATGAAATGAACACACAAATTCCTGGACTTGCTAAGCAGACTTGCTGAGTGCCACACTGATAAACTCCAGTCACCAACCAATGGAACTAATGGCTGAAGGTTCAACCAATATAGTATGAGTGGTACTTTGATGTTAGAGTAACCCTAGAAAAAAACTTTGAAACAACATTACAATAATTTATTGGTTAAGTAAGATGATAATACTGATATTTTCTCCAGCACGGTTATTCATAATGTGGATGCAAATATAGCAAGGAACTAAATTACTTCTGGCTATTTACAGGAGATAGTTTTAAATATCTTTTTTTACAACAGGCATCTTGTTTGTGTGAATGCTGATAAATACTGGAAAAGTACTTCACTATGCTGCTGGCCAATAACTGACAGAAAGTTGTTGTAGTTGCCACAGGAAATGAAATGTTAAACAGTGGAAACGAAGTGTGAAATAAACCACTTGTTTCGTAACAAAATCTACAGAAATTACACTCTCAATTTCTCTGAAGAAAAATTTCAGTAATTAGTCAAATTGAATGTGCTGGTACAGAGCAACAGACACATTGTTGACACACACTGTTACACACACTGTTACACACCAACATATACATACACTTGTGTGACATATACACACAAGTTACAACCTCGACACTGTTATAAACATTAACAAAATGTCTGACATCATACACACCCAAAGAGTAGAGGAGCAGAGCCTTGGTTGTGTGTGTGTGTGTGTGTGTTTTTTTTTTTCATTTTAAGAAACCTTGCCTCCACGTTGTGTTGCTT
>CM059286.1:9549019-9554019 GCA_030347295.1 Setipinna tenuifilis
AAACACACACACACACACACACACACACACACACACACACATACACACACAACCTCTCTCTCTCTCTCTCTCACACACACACACACACACACACACACACACACACACACACACACACACAAGAGAATCATAGCTTCATACATACACACACATACACCCCTGTACTGCAGCCTCATACCCACACACACATGCTTATAAACATTCAAACACACACACAGCCCTCTCTTTCTTACACAAACACACACATATACAACTCAACTCAAGCACACACAAATGTTAGCATAACAGAGACCTGCTCAGACACATGCTCTCTCTCACTCTCACACACACACACACACACACACACACACACTGAAATAATAGTGAAGTGATTCCTATTTGTCACTGTGATCACACAGCACACACAACGTGTAGGAATGCAACCGCTGCAAATTTACCCATTACACGTGTGAGCAGGGGTCAGCCATGACAGCTGTGTCCAGGGAGCAGTGTGAGTGGGGACGGTGCCATGCTCAGGGCACCTCAGGGTGCTGGGTCTGTCTCTCACACACACTGTACTGCCTCTCTCTCTCTCTCTCTCTCTCTCTCTCTCTCTCTCTCTCTCTGTCTCTCACACACACACTCACACACACACACACACACACACACACACACACACTTGAGGGGGCTGGTTTACCATGTCGCCCCCCATGACCCATGATTACAGTAATAGGTAGCGCACACTGAAGCAGCAGCAGAAATCTGACACATGTCTGTGTGTTTCACGCTACAGTATGTATCAGCACAAGCCCCCCAGCATCCCTCGGCACAAACAAGCAACACATCACATCTCACTAGTGCTCCTAGGCCCTGGGGGGGGGGGACGTGGTGTGTGTGTGTGTGTGTGTGTGTGTGTGTGTGTGTGTGTGTGTGTGTGGGGGGGGGGGGGGGGGGGGCATGATGACTCATCTGATATCACCTTTTGCCTGCTACACACTGATACTGCTGTGTGCTGCACAATCCAAAACTGCAAAACAAAAAAAACCCTACAGGATACACAAACCACAAACAATCCTGCAACCCTATTCCCCATCTACCACGACACACACACCAACCAAATACACACATACACACACTTACAAACAAACAAACACACACACAAACACACACACACTCATGTACACTCACTCATAAACACACACACACACAAGCACACACAATTTTCCGCAAAAACACACACACACGCACACACACACACACACACACACACACATTCAAGGACACAAACACTCATGTAATGCGCGCGTGCACACACACACACGCACACAAGCACACACACACACACACACATACACACACACCTACACACTCACATGCACACAGGTGCACACAAACACACTTGAGCTGTAGTTGCTGTTCTGAATTTGTGGCGAAAAATGGGGGGGGGGTAAAAAAAAAAAAATGTTTTGGTTGCCCAGGCAACGCAACATGGACATGGTACATGGTAATCACGGCCCTCAGTTAGGCCGCCCTGAGCTCCCTTCCAGCGCCTCTCATGCCGCTCTCACCACCATGCCACCCATTATGTGCCCAAGGTGCCGCCCATTACAGGGGCTATTTGGCCATTTTCTTTGGGCACTACCATCCCTCCTCTCCTCTCCTCTCCGCTCTTAGACACACCACATGAGCTCCGATACAATGGGCCTGATCATTCAGAACTGATTGGATCAGAATTCATCAAAAATCAATGCGGCAGACGCCAATTTTGGCAGACAAACATTACATTTCTCTGTGTATAATGTGTGCAGCTACACAACAACATGGCATCCATGAGGAATGAAAAGGCATTACCAAGGATTACCTAGAAAAGTAACAAACAGCTTTACAACAGCTTACAATAGCTTACATCTCTGCCCTATTATGTCCTCCTTTTTGTAAGTCGCCTTGGATAAAAGCGTCTGCTAAGTGTAATGTAATGTAATGTAAAAATGTAATATGTTGGAGAATAATCTAAAAAGGCACAAGCTAGCTAGCTGAGGCTGGGCAGCAAGGACAATGTAACAACACAGCAGGAGAGCCAACAGGCAGCTATGCATCCTTTTGAGGATGCTTCTGAGGGCAGATCATAACTAGCCTGGTGAACCAGCCTCTTGTACTTCAGCTCATTTTGTACAGAGGGTCTGGCTGTGCTGTATTGAGAAATGTTTTTCTTCCTGGAGGTGTGGAAATTTTAAAAGATTGGATCTGCCTTTACCCAAACATTAACATGAAGGAAGTTACGAAGCTTTCTAGAAACTAATGGACTAACAGCGAACGCTTACAAGCACTCACAAGCTGATTTGGCTAGAAAGGATTCTGCCTACAACTAACCATTTCAATGAGACCTGTGCCACACCCTCTGTACAAAACGAAGTGAAGTACAAGGGGCTGGTTTACCAGGCTAGGCCATAACAGGAAAATGAAATATCACAGTCTGTGTGTTTCAACTTTATGGCTGATTCTCTCTCTCTTTCTCTCTCTTTTTCTTTCTCTCTCTCGCTTTCCCTCTCTCTCTTGTTCTTTCTTTCTCTCTAACGCACATACACACACAGAAAGACACTCATGCATACACACACACTATACACAAAAAAGACACACATACACACACACACACACACACAAAAAAGACACACACACACACAAAGACACACATGCATACACACACAAGTGCACACACACATCAGACACACACACACACACACACACACACACACATACACACACACGCACACACACACACACACAATCCCATTGCTATGACAGGGATTGATTCCTGTCATTTCCTGTGCTCAGGGGAGGCATTGATCTCCGTGCGACCCCCTCGCTCCGCTGTCCGCTCTCATTACCGCGTCAGGCGACAGGACACAGCGGCCAGGGAGGGAGGGAGGCACCGGGGGAAGAGGGCCAGAGCCAGAGCCAGAGCCCTGCCACACCTCCCCAAACACCAGCATCCATCACCCCTGTTTACTACTGCAGCCTCCCCAGCACAGCACCGCACCGCCCGATCAATGCCCCTCAGCTCAGCTCAGATCAGCTCCTATTCTCTCCTATTCTTCTCTCCGTCTCCCTCCCTCACTCTTGATCGTGCTCTGGCTTTTCTTCTCTTTGTAGCTCTGTTTCAGTCTCTTTCTATCTTTCTGTCTTTTTCTCAGTCTCTCTCTCTCTGTCTCCCTCCCTCTTGCTTTCCTTCTCTTTCTAGCTCTGTTTCTGTCTCTTTCTATCTTTTTCTCTTACTCTCCTTCTCCCTCTCGCTCTCTCTTGCTGTCCTTCTGTTTCTAGCTCTGTTTCAGTCTCCTGCTATCGTCTTTTTTCTCACACTCTCTTTCATTTAGTGTCCCTCTCTCTCGTTCATTTTCCTTCTCTTTCTAGCTCAGTTTCAGTCTCTTTCTATCTGTCATTCTCTCTTTTTTTAGTCTGCCTCTCTCTTGCTTTCCTTCTCTTTCTCTGTTTTAGTCTCTTTCTATCTTTCTCTCTTCCTCTCAGTGTGTCTCTCTTTCTTTTAGTATCCCTCTCTCGCTCGCTTTTCTTCTCTTTCTAACTCAGTTACAGTCTCTTTCTATCTGCTTCTATTTCTTTTTTCAGTCTGCCTCTCTCTTGCTTTCCTTCTCTTTCTAACTCTGTTTCTCAGTCTCTTTCCATCATCTCTTTCTCTCATTCTCTCTATCTTTTAGTCTCTCTGCCTCTTTCTCTTTTCCTCTCTCTCTCTCACACACACACACACACACACACAAACTCTATCTCTCTCTCTTTCTGACTCAGTTTCTTCTTTCTCTGTCCTCTTGTTTGTAGATTTTTTGGTAGAGTCACTGTCACACATTCTCTTCCTCTCTGGATATGTTCACACATATCCCCATGTCCACATATCCAAAAAGGGAGCAAGGGAGAGTAAAAAAAAGGAGCCTCAACAAATCCACAACCAACTCACAACCAAATCCCCTCAGGCAGTTCCCCTTATTTATCAAGCCATAGCCATTATTAGCCTTCTCTTCTTTCTCTTCTGCTCACCTCCGCTTAGTATATACCCCCATTGCAGCCTCACTATGGGAATATACCTTCCTGTGGCCCTCTCTCTCGCTTAAACACACACACACACACACACACACACACACACACACACACACACACACGTACCCATGTGCACATACAGACAAATGCACACACACACACACACACACACACACGTACCCATGTGCACATACAGACATATGCACACACATACACACACATCACCTCTACCATCATTATACTCTCTCTCTTTCTCTCTCTCTCTGTCACATACATGTAAAAACACACACCAACACACACACAGTCATGTACACATGTGCACACACAGAGACATGCACACACTCACTCACACACACACACACACACACACACACACACACACACACACACACACACACACACACACACACACACACACACAGGCATGTATACATGTGCACACACAGACACATGTGCACACATACACACACATATTACCACCACCACCACCACCACCATCAGTGGCCTGCTTCACACCCTGCCAGCCAGACTTCTAAGGGAGCCACTGGTGGACAAAGCAGCGGAGTGAAGGCATGAGAGCGCATTAACAACCTCAGCACCAATCTCTCTGCAAAGCACCTCTGCCCTGCCCTACAAAAGGCAAAGGCAAAGTGCAGTAACTACGTGAACGGATCGGAAAAATACCTTTAAAGTTGTCATAATGCCCAGTCAAACATTTTGTAGGTGTGATAGTGGTGATTGTTCTATGCACTTTCTTAATACAAAGAAGCAATACATGTAGTCACAAGACCAAAGTGGTGTTATAAAGTCAATTTCCAGTCTAAACTCAGTTTTGACAAAATATGTAGTTACTGCCTTTTGGGTGGCTTTGTAGAGGAAAACCATCTTAGCTCCTGGCTCAACAAAGCTACAGCAGAGTTCTCCTAACAAAAAATAAAGTCTGCAACACCAAACAAGTTTTAATTGACGTGACATTT
>CM059286.1:9559019-9561519 GCA_030347295.1 Setipinna tenuifilis
TTTTTGACCAGGTTGTGAGAAATATTTCGATGAGAAATCAGTTTAAAAATACACATTAACAGTTCACCTACTCAAACCAAATATGGAAGCTGAATTGGTCTATTTTTACTCATTTCTTTTCAGGTGTAGCACTATTTTAAGTGGAACAGCAGGTAAGTGGGTGATAATAGGCGATATGCTGATAATGGGATTCTCATTCGCTACAAACCTTAGATGTACATTTTGTTTCAAGTGTTTTCCAGACCTAGTGAACAAATAAAGCTGTTGTCAGTCTACTCAGGTGTGCTAAGGTGAGGGAGCTGTACAGTGTAAAACATATAGTACAATTTGTTCATTTTTTTGTTTTTTTTTCACTGTTTTATATTAAGCACTTTGAATTACTTCCTCTGTATGAAAAACATTTTAAATAAAATGCATTGTTACCTTTTTATCATGATGATGATGGTGATTATTGTTATTATTATTATTATTATTATTATATTACATACTAATATTACTATTATTATACCTTATCAGTATTACAACGCCTTATTATTATATGTTATTTAGATGTTGAGTTTGAGTTGATCAAACATACTGTAAGGAAGGCTGGCGTATTGATTGGCGAAGTGAGTGAAATATCTGAGTGCTTGTGTCACCCGTGTTGGCGCGCCCTCGCTCACGTCTGCAGCGGCATTCCGGGACCAACAGCACACACACACAAGACATGCCAGCCAATCAGAGCGCAGGCCAGGAATGAGCGGAATGCAGGGTTCTAATCCCAACGTCCAATCAAAGAAGGGAGGAGGCAAAAAAAGCAACAATCAGGAGGGAGAGATGACAGCTCCTTGCCATAGTGGTTTAAAAGTGAAAAGACACGGAACCCTTAGAGAAATGTAAACACAACACAACACAACACAACACACACACACACACACACACACACACACACACACACACACACACACACACACACACACACACACACACACACACTGTCTTACACGCACACAGATCTGGTTCCATGCTTTTTCCAGCAACCATGCACATGCAATCATACACAGAGCCCTGGTTCCCGGCCTTTCGAGTGACTGTCGGTGGAAAATAAACACAGATGAAAAGGCTTGGCCGCTACTTCTGCCTGGATTTAAATACAGCTGATGTGACTGGCAGGCAGCATAAATTGTGTGTGTGTGTGTGTGTGTGTGTGTGTGTGTGTGTGTGTGTGTGTGTGTGCGTGTGTGTAGTGGGTGCCGAATAAGCAGCTGAGGCCAAAACACATTGCATCCATGGAGGTGTGTGTGAGTGTATGTGTGTATGTGTATGTGTATATGTGAGTGTGTGTGTGAGTGTGTGTATGCTAAAAGCAGTGTGAGGGAATCGGAGTTTGTTGGGCGCAGCGGATGTTTCGAGCCCTTGATCAAACACATTTTTTCGCTCGAGAGGCTGTGCTTTGAAGACGGACACTCGATTAAACACACGCGGGCCTTATCGGAGGGAAAACATTATTCTAGCTGATTAAGCCCCTGATTTAGATCAATATTAGTCATGTTGTGGCAATTAAGGGGCCCGCGGGGGGACTCCACGCTGCCACGCCGCCTCTCTGTGTTCTCTGTTTACACTAGCAGAGCAGCGGCGCAAAGAGCCAGCAGCCCCCCAAACACAGGCACACAGGGGGAGAGAGAGAGAGGGAGAGAGAGAGGGGATGAGAGGGAGAGAAACAGTGGGAGAGAGAAGGAGTGAGCGAGAGAAAAAGAGAGAGAGTAGAGAGAGAGAGAAAGATAGAGGGAGAAAGAGAGAGAGGGAGAGAGAAGGAAAGAGATGGAGAGAGAGAGAAAGAGAAAGTGGGAGAAAGAGAGAGAGAGAGAGAGGGAGAGAGAGAGAGAGAGAGAGAGAGAGAGAGGGCGAGAGATGGGGAGAGAGAGAGAGAAAAAGGGAGAGAGGGGGAGAAAGAATAAGATAGAGGGTGAGAGTGAAGGGGCGAAGAGAGACAGAGAGAGAGAAGGAGAGAGAGAGAGAACGAGAGAGCAAGAGGGAGAGACTCTGCTCAGTGTCACTCTGCACGGGAGCATGGCTGCTAAGGGGAAGGGGTAAGTGAGGCCACGACCATGGCTCATCTAGCTCTTAGTGAAGAGAAGAGGGAGAGATAGACAGAGAGAGGGACAGAGAGAGAGAGAGAGAGGGAGAAAGAGAGAGAGAGAGAGAAAAAGACAGACAGAAAAAGAGACCGAGAGACAGAGAGAGAAAGAGAGAGAGATATATTGTTGGCAGGTGGGTAAAGCTGCCTTCATAAGACACTAGGCAGTGGGCACAGACATCAGTCATGAGGGAAGCTGCATTGGTGGAGGACACGTAGTGAAGATGCTGTCACTCACTAACACTTAACAGCTGCCGGCCACCAACCAAGACAGTACTGTAACTGTAAACAGTGTTTTGGTTATTGAGACAGATGGGTAAACACATAAACAGATAGACAAGCACATACACACACACACACACACACACACACACAGATAGATGG
>CM059286.1:9569019-9599019 GCA_030347295.1 Setipinna tenuifilis
AGGGCACGGAAAAGAAACATACGAACAACCCCAGCCTCCCGGCCCTGCCATCTCCAACGGCAGCATATGCGAACCGTCCTTTAGGACATTTACAATGAAGACAGGGGGGCCTGCGCCAAAGAGAATTACTTTAATATTGTTTACTGTCAGCATTATACTATGATATGCACCGTCTTGCATTACTTCAGCAAATTTATTCAAGTTTATCTTGCCTATCGAGTGTTTTTGGTAGAAAGTCTGAGTCTGGTAGAAACTCTACTCTACTTTATGGCCGGAATAACAAGTGGCGGCTCGACGGCTTTTTTTCCGGTGGTGCCGAGGAGCTGTCTGCTTGAACGTGCTCTACAATACCTCAGTTATCGGGCGCGTTCGGGTGCAGCTGAGACTCCGTAGGCCATACTGCATCATTCAGGGCAGGGCGTCATGGAGAGAGCGCGTCTCTACCTCTCTCTGTCCCGTGATCTATAATTCATGGCCGCATTCTATAAATACATGTAGCCGGCGCTGTGGTCAGGCCTGTCACCTAAGGAAGAGAGTGTGTGTGTGTGTGTGTGTCTGTGTGTGCGCATGTGTGTGCATGTGTGTGTGTGTGTGTTTGGGGGCTGGGAATGTGTCACTGGGAGGATGAAAGGTTGTTGGCAAGGCAGAACGTCTGGAGAGGCAGAACACGCCATTTTCTCACTTATCTCACAATACAAATGCATTCTCTCTTTAATAACCTCCTTCGGTACACACACACACACACACACACACATGCACGCAGATGCATACAAAAGCATACACACAGACAGGCAGATAGACAGACAGGCACACAGGCACACGCACACACACACACACACTTTTTGGTTTCACCTCATGTAACTGCTCTCTCTCTCCCTCATTTCAGCTGAATCTTTTCTTCAGGCTTTCATTATTCTCTGCTCATAAACATTTGGAAAGAAACCTTAAGTGAATCTGCAATCAATTTGCACATAAAGCATTAGTCGCTGTGGGTAGAAAAAGATGATGAACTGATCTGGCAGGCTCATCCCAGCCCGCAGCGTACTGTGGAACCGATCCGGTCCCGTTCTGGCACAGAACCCCACTCATCCGGGCCAGAAGGGGCCCAGAAATGTGCCACATCCAGTCCAAAACCCAGCTTGCATTGCGGCACGTCATTCCAAAGCCCTATCAGTGGAAATATGTCCAAAGTTGCATTAATTTGACCTCTGTCTGGGGGAAAATAAGTCTGAGAAGGGATAATTTGCACATCTGTACTTTTAGCTGAATCCAAAAGGAAAATAATAAGTGATGAAGTAGATATACTCTCCCTAAAATAACTCACTCCACGTGAGCGGAGACTAAGGGGAAACGCTGTCTTCGAAGCGAAAAACAATGGCCAAAGAAAGCAAGTCAATGGAAAGAAAGGGAAAAGAAAAAAAAAACACCCAACATCCTCGGAAGTTCAAAGAGGCCTCGTGGAGAGAGAGAGAGAGAGAGAGAGAGAGTGAGAGAGAAAAAAAGAGAGAGACTGCCGGGTGCACGCAGATATTTTCCGTCCATTAGGACCCTGTGCGTCCCAGAGACACACGCATATAATTCACTTTCCACATTTTCACTTAGTCAAACTAATCACATCATAATCAGAGCCGCTGCGGCCATTGCTCGGCAACTCTGGCACTGGATGGACGCCGACAGACACAATCCCACCTTCCCCCCAGCCCTCTCCCACCCCCACCCCTAACCCCCCCACAGGGGAGAGCAAAACCAGACAGACCACAGCAGGAGAAACAGAACAGGAGAAAGATGAGAGGAGAAGAACAGAGAGAAAAAAAATGAAGCAATGAAAAGATAGAGAAGAAAGGACGAGGAGAACCTTAACAGGAGAAGACCAAAGGAGAAAGAGACAACTAGAGATAGAAGAAAAAAAGAAAATAATGGAGGGGGGGGTAAAGAAAGAGAAAGATAAAAGATGGAGGAGAAGTGACCAGGAGAACCATGTCAGGAGAAGACCAAAAAAGAGGAGGAAAACTAGAGATAGAAGACGAGAGCAAAGAACTGAGGGGGAGAAGAAGGGAGACCAGAGAAGGATGAAGATGACAGGACAAAGATATAGCGGAAAGAAAGACGGAAGATAGAGATAGAGGAAAAAGGACCAGGAGAACCTTGAGAAGAACAATGAAAAGGAGGAAGAAAACTAGAGATAGAAGACATGAGAAATTTATATGACGTGGGGGGTCAGAGAAGGAGAAAGATGAGAGGAGAAAGATATAGTGGAAAGATAGAAGATGGAGGAGAAAGAACCAGGAGAACCATGACAGGAGAAGACCAAAGAAGAGGAGGAAAAGTAGAGATAGAAGAGAAGAAAAGAGGGAAATTGGGGGGGAATGAAGTGGGGAGACCAGAGAAGGAGAAAGTAGCATTAAAAAGACCAGTGGAGAGGAAAAGAGGAGGCACAAAAGAAAGGAACAAAAAAAAATAAGTTGAGAAAATGAGAGAAAAGGAAAAGAAGAGCAGAGGAAAGATGAGAGAAAGTGAAGAGAGGATGAAAAAGAGATAGAAAAGAAAGAAACTATGAGACCAGAAAAAAAGAGAGTATTGCCTTTTGTTGATTTGTTGGCATCATTTGCTTTTTGCCCTGGTCATTATAGAGATATTCTTAGGCAGATGCTCAGTAAGCCTTGTGCTGTCGCAGCAACATTATAGCAATATAGAAGAAAATGGCAGTACTTACCTGCAGGGAACATCCAGGATTACAGGAGAGAAGCGGATCCACACCGGAAAAAAAGAAGGAGATAGACACTGGTAAAGGACCATTCATAAAGTTAGGATTTACTGTAGGATCAATGCTGTGTATCTGTGTGTATGTGTGTGTCTGTCTGTGTGTATGTGTAAGTGTGTGTCTGTGCACATTGGAAAGTTCATTCATAGAGCCAGATGCAATGACTTCACACAGCAAAGACATAGTAAATAAAATGTTGGTCTGATATATGAAGTGCACTTAGTCTGATCCTCTGTAAACAGAGTTAAGGGTGAAGAAGTGTGTGTGTGTATGTGTGCATAGCTTCAGCAGCTTGAGCGTATATACGTGAGTGTTTATATGTATCGTGCTTGTATTGCGCATGTGTATGTGTATATGTATATGTATGTGTGTTTGTCTGTGAAGTTGTGCTTGTGTGTGTGTATAGCAATCACAGCTATAAATACAGTGCACAAATTTCCCCACTAACAGGGAAACCAGACAAAGGGTCATAAGTGGGGAACAAATTGTGTTCTCCTACCAATTGTGAAAAAATGGTATGCCATGACATGCAGGGGATTTGCAAGGATGACAAGGGTAGAGGAAATTGATGGAAAAATAGAGAGTATGATTTATACCCCCCCCAAAAAAAAGCTAGTCGTGACGAATATAACAAGAAAGACAACAGAAGAAGAAACACAAAACGAGATTCTTAAATCAAAAGAAAAAAGTATTCACCATCAGAAGTATTCACAGTAACACTTTTTACAGAACTGTGAAAAGAGACTTTACACAGCATTTGTGTGACCATTAACAAAGCAAACCAGATGCTGAATGAAAACACAGGCATTTTAAGCCGTACTCCCCACCCTGTCCTAATTGGAGCATACCAATATAAAAGTCATCACAGGAGGAGAACATAAAGGACGCCTAAAAAATACCCTTATCCATTTGCACATCAACAATACAGTTTATTCTCCTGACACAGGAAACAGTAAAGTCTCAAACAATGGAAACATTGGTACATAAAATCCTTGTAGGCGCAAATTAATCATAACTGGGCGCTACCATTGCTACGCCTGTGCACGAGCGTGGCTCTGGAACGCGCCTCACGTTCTGCCCTCGGTTCAATAGCCCTGCAGTGGTGGTAGTGCGTGCTCCCTTTGCCACCACAGAACTACGACCAGGTAAAATTAATGTTTAACGGTCTGTTATGCGTTTTGGCCCTGCATGTTCACTATTTCAGCAATAAATGAAACTCTGTTTGAAATACCAGGTGTGGTTGTTTTCTGTATCATGCTAGAGTTTTAGCCAAGTGTGTTTATACTGTAGCTTGCAAACAATGCTTCGTGTTAGTGCTTGCACTGGCCAACAGTGGTGTTTAAAAACTCACGTGGTGATGTTAGTAGCATGTTAAAAGCAGTATGATGTCCTTGTACTTTTCCACCATAGTCATTTCGACGTTAAAAACAGTTGTGCTTCGTCATACAAGCAGTTGTATGAGGCAAACGTAGTCCAAATATTTTCAAAGGCAGCCGCCATGGCAGCGTTAAAATCACGTGGTGTGGTGACGCTGAGTCACATCACCACACTGATTTAAGAGTGTTTTTCTTCGTTATTTTGTTACTGATAAAACAAAAAGCGCCAAAACATTGCTTTACTAACAGGTTAGGATTAAAGATGTGTTTGGCCTCGGCACCGTTTAGTATTCTTTAATGGCAGTCAATGAGAGTACCCAATGAAGATATAAATTTAAACTTTGTGTGTGCGCTCAAAAATAATGGAGCCGGTACCGATTCACCATTATGACCTAAGGCTCTGAAGAGCCATTTCTAATGTGAAGAACCTTTCACATAATGTAATGGTTCAACACAAGAGTTTTGACACTCCATGGAAGCAGTCCGAGATTTAAAGAACCATTTAAAGACATTTATTTTTTAGTGTGTGTGCTATATTATATTGCATGTGCACATTTACCTCATATGCATAAATGTCTCCTTTGGTGACATTATATACTATACCCAGTTTGTCCATGCGACAACAAACCATCCTTGTATCCTTGTATAATCACTGTTGGTCTTCTAGAAAGAAAGGTGTGTGTGTGTGTGTGTGTAAGAAAGATTGGGAGTAGTGTTGTCGCTGCGTAATGGAATCTCTAAGGCCTCCTGTCTGGCTCCTGATGGCCCTAACTCTTCCATTCTCCAACTGGGTCTGCTCCTGTGCACACAATCACTCACACTCATGCACACACACACAAACAACTGTGGATTATTTCGTGCACACATTCAAACCTGCGTTTTCCACATGCACGCACACATCTTTCCCCCTTTATTTCTAAAACACTAACAGTCACTATTTCATCAAAGGTGTCACTATTTATGCATATCCTTTGAGATAAATGAAGCATCTCCTATGAGATACTGTAAATATGCATCTCTACTATAAAATAAATATGCATGTATTATAATGTACAGCCTCTACACTCGAAAACCGTTCAGTCCTTCACAGTGACAAGGGAACCCAAATTACTGTCACTAGATTGTACAGCATTAGTCACTCTGATAGTTGACAGTAATAGAACCTTTTTGCAGTCCAAACACGAGGACCGCTCCAAGAGTCAAAAGCATCCTTAGAAAACATTTAAAGGCCAGTTTGACAGAGTCCGGCTGCGAAGCACTCCAAAGAGACAGCGCGCGAGCGTGGCAGTGCTGTATCGGCCAGTCAGTTTAGTCTAGCGAAATGCCTTCTGTCAGGGGCCGCACTCCAACATGTCACTGGAGTTTATCACAAAAGGAGCAAATGAAGCACGGCTCCCTTAGTGCCCCTGATCAATGTCCAATAAATCAGCCACTCTTTACAGGCTCCACCGTGTCACCATGGAGTGTCAGGGAGAGAACAGAGAAAGGGAGAGGGAGAGACTGAGAGAAAGTGAGTGAAAAAGAAAGAAAACAGTGAGAGAGATGGAAGAGATAGAGATGGAACAGAGAGAGAGAGGGAGAGTGAAAAAGAAAACGGTGAGGGAAAGATGGAACAGCAAGAGAGATATATAAGAAAGGGAGCAAAAAGATGGAAAGCACTGAGAGAGAGATGTAAGGGAGAGAGAGAGGGGAAGAGAAAAGTAGGGACTACTCCAGAAATGAGGAAACTAATAGAAAATATGCCAACATTTCAAAGTGCATATTGTGATAAGACTGAGGCAGCAAGAAAGGAACAGAGGACTGACTGACTGAAGGCATGACAGAGTGTGAATGCTGCTCTAGCACCTGCCATGCTAATAACACCTGTGTGAATGTGAGCGATCGTGAAAGACAGAGAGGGAGAGAAAGACTGTATAATGGAGTCAATCAGGTGAAAAGGTGAAAAAGAGAGAGAGAGAACATACCATTATGATGGAGAATAGAGAAAGAGGGAGAGTGAGAGGTAGAGAGAAAGAGAGAGAGACGTTTGACTTTTAAAAACCACACAAGGCAAACCAGACACAATTAGTTGCCAGGTACAGAAATTTCTAATAAATTGTTAAATAGCACCTTTCCATTTCTGAGTGAGAGAGAGGGGGAAAGAAAGAGAGAGAAACAAAGAGAGAGGGAGGGAGAGAGAGAGTTCCAGAAAAGACACATAGGCCACAGGTGGGCCAATAAAGGACTGCTTGGTGCTCATTTTCTTCCTGACAGCTACTAAAGGGGGAGTGCACTTACTAACTCTTAGCTGTCAATCACTGAGACAAAACTGATCTCTCCATGGGGGAAAAAACATAAAGAAAAATGCCATTACGGTAATGGGACAGCTGACAACTCATCTGGCAGATCATCTCCTTTAGCTGGGGATCAGAGTTTCAGTCACACACCTCACCTCTCTCATCGAGTCATCGTAGCTGTTATAAGTTACCCAGAATGCAGATGCATATTTTAAAAGCACAGAACTAGTCACTGACAATCTCAAGACTGATCTGGTTTCTCAAGAGCCTTTGATCTGCATGAGATCTGCATGAGATCTGCATGAGTCATGCATCTTGCTTTATTAAACTGTTAGCCAGTGCTAAATGTCTTATTATGACTGTAACACACATGAGAGCACACAGAAGATACAGAGATGTCACCATTAAGATCAGAGGCAGACAAAGCGGATTGAGAAAGTAAAAGTCCTGCTGTGTATTCCTTCTGCCTATGCTCCCAGCACAGGTGATTTCACTAATTATCTCATCTACCCAGAATCAGCTGGTTCAGCGAATTGGCTGCAACAAATATGTGGCAGGACTTTTACTTTCTGAACACGGGATGTCTGCCTCTGATAAAAATACATATGTGAATACCGATGTACGTTTTATTACATGGCCAAAGTGATGCAGAAGGTTTCATTGAAATGAGTGGGATAAATATGGGGGCTTACAAGTAAGTTTGGAATAAGTAGTACACCTCCTAAATGAAAAACCATATGGCAAAACCCTCACAAAAATAGGACTTTTCTACTAGAAGGTTTGCTGCTTACTTTGAGTCTATCCATGAAACAGGGCTGTGATCGTTTTGAAAAAAAAAAAGAACTATTATATGGAATGACTGTAAATATATTACTATCTAAAAATCATCTCACAGAGGACCTCCCTATTTGTGGAATTCAGGTGCTTGGTGCCCTTCCTGTACAGACAATCTGTATATATTTTGCAAAGCATCCCTGCTGCCATGTCAAGCCACTTCCACCTTTCCCAATCCGATAAAAAAAAACACCATAGAGCACTAAACACCAGTCATCAAAGGGCAACCAGTTGAAACAAGGAGAATGCCCTTCATTCAAGGGACCAGCCCATTCAAACACAAAAGCACACAGCACCGATGCATTAGGAAAGCACAATGATACAGGGCTAACAATAGGCTGCAGTGGAGCAGGTTGTAAGAGCAGGGTTTTACAGGCCTACGGCGGAGCTTCCAAGGGGGGCATAATGAACTCAGATGTCTCACCATGCTTCCACTGAGAAGGGCAAGGCCAGAGGCAGAGTGGCCCTGTTGACATTAGTTTGATAGGCCACAGGGATTACTGTAATGGCACTCTAATGTTAGTATGTCTGTGTCTGTGTGTGTTTGAGAGAGTATTTGCATGCGCGCATACCTGCGTTCATACAATTGATGAATTAAGTGATTCATACTTGTATTAATGCAATTGATGGTAGGGATTCGAAAAGGCCTCTATCATTTTGTTTGTCTACATGTGCATGTGTGTTAGTGAGTTTGCATCTGTCTATGTGTACATGTGGGCGAGTATGTGTGTATGTGTGTGTGTTTGTGAGTGTCTGAGTGTGTGTGTGTATGTGTGTGTGTTAGTGTCTGACTGTGTGTGGGTGTGTGTGTTTGTGTCTGAGTATGTGTGTGTGCATGGGTGTGTTTGTGTCTGAGTATGTGTGTGTGTCTGAGTATGTGTGTGTGTGTGTGTGTCATTGTGTACATGTTTGCATATCCGTGTCTGCACGCATATGCTGATCGCTCTGTTCGCTCAGTGATTTGATAAGACAGTGGAATTAACTGCTCCGCCGACTGTTGACTCAGCTGAGAGCAGCAATAATAGTGTTGATTCCAAGATCTCATTGCCACTTTTATATGAGAGGGTCATCCCAAGAGCTTAGCTCAGCACTCTTCCACCAAACTCTCTCTTCCTCTCACATGCAAACACAAACATAAACACAGACTTCATTACTCCTCTTTCTTTCTCTTTCTATCTCTCTGTCTCGCTCCCTTTCTCTCTCTCTCCCTCTCTTACATTTCATTGCCAGACGTATGCAGTTTATGACTGTGTTTGTAACAAATACAGTTTAAAATGTGACAGGTCATTCTACAGGTAACTCTATTCAGTCCTCCTCTCTCTCTTTCTCTCTCTGTCTTTCTCTCCCTTTCTCTCTTTCTCTCTCTCTCTCTCTCTCACACACACACACACAGACACACACACACACACCCCCAACTCTGCTCTTTCTTCATTTTCTGGGGTTTTCTCTGTGTGTGGCTGTTTTGTGGAAAGCGCTGAATCGCCACAGTAAATTAATTGATGAATCTAAACTGTGCTCGCCGGGCCGCTGTTTCCACAGATCGGAGCCGGAGGCTAATTGGTCCATCAGCAGATTCTGCCTGCAGTATATCTCCTCAGGCCAGAGAGAGAGAGAGAGAGAGAGAGAGAGAGAGAGAGAGAGAGAGAGAGAGAGAGAGAGAGAGAGAGAGAGAGAGAGAGAGAGAGAGAGAGAGAGAGAGAGAGAGAGAGAGAGAGAGAGAGAGAGACAGAGAGAGACAGAGAGAGACAGAGAAAGAGAGAAAGGCCTGGGCAGAGCCGGTGAATCACACACACACACACACAGCTTGGCTGTGAAGTAAAGCACTGGCAACTTCATGCAACTAGAAGGGGGAGGAGGTGAAGATGGTGTGTGTGTGCGTGTGCGTGTGTGTGTGTGTGTGCGTGTGTGTGTGTGTGTGTGTGTGTTGTGAGTGTCTGACTGGGATCACGTATATTCTGTGTGTTAAGTTACATCAGTCAGAACTGTTGAGCCGCTAATTTGTCGTACAATAACACCCAAGTCATGATCACAAATCATTGAACTCCAAGTTCAGAGAAAGCTGTGCTGTGAGTTTCAGCGCAGTAACATCGGATGGGGATGTGGGAGGTATCAGGCCTATTTGTGGAAGAAGAACGGCAAGCAAGATGTTTGATGACATTTCTTTCATAATCCCCAATCTCTCCATATGTATCTGTTAGAGGCAGTACATGGCTATTTACGACAGCAGGCAAGCACATTTCTAAGAAATACTTCCACTATTATAAACCAACTGTACGAAGCACCGTGTCATTGTAAATGTGAGCAAAAGCAATTTTTTTAGGAGAGTTATGTCTCTTTGAACCTTAGTTCCTAACACAATCTCTTTTAGTGGCATTAACGATGTCACGTAAATTACCAATAGTGTACAATAAGTTAACATGTAATTAACAGGTAAAATGTAAATATTAGGGGAATCATGAAGAAAATGGTGATAAGACTCTGTACATTTTGTAGCTTCACATGCTGTTCTTTCCATGATCATTCATATCCCATTTGTGTCCACAAATCCAGCATAGTGTTAGTTCTGGCAGGCCACAGACTCAAGCTAACCTGTCAGCTGGTGGCCCACCTGAGCTCAGCTGACCAAATTACCTGGTTGATCAGCTGACTATTTCCTGATGCCCTGTTGGCTGACATGCCACCGGGCGCTGCTATCTAAACTGTTTGAGAACATGGCTGGCTAAAGTGGTCCTGATATAACTGTGACTGTCCATTGCAGAGGTGGAGATTCCCGCTTCAGGAAGTAAAAAACCCTGCCATATTTCATCCAACCATTTATGAACCAGCTGGTCCCAGTGAGCACACACAACATCAGGCAAGAAGATCAACTAATTTGTGAAATCCCGTTTATTGCGTGCATAGGCAGAAAGAATACAAGGATTACATGGATCCTGGAGCCAGGATCTCCATGTCTGTCTGTCCACAGTCCTGGTGATGTCCCTGAGCTACTCATAGAACTGCTGCTGGAGATGACGTGTCTGTCCCCCCTCTGCCCTCTTCGCCTCTGTTCCCTTACCGCCAGCTGACTCTTGGTGCCTGTGTGGTTTACGAGGGACAGGGCACAGGGTAGGTGACAACCTGACCTCTGCCCTTTGACCCTCACAACCCCCACCCACCCTCTACTTGCCAGCTTCCTGTCCCTAGCCCACATTGGCCGAGCTCTGATCCCCCGCCCCCTCCCTACTTTTACAGTAAAGCACTTCCTGCATCTGGAAGGCATTCCCCATGCTGGAGCACTACCATCAAACCCGGAGACCCAGGGGACCTCTTCTACCCCTCACGCTACCTCTCTTGGCTGGGCTAGAACACCACCGTGGCCCCCCTACTACTTCCAGCCCTTACCCCACTGCACAGCCGGGTCTGCTTCCCTCCCTGCTCTCCCATGCTCCACGGGGGCTACCTGGGTGGTGGAAAGCCCAGTAAAACAACCAGAAGAAACATGATCTGGGCCGGTTCAAAGGCTAGCCTGGGTCAGGGTAGTCCGCATTAAACGCAGGTGTGCAAGACAGAGCGCTGAGAAGCTAAAATAGGGGGAAAAAAGCCAGAATCTTAGCTGTGAGAGCTTGCCATGAGAACCAGTGATAGTACATAAACCACATACACTCAGGTATGCTTTTTATGCTTACTACTTCAAGTCACATGAGTTTAATTTATTGCTCAGTAGCATATGCGCCGATGCAGACTGAATGCATTAAGTAGATACAATAAGGGTACTGCGTCTGGGTTATGGGTGTTATGGGGAAATTCACCCTTTCCATGTGCGTTGTGCTTGCGTGTGAAACGGCAACATAATCAGAGCAATTATGTGCTCTCACTTCGCAGTGCGGTGAAAGGGTTACAAGCCTGGTTAGCCGTTGCCATGGAACTAGGTGTTCCGATGGTGTCTGTGGCTAAGGGGGCAAGACAGGATGTGGTTGATAGGGCTGTCAGCTTGATCGCTCTTTACAGACAACACCCAGCCATGTAGTTAAAGGCAACTCAGGAGATGTTTGCTTGTTTTTATTCTTCACCAAATGTATCTGTGTACAAGACAATTCTCCAAGACTATCAGGGTCAGTTCCAGATAAGATTCAGGTTTTAGGTGTCCATTTGCTTACCACCATCTACTCGGGGGAGGGGAGGGGTGCATGGCTTCAAACCATAACAAATTTCACCACCAATTGAAGGCTTTGAAGTAATCTAGAGCCAGACGCATCAGACCACTTAATTTCCCCTAAACGTAAACATCCGTTTACCAGAGCCCCCCCTTGAACTCCCCTGGCAGTCACATGCCATCTGCCTTGAGTGTGCTGGCTCACTAGCAGAATGTGGATGCAGGGATTAGCGATGCCGGGCAATGACGGAATTGGCAAACATCTGTCCGGCAAAGGGCTCTCTCTCCAATTCTGGGAGTGAGGTAGCACGGCGACGGCCAGCTAAACGGATTACACTTGGCCCGCACCACACCGCCCATCTCCCCGGCCAGAAAACCAGAGAGGCAGGCCCCTCTTGGCAATTACCAAACACTCCAGCTCTTCCCAGACAGCGTGGCAGTGCTCCAGCACAATGCCAGGTGGGCAATGCTAATGCAGCTGCCATGCTCCAGGACATCATAGTGTCTAACAAGCCCTCATTAATCCAAAGCTACTTGCAGTAGGCCACAGGTAAATGAGAGATCTGTTTTGATTAGCAAGTGCTTTCTCCTAAGGGAAAAGGAATGGAAGCATTGACCCTCTGTCTCACCAGTTCTCGTCTTGATTCAGAGGCTATTAGGAACACAGGATCATGCATTTTTTTTTAGAGCCCCAGATCATGAATGCGACAAATAAGTGTCATTGTTCAACCTTGGTTGGTGTGCTGTTATTCATAACGGCAGAAAGGGATGAGTGTGCATGTATTGCAGAGATCTTGAAGCTAGCCCTGCAATGTTACTTAAGGCTTACAGACCATTAGCTCTGTCCCCTCACAGGACTTTTAAACTTTCTTTTTTTTTTTTTTTTTTTTTAGAAAAGTTGCAGTGGCAAATTCCCTAATGAACATTGCAAAGTATAAAACTCTACAGCATTTTAACTGCTTTGTCAAGTGTCTTTTTGCGCTATAAACACTTAATGAGGTAGTTTCCACGACAAGGAATCTTTTTTGTCTTTGTTTTGTGTTCTGCCCCCTTACTCACTTTTCTATTTTAGTCTTTACAGGGTCGGCACTCAAGCCTAACCCTTGTCTGAACTCGAAATAACCTGCTGTGCGGACTGCAAAAGGGATAAACGCCTTCGCTTTCGTCTTGTCAACACGGTTGTTTGTTTTGTGGGAGTCTGCAAACCGGGCCCCCATTAAATTTTCACTAGCAGCTCGGTGTGGAACGGGGGTGGGTGATGGTGGGGGGGTGGGTGTGAAGGGGTGGTTGGGGTGGTTGGTGTGGTGGTGGGGGGGGGTTGCACACCACTGCAACAGGAAATCAGGTGGTGGTATACTGTGTGCAGTTGGTCTTTTTTTGGCCGGTATGTAATGGCTTGTTTACAACCAGGTGTGTTGGGACGGACGCACATGAGAACATCTTTATCGGCAGTATCTCTGGCTTCTCTCTCTCTCTTTCTCTCTTTTTCTCTCTCTCTATCTCTGTCCATCTCTGTCTGTCTTTCTCTGTGTCTCTCTTTCTGTCTGTCTTCTCTCTCACCATCTCTCTGTCTGTCTGTCTCTTTCTGTTTGGCCTATCTCTCTCTTCTCTCTCTCTTGCTCTCCCTGTCTCTTGCTCTCTCTTTCTTTCTCTCTTTCTCTCCTTTCTCTCTCTGTCTCTCTTTCTGTCTGTCTTCTCTTTCTCTCCTCTCTCTCTCTGTCTCTCTTTCTGTCTTTCTCTCTCTCTGCCTCAGGCCCTCACATGATGTTTATTGCTTCCTATTAACTTGACACTGGGAGGTTTGAGGCCTTTGTTAAGCCTCTGTCGCAGTAAACCACTTAGCCTGGCTTGTTTTTGTGTGGTAATGTGTTGACATGGGCTTTGCATGAGAAGACAACTAGTTTAGAGCAAATTTTAGGACACTCCCTTAATGACAGCAACTGTAGCATTTATGTTTTGTTCCAAATGAAGATAGAAAAACCTCAAATAAAGCGAGGAATTTGTAAATGTTTTCCACTCTGCACCAAAGCAGAGATTATGAGCTCTGAAACGACTCCCACCTGTGCACAAGGCTACGTCTTTGCATATCAGAGAGGAGTCCAAGAACTCAGAGTTACACCTCTGACATGGTGTGTGCGTGCGTGCGTGCGTGCGTTCGTGCGTGCATCAGTTTGTGTGTTTGTAGGCACTATGAGAACTCTGAGTTACACCTTTGACCATGTGTTTATGTGTGTGTGTGTGTGTGTGTGTGTGTGTGTGTGCGTGCGCGCGCGCACGTGTGTGTGTGTGTGTGTGTGCATTCGTGTATGTGAGCGTGTGTGTATGTGTGTGCAAGCATTTATGTGAGGGAAAACTCTTATCCTCCTCCTTCTCCTCCTCTTCTTCTAGGCCTTTCTTTCCTTTGGGCTGGGCTGTCTCAGTCAATCCCATGGTACATCAGCTCAGAAACCACTCATCACACTACAAGAGCATGGCATGCCCAGACAGCTTCGTCATTTTACAGGGTCACCAAGCACATGATTACAACACTGGGAACATACACACACCCAAAAACACACACATGTAAACACGCTCATGAATTCTCCTGTTTTCCTCCCACCACGAACATGGTCTTGGCTAGACAACCACTGCCGCTCCTCCTGTCTTAGGGAAACCATGGATAATCTGTTACATAAAAATGTTGGCGGATGGACAGACAGACAGACACACACACACACACACACACATACACACACACTAGATTTGGTGGGTGGACACATAGATGGATAGATGACAGATATATAGACAGGTAGACAAACAGTCCAGACATCTTACAAACATCCACTGCGCCTATTTCAGAGGTCAACAATATCTCTTTTTCTGTCTGTCTGGAAATGTTGTACATTGGAGCAAGAGGGGAAAGTGGTGGACCTGATTGTTTAAAACTCTAGTTGAGTCAAGGGTTTCAGCAGAATTCCACTTTCTTGGCTGTAACACATTATGATGTGAACTGGTGACAATGTTACAATAAATGAGTGTTAAATCTCAAATCTCTCTCTCTCTCTCTTTCTCTTTCTTTCTGTCTTTGTCTGCTTCTTTCTGGTCTCACTCTTCCAATGTTCTATCACATGTCTTTTTCTCTCTCTCTGTTCCCTTTTTTTCTCTCAAAATTGAGGCCAGTCTTTCTTTCAAATCTACAAAGTTATCACCTTTGTATAAACCTCAAATGCTTCAAGTCATTCAGTTAAATTAAAGGAGGGCTAGAGAAATCTCTTAGTAGTGATGGTGGTAGTTGCAGTGGTAGTGGTAGAGTGCGCGTCTGTAAGTGTGTGTGTGTGTGTGCGTGTGTGTGTGTGCGTGTGTGTGTGTGCATATGTGTGTTTGCGTGTGTGTTCACTGGGTGGGTTTTCTTATGAAGTAAGTCTACAGTGACTATAATTCCAGTTAAGCTGTGGATCACATTAGGTTATCAAGACAGTTGGTTGTGTCATACATTAGGTATGTACTGTATGTCTGTTTATGGTGGTGCTTGTCTGTACCATCCTACTATTTCATCAGAGTCAAAGCCTGTGAAACTTCTTTGGAAAATAACATTTTGGTCAGAGCAAAGCTTAGTGTTCTAATGTGTACAGTATGTGATTGATCTCCTACTGATGTTTTGATCTGCCTGTGCATTCTCTGTTCACTGTTTCATCCACCATTATTTCCTGAGCCCCACAACCATATGTGTGTGTGTGTGTGTGTGTGTGTGTGTGTGTGTGTGTGTGTGTGTGTGTGTGTGTGTGTGTGTGTGTGCGCGTGTGTGTGTGCGTTCTGGGTCTGTGTGTGTGTCTGTGTGTGCATATGTGTGTGTGTGTGTGTGTGTGTGAGAGTGTGTGTGTGTGTGTGTGGTGTGTGTGTGTGTGTGTGCTGTACTATATGTGTACTCCATACATATGAAGGCACCTAATCGCCTCTTGTCACCCCCTGCACCATCCCCCATTTGCCAGCCTGTCATTCCCACAATTAAGAGGTAATCACCTCCAACGAGCTACTCTGGGGGTCAGGCCTGCTCCTCTACAGCCCCCATCCGATCCGCCCTCCCCTGGCAGGGGCCAGCACCAGGTCCTCCTGTGGGGGTGGTGGTGTGGAGATGGTGGTGTGGAGGTGGGGGCAGTAGAGGGAGAGAGATACGCGGCTTGAGACTGCCTCTCTCTGACAGGGGGGTTATTTTAGCCGTGCGAGCGGCCAGCGAGTATTACAGCTGACATCACTCTCAGTCCAGGGGTGTGGGTGTGTGTGTGTGTGTGTGGGGGTGTGTGGGGGGGTGTAGGACGGGAAAGAGAACGTGGACGGGAAAGGGGAAAGGAAAAGGGAAAGAAGTAGTGAGCTGAAAAAGAAAAAAGAAAAAGCATAAAAAAAAGAAAAACAAAACTCTGAACACAGGTGCGTGCCTGTGTGCATGGATGAGCAATTCCCCTGACAAACAGCAGCCCCCTGTGCCAGGGCTTGAGTGAATCGGCACTGATCCGCTGTTTTAACAGGACCGGGGAAAGAAAAGAACAACTCCAGGAGGGCCCTTTCGTTTAACACTTAAGCGTTCATTCCAATAAAGAAGAAGAACACGAATAAGAAGAAGAAGAAGAAGAAGAAGAAGAAGAAGAAAAAAAGAAGAACAATAATAATAATAATAATAATAATAAGAAGAAGAAACGTCTCGTCCATCCAGTGTGTCTGTCCAAATACACGGACATGGTAAAGTTGAAGGTAACGTCAGTGTCCCATCACATGGTGCGTAAAATCAGCCGTAATATAATTAGCTACTGGGAATGTTAATAACGGATAACAATTTATAGCGCAGCTTTCCTCCCCTGGCTTTGGCAACGCCACAGCTATGCCAGCAATGCATAACTTTCTACTTTCCGATCGTGACGAAGCCGTCAGACACAGCTGCTCGCGGCACTCAAGGCCAAGCCGTGCGGTCGACCGGACCCCCCTACACACACATTACACACACACACACACACACACACACACATACACACACAACATGTCGGGAACAAGGAGGACAGGAACTGACACAAACACGTGCACAGACACACACACACTCACACACACACGCATACATACACACACACACGCACACACACACACACGCACACACACACACACACACACACACACACACACACACACACACACACACACACAGACATACAGAAAACCAACAGAACACACAAAACACTTTCCACATATATGTTCATGTATGTTCACACACAAAGAAACACAACTACACACACACACGAATATTATCTTCGTCCTGTAAATTGTAAATGCTATTTTTAGCTCCAACCATTCTAATGACACATTCATAAATTCAGGGAAGCGTGCTGGGATTGTCCCTCCATGTAATTTATCACATAGAAACTAAATAAACCACACAATGATACAGTGACACAGTCACAAATCAAACTACCATGCACAAATACTAATGAACATACAGTACACATATAGATAAATGCACACACACATACTCTAAAAAGTGCACAGTGGAACAAAACACAGTCAGATACACACAAAACACAGGTTACACACACACATACCTTCAAACACAAATACACACACAGGAGCACGCAAGGACACACACACACACACACACACACACACACACATACACACACACACACACATACACACACAGACAGACACACACACACACACACACACACACACACACACAACACCCTCCACGCACACACACACATAAACACACACTCTCCAACTGACATAAAAGAATTTTTGCCTTTCTGTGCCAAGGAGAAAGACAAATGGAGCAAGCCAAAGCTAAATTATGCAACATGTATGAATGCTGACGAATCACATGAATCTTTTTCGCAAAAAGAATCTGACAAAACCTCGCAATTAGGGGTCAGATTACGGGGACTGGGTGGGGGGTGAGAGTGGTAGTTGGGGGGTGGGGCATGGTGGTGGGGTGGGGGGGCAGAGCGTGGAGAAAAGCAGTTAATTGCTTTTTAATATTTTATGCTTCGTCCCTGACAGAACTAGCCCTCAAAAACTATTTCCTCTTCCCATGCATAGTGGAAGGCATTACAGTGTGAAATATACAAACACAGACAGAGTCACACAATGTCACACCCCAAGGACCTCCATCCACCTTCTTGTAAGTCGCTTCGGATAAAAGCGTCTGCTAAGTGTAATTTAATTTAATGTAATGTAATGTAACCCTAAATAGTCTTTAGGTCACTTAAACTGTTTAAATTTGACTAGCCTAAAATATCTGCAGTGTGGTGTGTTTTTAAGGGGGGTTAACAGAGGACAGCCAAGCCAGAAACGTCCTGTTGAGGGTGGTCCGCTTGGGTTAGGTGGTTCAGGTCGAGGGATATGTTACACATTTTTTGGAACATACAGTTACGTATGAAGTAAGACACACTGCACAAATATATGCATTACATGTACAACTCTCTCCAATATACATATACAATTTGTACCACACACTTAGTACAGTATGTATGCACACACGCACACACACACACACACACACACACACACACACACACACACACACACACACTGACAGGTGGTTCTCGTGAGGCTTTGTTAGAGACAACGAGGAGTACTCATCCTTTCAACAGCCATTACATTCACATTCATATCTCTGTCCTCCTTTCTTCCTGTCTCTTTCTTTCACTATCTCTCTCTCTCACTCACTCCATCTTTATCTCTTTCCATCTCTCTCTCTCTCTCTCTCTCTCTGTCTCTCCCTTCCAGCGGTCTCTAAATCAATCATGGGGATGATATTAAACACAGTCTGCTCATGCATTGCCTCGTCAACAACTTCCAATGATGAGAGAGAGATGGAAAGATGGAGAGAGGTACTGAGAGAAAAGCGGGAGGGAGAGTAGAGAGTAGAAAACAAAAAGGCCAGGGATGGATGAAGGGGAAAACTGGAAGAATAAAAGAGTGATGGGACGAGAGAGAGAGAGAGAGAGAGAGAGAGAGGTACTGAGAGAAAAGCAGGAGGGAGAGTAGAGAGAGTAGAAACAAAAAAGGCCAGGGATGGACGATGAAGGGAAAACTGGAAGAATAAAAGAGTGATGGGACGAGAGAGACAGAGAGAGAGAGAGCACCAACAGAGGGAGGGAGAGAGAGGGAAAGAGACACAGATAGAGAGGGAGACAGAGAAAAAGAGAGAAAGTGAGTGGGAGGCAGAGAGGGAGGAAGAGAAAGAGACAGAAAGAGGAAAAGAGACAGAGAGAAAGACACTGAGAAAAAGAGGGAGTAAGAGATACAGAAAGGGAGGGCCAGAATGAGAGTGTTAGAGAAAGACAGAGAGAGTAAAACAGAGACAGAGACAAAGAAAAAGAGAGAGTAAGAGATACAGAAAGGGAGGGATGGAGTAAGAGAGAGGGATAGTAAGAGAGAGAGAGAACAATAAGGAGAGGAAGAGAGGGTAGAGGGGCATGTGGGTGCTGCCCGCCTCACTCTCCAGCTCCAGCTGCCCCCTCTGCTGCACCCGCCTGAGCCCACTCATTAATCACTGTGTTCATTAGCTAATTAATCACCACACACCAGCGCAGACACACACACACACACACACACACACACACACACACACATACGAACACACACACATGAACACGAACACATGCACAGATAAGAATACATGCACACACTCACACACACACACACACACACACACACACACACACACACACACACACACACACACACAAACACACACACACATGCTGAGTTGTTACAGTATGTGTGTGGCAGTACATGGCTGTGTTTTATCTGTGTGTGTGTGTGTGTGTGTTTGTCTGTGTGTGTGTGTCTGTGTCTGTGTGTGTGTCTGTGTTTGTATCTGTGTGTGCGTGCATGTATGCATGTGTCAGTGTGCGTGCATGTGTGTGCGCACGTATGCAAGTGTGTGTATGTGTGTGTGTGAGTGTGCGCAGGTGTGTGTGAGAGTGCATGTGTACTGTACTGCATGTATGAATGTCAGTGAAGGTGCATGTCATCACCCTCATCTGATTACACACAAAGACCCTCCTCCACACTGCCTGTGCCCAAACACACCAAACACTCACCCTTAGCAACCAAACAGCCGAGAGAGACACACCACAGACACACACACACACACACACACACACACACACACACACACACACACACACCGAGTATCATTTCATTTCCTCACTCTTTAGTAGGACAGGATGTTTACAAAAGAGTACACGGACCAGAATTAATACTGTCTGGGAAGGACACTAGGAAGGACAGTGAATTCCATACCATATAGGCAGCACCACCCAGCCCAGCCCAGTGCAGGCCAGTACACACCTGCCACTGAAGCACTTGTTTTGTACACTACATAGGATACATCCTCTGCATCTGATGATTGGTGTGACGAGAGAGGGAGAGATAGAGAGGAAAACCCCTAGTCACACATGTACACACACACACACACATACACACATACACACATATGGATACATACAGGGTTAAATGTGGCTTTGCGTAGATGCGTTTGTAAATGCAATGAATCACCTGTCTGGTGTGTGTGTGTGTGTGTGTGTGTGTGTGTGGGGGGGGGGGGGGGTAAGGATGTCCTTACTAGCCACTGCTGAGCATTTGGGATTTACTGTAAGGCCCTCTGGGCTACGCTAGCTGGCTACCATGTATGACTAAATAGCTAGCGGTGAGTTAGCGGAAAGGAAAGTTTGCTTTGGACTGTTATGTAATGTGCTGGGAAAATGTGTCGGTGGGAGCACATTCCAACCGTGTACACACACACACGGTGAAAACACAAAAGATGAGGAGGAGAGTAAGTGTTAATGTGTGTATAGCTATGTTTTCATTTATGTGGTAGGAGGAGGGGTACATGTGGGTTTAACTGAGGGGGGTAGTGTGTGTGTGTGTGGGTGGGTCAAGAAGGCAGAGTGGCATTTGAATGTGTGCATGGTTGTGTGTGTGTGTGCGCACGTGCGTACATACGTGTGTGTGTGTGTGTGTGTGTGTGTGTGTGTGTGTGTGTTCTCCTCAGACATTGCACAGGCGGTATGTGACAGGCCGGTGGGTGATGGCCGCAGGGATGGGCGAGGAGCAGCGCTGGGCTTTGGGGGAGTGGGGGGGTGGGGGAGGGGGGGATTAGGCTGCTGACCGGCAGGCACTCTGGGACAGGACAGGGGCAGCCTGGAAAGCCCCCTAATGCCAGCTATTCACTGCCCCTAATCCCAGCCTGTGAGACCCACACAGGAGCCCCACCTCACCCCACCCCCCAGTCCCTGCGGCTCCCCCAAAGCTCTGGCTGGGGCTCTGGTGGAGGGGGGGTGGGGGTCTGGACCACCGTGGGACTGAAGGCCCCCCAGCTATGAGGAGATGTACAGACCAGCAAGGCTACCCTGTGTGAGAGGATGGAGCTGGCTGAGTCAACACGCATGAGGACTTGCGATGATACATAATGGTCTTTTCCTCTCCCCCTCCCTCCCTCCCTCCGTCCATATTTCCCATCATCTCTTTCTGGGTTTGTGACTCTGGGTCCTTCCCCTCCCTCTCTCTGTCTCTCTCTCTGTCTTTCTCTCCCCATATTCCTCATTCATTTCTCTCTTTCTGGGTCCATGACTCTGCCTCCCCCCACTCTCTCTTTCTCTCTGTCTTCCTCTCCTCCATATTCTCCATTCATTTCTCTTTCTGGGTCTGTAAGTCTGGATAACCCCCCCCCCCCCCCCCCCGTCATTCTCTCCCCATATTACCCATTCATTTCTCTCTTTCTGGGTCCGTGAGTCAGGGTCCTTAGCCCCCACCCCCCACATCCCCATCCCTCTCTCTGTCTTTCTCTCCCCATATTCCCCATTCATTTCTCTCTTTTTGGGTCTGTGAGTCTGGGTTCTCCCCATCTCTCTCTCCCTCTCTCTCTCCTTCTCTCCCTGCTAATGGGACACAGGGAGATTCTGTTAACGAGATCCATTACTCCCCCCAGTTCACATACACCACCCAGGGACAGCTGAAATTTGGCTATGTCAAGTATGACCGGCCCCCCCACCCTGCCTGCCCCCCTCGTCCCAGTTCTGAGATGGATGGATGGCCTTCAGTTGGGACTCCTTAACCCCCCCTCCCACCCCCCCCCATTTCATATTTGATGGCTATGTGTGTTTTGCAATTTCCTCCCAATTAGGCATCCTGTCTCTGGGGCTCTGCTCATTTTTTTTGTGCATTTTAGTCTATTATTAATTTACACACATAGCAATCCCTACTCTTTCTCTTTCTCTCACTCTTCTTACTTCTTCCTCCCTTTCTCTCTCTCTCTCTCTCTCTCTCTCTCTCTCTTCTCTATCTTTGCTTGGGAGTTTCTTCATCCATCCGTCAAGGTTGCTCAGACAGGCAGATCTGACTTGGAGCCCCCCCCCCCATCCCCCCCACCCACCCGACTGGCTTTCTTTTTTAAACGGTTTCCTTTTTTCCCCTCCATCACAGCGCCTGGGGAAGCCAGACAAACACCTCCAGCTCCGCCATTGCACAGAGCAGAAAATATGGGGCTATCACGATAACTCCGCCGCGCCGCCTCAGACACGGCTCCAGACACAGGGCGAGGGGGAAATGTGTGTATGAAGAAGTGTAAGTGTGTGTGTTTTTGTGTGTGTGTGCATGTGCATGTAGGTGTGTCTGTGTGTGTCTGTGTGTGCATAAGCCTGTGTGTGTGTGTTTGTATGTATGTATCTGTGTGTCTGTGTGTGAGCATGTGTATGTGTGTGCACACACACACGTGTGTATCTGTGTGTGTGAGAGAGAAAGAGAGAGAAGGATTTAGAGGAAAGATAAAGAGAGAGGAAGGCTCCATCAGCAGGTCCTTCTCACCAGGTCTCGTTCAATTTAGCGGACAAATAATATACAACCCAGGATCCATTACTGGGAGCTGGAGCTGGTGGTGCCCTGGTTCTGTTCCACTGCGTGCTGATGGAGAGGGTGTGAGTGGGGGCGTCAGTGATGGTGGTGGTGGTGGAGTAGGGGTGGTGTGGTGGGGTGGGGTTGCAGAGGTTGTGTGGGAGTCGTGGTGGGAAGTGGAGTGAAGGGGCTAGACGAAGGAGGAGGGCAAAAAGGTGCCACATGTTTGCCCACATATTTATCTGCGCCGTCTCGCCGTGGTGCCCCCGCGGACGGGGAGACATCGATGGTCTGCTAGTTTACGTCATAATAGCACAGAGAGAGTAAGGAGAGAGAGAGAGAGAGAGAGAGAGAGAGGGAGAGACAGAGGGACAGACAGACAGACGACAGAGAGAGACAGGGACAGAGAGAGTGCGTGTGCGCGAGTGCGTGTACGCGCGTGCATGCATGCGTGCGTGTGTCTGTCTGTCTGTCCGTGTGCATGTGTCTGTGTCTGTCTGTGCATGCATGTCTTTGTGTTTATTTTTTAGTGTGTGTGTGTGTGCGAGTTTGTAATTGTGTGCATGCATATTGTTAATCTTCAGGCATACATGCTTGTGTTTGTGTATGTGTGTGTGTCTGTGTGTGTGTGGGTCTGTCTGTGTGCATGTGTCTGTGTCTGTCTGTGCATGCATGTCTTTGTGTTTATTTGTTAGTGTGTGTGTTGTGTTGTGTGTGTGTTTGTGTGTGCAGGTGTGTGTGTGTGTCTGATTGCACTCCATCAAACCCACGTGAGGGCAATTGCTGTCAAACAGGGACACAAGTGCAGGGGGATTAGCGAGCCATTAGCGATGACAATCACACAATCAGGCCCAGGCCAGCCAGCCTCGCTCAGAATAGTAGCCTCCACATTGTGCCTCTAAATCCACATTAAACAGCTACCTCACTCGCCCTCCTGCGCCCATTAGCATCTGCTAGCTCCCGCCGCTACACCTCAGACCATCGTCACCCATCCACCTCCCTGTTTTCACCACCTAACAACCCCCCCCTTTACCTCCTAACCTAACTTAACCCCCCCCCCCCCACACACACACACACACAATCAGGCCTGACCAGTCGCGTTAAGAAGCCACTACATTGTGTGTCTAAATCCACATTAAACAGCCACCTCACTTGCCCTACTGCGCCCATTAGCTATTTCCCGCCACTACACCTCAGACCATCGACACCCACCTCCCTGTTTTCACCTTTTAACCCCCCCCAACATCCTGATGCACTTAGGCCTATTATGGCCTGCTATGTTATCCACTCCACCCAGTCAAATCAATAAAAGCCTATCTATTTCTGCCAGCTATGCCATCTTCACCTTTTCATAGTACACCTCTATAAAACGGACCTATTAATACTGGGCTCATCCTGCCCCAATGCTAATGTTTGCTATGCCTTCCCTGTGTTTGAACTTTGCACAAGCTTTTGTTGCAGAAGCTCTTAGTATTGTGTGTGTATTCTGAGGGCTCTATTGTAGGTAGTAGGACACACACACCCACACACACACACACACACACAAAAATAAGCCCTGGCCGGAGATATGGTGTGTCAATGGACATCATCCTGTTTACCCTGTGCAGGTCTTTCTCTGGTCATGTTGCCTTCCCCCCTGACCTTTCCCCCTGATATAGTGTTTTCACCACAGACAAGGTACCATATAATGGAGCATTATCCCACAGAACACAGATCCAGGGTCAGTCCGGGCCATCTTGCCACATATCACTGGTCTTTTCTACCATGGGGTTATTGATATGAAATGTTTAAATGCATGATGTATTTTAAAATTTCCTAAAATATGGTCTTATCTCAACTGCCATACTGTTCTTCTGAGCAAGTACAGTAAACAGACTCTGTAATAGGATATGCTGAGAGATATAATTTCACTGACATTTCACTACACAACTTACACTGTACAGTACTACAGTTTCCTATTTTTAAAGCAGTCCGATGTGTGTAAGCTGTGTAAGTTGTGAGTTTTTTCAATCATAGGTAAACACTAAAGATAGCGTCACTTATCTATGGGTTAGCAAAACTTCAGTTTGACTTGATCTCTGCTGCTACACAGACCTATCAGTGCGCCTAAGCCAAAGTTAAAAAAAGAAAAAAAAACAGAAACACGTGACGATAAAGAAAATGATGAGAGGATGACAGAGAAGGAGACGGTGAATGGGTGCAGACAGGAGAGGAAGAAACAGGATGATGGAGGAGAGAGAGAGAGATAGAGAGAGAGAAAGAGAGAGAGAGGGCAGCAAAATCAGCATGGCTGCTGAGCGGGATTTGGAGAGCTCAGAGAGGAAACCCTGGAATTTCCGTCCCCCCTCTCCACGGATAGCCAAAAAGAGAAAGAGTGAGGATGTGTGTGTGTATATCTGTGTGTGGTGTGTGTGTGCATATGTGTATGGGTTTGTGTGTGTGTGTGTAAATGTGTGTGTGTGTGTGTTTGTGCGTATGGGTGTGTGTGTGTGCGCGCGTGTGCACGTTTGCGCATGGATGTGTGTGTGTGGTATGTGTGGATGTGTGTGTGTTGTGTGTTGTGTGTATGTGTTTGCCTATGGATGTGTGTGTGTGTGTATGTGTGGGCTGCGTCACTGAATTTCCATAGGTCACTCTGCTCCAGCTAGCTGTCGGGCCAGTGCTGGCCCAGTGTCAGTGTGAGGCCGCCTATGCAGCTGCAGCAAAGCAGGAAACCACCAGTGTGTCTACTCACACACGCAACACTGCAGCTGACAAACCAAACTCACCTGCATGCATTCAACACACACACACACACACACAGACACACAAGGATACAAGAATATTTGATTTCCACACACGCATCATCATATATCAGTTATTTGTATCTGTTGTTAGCTTATGTCCTCATTTTTGTATGTCGCTTTGGATAAAAGCGTCTGCTAAGTGTAATGTATGTAATATGTTATTGTGGTATTGTGTATGAACATTGGCTTTGGCAACACTGTAATTGCACTTGCACTATACAAAGTCATGCTAATAAGCACTTAAAATTTCAATTGGAATTTGATATTTTATTGTCACATACATTGAGATACTGGATAAGGTAAGACATGCAGTGATATTGCTGTAGGGGTTAATAACAGGTAAAAAAAGTAAACAAATGGACAGTCTAGAGGGAGCAACCAGAAAGCAGCCCGAACACAGCTAGGTGCCATGGCAACCCATACATCACACCAGTCTTTTTTGGTGATATTTATGAGATAGATGCTTCATCAATTTATAATAGCTAGACAAATTAAAAAACAACAAATGACTAATGTTCCAAATGACTAATAGTAAGTCATTTTGTAGTGATACATTTTTCAACCAACCAACGTCCTCACCTATTCGGACAACGACCTTAACCTTAACTAACAACATCCCTGTACGAAACACACGCACACACACACACACACACACACACACACAATCACATGAGGGAAAATTCACATAAGAGGAAATTCACATACCATTTAAAAAGGCACACAAGAACACCCTAAAACTTTCTTCTTTTTTTCTGACAAACATATACACCCTTCTACCACCTTAACTAACAACATCCCTGTACGAAACACACGCACACACACACAGTCACATGAGAGAAAATTCACATAAGAGGAAATTCACATACCATTTAAAAAGGCACACAAGAACACCCTAAAACTTTCTTCTTTTTTTCTGACAAACATATACACCCTTCTACCACCTTAACTAACAACATCCCTGTACGAAACACACGCACACACACACACACACACACACACAGTCACATGAGAGAAAATTCACATAAGAGGAAATTCACATACCATTTAAAAAGGCACACAAGAACACCCTAAAACTTTCTTCTTTTTTTCTGACAAACATATACACCCTTCTACCACCTTAACTAACAACATCCCTGTACGAAACACACGCACACACACACACACACACACACACACACACACAATCACATGAGAGAAAATTCACATAAGAGGAAATTCACATACCATTAAAAAAGGCACACAAGAACACCCTAAAACTTTCTTCTTTTTTTCTGACAAACATATACACCCTTCTACCCTACCACACACACACTCACAAATCTGTGCAATAAAGTATAGATTTTTATGAGCCAGAGGTGACACACTGAGCACTGGGGCTGACATCAGGTGGTGATTGATTCTAGTAAGAATCAGTCAGGCTGAAAAGTACCTGCCATTACTCTAGAGGCACAATAATACACACACAGGCACACACGCATGCACACACACTATACACATGCGCACACACATTCACATACACACATACACACACACACGCACAAAAACACAAACACAGACATGCACGCACACGCACACACATATACACATACACGCACACACACACATATACGCATGCACACACACACACACACACACACATATACTCACATATGTACTCACATATGTGCACATGTACACACACACAAAATAGTATATTTGGACTATTGGGAGACTAAGCAAATGAGTCCTCTCTCAACCTTCATCATATACTCTCTCTCTCTCTCTCTCTCTCTCTCTCTCTCTCTCTCTCGCACACCCACACACACACCCACACACACACACACACACACACACACACACACACACACACACACACACACACACACACACACACACACAGTGACCTCTTCTGCTGACCCTATTTGGAGCGCATTAGAGACATGAATCCTCTCTCCGTTTCACTAATTCAAGCCTTCCTTCCATCAAATTACAATCATCAATCTTTCATGTCGAATCTGCAGTCTTGCAAACTGATTTTGCTCCATGTACTGGAAAAGTCACTGTAGCCTGAATGACAGCTTCCTAATCAGTCAGTCAACTGCATCTGACATGAGCCTGAGCCTAAGCCTGATCCATGACCAGGCCAGGCAGCAGCTGCACACTTGGTAATGGGCTCAGCTGAGACAGGCAACTGACCCCAGATCAGCACAAGGGATAGAGACACGCATGTCTCAAAAAACAGTTAGGAAGAGTGTTCTGTTTTAACAGTACATCATATATAAACATATTAAACCAGTTTAGTTCACTTGAAAGGTTGGGCAGCATTATACAGCTATTCAGACTATATCCACAAAAAAAGAGGATACAAGGACCAAGATTAGCTTTTTGGAATTCAGTCTGCTTGTCTTCTGCTATAGTAGTTTGCTATTCAAAGACTGCTACCTCCACTAGCCATTTGAATTGGCAGGCAGCCTTGCCTGTCCTGTTAAATAAGATAATGTTAGCTCCACATTTACTGATTTATGTTCACACTAACTATACTCTCTGCCATATACACGAAGGCTCGCAAGTGGGAGGCATCTTTATGTGCTTGCTTGGGGAAGCCAACAATGTGAAGGCTAGCAACTAGCAGCAAACAGAAATGATGCTTCTGGAGAGCGAGTAAAAGAGGCACAAAGGAGAGTAACCACTCCCACCATTACTCTCTGGGTCAGAGTGACATCACTGAGCAACCTGCAGGCCACTGACAAATGGACCCCCATCAGGGTTCATCAATGGGGGTTTTTATGTTCATCAGCGTTAAAGGGGGGCACACACACACACACACACACACACACAAGCTGTGACGCATAGAGTGGAAGAAGTAAGTGGGCCAGCTGTGCGAGCGAAAGGCAGAGTTAATACATTATTTGAGTGTTAGCGAGTGTGGGAATGTGAGATGTGTGTGTGTGTGCGTGTGTGTGCGTGTGTGTGTTTTAGCCAGGTGTAGCCATCATAACCCAAGCCCAAATCATACAGTCATCTCCAACTGAGATTACAGCAGTAAATCACAGCAAGCTGGGTGATAAACACGTTCTCACACACACTGACACACACGCACACACATACAGTACATACACACACACACATGCACACAGACAGACACAGACACATGCACGCACACACACACACAGATACACACGCACACATGCACACAGACACGCAGACACACACACACACACACACACACACACACACACACACACACACACACACACACACACACACACACACACACTCTTATTACACAGACATACATACGTCACACAGGCTATAAATGTTGAAGCATTTGAGAAGTAAATACGAACAGGATGACATAGAGTGGAAAAGAACAGCCCTGAGACCTGAATGAGAGAGAAGCTTATAAACTACCGTCTTGCATTAAGGTGGAGTGATAAAGGGTAGTACGGAGAGACACAAAACAGAAAGCGATAGAATGAAAGAGGGAGAGACAGACAGAGAGATACAGAGAGAAAAAAGAGAGAGAGAGAGAAGAAGAGAAAGAAAGAATGATTATAGTCAGCCGTGCTGTCATAACAGCAGCTAAATGTGGCAGGCTCCTATTACAGACTCTAATATGTCCGCTAATGAGCCATGGAAATAACAGCAGCTTACACTCATCCTTCCCACGCACTCCTTCTCTTTCTCTCCCCTCTTTTCACACTCACTCGTTCTGCAGACTTATGTGGGGGTGCGTGGGGGGTGGGGGGTGGGGTGGTCTGAGGTGGGAGACGTGGCCCAGAATGTTGACCCCTTTTAAAGCATATACAGTCGGAGGCCTGCCTGGGTCAGATCAGCCAGATAAGGACGATCAACCACCAGCACAGTGATATGAAAGGTAATATGAAAAGCACACACAGCAAACACACACACATACAGACACACACAGACACACTCACATGAGCGCAAACACACACACACACACACACATACACACACACAACAAATAGGTAGACAGACACACTCACACGAGCACACATATGCACACACACACACACATATAGGCAGGCACACTCACATGAGCACACGGCTGCAAACACACATTTATATAGATAGACGAGCACACATACACACACACACACACACACACACTGATTCACATTTAGTCACATTATAGGCATGTGCACACTCTTAAACACACACACGCACTTACTCACACACACACAAATATAGCATTTGGGCATTCACATACTCCAATGCAGACGCAAGTGAATGATGGAAGCAAACACTGTTTCCCTCAGCCAACCTATAGTCATAAACCAGCCCCCCCCCCCCCCCTTTACCCATCTGAGTGGAAACACCACTCAAGTCTGGCTCTGGCACACATTTGTTTGTTTCCACTGAATTAACAGGGGACGGTCTGGCTGCCGTAAAATAGCAAGTCAAGGAGTTCAGTTATGAGTCTCTGTCTGAGAGGGAGTGTGTGTGTGTATGTGTGTGTGTGTGTGTGTGTGTGTGTGTGTGTGTGTGTGTGTGCGTGTGTGTGGGTAGGGGGTTGGGGGGGGGGGGGGGGGGGGGGGTAACCTGTTTATGAGTGTTTCTCAAATTTGCATTTCCACCTGCTGAGATTGAACACATCTGTACAGATCAAGTAATCTCAAGCACATATTGCGAGCCCAACCGTTGTTGCTGTGAAAGAGGAAATAAGTAGCCAAATAAATAAATAAATAAAATGATGATAAATTAATAGTAATACATTCAGGGATGTTGTGAAAGTGTAAACATATTATATGTAAACTCTGTCTTTTTTGCATCTTTTTTAAAATGACAAAACAGAGTTTACACACCTTTTCAAGGTTGCTAATGTTGTGATTTAAATCCATTTTCTGTGCACCTGCATCTAGTTTTTACAGAAAAAGTACAACGCTTTTGGATTCACAGTGGCCTGACAAGAGATGCTTTGCTTGGTTTGGATTCCGGTGAGCCATGGAAATTAAGCTCTTCAACATTCAACATT
>CM059286.1:9604019-9606519 GCA_030347295.1 Setipinna tenuifilis
ACACATTTATGACGCACACACCCGTACACACACGTGCACACACACACACACACACACGCACACAGGCACACACTCTCTCTCTCTCTCTCTCTCTCTCTCTCTCTCTCTCTCTCTCTCACACACACACACACACTCTTTCTCACACACAAACACACACTCTTTCTCACACACACACACACACACACACACACACACACACACACACACACACACACACACACACACACACAGCATACTGTCAGTTTAGGTTTCACAAAATCAATGCTTCTTTTGACACTCTGGCCCAAGCAATGAGACAAACACACACCTTTGCACGGGCAACAAAAACTCAAATCCCACCAGACTGCACTCTTCAGTTCTCACCATCACACCTTCTACCCTTGCCTCTCAATTTGAAGAAAACAGCCCAAGGAAAGATGAAGAGAAAGAGAAAGGTAGAGAAAGAGATAGAGATTGGACAAAGAGAGAGAGTTAGAATGAGAAGGAGAGAGAGAATGTGATACTGGCTAACCTTTTTCAGAGGCCAGGGTCAGTGGTGTGAGTATTTTTGTTGTTGTTGTTGTTGTTGTGTTTGTTGGGGAGCGCTTGGCAAACCACTGTGCAACCACAGGCTTGATTAAGCCACAGGCCAGTGCCACTGGAGAGGAGAGGAAATGGAGAGGAGAGGAAAAGGGAAAAAGAGGAGAGAAAATGGAGAGTTAAGGAAAGGGGAAAAGAGGAGAGGAAAGGGGAGGAGAAGAGAGGAGAAGAGAGAAGAAGAGAGGAGATGAGAGGAGAGGACAGAAGAGGAGAGAAAATGGAGAGGTAAGGAAAGGGTAAGAGAGGAGAGTAGAAGAGAAGAGAGAAGAGAAAATGAGAGGAGAGAAGAGAAAATTAGAGGAGAGAAAACGAGAGGAATGGACAAGAGAGGAGAGAAAACGAGAGGAGAGGATAGGATAGGGCAGAGTGACCAGGGCAGCATTATTAGTGTGGGAAACCAGAAGGAGGAGAGGAGGAGTGAGTGTCGTCAGCGAGACACCCAGGGTCCCCGGGAGCATTGAAGGTGAAGTCATTAGAGCCACATGTGGCTTTGGACCACCAGAACCAGCAGCCAGACCGGAGACCCAGGCCCGGGCTAATTGAATGTTCTTCAGGGTCCTACATGAGTCGAGCTAACTCATTAAGGCCCCCTTTCCAGTACAATCCACCACTACTTATGTCTGTAACAAGTTTTTTAGCCCTTGGTAATGAGCGTTTGGACTGACCGCTGTTTCAGCCACAAAACCAATCGGGTTGTTGGACCAAGCCAGGAGTCTTGAGGCTGGGAGAGAGAGAGTGCGGACTGGCACAAAAGTCGGGGGCAGGTTTAATGATGTGAGATGTAAAAAAAAAGACAAAACCAACCCGGGTGGGCCCAGTTCCTTCCCACACTTCCCCGTTTGAGCCAGCAAAACTAGCCCCCCTGGCCAAGATGGAAGCCATCATTGCGGCTTTGTCACACAGCACACAGTCTCTCTCTCTGAGTCTTATAAACTAACTCACGAGGGAGATCGGGGTCCAATTAAGAATGATTCATGTGAGTCGTTAAGTACAACACCGAAAAAACTTGTGGGAGTGTTATGTAATCGTGTATGTATGCACAAATAAAATCAAATGCATCAAATTGGTATAGACTCATGTGGGCTGTGCGTTACGCAACTGTAAAATATTAAATTATTAGTGATTTACTGCAAAGCACATAAAGGTCTTCAATATGAAGATGAAAAGCAGGGAGTTTTTTTGCTAGACGTCTGTCTGTCTGGCCGGCTTTATGAAATGACATTTCACGTAGATATTTACCGTCAAGGAAATCAAAAAGACCGTCTGATTCCTTTACCTTAAAAGCATGGGGTGCACTCTGTCTGACATATACAGATACACACATACGCACACACACATGAACACACACACACACACACAAACACAGACACAGACATATACACACACACACACACACACACACACACACACACACACACAGCTCCCCCCCACCACATACACACACACACACACACGCACACACACACACATGCACAAGCTCACATCCACCACACACACACACACACACACACACACACACACATGCACACACACAAACACATCCATCCACCATCCACCAACCCCCCACGCACACACACACAAACTGTCAGACTGATTTTATGCTGAGATGTAGCAGAGCAACTACTGTAGGTGCAGATTCCAAAACAAAGTCGGGAGGGAGGGTGGGCTTTGTGGAGCAGACATGAAACATCGTCGTTATAAATGTTCATGTTACACCAAAATCACGGCTACTTTTTCCCCACAATTATGCACGTCTGCTTTCCTCTGGGCAGCGCAGTCCAGTACAGAGAAGGATCCGACGCATCCGTCCGGCAGCCACAATGACCCAGCAGTCTGACTATGCTGAGCACACAGGCAGGCTGAGCCCAGTGCTGAGACACACACGTACACACACACAAACACACACACATACACTGAGCCT
>CM059286.1:9609019-9614019 GCA_030347295.1 Setipinna tenuifilis
TTAGAAAAAGTAGTGCAGTAGTGTCGTGCGACCAGCAGTGTCGCTACACCAACAAGTTTCTGAGGCTATACTTTTCTAATTCACCGCACAGCAAAACACTGATATTGATTTGCTTTTAATTAATGGCTGATATCCCTGGCGCAGGTATAGTTATTGTTAATAAAAAACAATGAATAGGTGCATCCCTGATCATTATGGCTGTGCTAATATTTGTTGATATATTAGTAAAACAAACACTAAAAGATATCAGCGACGGATACTGGAATGCAAAAATGAGAGACCTGCAGAATGGTACACAGGGGACAAAACACGTCACTTGAGGCGTAACTGGGAGTCTGATGCGCTTCCAACCTCGATAGGTGCTCACGGTCCAGGACACAATATACAGTATGTAAAAAGGAGCAAGACCGGAGTCAAACTCTGAAGAAGATGCAGTCGCGTCGAAACGTTAGTTGTTTCTGCACCATTAAAACCTTTGTCTACGGAGTGCTCCGGTCTTGCTCCTTTTTACGTCACTTGAGGCATTCAGGCCATTATGGGCTTTCTTCAGTTCTCAGGTCAGCAGCACAGTGGACCTGTGTCCTCACACCCAGATTAAGAACTGCTACCTGCTGTGTTTCATCCGTTGTTTCCAGCTGGGCGACACACACACACACACAGGTGCATGCACACACACACTCACTCATGCACACACGCGCGCACATACACAGGTGCATGCACACACTCGCACACACACACACAGGTGCATGCACACACTCGCACACACACACACAGGTGCATGCACACACACAGACACGTGCGCACATACACACACACACACACACACACACACACACACACACACACACACACAACCACATAAACTCGTGTACTGTCTGTGTGAGCTGGGCTTTGGCCACAGTGAGCAATGACGGAGGAATAGCATTTCCCCCACCCCCCCAAAAACACACACAGTCACACAGTCACACACACACACACACACACACACACACACACACACACACACACACACACACACACACACACCACTATCATCCCTGCCCTGCTCTGCACTGTCTAACTAACCCCAGTGTCATACATGGACCCTAAACACAACAGCGCATGTCTCACCAGGCCCTGACAGATGCACTATTAACATTTAACAGCCACTGCAGAGGACAGATTGCTTCAAGGAGAGAGAGAGAGAGAGAGAGAGAGAGAGAGAGAGAGAGAGAGAGAGAGAAAGAGAGAAAGGGAGAAAGAGAGAAAGAGACAGAGAGAGAGAAGCGGAAAGAGAAGAGAGAGAGAGATAAACAGAGAAAGAGGAGACAAAGAGGTAGCACAGAACAGAGAGAGGAAAGAGAAAGATAAAAAGAACAGAGAGAAGCAGAGAGAAGAAAGAGAGAGAGATAAAGAGCAAACAGAGGAAAGGCAGAGAGATAAAGAGAGAAAGAAGAGAGAAAGATACAGAGAGCAAAACAGAGAGAGAGGAAAGAGAGAGAAAGAGAGAGAGAGAGAGAGACAGACAGACAGTCAGTCAGACAGGCACAGACAGAGAGAGAGAGACAGACACAGTGGCAGGCCGGACCAACATGCTGGCCCTCATGTTTATTTCATCAACGGTGATTACCGGCACACACACCAGCAAATGGAACAAAACAGGACAAGTCACCCTGCCATATGACAGCAGAGTGGAGAGCAAGAGAGAGGGAGAGGGAGGAAGTGTGTGTGTGTGTATGTGTGTGTGAGAGAGAGAAAGAGAGAGAGAGAGAGAAAGAGGGGGAGAGAGAGTGCAATTTAATTACATTTAATAACATTTTAGTTCCTTTTTAATTTCACACACACACACAAACAGGCACACGCATACACACACACACACACACACACACACACACACACACACACACACACACACACACACACTTTGCACAAAATCTGGCCCCTTGTACACACAAAAGCAGATCCGTGCTGAGTAGCCTTTACCAGCAGAAAGTGTGTGTCTACAAGCTCAGCAAGTACCAGTGGGTGTCGTTCATTAGGGTGCATTCTGTCAAGGCTGATTTGATGAAACTTTCCCATAAAAGGTCATGGTCTTTCACTGGCTGTGCCTATCTGTTTGTGTGTATTTGAGTGTGTGCAAGTAAGAGTGAGTGAGAGAGAGAGAGAGAGGGGGAGAGAGAGATAGATAGAGAGAGAGAAAGAGAGAGAGAGAGAGAAAGAGAAAGCATAGCTCCATCGCCTATTTGGTCTTGTTATTTATTTACATAACATACTTATTTACTAAAAGTACTAAAACTTTTCATTTCAAAGACTAACCAGGAAAAACAACCAGTTGGCACTTAACACAATAAACAATCAGATGATATTGTTTTTCTGTGACAAAACTCTGTGACAGCATAACCATCCACGCCACATTTGTGACACCCATTTTGAATCCATTTTGAATGTTTGTGTGTGTACTCTACACTTTAGTTACACCATCAAATATCACTTAAACTGTCAAGGACTGTCAGCATTGAGCATGGAACAGCATGGAAAAGATCAAAACAAATCTCATCTCAACCTACATGTAAATTGTAGAAGAAAAGCACAAGACGAATGAGTCATTCGAATGCCGTTTTTGAAAGGCGTCCAACCTGCTACACCGTAGAGAATGGAGAGAGAGAGAGAGGAATAGTGGGCATGGTGAACTAAGCGAAAGACAGAAGGAAGTTACATTACTTTGCATTTATCTGACAACTCTTATCTAAAGCAGTGTACAATGAATTAGGTACAGAGGGTCATTTTACCTGGAGCAATGTCAGGTTAGATGTCTTGCTCAAAGGCAGTTTAGCCGCGGATGAGGAGAGCACTGGTTATTCACTCCCCCACCCACGTACACACCCACCCACCCACATTTTTTGCCCCGCTGATAACGGGAATGAACTTGGTGATTCTCTGGTCTTCTTGAGACCAACTCCCTAAACATTAGGCCACAGCTGCCCCACAACAAGGATGTGGAGAGTTAGCCTAGGCACGCCCATACTTCCTTTAACGCTGCATTTCAATTTCGCCTTGAAAGTCAGTCTGGCCAAGCTGCCTGTCTACACCGTTTCTACATTAACAGAGAAACTGGGACCAATGAAAATCTAGCATTTCAAAAAGGTAATGACGCGGTAGTTCAGCAACCGGAAATCTACCTCAGTCACTGTCAACATGGCGAACGTGGAGCAACGGCAAGATTTAGTGCAGCTGTAGCTGCTGTTTTGGAAGAATTCAAAGGGAAGTTATCTCTGGATCCTCTGGTCCTGAGACCAACTCCCTAAACATTAGGCCACAGCTGCCCCACAACAAGGATGTGGAGAGTGGGGAAAGCCAACAACTGCAGTGGATAAAGTTGCAAATGAGGTTCTTTACTTTTTACCCTAACCTACGTTATTCGCATACTGTCCAATTATCACACAGACAATATTATTATTCCATACAGTCTATTTTTATCAAACATTTTTAATACTGACTTACTGAGCATAAAAGTTGGTGTAGAATGCATGATTCGTACTCTCACAACTGATCTATACATCTACTGCCTTATTATTAGTTTACTGTATACTACAGTATACAGCACAGTACTGTAGTATACCAAACTAGTATAACACAAAATAAAGGTGCTTAAATGGTTCTTTAAATCTCTGGATGGTTCCATGGAGAGTAAAAACTCTGTGTGGAACTATTGCATTACAGTATGTGAAAGGTTCTTCACATTAGAAACGGTTCTTCAGAGCCTCAGATCATAATAGCCTATATTATGTCATATCAGGGTCAAATGGCTCTTTAAAAAACTGTTGCCTTGATGGTCCTTTGAAGCACAGAAAAAAAGCTCTTCTATTTCATCACTCTGAAGAACCGCTACTGGCTCCATTATTTTTTAGAGTGCACCTGTTTTTAGCATACTAAGATCTATAGATACTTGTGCAGGCAATTGCTACTCATGTCTGCAGTTGTATTGTGATGTATGTTGTGTATAAGCTACGAGGTACCTGCATTTCCTCTTGGAATGAATGAAACAATGAAGCCTCTATCATATCATCACTTCTCATTGTGGGCTACCTAAAGACACTTTGAGGTGCCTCGTGCTTGTATAAGTCTGTGTGTGTAAGGGGGTGTATGTGTCTGAAGTGTTCCTGCTGTGGGAAACGTACTTAAGGCACATGTATCTCCTTGTGTGTATGTGGGTAGTCTGTTTACTCTGTGTGTTCCTCTACACCTTTGTTAGCTTATTATTTCCTTCTTTTGTAAGTTGCTTTGGATAAAAGCGTCTGCTAAGTGTAATGTAATGTAATGTAATGTCATAAACACCTGCTAAGTTAGCGAATCAATAGTAGTAGCCTATCCATGCCCTGCAGGTCGGCATGGCTTCAGTTGCCATGGTGAGCTCACTGGATGCTTACACCACGACAGCATTCAGAAGCTATGGACAGGACTGAACGCATGTGCAACCTGCGTACGCATAGATGAGTGTGCGTCATAGCCTTCTGGCTAAAAAGCATTAGAAATCAGACAGGATCGTTCCAGTAAGAGATAATCTGAAAGTGGTGGAAATAATAATCATATAAAAATGACCATCTGGAGAGAAATGAAATGCGTAATTAAAAATCAGTAAGCCATTTAATGTTGTGTTTTTTTTTACACACAACAAATATTACTTTTATGCTTTTATTATTAATGTCTTTTGGTTTAAACATCTCAGACAGGATGACACAATTGGGTTAAAAATAGAGAACTGGCACCTTTTGTTAGTCGTGTTTTTTTCATTGTCATTTGCTTCTCTTTTGTTTTTTGGTCATTTTGGTCATTGTTGGCTTCCTTTCTTGATACATTTCATCTGTCATTTAGCTAACCACCACCCAAAATGTCTCTCCACTGAAGCAATCCAAACCCAGCCTGGTGGACCAGACTCTTTCCCTTGCTTTTTACTTAGTGCAGTAAGAGTCTGACTACTCTCCAGCGGCACATGTTTACTTCCTGTTGGGTGTATACTTTGT
>CM059286.1:9619019-9626519 GCA_030347295.1 Setipinna tenuifilis
ATCACTGCTTTAACACAACTGCCTTCATGGCTTGAAGAAGATGAAGCTAACCCCAGTGCCCAACTAAACCCCATTTAGAATTATACATTGTATTTTGTATGTGTGTCTGTCACATTGCAAATGATGGAGAAGACAAACAGCGTTACATGTGTAAAAAAAAATCCTACTTTAATCACATTTCTGAAACCACCTCTGTGTGTTAATTGAATCAGGTTAGGGACAAAATTGCATTTCAGGTAGTTTTTCTGCAGTTCAGTTCATACTTAAAATCCAAGCTAGATAGAATCTGCTGAAAAATGGGAAAATGGGAATTGGGGCTGGCAGTTAGAGCAGAGCTGTGGTGGCCTTGGTGTGTGTCCCCCCCCTTCCCGGATAATCACGGAGGCAGCTCAGTCACTAACACTGGCCACCCTGAGAAACAGCTAGCTGGCATGTAAGTGAAACAGAATCAGTGAGGGGACCTGGGGAGGGGGGGTCAAGACAAGCTCAACACCATCAGCAAATTCTGGAAATGCCTACACTACATAAGAACATGGACAAGTGTGAATGAGAAGCAGAAAGCATTAAAAACAACATCAGCTAAAACATAGACCTACACTCGCACTCATGCTTGCATATACACACATACACATGCACACAAACACACGCGCTCACACACACACACACACACACACACACACACACACACACACACACACACACACACACACGCACCCGCATACACACAGGCATGCATGCAATTAGTTACCCAGTTAAGCCGAATGGTTTTGCAACTGGGTATCAGTGCAACAACAGATATACGACTGAGAAGATGACATTTAAAGGTGCCTGGTCAGGCTTCCTAAATGTGCGTTTGATGGAGTGGTGGTGTCATGTCCCAACCAACATGGGTCTAAACGCATACCTGCTGTCATGGGCTAGCCTATTTTAGACTGAGAGCACTGATATGTTGCACGTATTCATTTCATTCCTTGTGTGTGGGGAGTAAACAAAAACAACACACCACAAACAGCATTATGGGTCGACGGATGTAAGAATGTATACATTACATAATGACTATAAGGAAAGGAAATGTCTGTCATTCTATATTATTCCAATTCAGCACACTAGTGCCCATTCCACAAGCAAGATTAACTTAATAACATTTCGGTCGTAGACCTTCATAGACCATAGGCCTGCTTTACAGGTACCTGTTTATTAAGTTTACAAAGTTTCAGTCATGGACCTTCGTCAGGTTGATTTTGTGAACTGTTATAAAGTTAATAAATCTTGCTTGTGGAATAGCCAGTGTGGAGTTCTTATTCTCCTAAATTAGACTACGATTATCTCCAATGCACTTGTCTTCTCCAGTATTGTCCAAAAAAATTCTGCCAGTTACCATCAACTGGTTTTATGAAAGATTGGAACAGATATGTGGTATGGCCTTTTGCTCTCTGAAGCTTGATGGTAACTGGCAGAATTTTTTGCACACCTCCGGAGAAGACAAGTGCATTGGAGATAATCGCAGTTTAATTTAGGAGCAAAAGGCCATACCGCATATCTGTTCCAATCTTTCATAAAACCAGTTGATGGTAACTGGCAGAATTTTTTTGCATCAATAAAAAAGAGTTCACAGACACTTGTTGTGTCGCTATGTAGTGCTTCATAAAAACATGATTTGTGTGACTTGTGATTTGTCACAAGTTGTCTGGTGTAACAGCATTATTACAATAATTTATATATTACCGTATTTAAACTCGAGCTAAGCACGATTCACGGGTGTATTTTATGGACCTTGGACAGTCAAAGTGTGACAGGAGCGTCTTCTCTCTCTCTCTCTCTCTCTCTCTCTCTCTCTCTCTCTCTCTCTCTCTCTCTCTCTCTCTCTCTCACTCACACACACACACACACACACAGTCCAAAAACCATGTGCATAAAAGCAAGTTATTGTCACAGTCACACATCAGTCACACACACACACACACACACACACACACACACACACACACACACACACACACACACTCATTTTGTGAAGCCCCATGTCACTAAGAGGGATTGCTGATTTTGCAAGCCATATAGTGGCCTCATTTCACACTGAACTGGAACTGGAACCTCTTAGGTGTGTGTGTGTGTGTGTGTGTGTGTGTGTGTGTATGTGTGTGTGTGTGTGTGTGTGTGTGTGTGTGTGTATCTGTGTGTGTGTATGACAGAACTAGGAGAACAAAATGTGATGGAGTTAATGATCATGTTTGGTCACCTGTAGACCTGAGCTCAAGGCCCCATTGGTGTAACAGCTATCTTCCTTTACATAGATTTACTTTTACAAACAGATACAATTTTCATGAACTCAGGTTTCACAAAGTTTGTTAGTGCAAATGCTTATAGGGAGTGTTTGTTTGTGTCCAAATGTGAGTTTGCATAGGCTGTTCCTAGCTAATCACAATTCATTTCTACCTCTTTGACATCACGCTGCCATAAAATGACTACCTCTTATGCGCAAACACACACCGTACCAGCCAACAGCAACAAAAGTCTCTGATGCAATTTAACCCCTGCTGAAATGACATTTAAAAGCTTTTCCACCAACTCTGAAACACATCACCACACAAGTGCATCTGCACTCGCTGTAAAACACACACACACACACACACACACACACACACACACACACACACACACACACACACACACACACACAAAAACATGCAGACATACACACATGCAGACTGAGCAAGAAAAGAGAGACACAGACAGACAGGGGAGAGCGAGGGTCAAAGACAGAGAGCGAGACAGAAAGAGAAAGAGAGCAAATGAATAAAAGACACAGACAGGGAGAGAGTAAAAGACAAAGACAGAGACAGAGAGAGAAAGAGAGAGAGCGAAAGAGAGGAAGAGAAAGATAGAGAAGAGTCTACACATACACACACACACACACACACATACACATAGGCAATACGCTCACACATCACGGCTGAATTGGCAGCCTAGTCATTTGTGGCCCTGTCTGAGCTCCATCTCCCTTCAAAATGCCCAACTGCTCCCCAGCCCTGCCCCCGAGCACACTGGGCCTTGTTCACAGAATGACTAATGCCCTTCATTATAGCCTCCGCCGCCCCACACAAAGTCACACGGGAAACAAAACTCAACAATTGCTCATAGCTCAACAAATGTCACGATCAATGCAGCAGCTGGCAGCAACACAGTGGAAGCACTACACTACACATTGTCATCCTTCCATTAGTACTGTAGAAGACTTCTCAACCTGCAGTCATACTCAAATATTTACAATTAAAAATGTTTAGCACACTGTCCACTGTGTAGCACACTGTCCATTGTGGAGTCAAAGAATTATTAAACTTAAAAAAAAAATAATTATAAACAGGTTTACAGCAAGTTGTTCAAAACATTGCTTTAGTTTAATACATAGGACATTGATGTAGTGTACAGCTGTATCATACTTTAACTAGAAGAGCACTTGGAGAGAGCACAGCTCAGCCAACCAGTTCAATCCCCCAACCCACCCCCCCACCCCCAAGCAATTAACCGATGTCCACAAAAAAAAGCACCTCCAGGCAGGGACAGTACCGACATACTTAAAATACTCAAAATTTCAGAATGATATGCACATTTTCGAGTCATTTTGCTAACAGACAAACAAACAAACAGACAGACAGACAGATGAATGCGGGCAAAACATAACCTCCTTGGCGAAGGTAAAAAAAGAAGAAGGTGTGTACAATTCATATAGGGCTAAGATGGAGGTACTCTGTCTTGTGCTTATGAAAAGCTCTCCCACAGTACTCTTTTAAACTCCAACTCAAAGCACCAAAAGTGGCAGAGCAGTGAATGCACAGCTGGGCTTGGCCTCTGAAGCAACTGCACACAGAATCAGATCAAAAGGCTGCTTTTCTTAATAGAGCTGGAAATCGATCAAAAAAAAAAAATCCCAGTGTCACACACGTTATATGAAAACAACATGGCTTTCTCTCTCTCGCTTGCTGTAGATGGTGGTGCTGCTCACTATATGACTCAGGACTGCGGTGAACCACTCAAAAAGCGAAAACTGGAGGTTTAAAAGTGAAATTCCTTCTTCTATGTCCACATTTCTCAAAAAGGAAGTTTGTTGTGAAGTGTTACAAAAATAGTTCACAGGTTGTCACAATAGGATTCCAAACTTTCCAAAGTGAGGTTTTTTTTTATTTTTCACTTCTCCTCTGTCTCAATGTCTTCAGGGTGGAGATTGCAGCAGAGCTGGGAGATGAACCAGCTCTTTACAACGGGAAAAGCAAGCAGAAGGTAGCCATTACTGCCTTGTGGCAGGTCGTGTTTCCTGACCAAGGGTCAAGCATGACCACAGCACAGCACCACCACACCACACCACAAACCCCCCCACACACCACACACCCTGCCTTTGGCATTGGCAGGCACATGGGATAATAACTCCACACGCTCACGTCAGCACTTTTGTCCACCCCCCCACCCCCCCCACCCCACATCAAGAAATCATCAGAGTAGCAAGGCGATTTCATTCCTAATTGCTTTTATTGACTGGAACAATGGGAGCAGGCCTGCACGGTCTATCCGCCATCCGCTTACAAAGCAAAAGGATTGTGCATAAAACTAAAGAGAGACAGACGCTCGACGTTCGACTGCTTCTATTTTTAATCGGCATGCGCGCATGTGCGCCACACAGATGAGAGCGGCGAAGGCGAGGGCGAGGGGAGGTGGCAAAGCTCTGGGTCGATCTGTGACAAAAGTGAGTTTGTCACATGTCCCACTCTGTTGCAAGTCACTCGAAAAATATTTCTAAGGGTTTTCAACTTTCTTTGCCTAGGTAGTCCATGTGTAAAGCATTGGGCATTGTGTTAATAGGGGCTGGAGTTATCACTGGGGCATCAGATGTGGAGTTAATGGTGTATTTCCAGGTTGTCATGGGACTCAGGTTCCATGCAGTTCACCTGAGGTACTACATAAGTGACAATGGGTGCAACGAGCTTTCCAAAAGTCACACCAAACTGGAATTGATGTTGTGGGTGTCTAACACCTGTGTAGGTTACTGCAATCACACCAGCCCTAAAGTAATAGATTTGGATTGTCTATGTTTTTTTCTGTAATCATCATTAGATGTTTTTGCCTGATGTAATCAACAACGCACAACACTTTCATTACTGTATTCAGCCTGATTACCAAAAAGAGATGTTTTGGGTGTAGATGGTGGACTACTGTAGAAATGCACTCAGTTTGACCAATCATAGCATGAAAATATTAATGGACAGATAGACTGTAGACGGTACAAAATAATTACTCACTGCATGGTCTGGTTGAGTAAAAAGGCAAGCTAAAAGCCAAAAGGGGTTGCGCCTTTTAAAGCTTCCTTCCCACTGTAGAGTGCATTAAGGTGCTGGTAAATAATTGAGTCCAGTTTGACTCTCGAAAACCTGACAGGGATGATTATGATGCTGCCAGCACAATCTGCTGATGAGGCACCTCTGGTGGATGTATCCAGACCAGTGTGTGTGTGTGTGTGTGTGTGTGTGTGTGTGTGTGTGTGTGTTGTACAGGTACAGGCACAAATGGCACACTCACTCCCAGAGCCATTATATTTACATTTACAGGCAATCATTCGGCAGATGCTTTTACCCAAAGTGACTTTGCAGTGAGGTGAAATGCAAGCAAAAGCCAAAGAGGAAAGGAAAAGAAAAAGGATGAAAGCAGAGTGCCATGAGAAATATAGTTCAGCTGTGTGCTTCCTGAAGTGCCAGCCATAGAGAGAGAGAAGATGTTTTTACTGATTGGTTTGGGATTCTGGGAGGAATCCTTATACCTGCATGATGAGCTGTTTCAGAACCCATCAAAGTAGCAGTACAACAGCAATTTAACAATATGACAAAATTCTAAAACTAAGTTCCTGGAAGTACAATTAGAGGACAAATTTAGTTGATCAACATGTATCTGGTAGGGGCTGAATTGTTATACTTTTATACTATTTTAAACCTGTAATTTACTTTTGCACTTTGTATGCTTATACCTTTATACTATACTTCTAAAAACTAAACTGTACCATGTCAAGCAGAAAGCAAAGCTCTTTTATCAACATTAATTTAGCAATCCTATTAGAAATGATAAATAGCAGGTGATGGATGTAAGAGCAAAACCGCAAAAGCAGAGCACTTAAGATGAAGAGTGCTTTTAAGTGCTGAAGAGAAAAGAGTTCTCATCGACGTGACCCAAGTCAGCTGCTATGGCTGTCAAATCCCTTGTCTAACATTAACCGTTGAGAGAGAGAGAGAGAACCTGCAGTGTTATTATCTCCCTCTTGTACAAGAGGCCCTCTCTATTCCACCCACGCACCAGGCAGTCCCACTGACCCATGGGGCGGTGAGGTGAGGTGAGGTGAGGTAGGGTGGGGTGGGGAGAGATCCAGGCGGGGTGCTGCTGGCCGCAGCTAGAGCTGGAGGTGCCTGCTGAGCCCTGGAGGCTGGATGCCCCCCCTGCCCAGACCAGATCAAAGGCTGTCTGCTGTGTTTGTCTAAGCGGACGGGGCCAGGTGTCCATTGTCCTCCTGCTGCTTTAAGCGCATTGATCTGACACGGAGGGCCAGGGCCTCCTCAGCTGTCTAGGCTGCTCTTAAAAGGGACAGTAGCCTCTAAAAAAAATAAAAGGTGCTTAAATGGTTCTTTAAATCTCTGGATGGCTCCATGGATAGGGCAGAAAGCAGGAAATAATTCAATGCCTGAAATCATCAAAATGTTAAGTTTTTCTGACTATCTACTAACAAATGTTAAATGTACCCTACTCTCCCATGCCTGATCTTTCAAACCTTCATGGGAGTGAAAACTCTGTGCTGAACCATTACATTATACGAAAGGTTCTTCATAGAAGAGATGGTTCTTCAGAGCCTCAGATCATAATGGGCTATGCTATGTTATATTGGCATTAAATGGTTCTTTAAAGAACTGTTGTCTCATCTGGTTTTTTAAAGCACTGAAAAAAGGTTCTTCTATGGCATCACTCTGAAGAACCAGTACTGGCCCCATTATTTTTCAGAGTGTATGTACTAAAGCACACACATGGCTGTGTGGGCTCCACACTGTTCACAGGGAAGAGCATGAAGACAGTGAGGTTTGTGTCTACACTGATGATTGTAAGACCATTTTTAGAAGGGTATGAGCAGGCTTCACTTAGACAACTTCTACTTACTTTTAGAGTGCTGGTCAAACATCAAGACAACTGAAAGATAGGAAAAGAAGACCACCAATCTGCCTTCCTGCCTGCCTGCCGAAACGCGTCTGTGTGAATAAATGTTAAATATGCCTAGTGCAGCCTATTTGTCTTTTAAAACCATTTTTTTTATCCAGCAAAAGCTCTAATGGTGTTGACATTCATGTTCACTTCATCAGCTGATGTTAATTATTTTGTATTATCTTGTATTATCAGTATTTATTTTAATGCTATCATTGGTCAGACTAGAGTGCATTTCTAGTCCACCATCTACACCCAAAAACGTCTTTATGGAAA
>CM059286.1:9631519-9641519 GCA_030347295.1 Setipinna tenuifilis
ACAAAGGGTTTGTCCAGTTCTCTTATACAGTCTATGGTTAGCATCAGGTTAGTGGTGTACTGCAGGTGCATTGATGTAAAGGAAGCTATACTCAAGTATATGTGACCAGATCTGGCAAAATGTTTCTCAGTTACCCAACATTCAAAATTGAAATTTTGGTAGCAGTGAAAAGACAGGACGATACAGTTGAAAATGATTTCTTGGTCAAAGACACACCTTTAACAATTGTCGATATAGTTTTATCTATGACATCCCACCATCTATTAAATTTCAGATAGCCAATTTTTAACCTTAACATAGATATCTTGACAGTGAAAAGTGGGGGGATGTGTTTGAACACCCTTTGTTACATAAAAGAACAAAAAATACAATTGTATATTTTTAAGGTTTTCTATCAAAATTGGCCTGCACCTTAAAGTTAGAATTTGTGTCTTCAGATGATTTTTCTTCAGGTAAAGTGCCAAAATTATGCTGTGCTCCAACAGCCAAACTACATTCATACAAGTCATTAGCCGCAAAAAAGGGCCACAGTGAATACTTAGAGCATAAGGCAATTACATGAATGAGAGCTTCATGCAGAGAGGAACAAAGGTAAGAAAAATTATGGTTCTTTTCAGCCAAAACAGAACTACGTACCTGCTGGCCCTCAAAACAGGGAGGAAGAAAGACCAGAGGCAAATACAACTCCTGCTTTAACTTTAATTTCTGTTTCCTCCCATTTGAACACCAGTGGGGAGACATGAACTTCAATTAAAAAAAAAAACAGTCCTACCTCCAACAATCACAAATGTCTCCCACTGTGGCTCTGTGGAGCAATGGTAGCCCTGAAATAATCGCTCCACACAAACAGCATGTTCACGCTGAAGTGTAAAGGGTTCAAATTAGTCTACAGAGCCATAATCATTAAAAAAAAAATGAATGTTTTAGCGAACAGCACTTCTACAATACTCTGCCACTAGCAGTTTTCCTTGCTGTGTCAAGCTGCTATGATAACAGAAATGGACTTGATCCCATAAGCTTCAGAACATAAATTAGTGTGTCCTTTTTAGACTGTGCTAATTGTTTTGACTGAGGTGACAACATGACATTCTTATGGATCCAAAAGTAGCATCTATAAGCTATAGGCGGCTTGAGCAGCTGGAGGGGTATTCCACATTTTGAAAAAAAAAAAACTTCATCAGCCTCACCTATTAACCAATCAGAAGCCAAGAGAACCTTAGTGCCATCAGAGACCAGGCCTGAGCGAAGTCAGTCAAGTCATCCATATACATTTAGCCAATCAGAAGCTTAGACAACCTCAGTGTCAAGGATTAGCCTTTGAAATAAAAATGGATTGAGTAAATCAAATAAAACTTAAAGTTTAACACAAGTCAGCTCAGTGCAATAGTTTCCAACAAACTGGGTACAACAGCGACCTTTTGAGGGACAGAAATTGATGGTTCCTGACTGTGACTGCAGTCAGTGGCGCAGCAGCCTAGTTCTATCAGAAGAAATGTGCTTGTCACTGGGAGATGGCCAGACACTGCTGTACATTCCCTGTACATTCTTCACCATGTCTGTCTCTGATGGGGGCTTAATGTGGAAAGACGGGATGCTTGGTAGTTCAGAGACACACACACGCGCATGCACACACACACACACACACACACACACACACACACACACACACACACACACACACAGGAGAAAGGGAGAGAGGGGGGAGAGAGACAGAGGGGGGAAGGAAGGAAAAATAGATGCGCATAGAGAGAGTAGTGAAGGGCTGAAACAGTAGACAGCCACTGTCATAGAAGACATACAGGCCTGCACACACACACACACACACACACACACACACACACACACACATGCATTGCCCTCATACAGACTCACACACACACACATACACACACACACACACACACACACACACTTACACGGACCTAAAAGAACACATGCCGACACGTGCATACACATATCAAACCAGACCACTTGTGAGAGGCAGAGATCAACACAAATGAGCAGAGACACCTCTTACGCACAAGAGGGCCACTCTTCCCAGAAATGACATTTCAATCGCTCCTTAAAAAGCTGAGAACATTAACATTCAAATAATACAAAAATAATAGCCCTGTCCTCCGAGACCCGTTTGCAGAGCAAATAAAAAAACGTGTTTGGACTGCACAAAGTTATTGTCACAGTCACACATCAGTCACACACACACACACACACACACACACACACACACACACACACACACACACACATGACTCCACACACCCCCTTAAAAAACCTCCCTGGCTGGGCTGACCCAAAACTAAGTATGTGGCCTGGGCCGGCCAGCCAGCCAGCAGAACCCTTCTACTACAGTAGTACTTGTGCTTCCAGCAGCGATCGGCACACAGCGTTATGCTGACCACGGCAATTGCGACCACGCTGGCAGACCCAGGGACGTCCTCCGGTGAAGCCGGGGCCCCAGCCCGAGCTCGAGCGAGCCCATATATTCATCACGCCACGGCCAAATTGTCCCTCCACAGGGCCCTCCGGTCGGGAGCCGGGCTGGAGCCGGGATGGGTTGGGTTGGGCCGAGCTGGGCCGGGACAGTACGGCGAGCCTCAGTGTGATAGAGGGAGCAGTACTCCAAAGTGCTGATCCAGTGGAAGTTCCGTTGGGCTGCAGTTTATTTAATAGCAGGAAGGGTATGATAGATGGGGGATGCAATATGGACACTCATTTCTCGAGAGGGGCAGCATGGGTACTTTTTAAAAAAAACTTTTGAGGGTTTTTTGGTACTTACAGTATGCCTTACAGATACACACACACACACACACACACATACAAGAATGCACACACACACACACACACCAGCATGCACGCATACACACACACACACGTGAACACACACACACACACACAAGTATGCACACATACATACACACACACACACACACACACACACACATACACACGCACACACAGACACGCACACACACTCACACACACACACAATTGGGACAACTTCCATATTGGCCCAAATATAAGATGCAGTTTTTGTTCTAAAAATACCTCTTAAGAAAGGGGGGTCATTTTAAATTTGCCGACTAGACAAAATAGAATAAGCCCACGCTAAAAAAACAATATTTTGAGTGTTTTTGACTTAAATGAATCAGCCACCATCCGTGCCACAATACTGATTATAGGAAACAAGGGATTATTTTGTCAAATTAACCAACAGCTTAGATGTAATTATGGCACCAATTAAAAAATTATGGCCAAAAAAATCCTCAAATAACTCTCCAAAAGCTGCCAAAAAAATATGGGGTCATGGAGTGCAATGTTCGTAGGTGGCGAACCCAGAAAGAATGTCTTAAAAAATGCTCAAAAGAAAGTCTTTCCATGGGCCTCAATGTGGCCGTTTCCAAGAAATTGACAGGAGAGACTGTGAATATGTGACGGAAAAACGGAAAAAAAAAAAAAATGGAATGCCCATAACCAGAGCCATAATGCAACTAAAGGCTTTGGAGATAGCCAAGGAGCCGAAAATATCCACAAATGAATTCACAAAGCTAGTCTCGGGTGGTGTAAAAGAATGATGCGGCACAGTGGACTGTCACTTCGAAAAGCAAAACAAGCCTTGCCCAGTACCTGCCCACAGACTTTCGAGGAGAAGCTGCTGTGTTTTCAGCGGTGAGTAATCAAACGAAGGAAAATGCACCCATACGCCCTCGATCAGATAGGCAATGGTGGCCAACTCATCAAACTCCAGTGTTTTTCTATATTCTAAAATCTGTTGCTGTTACTAAAAGAGGGGACACATCAGTCAGTCATTGTGGGGTCGACGGGGGATGAGAAAAGCAGATTCATGGTTACGTATGTTGGCATGTCTTGCAGACAAAATTAAACTCCCACCATACGTGATTCTGAAACGCTGAAAGACTGTCTGCAGGGAGTCCATGCCAGCTGGCGTTGTTGTGGCTGCACAGGAGAGAGGCTGGATGAACACTGAACAAGTTTTGTGAGGCAGGCGCCCTGGTGTGTTTTTGAAAAAAAAAGAGGAACATGCTACAGTAGTTCTGGATGCATTCCGTGGGCACCTGATGGAGACAGTTTTATAACTGAAGTGCGGAAAATGAACGGCGACCTATAGTGAGCATTCCGAAAGGAATGACAAGACAGCTGGAGATGAAGATAGTATTGAATGTTGTCGTCAACAAGTCATTCAAGGATAGTCTGCGCAAGAACGAACACAGAGTCAGGTCAGGCTCCTGTCAGGTAACCACGCACCAACACTGACCAGGAATATTCAGAAGGCAGCAGTGTGTCCACTATGTGAATGGATCCTCCCAGCATCTCATGGCATGTCATTTCACCAGAGAGGATCATTCATGGGTCTAAGAAATGCTGCATATCAAATGCACTGGATGGGAGAAAGCATGACATTCTGGGGGACTGGTGAAACATAAAAAGTGATGACGGTGAGAGTGGGCAAAGCGGTGGTAGAGTATCTCTGTGAGGAGTAGCCAAGGCTATATGCTTAGTAGCAGAAGAACTTAATTTGCGTTACTGTTTTAATTGTTTCAGTGATTTAATGTTGTAAACAATGTTTTTATTGTTTCAGTGTTTTATTGTTGTAAAATAGACTAATGAAGATGTGTATGATTAATGCATAGGGTTCTTTAGTTCTTCCATTCATGTTTCTATATAAAACATGATTTGGTCTTCAAAAACCATTTTTTCCCAAAAATGAACCTAAAAAGGGGGGTAGTGTCATCGTATTTTCAGGGTCATCTTCTATTCAGGCTATAAAGAAAATGATATAGACTCTCTCTCTCTCCCTCTCTCTCTCTCTCTCACACACACACACACACACACACTTACTCACTCACCCACTGACTCACTCACTCACTCCACCACAGGGTAGCTATAACCCCCCAGTGACAGAGCTTGTGCACCCCTGCAGTGAGGGACACCTGATCTTAGATCAGCAGTTATGGACCACCCTACCATGAAGGAGTGGAGATGGGAGAGAGTAAAGGTCGGAGTTCAAGGGTCAATGGCCCTGTCATGCATCTGACCACTGGTGTCTCCGGTGTTCGGCAGGCCTGTCTGGACGCTCCCAATATGCCCGCAGAGACGTAACTTGTCAGAAGGCCACACAGAAACTGCTATGGGCCCCTTTAAAATACAGCAGAGCCTAAAGGCTCTTGTGGGCCTATTAAACTACAGCAGTGGCAATGCAGTTTTGAAACGGAAATTGTACATTTTTTTCTCCCCAACAGACTCTTGAATCACCTCTTACTGCCCATGCCCATGGCTGAAGGTGGCCAAACCCACAAATACACACAGTGTACAGAGAAAACCCATGACTAAAGTCATGAATGTGGCACACTTTTTAACTTTGTAAAAAAAATGTTGTTGGATACGACATCACCGACAAAACCGACTTTTATACCACTATTTGATTACTTTATTACTCAATACTTTGATTACTTTTTTTTACTTTGTTAAGAATTGTTGTTGGATACGCCATCACCGATGAAAAAGACTGGAATTACAATCAGATGTGGAGATCTGTGCTGATTTTTTGTAGGGTGAAATACAAAACAATATCAAAGTTACCAAACATTGGAAGCTGGTGCATCATATGCATGTTGGTGTGTGCCTTGTACATACTGTATGTAAATATAATGACACACACACACACACACACACACATACATTAATACAAAGACACACTAATAAAAAGCATAAATATATACATAGTAACACTCACACACAAACCTGATGACACCTCACTTGCCACACACATGCACACAGTCCACACACACAGACACACTGTCACAGAATATTCCTCCCTTACAGCAGGATATTTCTCTCTACCTGTGACATCCGTGACCAATCACTGACTCACAGAGAGCAGACTTCACACATGCAGACATACTGACACACAAACACGGACACACACACACACACACACAGGACGAGCATTTACGTGTGACCGCTAACACATGCACACACACACAACTAACACACAGGCACACACACACACACACACCACCTCTACAGATGCACACACATACACACCCCCACAGGATGAGCACTTATGTGTGAACGCTAAAACATGCACCAACACACAACTAACAGATAAGCACACACACACACATCCCTTCCACACACACACACACACACACACACACACACACACACACACACAGGATGAGCACTTGTGTGTGACCTCCCAAAGCGGCAGCTCACTGTGGGGTATGACGCATCCGGAAGAGCCATTAGCTCCGATGAGCGTAGCGACATGGCGCTAAAGTCCTGTCCCCTCCGTCTATATATAAATACATATATATATATATATATATATCATAGGCACGGACCTAACAGGGAGACTAGGAGGGCCTTTCAGTGTAATGAGAGGTAATTGCAGCCTTAGAGGGAACAAGTTCCGTGTTAATAGTCTGGTGGGGGTAGACACCAATGATATAGAGACGAAAGAGAGACATGAGGGTTCTTTTATTCATAAAAAAGGGAGGAGAGAAGAATACAGGAGAGGGAGCCCTCTTGGAGAAAAACAAAAAAGAAGAAGAAGAAGAAGAAGAAGAAGAAGAAGAAGAAGAAGAGAGATCAAGTTCTAAGCCTTCATCCACATGCCAACAGGGCGATCAAATGAGAAGTTTGGTGTGAATCAGTTCATGGCCCTGTTGTTCGAGGTCACAGAGTGCTGTTGGTTGAAAAACAAAACGAGGAAATTTGATGCGACATAGACTGAGTAATGAACTGGGAGCTAACACTAACTGAATAGAACATAGGGAAATGACACTCAAAAAAGTTAGCTTCTTCTATGCCCCATTCAGTTAGTGTTAGCTAGCAGTTCGATATTTGGTTTCTGCTGCTTCAAATGTTCTCATCAACAGCACACAGTGACCTCGAACAACAGGGTTATGGATTGATTCACAATAAACTTCTCCTTTCAGCTCTGAGGCAACAAAAAGCAACAAGCAGCACCCTGTCCAAATCCACAAGCTTAAGATGTGGCGCTGGAAAATTACTTCTACGCACGGATGAACCTCACATTTGCTTAGGCAAACGGGAAAAGGACTGCTTGATATGTGTGTGTATGTGTGTGTGTGTGTGTTTGTGTGTGTGTGGGTGGGGTGGGGGGTTGCAAAAAGGCAATTGACTGATGCAGATATACAGACAAACACACACACACACATACACACACACACACAAACACACACACATATGCATGCACATCCATGTACAGCACACACCTTTCCTGTTTGCACTGTCTCCAAAACCTATTCTTTTCTCCATTCTTCTTTCCCTTCTACTACCTGTCTCTCTCCTCTCTTTTCTTTTTCTCTTTTCTCTTCCTCCTCTCTTCTCTCCTGTTCCTCCTCAACAGTCTCAAACAGACAGGCCATTCAGGTCAGGGACAAGGCAACAAATGGCCACATAAACGGAGAGATACGGAAGACCAGGACACTCTTGGAAAGAGATTGGGTTAACTGCTTCTTTTCTCAGAAGAAGTCTTTCAGGACCTACCTACTTACCCACTACTTACTGGGTTGACTTTTTGGGTCAAGGCAAAGGAGTCATCAAGTTTACCTCCACTTGTACATTCATCAGAAAAATGTGGATTCCTTGGAAGACCTTTGTATGAAAAGAAAAAGGATTCATCCTTCCTTTAACGGCAAAAGAAGAAATAGGGACACGAGGCCAGGTGAAGAGGAAGAACTTGTCCTCCGACTACCCCTGACGTGAGTCCCTCACCCCCCCCCCCCCCCCCCCCCCCCCTTCATTCTCTCCTTGAATATCTCTCCCTCTCTCCCCCCTCCTTCCCTCCCTCCTTCCCTCCCTCACCTCCTTCTCCCACCGTCTGGCTTTCTTGTGATCTCAGGTGGCTCCATTAGTGTCTTAATGTTTCTCCAGAGCTCTTTTGAAGGAGCGCGTGGTGCTTCCATTTCCTCAGCAGGACCCCAGGTTCCCACGCGCACGCTAACATAAACACCCTGCTAACAGCCGCCCGTAGCTTTCTCTCTCCATCTCTCTCTCTCTCTCTTTCTCTCACCCTCTCTCTCTTTTTATTTCGTTCTCTCTCGCTCTCTTTACTTAACAAGGACAAGAGTGCAGTGGAGCGGTGCGGAGCGGAGTGACTCGGGCGGCTCAGGCGGCACTGGGAGCTCACGGGGGCAACGGAGCCGCGGCGATCCATCGTGACGTGTTTTTAAACAAAACGGGCCCCACTCTCTCTCCCCTCCATCCCCGTCTCCTTCCCCCCCGTCCCCCCTCTACCCCGTCCCCCCTCCCTGCTCTGTCGCTCTTTGAAGAGGAGCAGGCGGATGAGACTTCCTGAATGGAAACTTCGGGGGCTGATGGGACGGCTGGGAGTTAAGACTGGGGCCGACTTCTGGGCCCTGTTCTGTGGACTGGGTGGTCTCTCTCTCGTTCTCTCTCTCTGGCTCTCTCTCTCTCTATGTCTCTCTCTCTCTGTCTCTTTCTCTTTCCATCTGCCTTTGAATCTGTCGTACAAACTCTCTCCCTCTCTCTCTATGCGTCTCTCTCTCTCTCTGACTCCTCTCTGTCTTCATCTGCCTTTGGATCTCTGACGTTCCTTTTCTCTCTCACGCTGTCTCTGTCCATTTCTCTCTTTGTCCTGTTCTTTGCTTTGCCTCAGTCTATCTGTCTCTCTGTCTTCCGAGAGGCACAAATAAAGGCCTAGGCAAACAGGGCCTTTAACCAAAGATCCTTACGGACTGTCCCAACACAAACAGAGAAGGAATTCTGAGTCACACCAGTGCAATCACCACACTGATCAGACTCACAAACATGGAAATGCAGGGAAAAGCCATTCAAGCAGCTTCATAGTTTCGCAGATTATGAGTAAATAAAAAAAAGTTACATTATATATTTATATATATATATTTGTCTCATGAAAAAAAAAATCTCTGAATTCTCCAATAAAGCTCGTAACGACAGTTGGTTTTCCATCTACGTGCAAACTGCCAAGAACAATAACTCCGTTTCACAACCCTCGGCTGGACCCAAACAAACATAAATTATTTTAACAAATCCAAACCTCTAAAAATGCAATTATAGCTGCATCCAAAGCACTGTGGCTAAATCTGTCCAAATTGGGGGTTAAAATGGTGTGCGAAAAAGACAGAAAGAGAAAAGAACAAAAATAGAGTTGAAGCCCAAAACACTAGACACTGAAAAAGGGTAAAAGAATGACATCAATAGGAGTCAAGCACATCTTCTGTTGAAAAGAGAATGTGTGTGTGTGTGTGTGTGTGTGTGTGTGTGTGTGTGTGTGTGTGTGTAGCTTTCTACCCCATGATCATTTCTGCTGTCACTGCTCTTTACTGTAAACAAACAAACACACTTTCACTCACTCACACCCACAAACACAATATATACACACACACACAGTCAAGCAGACAGGAGAGATCTAGCAGAAGACTAAGACACACACACATGGACATATGTAGTGATCTTTTACTTTTGTTTACGTTTGTACATGACATTATATCTGTAATTCTTTGCCAAAACTTCCAGAGCTTCAGACTGAAAGTTAGTGGTAAGACAGACAGAGAAAGCTGTCTTAAATGTCGTAAAAGAGAGATAAGTGAGAGTATGAGGTGTGTGTGTGTGTGTGTGTAAGACAGAGAAAGAGAGCGATATCGAGGGATAGAGAAATCTTGCAAGAAAAAGACATCAATGAGGAGAGAGTGAATCAGAGAGGGACGTAGAGACTGAATAAGAAAGAGAGACAGATCGACAGAGAGAGAAAGATCGAAGAAGAAGGAAAGCGAGAGAGCAAGAAAGAGAGAGAGAGAGAGGAGTGGAGGAGCTTGCTGTTCAAACAAACAGCTGTCATGTTTTGTCAGAGCAGTCTGTGTGCTGGCTAACATCCTCGGGTACAGCTTACGCTGAGAGAGCAGCCGGCTTCTGGTTCACCAACTCTATTGAGCAGACATGAGCGGCCCCAAGCTCTGCACACAATGGCACC
>CM059286.1:9646519-9651519 GCA_030347295.1 Setipinna tenuifilis
CCACCAGGTCAATGGGGGGAAAGCTTGAGATATGAGAACATGGCACAAGTCAAATATCCCTTTATATGACTCACCATCTCTCCCTCTTTCTCTATCTCCCTTTCTCTCTCTCTCCCTCTCTCTCTCTCTCCCTCTCTCTTTCTGTGTGTGAAGTGCTTCCTGAAGTCATAAAAAAGGAGTTACAATAATCAAAGCCAATGGTATGTGGATCAGCAAGAGCATCCACTGCCAACACTGACATCATCCATCCGCACACTGCACACTGTTCCCAGGTCTGTGGCATTTTGTGCTGCATGGCACCCACTGACGGGAGCGAAAGGGAGAGGAAGGGAAAACTAAACACAAGCAATTATCACCATCGGTTCGGCCATTTCGATCATCCCCGTGATTAAAGGAGGTGTAATGGTACAGGCGTGTGCACACGTGTGTGTGTGTGTGTGTCTGTGTGTCTGTGTATTACATATGATTGCTCCGAAGAATGGAGGCCTATTGTGATAGCCTGGCTATAAGCCTGTCCATGCACCTCTGTTCGATTATTATCTTCCTACAGTGGTAGTCTGGGTTTCTTTCAACTGACATGGTTCACTCCTGTGCTATCTTTGCCGGACCAATCAGTAAACAGAGGGACCGTTTGTGAGTGATACCGTCAACTTTGTTCGCTACATTGGAATTATAGTGCGTAGGTGGGTTTATAGCTACGTGACACTCGCTCTATATGCTGATTTGGCTAGGAAGGATTCTGCCTACAACCAGCCATTTCAACGAGACCTTCATCAGACCCTCTTCACAAAACAAAGTGAAGTATGGTTTACCAGGGGCTGGTTTACCAGGCTAACCATCGTGACCCATGATGCCAAGGTTTTAGAATACCAGTGTCCGCAACGCATGGGGCCTCATTATCGACCCTGTTTTACCTGGAGATCAGTGTGTGCCTGAGAGGGCCAAGAAGCCTTTTAGGTTGAATTTGCAGAAACGAAGCAAAAAACAAAAACAAAGAAAAATGCAGCAACAGCAGCAAGAAAAGATACACAGCATGAGAGGTAAGGAGAGAAGAGAGATACGAAAGTGAAGAGAGAGAGAGAGAAAGAGAGAGAGAGAGAAATAAAGAAACAAAGAAAAAAGCAGCAACACCAGCAAGAAAAGATACACAGCATGAGAGGTAAGGAGAGAAGAGAAATACGAAAGTGGGGAGGGAGAGAAAGAAAGAGAGAAAGAGAGAGGGAGGGAGAGAGAGAGAAAGAAAGAGCGAGAGAGAAAGGATGAGAGAAAGAGAGAGAAAGAGAGGATGAGAGAGGGAGAAAAGAAGAACAGATAGTATAGCAGAAGTGGTTCTCATTTGCAGGATGGATTGCCAGCCTCAGCTCCTTGCCCCCCCTAAGGGCTTGCGACCCTGCATGGCCTCTTGTGTCTCCACACCGCCTCTCCCCCCGCAGGCTCTTCGGACACATGAGAGAGAGAGAGAGAGGGAGAGAGAGAGAGAGAAAGAAAGAGAGATAGGAAGAGAGAGCGAGAGAGATGGGGAAAGACAGAGAAACAGAAAGACAGAGAGAGAGAGAGAGACAAAGAGAGAGAGACCAGAAGAGAGAGGAAGAGAGAGATGGGAAGAGAGAGGAAAAGAGAGAGAGGGAGAGAAAGAAAGAGGAAGAGAAGAAGCAGGGGAGGGGTAGTAATGCGCTTTCGGAGATATAGCACAACATGACGCACAGCAGATAACCCATTTAGCGGGCCACTCTTCTTACCCCATGTTGTACATTATTCCAAGTGTGTGTGTGTGTGTGTGTGTGAGAAAGAGAAAGTGTAAGCGTGTGTAGGTTTGTGTGTGCGTGTGTGTGTGCATGTGTGTGTGTGTGAGTGTAGGTATGTGTGTGTGTGTGTGTGTGTGTGTGTGTGTGTGTGTAGGTATGTGTGTGTGTGAGTGTAGGCATGTGTGTGTGTGTGTGTGTGTGTGTGTGTGTGTGTGTGTGCAGTGGCACAGGACATGAATCAGATGCATTGTGGATATGAAACCCTCATGACTAACTGTGATCATTTAGGCGAAGAGTGAGGACTGGCATCCAGTAGTACATGGTGCCTTGGAGAGGAGCTAGGGTTTCCCCCCCACACCCCATTCCTCACCCAACCCACCCCAGTACTACCCCACCCTTTCCCATCTGCCTCACTACCCCCCCCCCTCCCCCCCACACACACCCACACACACCACCGCCACCACCACCATTAGCAAGACCAGCGCAAATCACACCTGCTTCATAACTAGAAACCCCCTGTTGCTGACAAACAAAACGGAGCAGAGTGAGGGAGTGAGGGGTGGTGTAAGAGGAGGAGGAGGAGAGAGAGAGCCAGAGACAGAGAGAGAGAGCAGAAGAGAGAAAGAAAGAGAAGAAGAAGAGAGTCTGTGAGCTTCTTTTTCTCCCTCCATTTCTCCTCCATCTATCTATCTATCTACGTATCTATCTATCTATCTATCTATCTATCTATCTATCTATCTATCTATCTATCTATCTATCTATCTATCTATCTGTCTATCTATCTATCTATCTATCTATCTATCTATCTATCTATCTATCTACCTCCCCCTCAGGGTTTGTGGGGTGTTGCTGGGCAGGGAAGTCCCCAGGATGGGCATGCTGTGGCCATGGAGCACTTGTGTGTGTGGGTGTGTAGGCACTTGTGTGTGTGGGTGTGTAGGCACTTGTGTGTGTGGGTGTGTAGGCACTTGTGTGTGTGGGTGTGTAGGCACTTGTGTGTGTGGGTGTGTAGGCTATTAAGAGACAGAGCCTGTCTCTATCAATCAGCAGCCCGTACAGAGAGGGGCGAATTGGCATTTCCCCTGATCAGGCCCTTCACCAGGGACTCACACACACACACACACACGCTGGAAAGAAACTCCTGAGATGTATACACACCAACAAACAACACAGATAGACTGACATAAACACACACATACACATGCACACTTATACTGCTACCTTCAGCTTTGACAACAAACAAAATTCAGTGGGTTAAAATATGGCAACAGTGGGGTATTCCAGAAAGCAGGTTTAGTCACTTAACTGGGTAGGTTAACTCAGAGCAAGTGGTAAATCTACTAGTAGAAGAGGCCTTTGGCTTAGTTTTGCTAGAAGAATGAACCCTTAAGACCCCTCTATTAGGAGAGTTACCACTTAGTCTGAGTTAACTTAGCTGGGTTAGTAACTAAACCACCTACTTGGAATACCCCCAACCCCCCACCTCCCTGGTGCCATGATGGTGAGCAGTCCTGCGGGACAGGCTTGACAACTAAGAGCCTGGTTGTTCGAAGAGACAAGGTGAGGACAGAAACACGGGTGTCGCCATGAGAAATAGTAGCAATTTGACCAGTCTAATTATCTTCCATTTATTTGCCTGCGGTCAATATTTATTTCAGTGGGACTTGTGCCCACACACAGGCAAACACTCAGATTCACACAAAGACACATAGACACACACACACACACACACACACACACACACAATGGCATATCGACCACTGCACTGTTGCTTTGCTCTGTATGTGTCAAGTCGTGGGCTGCCATCTTACCACTGTAAAGTGGTTGGGGGTCCTGAAGTGGTTAATTGTCCAAGTCGGATAGGTGGAAGAGGTTGGGGGGCAGGGAGGGGGTTAAATCACAGTGACAAGCTCTTGTTCTGCGCTTTGTGTACCCGCTGTGAGATACACAGTACAGGGACAGAGGGACCAATCCAGATGGGACATTTGATGGGACGGAGGAGGACGCAAATCCATTTTCCATTCACTCCACTTCCCGAAGGCAGACTCTGTGTTTACGCCATGCCAGCCTGTGACATCTCAAGATAATGTGCCCCCTTCTTCTTTTTTATGATTTCCTAAGACTGTTTACAGGAAGAGGAACAAGGTGGAACACAAAGCAACCAGACACGCAAAACCAGAGCACACACACACTCACGTGACACGTGACACGTGACGAGTCTCCTCACAGCCACCTCACAAACCCCAAACTACCACCACCATGTGCCCCCCTCCCACCATGTGCCCCCCTCCCCACCCACTTTAGGGGGGACAGACATCAGATATCAGACATCCTCCCTGGTTCTTCTCCTCCTCTGCCGGGCATTTGGCTGGCGAGCTGGCCCAGATGAAAGGGCTGCGCCAGGGGGTGTCGTGAGTCAAAGCGCACCTGGGATGTGTCTGGGGTTGAGGAGCCTGGGCATCATCAGTGCAGCAGCAGCAGCAGCAGCATCCCTGATACTGTTGATACTGCCCTTGCCCAAATGCTCAGCCTCATAGTGCCCCCCCCCATGACAGTCACACACCTGGCACAGTGAAAGATCGATGACACCCTATTTATGTCACCAACCCCCCCGCTTTCTTTCTTTCTTTCTTTCTTTCTTTCTTTCTTTCTTTCTTTCTCTGTTACACTTTCTCCAGATCTCTAATCTAGTTTTGAGTGAGTCACAGTCTTTCTCTGTCTCTGTCTCTCTCTCTCTCTCTCTCTCTTTCCATTGAAGTCAAGATGCCAGAGACCCAAGATGGGTTTCCATACAGCTCTCAACCGACGACAATAACAAGGCTGGTTTTTTTTTGTTGTTTTTTATTATTTTATGATCTTTTTTTAACAACCAGCGGAGAGGGCCCTGTTATGACATAGAGTGTGAGAAAATGGTCTAAAGAGTCACCAGCCTCAGAAGGCCTCAAAAGGACTCAAAAGGCCTCAAAAGGAAGTAAGCAGGGGGGATGCCACAATGGTCGAGGCTGTTGACACGCGAACAAAACACATTACCCCAACTACTTAACCGCGCCAGTGAATCAAGTGTTATTGTCGTGCGGCGCATTGTGCACCACAGAGTTTTGTGTGTGTGTGGTGTGTGTGTGTGTGTGTGTGTGTGTGTGTGTGTGAGAGAGAGAGTCTGTGTGTGTGTGTGTGTGTGTGTGTGTGTGTGTGTGAGAGAGAGAGTCTGTGTGTGTGTGTGTGTGTGTGTGTGTGTGTGTGTGTGTGTGTGTGTGT
>CM059286.1:9654019-9716519 GCA_030347295.1 Setipinna tenuifilis
CACACACACACACACACACACACACACACACACACACACACACACACACACACACACACACACACACCGACTTTTATCATTCGGACATTAATAGACAGGCTAGAGCCTGCCAACGACACACACAGTTACTGTCCGCAAACCCAATTCCTCCCACATTCAAGCGAAAGTAGTAGACACAATTTCAGACATCTGAGTAGACAAAAAATTAAGCCATTGAAAACAGACACTGGATCTGTCATGGCGTATTTTACAGCCTCTCACTCAGGGCCCCGTGCAGTGGACGACTGGCGGGGCAGTGGAAGAGGGGCCTTTCTAAGTGAGCCTGGAGGGGGTGGTGGGGGGGTGTTTGACGGAGGGCTTTAACCTTGGGGGGAAAATGTGCTGGACAGGCAGGCTGTGGCCTAGCCTAGTGGGGCGCAATGAATAAGTAGGGCTAAGATGCACTGTGAAAACATTTGCTGGTGTAAGCGCGTGCCCTGTGTGAGTTATTGAAATGGTCATTGAAAAATCCATTCAATTTAAAATGGAGCCACTGGCCCAGATTGAAAGTCAATGGTACCAAAAAAAAAGAATAACATACTGCAGATGCAGACACGCATAAACACACACACAGGCAACACACACACACACTACACACATGTACTCACACACACACACACAGGCCACACACACAAGAGCTAAAAATAGCTCCTCTTACACTTTTGAAAAAAAACATGGATTACTCTTGTGTATGGGTGTTAGAAATGATTTCATCTTACTCTATGGAGTAAGAATCACATAAAAAAGGAAAAAAATATATCATGCTTATTCCTGCCAAATCCCCTCCAGTAAAAAGAAATATTTATTTGAGTAATGACAGTGAAATATGTCTCATACATATTTATTGCTGATTTTTAATTTGGGGTAAATATTCCAAACTCTCCGCCTGGACTCTCTCCATGCGCGTGAGATCATTTCACTGGATTGTGGTTTTTAAAAAATGCACATGGCCATGTCAAAATCTATTTCACACACACAAATACACACACACACTCTCTCTGACACACTCTCTCTCTCACACACACTCTCTCTCTCTATCTCTCTCTCTCTCTCTCTCTCTCTCTCTCACACACACACACACACACACACACACACACACACACACACACACACACACACACAAACAGTCCAAAAAGCATGTGCATAAAAGCAAAATATATAAATGTGGAAACATCCACTTAATGTGACATACACCCACTCTCACACACGCATAATTAATTGACCCTTGCGCAATAATAGCAGTGCTGCTCTCCAACTCTTTTGAGCGTTAAAATAAGGAGTGAAAAGGGGGGGAGAGATTTACTGTGGGAGGTGCTAGCTTAGACGGGACAGTGACAGCATGGTGAGGCTGTTTATCCTGTCTGCTTCACATCTGTTTACCGTTACTCTCCTTCCCTTCAACGCTGCAGCAGCAAACGTTTTTTCGCACGGCTCAGCTTCCTCTGAAAGCACTTGGATGCTCCTTATCCTGATCTTACTACACCTGATCCTGACTGGGGCGTTTACTAGCCCAAAAATGTCCGAAATGGTCACTCGTTTACTATATAGTTCACTACACGGTGTGGGTTATATTGTTTTGCATTACATTACATTACACTTAGCAGACGCTGTTATCCAAAGCGACTTACAAAAAGGAGGACATAAGCTAACAGAGGTGTAGAGGAACACAGAGTAAGCAGACTACCTTCATACATACTGTACAAGGAGATGCATGTGCCTAAGTAAGTTTCCCAGAGCAGGGACACTGCAGACACACATACTTCCTTTCGCCTCTTACATAGTGCACTATATAATGAAAGAGTGAACATTTCGGATTCACGTTGTGTTTTTACTTTTTCCTTCAGATGCTCTACTTGTGCTGTACTTATAGAACACAAGCACACCAACCTCCCATCCTTCATTTTACAGCCAATTCTCTAAAGGAAACACATCTCTTTTGCAATGGTGCAGGTACAGTTGAAAGTTTGGCTTTGCTAAATACCAATTTAATAAGTGAGAACTTAAAATGTTGTTGAATAAAGACACTGTTGTAGGTTGGTTTTAAATGACATGGAAATAACTGGTTAAGCTTTTGAAGGTATTGCAAAGACTTTTCCCTTTGATCACAGCACACAGATTTACAGTCACTGCCAGACAATCAGATGCGGACACGATACTCTAAAGAGACCGGACTTTGTGGTTGATAATGATAATGTAATGCAATACAATGTAATGTAATGTAATAATGTAATGATGCCAGCATGACAATGCTTGTTCTCTATAAGGGAGACTGCAGAGAGTGTGAGTGATTTGCAGGCAGCCTGAAAAAGGGCAACATCTGCAGGACTTTCGGACTGACTCTAGGTCAGTCAAACCCCCCTGGGGACCCCCACGGCCACATGGTCTAATAAATTCATGACTTGAAAAACACATAAGAGTGTGCGGCTCTTAAATGTTTATTTCAAGACCCCACAAGACCCCCCCCCCCAAAAGCCTGCCACAATGGTGACTTAAGATAACCCCCTTCCACAACTCCATCCTCAAAATGTTTTTACTAGTAACACTAGCCCTGTCCACTGTGTTGGCCAGACTTCAACACATATAAAATCCTGTTTCATCCTGATGTGGCTCATCAGTGTTCTCTCTGCAACTGCTGGATGAAACCACGTTGCACTGGTCTGGTCTGAGTAGAGGGAAACAGGAATTGAATGAAAGAAAAAAAGAGAAGCTGTTGCAGATGTGTTTCTGCTCTGCAAAGCCATGTTACAGATAATCGTCTTGCCTTGGCCAAAAAATGTGTGCCAAATCAATTGTCAAAATGATATAAAGGTAAGCTATCCGTGACCAATTAGACCCACTAAATCTAATAGCATCTACTGGGAGCTGTATATTTTCTTCGTTTTCTTTTTTTTTTTTTTTTACAGTTGTTTTGCTCATGCCATTTGCATGTGGGTGGAAGTGGGACGTCAGGGTCGTCCCTCTGAGTGGTGTGGGAGCCCGCGGTCAGTGCAGATGCAACGGCTTAACCCCGCGACCTCGGCCGTCCCGTCTGAACAAATAAAACATCAACATCCTGCTTCACAACCCCTCGAAGCGCCTCAATCTTAGCCCTTCTGACAGCAACACTTCCTCCCTCACACAAAGCTCATGCTTCGGCCCCGAGCCCCCAGATATAGCGCCTGGGGCCCTACAAACTGCAGAGGAAACTTCGTGTTTGTTTTTGTTCAGTGTAGTAGTACATCACAGCCGGCTGATCTGCGTTACTATAAACCAAACAAGTAAAAGCGGTGGCAACCCAGTTTGCATAGCAATTAGCAAAGGAGTAGAGGGAAAACACATTTTCAAAATTGTGAGACTGGAGAGAAGAGAAATGAATGTCAAACGAATATGCATTCCTGCAGAGTAACTACTAGGAAGACCTTCTGATCTAAAATGTATCAAATCGACATCAAGTTCAAACCATTTTGTCAAACGTTTAAATAGCCAAATAAATGCGTTTTTACTAGTGACTTACTTCATACGGAGATTCAGCACAACTATTCAAAATAATAAAGATTTTCTCAAATATAACTGTTCTTGCTATTTTCATATCGGCCACTATTTAAGCCAATATGTGGCGCACTGCATGTCAAAGTGATCAGTATTAAAATATATTTAAAAATTCACGGGGCACACGAAAACATTTCATCATGGCAAACAAATGCAGTCGATCACACATTGTTGAAGCAACAGGTGCACGGCTCTACTGAGGGTTACAAGCCGACAGATTCCTGTAAACGCGATGCGTTGAACTGTAAAGTACTTACACAAAAGCATGGTAGACGAAAGCCCAAGCTCTTGGTCTCTCCAGGACATTGTAGAGGTAGTTCTGGAGCTTGCGGTAGCGGGCGTTCCGACGGCCACTCTGTGCGCTGTATGTAAGCGGCTTTCCAAGAAGGCTCAGGCGGGCTCCCTGCTTCCTCCTTAGGCACTCCGCGCCTCCTGCACCTGTCGTCCCCGGCGAGGATCCGCCACCTCCCGCCGAAAGCAGACCGTCGCCTGTCCTCACTGCGTTGTTCATCATACTTTGACCAGTCTCCACATCTTTCAGTCCATACTCCTGAGCTCGACGGCCCGGAGATGTCTTCATCCAGAGCCCTGTGCCACCGCCTTCATCTCCGCTGTGATTGCGGGGCATGGCATCACCAGCGACGGCTGGAAATGCGCTCTGGGTTCCAGAACCACGCACATACAAGGGGGTTATGCAAGGTGCGCGGATTGGAAGGGTTGAACTCCTGGGTTCCACCCGAAACAATTTTGATGTATTGGGGCTGTTTCAAAATTGATTTGATACTTTGCTATATTTCACTTTTCGTCATATATTCATGCTGTGCCAAATGGACGCTTCATTAAACCCTCGCCATTTGGCGAACAGGAATGAGAAAGATCAGCTAGCTGTTTGAGTCTGATGGAGGAGCTGAGAAATTGGGGTTATGAAGGAGTGTCACCATCTCGGGGGTAGAAATTTGGCAAGGGGAGGGCATCACCCCACATTAACGTAGGTCTCTTCTTTTCCCGCCCTCTCGCTCTCCCTTTCTCTTGTCTTTTTCTGATATGTGTCAGAACACGCCTGTACCGGTCTCTTGCAAACTCCCGAAAAGGTGTTACTTTTTTATTTAGACATCCCACAAGTTAGACACCAGTTAGCCTACCGGTTCTCCGCCGTGCGTAACAGGCGATTTTAAAGTCTCTGCCTTCTAGACGATCCGCCTTGACAACAGCCGCTGCTCTAGACTCTAACGACAAGGTTTGGGTTGTATCCTGAGGTTGTCCGTCGGCGTTCCTCTGAAACGACAGTGCGATCACTGTGCGAAGAGGCTTCTTTCATTTTGTTGATGCTGCACACGCACATACCGACACGTAGAAATTCATGTGTCACTCCACAGGTTTAAATCGCGGCTGTGCCTCTTGCCATGAAGGAGTTAAAGTAGAAGTGGTATGTTACTTTTCCCACCAATGAACCTGTTCTAATAAAACTGTTGCAGATATGCCATGGCTTGCTCTATTTGACAGTTCAACTTACAGATGACGCCGGTAATTACAATTTAAATGCACTACGATTTGAGGGGTTATAGCAAATGTCTGTCCATTTTGTACTCACTCGAGACGCAGCACACCATTCATGAAGATAGTCATGGAAAATATTTAAAAGAAGGCGACAACACGATACTCAAAAGTGCTCGTAGGTTATTCCTTTTATTTTGAGGCTTCTCTTTAGCTGAACTGAGTGCATCGCCATTTCGCAGTGCAACTGTTATGGCAACTAAGAAATTCTCTCTCTCTCTCTCTCTCTCTCTCTCTCTCTCTCTCCCTCTCTCTCTCTCTCTCTCTCTCTCTCACTACTACTCACTTTGGAGGCAAGAAGCCGATGTCAGTAAAACCACGTGATCCTCCGAAACAGAATCTACTCACGGCCAAGACAGTTGTTTTTGGAGCAGCCAGCCTTTGACAGCAAAGCAGAATTTGATAACGGATTCCGGTTTTGTTGACTTTGCTTAATTTAAAAGTCCACTAAAAGGCGTGACAGAAAGAAAACTTTCGAAAATGCACATTACATGCATTTACATGAGTTGAAGTCGGAGGCTGAAATTAAACTTGAATAAAGTGAACACTGATATAGATTCGGGCTACTGCGTTATGGCCTGACACTGCGTTCGTTCCACTGCTTAGTTTCAAGTCATTCAGCCGTGCATTCTGACTTGATTTGATTTGATGGTATGGATGAACCCATCACCAAGAACCGTGACGTGTCTTGTCAAGGCAGCTGTCCGTTTCCCTCAGCCGAGACACAAAAATGTGAAGCACGAGATGGTGAGAGGGGTTCCATGTCCATACTGTTTCGGCGCCCCTGAATTGTATTTTAAAAATCGCTGGTATAAACTTTTCATGATATATGATAATCAAGGTTATAACTATTCCACGCTGTGTTGTGGGAAATTATCTACAGAAACAAGGGAAACTTTATAATTATATGAATTTTGAATGAACTGAATTGTACTGTTCGAATTATAACTTGTAGACTACTGCTACACAGACAAGGACAAATAGCAGTGCATCATCTAAAGTCAACAAAAGAAAAAAAGGGTAGAGAACGCTGTTTTCTTATTATTTATAGGTTGTTTGACCTGATATAGACTGAGCCACAACTTAAAGAATAAGGGACTTTAATATCCAGGTGACAACGTTGGTTTCACAGAACAAACAAATAAATAATAATTCGAGCCAGACAGTTTGATCCTCGCGCACACACTGCTGTGCGTCAGTTGTGTTGTCTTTCTTGGTTGTCAACAGGTACAACACGCTTGCATGAAATGGACCGATTGCTTACACTTTCTCCATGCCTTCATTTCTTCTTGTGAGTAGGCTACGTGCAAGTCAGGCATCACATCATTTTGGTTTAGTCAAGCGTTCCGTTAACTTTACGCTTTGGCAAACAGATCTAGTTAAACGGTGTTATAGCCTACGGGTCCCAGAAAAAAAGAGAAACTCTCAGAATTGGAATACTTAGGACATCTGCTGGCTTTTGGTCACCTAGTGAATCCACACATGACTGCTCGGATCTCTTTAAAGCTCCTGTAATGCTAATTAATTGCGCTGACGAGGACCCAGTTCCAGGGTTGCCTTCGGTGCCGACCATCGGAGCTAAGAATAGAAACAGGGACTGTAGGCACACCATCTGGCCCGTACAGTAATGACTATTGAGGCCTCATACAGCACTGGCAGAAATGCGCTGACACTGAAGTGTGAGTGAATAAAAATGAAGCAATTAATGTATTTCAAGCTAGCTCCCTCTGCTGCTAAATCATGCCCCTACACCCAGGAGTGGTGATAAGCCCGTTTAAGGTTGAAACTGGTCATCCGATTGCTACTGTAGCTGCTCGCCGATTGTGAGAATGATTGTACTTTTATTGTAACTCTGGGGTTTAATGCTCCTGCGCTTTGACGTCAGCGTGGGTGTGGACAGATGGAGAAAATGATGTGAGTCTGTAAAAAAAGAGAGATGGCAGAATAAAAATGTAAGACGCATATCTCTCTCTCTCTCTCTCTCTCTCCCTCTCTCTCTCTTCCTCAGTTGATGAGCTTCAGTAGCAGAACTAATTTGCCACAAACGGAAGATCTGGCCTTACCGCGCAACCATTGTGCTATTAAACAGCTGGCCATCCCGTGTCCCATAGCTACTTCCACAATTGTCACGGGCCACCACAATGAAAGGCTTGGGGTTACACAGGTCTGGTCGGTGCTCTCATCTCATCATGCGCCACCACAATGAGAGGCCTGGGTTAGAAAGGTCTGCGCTCTCATACTGTAGTTTGTAATCTGCCCTCTAGTGGTACAAAACAGGCAGCGCAAATAAACGATTGACAGAATGTAGAAGCATCGGCATTATCCCAGCAGTTAACCTCAGAAAATATCAACTGTATTTCACAACTGACCACAGTCAATTACCACGACCTGACATTGTGTATTTCAACCGAATAAGCCTGTATTAACTGAAAGAAAGAAATACATCTCAATAAAGTTATATTTTTTGTGTTGTCTTTGTTCTTGTGGTGAAGACATTGAACTCTTTTTGGACTTTGGTCTTTATTTTATGTTTTACATCAGATTTTATTTATTGGATGGGACATGTTTTTCAGTTTCACAGTTGGATACAATAGGTATGACACAGCAATAATCTATTTATTTAAAAAGTCCTTACTTTATCAACAGAGCGTACTGAAAGATGAAGACCATTATGAAAAATCGTTCTTTTCTATAATCCAGGCGTGTGGGTACGGATAAGGGCCAGCTGTTTTCCTAAAGTGATGTGACAGAGAAATACGTCCAACACCAAGCCAAAGGCATCAAACTGGGTCAGAGTCAGTTGGTACCAGTGTACTTGCCACAGCTTGTAAATGTTTTAAAATGTCAAAATACAACACACAAAACTTTGCTGCCAAGAAGATGATAAAAAAGAAAAACTTTTTTGGTGAACAGTATTGAAAAGCCCCTTTTAAGACTATGACTGTACCATTAACGACCATTTAAATGCTACTTGATAGTACAGTAATAGCACAATCCTACTTACAGTAATAGCACCTGACTTATTTATCCATAGCTTGGTATTGTACAATGTCTATATTGTTTTATACTATTTTCTAGTCTTATTTGTTTATATTGCTGTACATTTCAACCTATATTTCAATCCTAGCTATTCTTATCTGTCTCTGTTGTTATGCTTCTTCTTCTTGCACATCTGTGGGTTGTTCCAAATGACATCTCCCTATACTTTGTACAGTGACAAGAAAGACTTCTACTCTACTACTCTACAGTGGTCGACAGTTCCCTGTTAATTATCCCCCTTAACTCCTCCCTTGACCCAAACATTAGAGGTGCTCTTCCGTGATACTGGCATATGTATGTTTGTGTTTATGGTTACAGTTCCTAGCAAAAGACTTTTGACCCACACAAGTAATCTTGGGGCAGTCAAGCATGTAAAGAGTCAGACTTGTAGCCAAAACATCACAGGTTCAATTACCTACACCAGCAGGTGAGTGAGTGGAGTGAATGACCAATGCTCTCCTCCATCCTCCCCTGTGACTGAGCATGCCACCGTCCCCACACATACTGCTCCCCAGGTGCTGTTGTCATGGCTGCCCCCTGCTCACACGTGTGATGGGTTAAATGCAGAAGTCAAATTTTATTGTGTGTGTGCTGTGGTGTGCTGTGTGATAACAATGACAAATGGGAATTACTTTACACTTTGTATTTGAGCCATGGACTAAATAGAACATAGCTCACCTTCATCGGTCTTCAAAAAATCTCAATCACAATTCCCAGAGGGACAGGATGCCCCCAATATGTCTACTTCAAAGAACGAGGGCTTTGTGTGAAGACAGTTTTCCTTTCCCTCAGTGTCCTACTGTAAATTAATGTAGAGTTAGCAGAATATGATGATATGAGATATGATATGACATAGCAGAATATGATTCCAATTTAGTGTAGTATCACCATAGATATGGTCTCAAATCACGATGCAGATGGTAAATATATATTTTTTCATTCTGACAAGGAGATCTAGCTGAATGTTATAGTGTTATGTGTTTACAAAAAACACCCACAATGGCTAAATGCACTGGTAACCAACATTTCTGTGAGTATTGATATCACACAGTTGATCAGTAACTGGTGCGCAATAGCATTATTTTCTGAACTTCATCATTCCTATTACTGTACCTGCCGTCTAATTTACCTGCTGTCATGTAGTACATGATTGAAAACTAGAAAAGCACCTGGAGAGAGCAGATCTCTGCCAAGCAGTTTAATCCTCCACACACACTTTAAAAAAAAATAATAAGTGGAATTTTCCTTGTTAATTTTTTAAAATGTATTTACGAGGTAACCAATTAACCGATTTTTTACCAAAAAAGAATCGGCTCGAGACTGAAAATTTCGACATTTTTCAAAACAATACATTCATGACTTTTTGAGTTATTTTGCTAGCAAACAAACAGACAGACAGACAGACAGACAGACAGACAGACAGACAGACAGACAGACAGATAAACGCCCGTAAAAACATAACCTGCTGTAATAACCTATGTTCAAGAAGTGCTGTCCCGTATGGTACAGTGTGTCTAAGAGCCAGTCTGCCTGCAAACGGATGGCTGAGTAGGGCCGGACAGCCTTAAGGGCCCCATCCCATCTGCAGAGTCCATCAACCTGAAACACATTTCTCCAGAATGCGGCCATGGCACTACTGCACGGAAGGGTAGGGGAGAGGCCCAGACACATTCACATATTCACTCTTACTGCTGCCACCCCACACACACACACGCACACACACACACACACACATGCACACACATGCACACACGTGCATTCACACACAGACACACACACAGACACAGACACACACACACACACACACGCACATACACACACACACACGTGCATGCCCACACACACGCACGCACACATAACCACCCTCACACACACACACGTGCATGCCTACACTAGGACTCACACATACACACACTTGGTCATACTCACAGTCAGACACACACACACACACACACACACATGCTCAAGCACACACACACATATGCACACTTCCACCGTCTTGGACACTCAGACACACACAACACACACAAATGCACACACGTTCAGACATAGACACAAATGCTCCAGCACACTCAGACGTACAGACACAGACACAGACACAGGCACACTCACATTCACATACTCAGACACACACACTCGTAAAATTCCTGAGGAGATTATATGGCCATCGGGATCAAGGCAGAAGAAGATGAATAATGTGGCTAAAAGTATTAGGGATACATTCATTTGAGGCATGGCGCTCCAGACCAGCCATGCCTTTTAGCATAGTTGCACGAATGGACATAAATCAAGACCCTTTTTGAGAGAAAAACAAAAAAAAGAAAAGAGGAAAGGAAATGAAATGAATGAACGCAAGACATATTTTCACTGCCTTGCTCTCTCTCTCTCTCTCTCTGTATTGGTCTGAAATTGATCCCACTAGTCTAGCCACTGTTAAACTCCAGCTTCCTGCATACGGCACAGTTTTACTATCACACATATACAACACGTGGATATATCACACTTGCGTTTCATTTCTTGGTTTAAAATTCAAATTTGCTTAAGTGTTCTTTAACTACAATAGAGGCCAAAAGTTTGGACACAGCTTCTCACTTTTAGTATCACACATATACAACACATGGATATATCACACTTTCACGCGTTTCATTTCTTGGTTTAACAGTTGGATTCTTTCAATTTTGCTTAAGTGTTCTTTAACTACAGTACAGGCCAAAAGGTTGGACACACCTTCCTCATTTAATGCGTTTTCTTTATTTTCATGACTATTTACATTGTGGATTCTCACTGAAGGCATCAAAACTGTGAATGAACACATATGGAATTATGTACTTAACAAGTACAAGTCTTAAGTGTTAAGTCTTAACTTTTTTGTTATGTACATAATTCCACATGTGTTCATTTATAGATTTGATGCCTTCAGAAATAGCATTGAATGAGAAGGTGTGTCCAAACATTTGGCCAGTTCTGTATGTGTATATATAGCATAAAATTCTAATCAGTATGCACAAAATAATTGCTCTGCAAAAGTCCCTAGAATACTAATCTTTCATAACAGAGTATTCTGCAAAATGATTCACTACATTAGCAGAGTTAGTAAGGGAAATACAGGTGAAAACAAATGAGAAGCAAGCAACACTTCACAACTTCAGTATATTTTTCCCTTTGTCTCATTTACGCTTTTTTCCACCTGAACAACAACAGCACACTCTTTTCCTTTGCACACATACTGTACAATAACACAGAGGCTGCAGTTAGTGTAACAGTATATTTCTCCTATAGTAGCAAACTCTTTTTGTAAAGATGGCGAGCCATTTTCAATGCAGCCTTTAGTAGGTTGTTTTGTACTGTGTATATGTTGCATGAAGACACCTTGTGGTTTGCATTGTGCCACAGATCGTACCCACACCAGGGCTGGGTAATGTGCAGTAATGGGCAACCTGTAATGGGCTTTAGATGCTACAATCCAGTACTACATATTTTTTCCAGCCATTCACTAAATCAGCAGAATGTATTTAGCAGGAATCTTCAGCCAGGTACAGGAGCTCTTTTAAGACCTGTATTACAGTAAGTGCCCAGGTAGAACCAGGTGATATGTGGTGCTATTGAGAAGGTCACTTAAAAGAGCTTCAATATGCATGGTTTAAATGTGGTAATTGTGGTAGCCTCACGGATTCAGGAGATATAATCGTTTAAAAAGTGGTCCAGGTTTTTGGCCCACTCTGTATACAAAGTGTTTATTTACAAAAGTGAGCTTTGCAGTTAAAAAAACAAGGTGTGTCCAGAAACAGAACTTAAAACCTTTGCAGTATCTCCTTCCAACATGGCAACTCGGCATAGCTTAAACAATATCTGGTACACTTCACAAGGCTCACAACAATATATTACTGTAAGATAAGACTTTGTGTGAACCGGTCAGGATGCGGTAGAGTGGCAATGAAAACGATGACAGGCCCATGATTAAATGGAGGGAAGTGATATTGGTCTTGATTAAATGTAGTAAATGTCAGGGCAGTAAACCGGTTGGTTTTGCATCTGGACAGTAAGTATCTGAGAAAGGCGAAGAAAATGTATGGCTATGCGGATGTGTGGAAATGTGTCTGTATACACTGGATAGCCAAGTGTGTGTGAGTGTGTGTGTGTGTGTGTCTGTGTCTGTGTGTGTTTGTGTGTGTGTGTGTGAGAGAGAGAGAGAGAGAGAGAGAGAGAGAGAGAGAGCATGCGTGTGTGTGCATGCGTGTGTGTTTTGGAGCAGAGCAGTAAGGCATCTATTGGCCCCATGTTAAATATTGATACTTTTACGTGTACTGTATTTGAATATTTAACATCCAAATAACATAAACATAATGGTCCATTTGATAGTACTGCCTTTATGTATCTTTATATTTTACACAAGTAATGGTGAGCATTCAGTAGGGAAGGCTGTCTCTGCTGACTGGAGATGAACAGAGACTTTCTGTAATATGAATACTATTTTTGGGGTGAGATATGGGTTTGAAACGGCATAGATCACAGATTTTCTGTTATCTCACATTAGATTCACATCAATAGATTTTGTCAAGGAATTCATCAAACATTCTGTACCCATGTATAGTTATCATTATGACTGTAACAATAGCTACACAGGCAGTTCTAAGAAGCTGCGTTTATTCACAGATGAATTGTGTGCAGTACTTGCTCTAGACACTTGGCGGAGGAGTTGTGTTGCTGTTGTCACCAGGGGGGTTTGAACTCGGTCCAGTATCTAAACAGCCACCACGATGAGAGATCACAGGCAAACAGAAGCAACGCTTGAGGAACAGTCGAGGAGCAAATAACAGGCTCTCCAGTCGGTTGTCTTCCACACATTCTTTTATTTGTAAATAATAAAAATGAACTCTTGAATATAAAACATACACATCATTTGAGCCACATCTGTTGTATAAACAAGAAATGTTGCAGTGAATACCTTCTATTCTGTTTCAGTGGAACACATGATTTGTAAACAATCAGTATTGTTAAATAATACTGACAAAGGAAAGGAGTCAGCCTCAACAGACATGAAAGCAAACTCATCATTGGTTTAATATGAAGCAAGTGAGTTTGTTTGTTTGTTTGTTTGTTTTTGTAATCATGTGTTTAGGACATAGGGTTATACTCTAGTAAAGCAAAAAAAAGAGAGGAGAGAGAGGTGGCAGTCCAAATTTTCTTTCTGTGTTTTTTTCATTGTTTCAGTGTACAGGAAAAAAAAGAGTGAAAGAGGTGAGTACGTGAGAATAGGAAAGAAAGAAAGACGGAAGGAAAGAAAGAAAGAAAGAGAAAGAAAGAGAGGAAAAATCTGAAGGTGTAACCTTGGTGGCCTTGGTACCGCTCAACGGACCGAGGTGACGGATCGCTGATCCACAGATTGACTGGGGCCACAGTGGAAATACAAGCAAGTAAATCATCACTGACTCGTATCAACGTTATTGTATGTGCATGTGTGTGTTTGAATAGGTGATCTGAACTTGGATACACTCTTTTTTTAAATATATATCTTTATATATATATTTCTCTATTCTGTTTTTTTTCTCTGTATAATCATAATTATACTCCATATATAGATAGCTCTGGATTTTTTTTATACACATCATTAGTCTAAGTCTGTTGTAGTCCCTCTGTGGTAAACTAGAGTTTAACAACAACACCTTCCATACAAACAGAGGACCCATGTTTGCTTTAGTACAACAGACAGTACAGCACTTTTTGTTCATCAACAGGGAATATCTTTTTTGTTTGTTATTTTTTTACTTTTAAAAAAAGAAAAGAAAAAGAAATTCAAAACAATAAAAATGATTAATAAGAAAAAAAATGTTCCCCCAAAGACACCGAACCTCATCACAATTATGAGGACAGGGTGAGCAGAGTGGGTACCTGGCCAAACGTCCACATACAGTATGAAATGAATGGCTTCAGTTCATCGGCTAATCTAGTCATAGTAAATACGAGCAAACTGTACAGGTGCATGCAACACTCAAGCTTGCCTACAGTATGTGGAACTAACACACGGGTATGTTTCATCGTCTCTTACAGTTTTTTTTTTCCTCTTTTTTTTTCAGAATTCTCATCCGTCTTGGTTTTACAAAATGTGCATGCAGTTTGGGGGGACCGTTCCAGAGACATGCTGCTCCTTCAGCATGGGAGAGAGAAGGAGAGAGTGGCCTTGTCATCTTTTATTTCATTTTTATTTTTTCCCCTTTTTTTGTATCAAGAAGAATCTCTGGACTTTGTCAAAATACCACCCGCATTGTTACTGCCATGTTTAGATGAAGAGAAGGGGTATGAATGTTTAATGTTCATTTTGGAGAAACATGAGTTTTTTATTTTTTTCAAAAAAAAAAGAAGAAAATAAACACATAAACACAGAACGAGGGGACAAAAATCAAGCTCAAAATTTAACCTCCCTGTGGAGTGTTTGTTCTCTGTTTCTCAAAAAAGCTATAACTTCCTGTTATTTAAAAAAGAGAAAAATCAAGCTTCTGTCCTTGCTTTAAATCCCCCCCCAAAACATAAAACTGTTCTTGAATTATAAAGGAATTACTGTTATTATTATTAAACATCTGAGGACCATCACCACAGTCCTATCTATAACTTTGATTGCCAATTGCCAGGGCAAAATGTCGTGCCAAAGTGACACCTTCTATGTTGCCATGGCAATGGCTAAAAGTGGCTTATGCTGCATGTCAACATCCTGTGGATAGATGGGGTGGGAAGGCTTTGCGAAATCCAGTGCACTTACAAAAAGGGTACAGCATGCTAACAACTCAACTCAAAAGGAAAATGACTGCTAATAAGATGAAAACAAAAACAAAAACAAAAAACTTGTGGAAGAGGCTTCCTAGAACTACTGTACGTTACTTTTGTTTAACACAAGTTGGAAAAAAAATGTCAGGAAACATAACACAGGTCTTCACATTCCACGCGTGTGTTGTATGTGTGTGTGTATGTACTGTATGTGCATATGTATAGTGCTTAAATGTGAGTGTGTTAGTGCATGTGTGTGTGTGTGTGTGTTTGTATATGTGTGTGTATGTGTGTGTGTATGTGTGCCCCTGTACCAAATTAAGAGTACAGTGACAAGGCAAAGCAGTGGGAGAGATCTTCTGTAAACAGACTTGTTAAGGTCGGCATCAACCATAGGGTGAGGGATTCTGTGACCTTTAACCCATAACGTGAACCCTCAGAAGGAGGGCTCTCTCAGTCTTACAGTGGCCTGCCTCACGTTCACTAGCCCTGGCTCACCTGTCCCAAACATGCCAAACACTCCTTATATGGCAAGGAGGAAGAAAGAGCGCGATGATGTCACTGATGGTGCTGACTGGCTACAGAGTCAGTCATTCACTACCTTGACCCGTTTGATTGGCCGGTTTCGTCAACAAACGGCCTGTTCCCGCCTTAAGCTCCGTAGCCGAATGGAACCAAGTCACATTCGGCATGAATGAAGCCAGCAATACAAAAAAACAAACAAAAACAAAAGAGGTTGGTGGCAAAAAAGTAAACCTTGACAGTCCAGAAAAAAAAACAAAAAAAACACAAAGAACCAAAATGTAAAAGGGGTGGAGAAGTGATTGTCAGGCTCCAGCAAAAGCTTTGATCGTGACTCAGGTCTGTTTTCCTTTTCTGTCTCTAAGGGCTCTGATTGTTGCCACAGATTGTTTGTGTCCTTGGTCCGCTTAGGTGATCCTGGGAGGGAGGGAGGGAGGTGGGGAGGGGGATCCTGTCTCCCCCCTTCACTAGGACCTGACGCCCGGCGGCCCTGAAGAACTATCGAGTGATGTTTGGGAAGCCCGTCGGGGGAGTGGCGCTAACGTAGGGTCCACCAGTGAGGAAGGAGGAAAAAGTTTGTACCAGCCAATCACTGTGCTTGAAAGGTCCAGCTCCTTCAATAGGATCTGTGCAACTCCCATAAAGCATTTGTGGTCCATTCGCCCATAGTCACCCCAGACGATGACCTAAGAAATACACGAATAGAGAGTCACGCAAAAAATCAACCAAACTTATACAAGCCTATTAACTGAAATGCAGAGTGAATGTCCAGACTTTATGAGGGAAAAAGGGGCAAAGCAGGGCCTATAAAGTATCAACAATTGGGACTGACCTGGAGAACTTTACCCTGCGGGCTCTCATCGAAAAGCAGCGCTTGCTGGTATAACGGGTCGAGTGTTTTTCGTGCAATCTTGGTTTTCTTTTTGGCTTTACACACTCCGTTATCCAGTAAGTAGACCTTAACATAGGGAGCTATGAAAGAAAACACAGACTTACTTCAGTGTCTACAACTTCTTGTAAAATACAATACCAGTTACACAAAGAATTTTGCTATGAGTTTGCGTTGACAGTGGCCCAGCGATGAGAGCTCTAACCTGGGAGATTTTTGGATCCTGGTTTGGGTGTAAGGCCACGTGCCCTAATCACCTCCACCTCCAGCTGACCTTTCTTGTCCATCAGGCCAATCTGGATGTCTCCTGCAGGACAGAGAGAGAGAGAGAGAGAGAGAGAGAGAGAGAGAGAGAGAGATTTCTCACCTGCCCCCATCTGTATCATAGTAAATGTGCAACTTACAACTAGTCTAAAATATCCTTTAAACAGAAAAATTTGTTTTTTTTTCAGTATCTTGTCAGTCTCTTAAATATTTGACTATCACCTATCAATCTGTCACTCACCCATGGCAGGCGTGGCCAGGGTTTGTCTCCCCACCAACTGGCCGGGGCCAAGGCCATCCAGGAAGTCACTGAACTGGCTCATCCCTGAGAAGATCAGACTGGACAGGACAGAGAGAGAGAGAGAGAGAGAGAGAGAGAGAGAGAGAGAGAGAGAGAGAACACACATTAAAGGGATCCAAGCAGCTCCACAGATGTTGGACAGCACATGCTGCGATGTGAAGCAGGGATGTTGAGGTTACTAGGTTAAGTGCTTTGTCTCTTGCACCACAGAGAAAACTTGTGAAATGTAAAATATGTAATGTATAATAATAATAATATATAATAAACAATAAAAATGTTCCAATGTCTAAAAGGTTTCTGTTTTCTTTGTTTCTTGCTTGTTTGTTCTTGTTATGACAAATGAGGTTGAAAAAAAAATTTAAATGAAGTTTCAAAACGGTCAGGTTTGACCGAAACACAACATGACAGCTGGACAGCATATGCGGAGAACCAGTGATGTTAAGGTTTACGTGTTACAAACTTGTAAAAAGTTTTTTGTTATTTTTTGGTTATGTTGATGAAATGGCTCATTTGGTAGCTTCAGTGCAGAGTTTGGTAGGTTGTCATGACCACACTATTTGAAATATCAAAATTCCACCTGATAACTTTTGTAAGGCTTGGTCTGAAGATTACCTCTGACAATTTTGGTGAAGATGATTAAAAATTTGATTAAAAATAAAGATTTAAACAGCATAAAACCACAGAGACAAATGTGCAAATGATTCGACAGATTAATATGATGAAAGAATTTTAACCTAACTGTTTTTGAATTAATGGCAAAAACCTTATAAATAACCTAAACCTAATAAATAAATAAATAAATAAACAAAAAACCAATAGGGTTTCCTCAGCTAAGGTGCTTGGACCCCTAAAAAAACAGAACGCAACATTAATATTAAAGTACAACACTCAGATAACAGAGGTTTTGGCCAGATACTTGTGCTAGGAGGCTTTTTCTGTTCTGTTCCCATCATGCCACACAGGATCTCACAAAAATAAATTAAATGTTTCGTCCCTTGATCCCTTTTTTAAAAATACTATGCCATGAGCAGGCCTTAAATGGGAAGTATTTAAAAAGGATTAGAAATAACGATTTCTTTTTTTACTTTACATATGACTTAGTGTCTGCCTGCAAGGTCATGTTGTGACTGTTATTCTTCTGCATTCCTTGTCAATACCACATCTGTTCCTGATCATCAGAATTAGAGTGGCACGCTGCCCCCCCCCACCCCCCAGGTCCCAGTGCTGCTGTATATCATATTAATGAAGGCTGGGGGCATTGATTAACACTCCCTCAGTGTCAGCTCAGGCCTTGCTGATCCAGTCACAGTCAGGATGCAGTAGCTGCTTGGGAAACCATACTTCCCACAGGTGCACAAAAAAAATGCTGGGTGTCCCTGATCAACCATTGCTGTTTAACTGAATCCCTTTGGTGTGCAAAGGTGTCAATCCCGGGTTCAGAAAGTTAAAAAACCCTGCCACTAATTTGATTCAACCAGCTCTGAATCAGCTGATTGTAATGAGCACTCAAGACAGGTATATCAGCTACTCAGTGAAGTTACCTGTGTTAGAAGGAAAACGTGGCAGGGTTTGGTTTTACTTTCTGAACCCAGGATTGACACCTCTGTTGGTGTGTGGCATTGAAAGTTACTCCTCTAACTGAGACTGGGTGCCATGACTTCTGCTAACTGGTATTGAAATGAGCATCTGTTTTTCTTGCTGAGTGACACCACATAGCCACATAGCGTCAACAGAGACCAAAGATGGACAGCAATAGCAACCCCTCTCCTCTTCTGGCCCCTGCCTCCTGTGCTCTCTCTTTCTCTCACTCTCTCTCTCTCTTTCTCTCCCTCTCTCTCTCACACACACACACACACTCTCTCTCTGTCTTGCACTCTGTCTTTCACTCTCTCTTTCACTCACTCTCTCTCTCTCTCTCTCTGGTTGAGGTATTTAAGACATGTCCTGAGTTCCAGTTCGTCAGCTCTGTAGAAATGCAATCTACATTCCCTTTGAATCCAGCACTTGTTTCCATGACCTCACCCGCACAAGAATGTTGGGTTGGGGGTGCCAGCTGTGGTCATGCTAGCGAAGACAACCATATGAAAGTGTGTGTGTGAGTGTGTGTGTGTGAGTGTGTGTGTGTGTGTGCGAGCACACATGCACGTGCACCATATGAAAGTGTGTGTGTGAGTGTGTGTGTGTGAGTGTGTGTGTGTGTGTGCGAGCACACATGCACGTGCATGTGTGTGTGTGTGTGTGTATGAGTGCTTTTGTATATGTTTGTGTGTGTTGTGTGTTGTGTGTATGTTTGCCTGCTTCCTTGTGTGTGTGAGGACATTTGCACATTTGAGTCTGTATGCACTCATGCATGTATGTGTATGTGTTTTTTTTTGTTTAGTTTAGTGTTTTTTGGGGGGGCAGGGGGGTCATTCAGAGGAAAAAGGTTCTGAAAAGTATGATCATAACTAGCTTTAAATGGTACTGACCCCCCCCCCCCCCCACACACACACACACACATCTGCACTGGCACAGGCCGGCTGAAGAAGTGAGGACAGGGGGGGGGGGGGTGGGTGATTGACAGCAGGCTGGATGCGAACAGCTTATTTCAGTCTGGCCGCTCCGACCTACCGGTGTCGGTGTCTGGGGCAGAGGGGGCCTCAGGCTGATGGATGATGCATGTTTTAATTATGGGATGGAGAGAGGAAGAGAGGGGGGTGGGGGGGTGGTGTGTGTGTGTGTGTGTGTGTGGGTGTGTGTGTGTGGGGGGGGGGATTAAGTGGCCTTGAAAAAGCAGTGTGATTAATGTCCCAACAATAATGTTAATGATCGCTTTGTCCGAAGGACGAACAAGTGAAGAGGAACATACTGTGCAATCAGTGTATCCAGTAGCGGTTTTAGGCACGGGCGAACCGGGCAGCCGCCCGGGGCGCCATTTCGTGGGGGGCGCCACGAGCGCTTGGGGAAAAAAATAAAATAAAAAGCTCCGTTTGTCATATCGCTGCAATCGGCACATTGGCGCCCCCTGTAATGCTGCAATCGGCACAATGGCGAACTGCAGGCGCCCTTGCTTGCTGAGAAGGTGGCATGCACAGAAGCAGCGTGTCTCTCTGTCTCGGGGGCAGTGCCGTAGCTCCGCACACGCACATACGCAGAGTGCGTAGGGCACCAAGTGCTTGTGGGGGCACCACCAAAAAAATTGGCTCGTGAAAAAATCATCACAATAGGCTAGGTACGTGCTAGTGAGGATATTTTAAAAATGTGCAAAGCATGTTAATATTTATTTTAAGCAATACAAAAGCAACATAGGTCAATTTGCTCCTCTCCTTCTCCATTCTCCTCCTGGTGCCCCCCTCCCCCACCTTTCAGTGGTCTGGTCGATTATTGCTCAGTCTTAGTTTAAGTTTGGCAGACAAATGTTTGGACAGGGCCTTGAAAAGGTATCTAAAGTCGGGAGCGGAAAAAAGAATAGAACGCGAGATGAATCTCACGCTTGCAGATAAGATAGTGTTTTAAATAAATAAATCATCATAATAAAAAAGTTCATTTTGTAGCCCTTGCTCCTTACCGTCAACAAACTTTGTAACGTTAGCTCCCAGGCTACTAGCAATGTTCAGACTGTGTTAACTAACAAGTGTTGCAAATGATTAAAGTTGTAAATGATTGATGCTGGCTAGCTAGTTTAGGTTGTGGATATAAATATGGATATGGATATTTGAAAGCAATTCATCATGGTCACTCGACTGTTTTCAGTTAACGTTCGGATAAGACTAGCACTTTCTTCCTTTGGTTGCTAGCTAGCTATGCTGCGGTTGCCCTCAGTCACAAGTACATAGTTCTCGTCGGTTTGCAGGTTCATAGGCCAAGGGCAACATCTGCTGGTGAAACTATATGAAAAGAAACAATCTTACTGTTACGTAGATTTTCCCTTTTCGTAGGCCTATTTATTTCAAACTCTGTACACAATGTTTTTGTTCTCCCATATGAAACCTTTATAAATGTAAAATAGAGCAAATTTTAAATGTACCAGTGATTTACACGTAGGCCTACATAAACCTAATTTATATATGCAGTTTTTTGTACTAAGTTCAAAACTGTATTTCAGTAGAATTCCTATATATTTTGTCTTTTAATTCTGAATGTAGAGCCGTCTGCAGTCATTGCACAAATCTTTGTTTAATAATGGTTGTGGTATTTATTTATTAACCATTTTAAATAATGTATTTTTGTAACTTTAATGTTTGGTGTATTTGTTTCGGGGGGGGGGGGGGGGGGGGGGGGGGGTGCGGGGTGCTGAGAGGTGGTCTCGCCCGGGGCGTAAAACACTATAGAACCGCCACTGAGTGTATCTGTTCAGGAGACCAAAAAACCTCTCTCGAATAACTTGGGAAACAATAAAAATGAAGTGATCAGCTCGTTTTGCTGATCGGTTTGTTTCAGGATAAAGCTCTGTGAGAACAGGAGAAATACAAATCAGCGACTATCAGCGAGTACAGAAAAAAAATCAAGCATGCTGGTAGAACCCGATGAGCCGGCCCTAAAGGACTAACCCTGTGCCTTCAACGGACGCAGAATCAGACACAGAGCGGAATTTTTTGTTTTGTTTTGACTGGTCTATTTTCTTCCAATGTACACAGCACTTTCACGTCTAGTGTAGCCCCTTCCAACTGATTATAGTGTACTCTATTTTTTATAGTGTATGATCCACCACCACTTCTGTGGTTGGTTTAGTGTGTGTTTCTGTGTGTGTGTGTTCCACTCACTTCCCCTCAGAGCTGTAACTGTTCATGCTGCCGTCGGTGGACTCTCGGCTGGGCTGGCGTGCCATGGTGTTGCGTGGGTACTCCACCGCCATGCCCGTCTCCTGGCTGCGCTGGATGCCTCCCTGGCTGGCCTTCTGCTTCTGCTTCTGGGCAACTTCTGTGGGTGACACACGGACAAGTGCAACCTGTGTTTACATGGTGATATTTGCTATGTTTGTGTGTGTGTTCGTGTGTTTATCTAGTCACAATGATGTGTGTGCCCTGGAACTGTACTTGTCAATGTGTGTTTGTGAAGGTGTGTTTGTGAGGGTGTGTGTGTCACAAACAGTGTGTGTGTGTTTCTGTGTGTGTGTGTGTTTGTATGTGTGTGTTAGTGTTTCTGTTTGTGTGTGTCTGTGTGTGTGTGTATTTCTGTGTGTACCTGGGTGTGTGTGCAATAAAATAAATTGCCAGTGAGCATGCCAAAGTGAGCATCACAACATTACAACATCAGCATCGCACATACAGAGTCGACACAGCCTGTAATGTAGCCAACTCCTCTGGTGTCTCCTTTCCCTTATTGACAAACACATCTCCTTATCCTAACCCCCCCGACACCCCCAACCCCACCCCCACCCACCATGTGTGATTGACCGCACATTGTTCAGTAGGGACTGGACTGGAGGGCCTCAGACGATGGATGGCATGCTAGAGGTGGCTCTTGGCCATGCCGATTAGTTCCAGGCCAAGAATGTTACAAAAGAAGCACAACACAGATTTTATTCCACCCACCCCCCACCCCCTGCTCCCCCACCCACCCACACACGCATATCATTCAGCCATCAGTCAAAGGCTGAGAGTCTCGTCCATGGAATTCAGACTGAACAAATTGTAGAGATGACCTGCTGTGAAATCTCACAGTAAGCCTTGTGTATGTACGTGTGTGTGTGTGTGTGTGTGTGTGTGTGTGTGTGTGTGTGTGTGTGTGTGTGTGTGTGTGTGCGTGTGTGTGTGTCTGTGTGTGTGTGTGTGTGTTTTGTGTGTGTGTGTGTGTGTGTGTGCGTGTGTGTGTGAGTGTGTTTGATAGGCACTAAGAGTTAGGTTTACAATGATGTATTTACCAGGAGATTTTTATAGTGTTTTATAAGGATGGATGAAGGGCATTTGTTTGATCCAAAAAACACAGTTCTGAATGAATGTGTGTGTGTGTGTGTGTGTGTGTGTGTGTGTGTGTGTGTGTGTGTGTGTGTGAGTGCTTACGTGCGTGCATGTGTGCGTGCGTATATGCATGCTTGCGTGAGTGAGTGAGTGGATGAGTGTGTACTGTATGTGTGTGTGTGTATATGTGTGTGTGTGTCTTTGATGGAGAAACACATACAGTTAGTCTTTTCCAGTTCTAATGGAAGACACATGACCTGCTGAAATGACTAATCTGACATAGCTGGCCTTGTCAAGGCCCAGACGTACGAGAGCAATCTCACGGGCAGCTAAAAATACACAGCAGCCTCCACATTAACATGCAGCCCTTGGCAGGACGACGGCCCAGCCGTTCCCCCACCACCAGCTTACTCGGTGCTCGGCTGGGCTGGGCTCGGCTGGGCTCGCACGCTTCTTCAGGGAAGCTGGGATATCGTTGGCGAACCGTGAAGAGCCAATACTGTTTATGTTTTACGGCCGCCCGCCTCTCCTCGTTCTCTGTTCAGGATCTGATCGCCATGTGAGAACCAGCAAGAGACTGGTAAGGGGAACAGACCACCTGCTACGGGGGCCAGCGGAGATCTTTAAAAGGACTGATTTATAGAAGCTCTGCAGCTTGGCTCTCCAGGCTGATTTATCATCCGATGGGCCTTTTAAGATATTATCTAGAGGTCTGGCGGAACGTGAAGCCAAGAATGCCCCCCCCCCCAACACACACACACACACACACACCCCACCCCACACCCACCCCCTAACACAACTCACCATTCTTTTATATATTTGGAAATCCATTTATTAAAACATAAATAGACTACTCTTTTTGAGTTATGAGATTTTAAATGACATCAGAAGTGACTTCAAAGGTATTCATCTACATTACAACTGATTAGTGCCCAGCGTTGATCTCCAGCTGACAGGCTCCTCAGCAGCCAGTGCCTGCTGTCTTTGATTACCCATCCACCCGCATTCAGGCCAAGAGCAAGACAGGTTTGTCTCTAAAGCATACAGTCTGGGAGAAAGAGAGGGAAAGGGAGAGGGAGAGAGAGAGAGAGAGAGAGAGAAAGAGGGTGAAAGAGAGAGAGAGCGAGAGAGATAGAGACAGAGAGAGAGGCCAAGAGCAAGACAGGTTTGTCTCTAAAGCATACAGTCTGAGAGAGAGAGAGAGAGAGAGAGGGAAAGGGAGGGGGAGAGAGAGAAAACGAGAGAGAGACACAGAGATAGAGAGAGACAGAGAGAGAGAGAGGGAGAGAGAGAAAGTGGGAGAGAAAGAGACAGAGAAAGATGGATCTCTCTTCCCACTTACAGCCCTGGAGTGAGACAGATCTCTCTACAGTAGGAGCTTACAGAATGAGCCACATGCCTGCAATATGGCTTCCCTCTTTGGGAGTCCTTTTCTTTTTACAGTGCCACATGCTTCATCTTTTCAAATAGGGCATATTCAAGGAATGTTCTAATGAGTGAAATGACAAATGGTAGATTCATGCAGTATGCCTGCAGCAGCAACCTGTCCAAGAATAGCATTCATGGATGCTGCATTTTATTGCTGCATTGCCAGACCACTCTACATATTCAACCTCAAGGAAAGTCAAGTCATTTAAGGCAAATGTATAGGTTAATCCCATCTGATTTGATAACAAAGGACTGGATATTTATGATGTATTAGTAGCCCAACTTTCCAATTACAATGGGATAATCTAGAGCAACAAAAGAGACATATACCAGAACAGACATACTGTATAGCCACAGGATGAGAAGAGACAGATAGCTAGACAATAAGTGTGTTCCTTAGAAAATCCTAAACAGGAAAATGACAAATGATTTCAGTGGGCCAACTAATCCATGCAATCTCTGTCATAAAGGGTATATGCAGAGTTTTAATTGGGCTGGACCCCTCAGAAGAGCTCCCCCTCCTTACAAAAGCCAATTTGAGCACTGGCTATGTGGCTTTGTCAGAGGTGTCAATCCCAGGCTCAGAAAGTAAAAACCCTGCCATGTTTTCCTTCTAAAACAGGTGACTTCACTGAGTAGCTGATCTACAGTACCTCTCTACAGTGCTTATTATGATCAGCTGATTCAGAGCTGGTTGGATCAAATTTGTGGCAGGATTTTTACTTTCTGAGCATGGGATTGACAACTCTGGACATTTCAGAATGGAAATAGAGAAGATGGTACAATGTGTGTTGGTGACTCTAGATTCATAGCCTGGGCACACCCATACTTCCTTTAACGCTGCATTTCAATTTCGCCTTAAAAGTCAGTCTGGCCAAGCTGCCTGTCTACACCGTTTCTACATTAACAGAGAAACTGGGACCAATGAAAATCTAGCATTTCAAAAAGGTAATGACGCGGTAGGTAAATCTACCTCAGTCACTGTCAACATGACGAACGTGGAGCAACGGCAAGATTTAGTGCAGCTGTAGCTGCTGTTTTGGAAGAATTCAAAGGGAAGTTACCTCTGGAAATAGAGCAAAGGTTAGCCCTTGAATCATTTATTGCAGGAAAGGACGTTTTCGCAATGCTACCGACCGGCTTCGGTAAAAGTTTGATTTATCAGTTAGCCCTGCTGGTAGCCAAGTCAAGGGGGCTTTGCAAGAACGCTGTCGTTGTGGTCATTTCGCATACGTCAGAGGACAGAGGAGTGTGATTGGTTGAATCTTCGTCCAGTAGCAAACAGAGGCATTTGAAAGAGGCGGGTTAAGCCCGCCCTCTGAGAAATGGGTTTACAACACAGCTTGGCCAGACCAATATTCGCAGAGCATTGATAAGTCGCGTTAGCCAGGCTACTAGATTCATTCCATTAGGTAAGAAACTTTCTGTGTTCCTGACCGGAATTGTACAAAATGATTCTGCACCCAAAAACCTTCCCCTTGCCAGCATTGACTGCATCACTGGAAACAGCCAAAACAACCACCACTTAATTAAATATTGGCTGTCAATCGGGTCAAATCAATTAAACAGTGCCAAGAGAACAGTTCGCATCTGCAGAAGCAGCAAAGACATTAATCATAGTTTGAATTACTGTACAGGCGGTACTGGGGGGATATGGTACGCCCTGATTAAAACCCAGTAAGAGACAAAAATAGCATTGTTTTGGGGGAACTAACATATAAATGTTATTAGTGTAAAATCTAAAAGGTAGTACCCCCCGTATAAGGTAGCTCCCTACAATTATGGAGGAGTAATTCACTCTATGACCAATGCGCAAGTGACGGCACCTGTGATTGGCCACTGCTGGCAGTAACGGCCACATCTGATTGGCTGACTTGCCTGTCTGGCTGAGCTGGGAGGTGCTGCTGCTGCGGCGGGATGGCAGACCGACGATGGCGACCACGCGAGCGCTCAAGCTGGAGCGCCGCTTCTTGCCCCCAACGCCACTACCCAGAGTGCCCAGCGCCGTGTCTGATTGGCTGCCGTCCGTGCGCTCCATGGAGTAGATCTCGCCACTGACGCTCGTGCTCTTGAGCATGCTCGTCGGCCGCACCTGACGACTGCAGGGACAGAGAGATCAGGGGTAAGAGGAGGAGGAGGAGGAAGAGGAGGAGGAGGAGGAGGAGGAGGAGGAGGAGGAGGAGGAAGAGGAGGAGGAGGAGGAGGAGGAGGAAGAGGAGGAGGAGGAGGAGGAGGAGGCAAGTGAAAATGCACAAGGTGAAAGTGCACACCTGTAGTGTTGCTAACAAGTTCATAACAGATTGCTGTTGATTATTGTTTAATAATATTATATTTTATATTATATTAGGGGTAAGAGGAGGAGAAGGAGGAGGAGGAGGCAAGTGAAAATGCACAAGGTGAAAGTGTACACCTGTAGTGTTGCAAGTTCATAACAGATTGCACTGAAATTATTAATTCTTAATAAAAAAAGAATACAATTAATTATGTTAATAACAAATTAATTTAAAAAATCTGATGATCAGGTGCATAGAGAAGAGCAAGAAAAAAGGTTGGCAAAACTCTCAAAATTATACCAAATTTAGATTTTTAGTGAAGAGTGTTTTATGAGGACAGGACTAGGATAACACCTATCCCAGGAGCAGTAACAACTGTCAGAAATTATGTAACAGGTGATCTTAGGATCAGAAATAATGTCAACATAACATAAAAGACATGTTGAATTTAAAAAATGTAAATGAAATGATTTCCTCTAGTAAGCTTGCATTCAGGCCAACTGCAAGACACATTTGTCTCTAAAGCATACCTGTACAGTGTGAGACAGAAATACACACACACACACAGCTATGTCTCTACCCTTTTTTATCCATCACAAATAGGAAAAGGTTTTGGAGGGACACCAAACAAGTTCAACCACAACACCACGCCATGGCTTGTAGGAAAGGGTGATTGGCTGGCCAGTTCCTAAGGAATGACCCCTCTGACCTTGTGACCTTTAACCTTTCGGCATTTACCTCAAGTCCCCCTCATCAGAGTGCCTTTCCAGCAGCTCGTCATCTGTTCCATTTACTTTCCACGTTATCCTCCTCCCTTTTTTCTCCACCCTCTCACATCCCTCTAAGGACTGAGACCTTAAGAAGTTTCCCCCACCGCATCAACATTGTGAATGCGTCAGTGGGAAGTGGGCAGTGAGGTATCGAGGTATCAAATAAATGGTATGAAGCACGGCATGCAGTAAAGAGTAAAAAAAAAAGAAAACAAATGAGAAATCGTTTAGTTTCAGAAAAGAAACACATAATGTCAAACTAAAAAACGCCAAAAATAAGACAGAAAAAAACTGAAAGAGTAAACTGTTGTACCATTTAAGAAAAGTAAAACTGCTGAATTTTATGGTGTTTTATGGTGTATATTTCTCTTAATAAACACCGCATTACAAAAAACAAAACAAAACAATCACTGGCTTTACAGTCCGCCACACTGGCTGGCTAGCTGCCGTTATAATGAAATAACGCACGGTTGGCCGCTATCTGACCTGAATCTCCCGCGGGGCCGTTCCGACTGGATGGACATGTAGCTGGTGCTACTGATGGCACTGCTGGCTCGAGACATGACTGACACGTCGCTGACATCACTGTCCGAGGACTTGTGGGATACATTGTCACAGCTCTGCCCCAGCTCCTTATACATCTGCAGAGGAGAGAGATGACAGACATTAGATTAGGAAGAGAAATGGGATGCTAAAGCGTAAGTTCTGCCAGGAAGACTCGATTTGTCTTGTAAGCTAAGCTCTATGGCTCTCCATTTCCTCTGCTTAACCAATCAACTCTTTTTTTTCTCTGTAGTCCTCTGAGGGCTTTTCCCCCACTATGTCAGTTTATGTTCTGTCTAATCTATCACGGCTTTCGGTGCTGGGGAGTTCCCTTCTACGTCATTCATTCATTCAATTTACACTACCAATGGGATGCTTATGCATTTCTTTAAAACTGTTCTGCCTAACTCTGCTCCCTGCTACCTACAGTATGCTGACTTCAACATCTCCTCCTTTAACCCCCCCAGGCACCGTCACCAGTTGGTCCCCCATCTCCAATGGCAGGATATGTGAACCATCCATTATGACATTTACAATAAAGACTGGAGCCTGTGCCAAAGAGAATTACTTTAATATTGTTTCTTGTCAGTACTTCTATGATATGCATTGTCTTGTATTATTTCCCATAATCTTTAGTAACTACATTTTTGTTTATCTTGCCTATCGAGTCTTTCTGGCAGAACAAGCTAGTTGAAGCGATATGTGACTCGTGGTGTATATATGATTGATATGTGTACAACAACTACAACTTTCAGCTCTCAACCTACAGTAGTATAAACATTAGATCAGGAGTTAAAGAAACTGATCAAAACAATGTATGATTGGCGTATATATGGTTAATGTGTCCAACAACTTTAACTTTTAACTCTCAACTAGGTACAGGCATTTGATTAGGAAGAATAGAACATGGTTGAAAGTAATCTGACTGGTGAATATACAGTATGGTTGATGTGTACAATGACTACAACGGTAAACTCTCAACAATTTAAAAGGAACTTAAAGCGACACAATGCAACTTTTTTTGAGTCAATTATTCATCCTTATAAGTCGGTGGATTCTTAAAGTCATTAGCAGGTGAATGAAGAATCTCTCAACCGCCCCTGGTGTCTGTGGACAGAATACCATGCTTGCAGTATCTGGGTGTCAGTCCCAGCACCCCCCAAGACTTAGAAAGTCTCGAACATTGCAAGAAGCAGGATCACGTTAAATTCTGCATAAATTCTTATCATGTTAATTCCTGAAGACTTAACTTACCTCGGTGGACCATTTTTACAAGTGTCCATTTACTTGGAGACACTAGGGGGAGCTCCATTAAGAAAAAAGCACTCAAAGTTGCATAGTATCTCTTTAAGTTACTGCACAAACTGCTGAAGTAGAGGACTGAAGTATCTGCCCTGAGTGCTAAAAATAGCATGCCCTTTTTTTTTTCGGCAAACGGCACTCTGACATTGACGGAAAGTTTTTTTGTCTCTGCAAACATCCTTGAGGCTGGTCAGTAAAGTTCATACATCAATAAGTGAACACAAGGAAAAATGGGGATGAGTCCTAACAAATAGCAGCCCTTGATATATATGCTTATGATGATAAACTGATCGGCCACACTTTATTCAGATAGTCCTACAGATGGTTCAATATAGGCTATCTAAAAATGCTCAGACTTAGGTTATTATTATTACTACTACTACTACTAGTACTATTATTATTACTATTACTTATAGTAGTAGTAGTAGTAGTAGTATCAGCAGCAGTAGTAGTAGTAGTAAACCATCTCATGCTAAGACTATTATTAGTAGTAAACTATCTGTTGAAACAAACCATCTGCAAACTCTCTGTGGACGAATTATCCAAATAAAGCGTAACCAACTGAGGACACAGAAGTGACTGTCTCAGGGATGAATGAGTTCATTTCCAGTTCACCTCTTGTTTGCTCTTCAGCGCCCTCTCCGGGTCCTGGCTGGCACTGGAGGGGCCTGGCGCTCTGTAGGAATACACTTTCATCGCTTGTGCTCGCTCTTCTGCTGCAAGGGCTGAGGGGACACACAGCATAATTTTTTTAGCTGAAATAGCTGACACCAACAGCTCATACACAGACATAATGTACCTCAGCTTCAGCTTTGGACACCTTGCCTGGACAGAACTTTTTTTAGAAATGAAAAAAAAAAAGATTTTTTTTAAATGGCACTTTCTAAGCCTCTGATTATCTAGTTCATTTGCTTGTCAGTAGAGAGGGAGAAAACTAAGACATAAAGGTTTTTTTCGACACAATGGCATGTTCTTGCAACTGAAACATGAAGAACCCTTGGTAACAAGGTTACAATAATGTAATAAGGGTACATTAATATACATTTATTAACGTATTAACTACTGTATAAAGCATAAGAAGTTAATGATTAGTACATGCATGAATAATTAAAAAATAACTTGCTTAAGTAGTGTATAAAATCAATTAATGTTTAACACATAGGCCTATTGAGTCATACATGATTATTACTACTAAATTATAGTTAAGGACTACTGCCATATTCATACCCTTACTCTAAAGTGGCAAACTCTAACCTACCATGTAAGTAACAAATCAGTTCTTAGTATTAATGAAGATATGATATACCCGTATTCCTTAACCATTATTTAATAGTAAATCATGTAGGACTCACTATGTGTTAAACATTAGCGCACAGTGTACTTTTGATGGTTTATACAGTAGTTAATATATTAATAAATGTTTATGCATGTACCCTTATTGTAAAGTCTTACCAAACCCTTTTTTAAGGGGAGTTCAGATGTTTTTACAGTACATATGTATACTGTATGTGTAGGATTTAAAAAATCTACAACTGAAATGACTCATGAGTTTTCTTCCTGTCCCAGAGGAATAGTGAGAGCAGCTGAACTGAGCTGAACTGACCTTGCTCTATGCTGCTGCTCTTCGCGGGAACCTGGGGTAGCTGCCTGCCCCTGCGTGCTGCCATAGCCGTCCCCGTAGATGAGGTGTAAGCGGGGCCACCGTGTGGATGTGTCCTGCTGGGGCCCAAAGACAGAGAGGACAGAAAGATGGAGAGGATAGGAGGAGAAAAAGGAGGAGAAAAAAAGTGAGGGGGAATTAGCTAATGATGTGCATTTGTTATTTTAATGAACCTGTTCAATTATTGCTGAAAATGTAACACAGCGCACAAGGTAGTGACCACACAGGGTTGCGAGAATACTTTTTGGCGATAGCGTAGCGGCATTAACAAAGAAAAAGCACTCGCAAGCATAATGACAGAGACAGTCGAGGAAGTGTAAGGCCGCAAAAAATCAGCGAGCACATTCTATAAAGCAGTTAGGGTAGAGAATGCAGTTAAACTGAGCGGAAAGAGCGAGAAAGTGAGTGAGCCAGCATGTTAAAAGCCAGGTAGCAAGGTAGGGGAGAGCACGTAGCAGGAAAAAAGCACTGTAGATGATCTGAAGGTCAAAAAACAGCTACGAAGAATTTGTTTTGGGAAGAAGTAAAGAATAAACATGTTAGGAACATAAGCACACAGTACACAAATACTCTGGTGGCTTAAAGGGACAGAGAGTGAGCACATTGCACAAAAGCAGGAGGGGGAGGGCACAGGACATAAAACGCACACACATCCACATACACACATACACACACATACACACACACACACACACGCACACACACACACACACACACACACACACAGAAGGGTCCAAGTGGCGACAGATATCTCTCAACCCAGCACAGGGTCAGCACCTGTCCAGTTGGGGTGAGCCTGGGGTGGACCCCCCATGGATCACCTTACCCAAAGGAGGCAGGGAGACCCCTTTCCTTCGAGAGCCCCTTAAGATAGAAGTTGGCCGTATTCTGAGGGCCAGACAGTGAGAGTGACATGCAGAACAAAGAATGAAAAAAGGACAAGATAAGAAAATAAAAATAAAAAACATGACTAAAGAAGACAAGAGCAGGAAAAATGTGTTTGAAAGGTTTGTAAGAAATGTACAGTGAGACAAAGCACGAGGAAGCACTGAGGCGATGGATAAGTGATAAAAATGTAAAAAAAAAAAAAAGGTTCCAAGGAGAGACCCATGATGGACACCAAACAATTACTGTATATATTTATGGTGGATAACAAAAAACTTGTTCACAACTAAGTTTGACTTACTGTAACTGTCTTTAGACAAAGTGAATGAATGGTGAGTTAAACTTGAGGCTATGCAATGCTTATGATTGTAGTTTGAGATATGAGTTCATAAGGGTAGAAGCAGCCTTCACTCTTACTTCAACTACTTACTTTTTAGAGTGTTTGCCAAACGTCAAGACAACTGACAAACAGGAAAAGGAGGAAGTGTATGCACAGTATGAGCTCCTTTTCCTGTTTTTCAATTGTAGTTTCAGATACAAAATTGTATCTTGTCACATAAACATTTTTATGATGATTTATATCTTACGATGATACAAAGTTGATGGGATTTGCAATCTATTTAAACCAAAAGCATACTATTTACAAAATGTAATGCTTAAAAATATTGTTTAAAATTGATTATATGAATGTAATTATGTCAGTATAAAATCATTTTTAAGTAGTTTTTGGAAAAATCTAATATTTATTGTGGAAAACACAGCAGTAGGTGGAAGCACAACTGAGGTAATGATGACAGAAAACGTTATCCTTTCAGTGTAGCTGTATTATAAGCATGTGAACGAAATACTTTTGCTTTTTTTTAAAAAAAAAAGAAAGAAAGAAAGACCAGCTTCCCGTGTCCCTGTTTGAACATGGGGGCCTTTCTTCAGTGCAAGAGTACAAACAATCTGCAGGCTTGGGATGCATGACCAGCCAACCAGCCAGCTCATCCAGCCAGCCCAGCCAGCCCAGGGTGCGTCAGCCTCTGAATGCTCCCTCTTAAAGTGTCCCCACACTGGGGTACTGTACTGGGCACAGTATGGCAGGGTACAGCAGCTGGAGGAGGAGACTCTCCTTACCTGTCACTGTCAGAGCTTTTCTTGCCGAGAGTCTGACAGCTCGGTTTATCCAGAGGTCTTGGGTGCCTGCAACACCGGAGACGAGCGAGGCAAGACAAAAATACAAACAAACAAACAAAAAACAGAAAGGATGCATGAATGGCACAAATGGGGGAGACAGAGGATTTTTAGAATTAGATTCCTGCCACCACCGAAGGCACAAGAACACTATTGTTGGCTATGCATGAGTCTGTAAATGCAGTATCCTCTTATGGCACACAGAAAAGTGCATGTATTAGTTGGGTAGTGTATATAGCATGTACAATGAACTTAACATGTGTATGTTTGTGCTCATAGTATGCGTGTGTGTGTGTGCGTCCATGCGTGTGTGTGTGTGTGTCTCTGGATTTGTAAGTAGTTGCTCTAAAGCTTTCGTATCCTTTCTAAAATGTACAGTACAGTGTGTGTCCTCAGTCAGTCAGTCAGTTAGCCAGTCAGCCAGTCAGTCAGTCAGTCGGCCAGCAGTGGACTCCTAGTGGACTGTATACCTCCGGAACACCGTACTGGCACTCAGGTGGTTAATCGTCTCCTGAGTGGGGAACAGGGGCTCCAGCATCCAGCTGCTCAGGTCAGCCAGGCCGGACACACACAGAGGGGGGAGATGAGCGAATGGCCAGACCACACAGGACAAGAACGGACAAGAACACACACACACACACACACACACACACACACACACACACACACACACACACACACACACAGTGGATGGTTATGTAACATGGGATGACTTTTTTTACATGCAGGGATTTAACCATGAAGTGGACAAACTAGCATGTCGGGTTTAGTGTGATGATTTTTTTTGTGAACACACATAGTGGAATGAACAACACATAAAGCCTGAGTGTATGGAATGAGTGAGTCGGGTGTGGATGTCACACACAGACACATTGAAATTGATTCAAACTCAAGACATAGTGATATGGCTCTTCAATGTAACCAGGGCAGAAAGAGATCTCTATTCTAAAAATATATTGTATGGTACAGTAAGTACTGTATGCAATGTGAATATAGGAAGGCACAGTTTAGTAGGACAGATCTTGACTGATGATCTCTACAAACAATTCAAAAAAGCTGGCACATCTTCATTGCGGGAAACCTATTCAGCTCTTCTAGATGGAACAGTTCACAAGCAGGTTACAGAAATAAGAGAGAATTGGAAGCAGTGCCATTACACAATGCGGAAAAATCTAACGCACAAAAAACCCAAGCCACCAGGTACCACGCACAAACACACACACACACACACACTGCAGAGGTAAGGAACTGTAAAGCAGAAGAGAAGAAGAGGTAGGAGGAACTATAAAGCTGTGACACTCAAAAAGAGTCAGAGACACACAACATCAGCAGCAAAGACCTCTAGACTCTGAAGCGAGACACAGATAACGGTAGGGTGGGGGCATCTACAGCAGAAGATAAGGGGTCACTAGTTCATCTACGGGTCACGAAGGGTGGGGGATTGCGGGAAGCAAGGGGCAGCTTTGGTTGTCCACCAGGACTTGGAGCTGAGCGCTGGGAGTGAGTGTACAGAAGAGGAAGAAGAAGAAGAAGAAGAAGGCAAAGAAGGCAGAGGGCTGCACAAGTGGGGTCTGGAAGAGGAGGGCGCGGGGGCAGGGGCGGGGGCGGGGGCGGGGCGGAGCGATACCTGTCGTCCTCGGGGGAGGCATGTTGGATAAGTATCCTGGGACTGGAAGGTCTGGTGCGGGGCAGAGACTGGGTGGTCCTGAGTGAAAGAGGGTGTTGTTTTTTTTTGGGTACACCAACAGTGCCCCCCAGAGGGTAGAAGAGAGAGAGACACAGGAGTAAGGATGAGGTGAGATGGGTGGTGGTGGTGGGGGTAAGAGGGAAGGGGGGGTACAGTGTAGTAACTCTAGTAGGGTAAAAAGGAAGGGATTGGGAGATAGTCTCAGAGGTAATCAAGGAGTCAAACATCTCAGGGCTACTCTGGAGATACAGTATGTGCCTCACAACTGATTCTAATGGGTTTTGTAAAGTTACTTCAAAGAAGAATTCAGAAGGTTAATTCTACATAGTTCCGCTGGATTCTATGCTATAATCCACTTCAACAGCAGAGGTGTCAATCTCCGGTTCAGAAAGTAAAAACCCTGCCACATGTTCCTTCTAACACAGGTGACTTTACTGAGTAGCTGATCTACCTGTCTTGAGTGTTCATTACGATCAGCTGATTCAGACCTGGTTGGATCAAATTTGCGGCAGGGTTTTTACTTTCTGAACCCGGGATCAACACCTCTGTTCAACAGTCAACCAACTGTGAGCTTTTATACAACAGACCCTGTGAAAGAAAATGGAATGTCCACACACTTGTTCCTGTTTAGTTTGTCTGATGAAGAGCGTAAGCTTGAAAACAATCACTTGTGGTGATCATGAAAAACACTAAACGGGAGCAAGTGTGCGGACAATCCATTTTGTTTTACATATGCATATTTTTGTTGTCCAGCACCTATTTTTTTTTTGGATGTGCGCACCAATATCCTCTACACAATAGACCCTACAATATAAAACAGTCAACTGACATACAAAAGTCACAATTTACATTTTCAATTTGATACAATTTATCATTTTCTTTTGTTCTTCAATCTTCATAGGCGCGATGCTGAATAAAATAAATGGAAACTGGAGAAGACACGAGACACAGGTGAGAAAGGGGTGCTCATTCTCTAAGGAGGTGGAGATGGAGAGAACGGGGAAGGAAGGAGGGAGTGTGTGTGGGGTGAGGGGTGAGGGGTGAGGGTGGGGATGGTGGGGGTGGTGGTAGTGGTTGTGGGGGAGGGGGGGCATTGGAGGCTGGCAGTGTGGTGGGTACCTTTCTCTCTCTGGCGAAAGGGACCTAGAGTCTGGCCTCAGACAGTTGGCACTAGCACTCCTAAGCCTGTTAAGAGACGGCTGCAGATCGCTACGGGTCGCATCGCAACATGCCCATCCGATGGAGGTGGAGGAACGAGGGAAACAAAAAAGAAAGAAAGGAAAGGAAAAGGAAAGGAAAGGAAAGGAGGAGGAGGAGGAGAGACAAGAGAGATGACAAAAGTATATATAAAGAGACATAAAAGAAAAAAAAAAGTATCATCATGTTAGATAACAACTCAGACTGGGACAGGCTTATCTTAACATGGTGGTTAATCCAGAACAGAGAGATGGCATTCAGTTACATGAGATTATTGACAGGAATGGTTCACAACTCGTGTGTGTGTGTGCTTACAATCATGGGGTGGGTGAGTGGGCTCAACCTATAACACTGTGGCACTGGGGAAGGGGGGGGGGCAGACAGACTCAAAGTCTGGTATTGTGTGTACAGCCTAACCCATCATGATCGTGGTCATTTGCCAATGGTTTTTAATGTAGTTACTAAGCAACAGAGTATGATTGACATTCCAGGGGAGAAGTGTCTGCTTAACTGATGAATGTAAGGTCAGCGCAGGTTAGTGGTACTGATTATGTACTATGTGCTATATAATTAGGGGTAATGCACACTCTAGTGCATACTAGTTTTGGGAGGGGGGAGAAGCTATCAGCCGTCTCACCACTTTGACACACTGGTTGGCATGCGATCCTTACCTAGTGGTCACCTCGTCTGTAAACCTGAGCACACGATGAGCAACGGTGCCGCGAGTGGCAGCCACCCCATTTGACCTCAGTCGAGACTTGGTCTTTAAGCATGCAGGGGGCATTGAGCTGCGCAGACACGCACACACACACACACACACACACACACACACACACACACGCACACACACACGCACACACACACAATCCATCCACTCATACACATGTGCAGGCATACACACACACACACACACACACATGCAAAATAGTCATGCATGCATACATGCAAAAAATCCACAAACAAACAAGAAAAATCAAAATGCACATGTAAACATGCAAAGTAAATTAACACAAAATAAACAAGATGCATCATTTTCTGTGGATTTTCTTTTCTGCCGACACCTATTTCTATTGCAACTATGCAGCAGTCTTCTTTGTAATCACACACAAAATTAGGTTTTTCTGGTTTACAGATTTTTCTGGTTTTCAGTTTTTTCTGATGTTGCAAGTACAATCATATCCACAGAAAAAAACAAACAACACAAGAAGGCAGGAATCTCAGTGGTTGTTCTGGGATTGTTATTGAGAAGTACAGTACTGTATGTGCATGCAGGTTTTAGTAACCACCCCCCACCCCCACCCCCCCTCTCTGCCAGCACCCCTTGGTGCATGCCTTGTGCTCCTCATATGGTCTAGACTCTGTGTCTGCACTGCTGGACAATTCTCTGAAACTACCCATTAAGCAGTATTGTATAATCCAATAAAGAGACATGTCAAAACTGATTGTGAATGACTGAATGACCACTATGTGTACTTTTAGTAGTTTAGTAGTCGTTTAGTTTAGTAGTTTAGTAGTTTAGTAGTTCTACCAATGTGCTAGTTCCAAAATACAAACCCAAAAAAATCATAATGTGGATTTTGTCTGTGTCATTAAATAAAAATGCTGGTCTCCCTCAAAATACCTTCTCCATTGCGTTAAACATCACAACATTTACACTGACAGTCCGGTGGTGGGTAAAGTACGGGACACAAAAGGAGTTGGGGGGTATATGGAGGGGTAAATGAAGTGGTGGTGGTGGGGGGGGGTATTCATTGGAAGTGGGAATACAGATGTGAAAGGAAGGCTCCTAATCCTAATACGGGACACAGTATCCTTACCTGTACAGTTCCTTATGTACGCCATTGGCTAAAAGAGGCATCTTAGGCGGGAGAGAGCTACTGTACTTAGACGCACTCCTGCTGAGGTGAGGGTTAGAGTGCATGCATGCAGGAAGGAGATAGAAAAAAAAGTGCAAATGAAAAAATGAAAATAAAATGAACTGACAACAGCAGCCTTGCCAACTTTACTTGAAGTGGCCCGTCATCGTACAAAACACATCAACACGCTGTCACAGAAGTGTCTTATAAAGTGTATTAATATAGCTAAACAAAAGCACTGTAAAGGCTAAGAGTAGGCCCTCTTAGTTTGTAAGGCTAGTTTTAGCACATACTAAATATCTGCCATATTTGTTATGATAGGTTTACAACATGAATGTGTGCTCTGGGTTAAATTATGGACCAGCTTCATGTAAAGTGCTCTGAGCTCATAGCCACAGCAGACCCTATGGCCAAGCGGGGTAAAAAAAACAAAACCAAAAAAAAAGGTGATGAGGAGCGATGTCCTGACAAAATCCCGGCCATCGCCTTGACTGAATGCTTACGTTTGAGTGTGAGTGTGCTCAGGCTTTTATCTCACAGGTTTCAACAAACAGGCTCCATGAAAAAAGCAACGCAGTGCAAAAGCACTTCAGTGAGCTATGGCGCTCGTTTGCCAGTTGACTAAACTGTTTCCTTTTACAGATGGCTGGTACCAGCATTTTTTTTTTGTTTCGCTTTTTTTTTTTTTTTTTTTGTCGGGCAAGGCGCCACTGACGAGTGGAAAGTTCCACTGGCCTTAAGTTTAAGTTTGTGACTGTGGCGGGCACTGGGTGAGTGCGAAGACAGAACACAGGGTCCCATGGAACCCAGTGAAGGGGGCACAACTATTTTTAGAGTCAGAAAAATTGATTCACGGATGTGAAGGGGGCCAAGGAGGAGAAAGTTGAAAAGAACATACGATGGCATCTGTTTTATCACTCTCTCTCTCTTTCACACACACACAAACACACACACACACACACACACACACCTTTACACGTTCATGCATGCACACACACAAATCAAAGTTGGGCAGTATGCAACAACAAGAGGGGTGGCGTGTTCCTGTAGTAACATCTCAAAATGGCAAAAGACCAACACTTCAGCACTTTGCTTCATGGGCTATGGGGTACATTTGCAAATCAAGACAAGTGCAAACACTGGGCAGAGTACAGGATGCCAGTTGGGGGTTTGATTCACATAGAAAAACAAAATGCCAAATGCACATTGACGCAACACCTCAGTCGCACGTTTTACCTTGCGGTGTGCAGGCACTCAGCGCTTCTACCACGCATCGAGCTGTGCATCATGATGACCTCACTGCAATTACCATGGTGATGGGTGACGTATGAGGAGGAAGTCAACGATGGGACAACAAACCCAGATCACAGAAACAAACAAACAACAACAACAAAAAAAAAACATGGATACACATGTGAGCACTGCAGTCTGGTGTTTGGCACCACTTCTGAGTTCAATTATCTGAGAAAATCACAATCTCAAAAAAATTTAATTAATGCAAAAAAAATCAATGTCAAAGTACATCATCGAATAATATCCTTGCACTTTCCCCCAGGGGTGTGTGAAGAGCGAAGTGTGAGACAGAAACAGATGGTGTGTAAGATTCTCTGTGTGTCTATGATTGGTGTGCATCTATTAACCAGTGTGGGGGCAGAAACTCATGCGTTTCTGTGCTTGTGCTGTTTGTTGTGTTGTCTGTGCTTATGGAGGAAAGAAGAAAGACAATGGCCAACACAACAAAATGGTGAAATTCTAATAGTCTTGAGTCCCATTTTGGACAATTGTAAGACATCAGAGGTAAAACGTATGGAAATACATAGCAGAGCGGTATTTCGCTCAGTCTCCTGCACTCAGGACAGGACACAGTGAGGAGTGTTGGCGCGCGTTGTTTTGATTTTACCTTTCGTCTGCGTATTCTCTCTCTGTGTGACCACGGCCGTAGTCCTGGTAACGGGTTGGGGATCGCGATCGACGGCTTTGATGACTTTCATCCAAGCTCCTGAAGACCAAGAGCGAGAGAGAGAAAGAGAGAAAGAAATATATATATCTGTTAACTAATAATCTGTTAACTTTTATGTGTGCATAAATGAGCGTGCAGACATCTATGTGTGTGCATCTGCCATCCGCCAGCCTTAATGTCTAGATGTGTGTGTTCATATATATATATATGAATGTGTGTATGTGTGTGTACAGTAGGCTATGCATATGTATATAAGCATATGCGTGTGCATGTGTGCATGTGTGTTTACAGTAGGCTTTGTATGTATGTATGTATGTACACTAGTTTTAGAACACCACACTTTTTCCAGTTTTTTATGAAAATCATTCAGTTTATTGTGACTTGCACTCTAAAAATGAAAGCACATAAAGCAAAATGTATTTAAAACTTTTGACTTCAAAGTAGCCACCTTTGGCAGATATAACAGCTGAGCATACTCGTGGCATTCTTTCTACAAGAGAAATCAAATATTATTCAGAAAGTTATTCCCAAGTTTGTGGCACAAGTTCCCATAAATGTGTGGCACTTGTAGGTTGCTTGGCTTTCACCCTTCTGTCCAGTTCATCCCAAACCAGCTCAATGGGTTTAAGTCTGGAGATTGTCCTGGCCACTCCATGTTTTCAAGCTTACCATCTTGTTCTTTTTTCCTGAGATAGTTTTGGCATAGTTTGGACTAATGTTTTGGGTCATTATCTTGCTATAGGATGAACCTCTGACCAACTAGGCGCATACCAGAGGGTATTGCATGGCACTGCAGAATGCTGTAGTAGCCATGTTGTTTCAGGATGTCACTCACTCTGTACAAGTCAACGACCCTGGATCCAGCAAAACAGCCCCAGACCATCACACATCACAAAAATTTTAAATTTTGATTCATTAGTTCATAATACCTTCTTCCAGGCTTCAGTAGTCCAATAGCTGTGTTCCATGGCCCATGAGAGTCTCTTTGTCTTATTCTGATGTCTTAGCAATGGCTTTCTTGCTGCAAATCGTTCTTGCAAACCTTCTCCAAGTCTTCTCTTCACAGTTGAAACTGAAACTTGCTTACTACGACCATTATTAAGCTGTGCTTGAAGTTGTTGTTCTGTGAGCTGCCTATCACACAAGCTGTTAACATGTTCTCTGATTAAGTTGTGATTTGGGGTCTGCCAGACCACTTCCTGACCCCTAGTGTTTTGCCTCCCACTTGACTGGCACAAGTATCAGACAAAAGGTTCTGTACTTGTGTGTGTGTGTGTGTGTGTGTGTGTGTGTGTGTGTGTGTGTGTGTGTGTGTGTGTGTGTGTGTGCGTGTGCGCGTGTGTGTCACCTCTGTGCTGGGACGTTGGCAGGTCGTGAGCGCGCTCTGCTCTTCTCCTCCCTGTGAGGCGACACTGAGCGTGAGCGATGGTAGGGGGAGCGGGATGCATCGGGCACCTCCAGGTTGGCAGACCTGTCCCTCTTTCGTCCTCTCTCCACTTCTCTTTCCCTCTCTCTCTCCTGGTCCCGTGAGCGATTCTCCGCAGCTGCAAAATAACATGACATGTACACAGATTTTAACAGTGCACACAAACAGAATGAGAGAAGAAGGAGGAGGTGAGACAGACAGACAGACAGGCAGAAAGAAATATAGGCAGACAGACAGACCAGCAGACAGGCAGACAGACAGACAGACAGACAGACCGACAGATAGATAGATAGATAGATAGATAGATAGATAGATAGAGAGAGAGAGAAAAAAGAAAAAACAAGACAGAAGGAAGGAAGTGAAGAGAAGAGAAGCAGAGGCAGGATAGAATGTAAATCAATTTATCAAAAGTAAAAAGTGATAAAAACAGATGCCCAAAGCAATGCCCAGGTTAATATCACAAAGACGTGTATACCGTAAAGCTGAAAGTAATAGCTGAGTTCCCAATAGACGCCTGTCCCGAATACACGCCTGGGTCACCAACACACTTTGGCAATAAACACCAGTCTCAGATAAAGGTTTTCTTTGTCATTGAATTTAGCTTATTTCAACTCCCTCACGCTAGACCCTAGTCACCTAAAACCCAAGTTCTATGCTTCTTTTCACACACGGAAAACTTCTGTGTTTAACGGTTGACAGTGCTTTGCCTACATGTTTTTACTGATAAAATCAGCTACAGGTGATAAATTGATAAATGATATAAATTGATACATTTTTGGCTGCCAGAATAATGCAAGCCATTATTGCCAGTGTCATTCAAATCACCCCAATGATTCATTCTGATAGGCGCATGAAAAATATAGGCTGTTTTTATCTATGCTACAAGACAAGGTTCGCAAACTTTCTTTGTTAAGTGTGCTGTTTTTCCTCGAACGAGTCCATCATGGCATCAAAGAGAAAAAACGTCAGCTTTCCATTGTACAAAACAGCAATATGCCTTGCTTTTTTCAGTTCAGTCTATTTGGATTATGGGTAGGCCTACTACGATATGTATGTGTCTACAAGGTTGTTTTGAAATATAAAGCTTAACTTTTATAGCCGAACAGGCCGAGTGCATTTTTAATAACCAGCTTTTAAATCTGACTCATATAGACTCATGTCCCAAATAAACGCCAGGTCTGTTGAGTCATTTTGAGAAAAATGCCCAGAATATTATTTGCAACTTTACGGTAAATACTGAATCATACTGTGGTGCACAAGTTTCTTTCTCTTTTATATCATTTCCAAAGACATGCCAACTTCACTGGTAGATGCTAGCTCTCTCTTTCCTTTCTTTCAAAATCACAAATGCGTGCTTGACCTCTCAGGTTATAACCTTTTAAGGAAGCATAAAAAGGCTGAGAGACACCAAAGCCAGGGACAAACAGTCAATGACAGTTATCACCTGATGGTATGGCAAGTACTACTGTCATAGCCCAATAGGGACAATGACTTATTATTGGTACCTCAGTAATGTTTTTTTTTTTTGTTACTGTTTTTGAATGATCATTATGCTGTTGTTGATTGAAGACAGAATGACACTACACTCCCACAGTGCAGTGATACAGCTTAATTCACAAATAAAAAGAGAAGAGAGAGCTGAGCATCTCTTGTTGTTCAGTTTATTACTCTACCATGCAAAAGGATGACAGAGAAAAAGGTTCACATTAGAAGAGGTAGAAAAAGAAGAAGAAGAAGAAGAACAGCAAAAAAGAAAAGGCTTCACATCTGACAAAAGAAAAAAAATGGCAAAGACTTGAGGACCACATCAGAAAAAGAACTTCACATATCCCCCATCTCTGCCCCCTGTGTCCCCTGTTGTTTGCCTTCTGCCATGTACATGTACATGTAGCAGTAGCAGTGTGCATGGTGAAAGTGGAGCCCCACCCAGGCCTCTCCCCACATACTGTAGGCCTCTCCAGCAGTGTGCAGGGCCCAGCAGAAGACAGGGGCTTACGGACGTGAGTCCCCAGCTGCCTCACAGGGATCACTGGCTTCAAATAGAGGGGCCGCTTGAGTGCTCAACACTGAAAGCTCGTGTAAGGAAGAGATTCCACACTGGGACACTTCTTTTCGTTTTTATTTCTGTTACAGAGATACTGTAGACACCTCTGAGAGGCTGGCTTGCGTTTAGGCCTACCTGTTTCTACAGCACCAGCTGACGAGCAAAGATCACTTGGAACCTCGTAACCTGGGAAATACAGTGGACTGTTCCAATCAAAGTGGGTTAGACTAGATTACTCTAGCTAATCAGAGTACACCAATTATACTGTAGGTTACTCTAACAATGTGTGTGTGGTTTCATTTTCATAAAAGCTAAAGGCGGTTGTTCACGGTGGCATTTTAATCATGTTAAAATGTACAATTGTCAGCAGATACAGTAATATATTTAAGTCTTATTACATGCACATAATCAGAGCACATTTCACATTACGTTTAAGTGCATATACGTCAAACTCACTATCTCATTGACAGGGATCCAGTGTAACCTTGTCCAACTTCCTGCAATATCATTATAACTGGGCATCGCCACCTCCCAGAGGGGACTAAGCAGTCATTTCTTGGCTGCCTGGCTGACTGTGACGTCAAAGGGACAGAAATGGCCACTGTGTGTTGGTGGTTTGCTCCTCTGGAATGTGAAAATCGGCAGCGCTGAGGATTCACGCCACTGTCTCCACGACAACAGGAGAGACCTTCGTGAGAGCTGAAGGCTGGTTGTCATGTCACCCACCCCACCCCACCCCTCCCACACATCCCACCCCCATCCAACCCCCCCACCCCCGGAAGCCCCCCAACCCCCCTGAGGATAGATGTCTGTGAAGTGTGAGGCACAGACGCATCGTCACGGTAACTGTTGCCATGCCCCCCCACCCACCTGTGGCCACTACGCCAATACCATCATCATAATCAGTTTCAGTGATGCGCGGAGATCCTGTGTCGTGATGGATAAACAACACACACACACACACACACAGACACACACACACAGACACACAAACACACGCAGACATACATACACAGACAGACATACATAGCATAGTGAACACACAGCACACTTATTTACATGATGAGTCGACCCATTGAAGACTATAAGGACAGCATATGCATTCACATTAGACATTTAGACATAAACAAATGAATAGTCCCACCCCTCCCACACATATGGGTAGACACACATTTATACAAGACATTTGATCTATGAAATACTGCTACAGAAGGCATGTATTGATTCTAACATTATGAGGATATATTTCACTGTAATACTATCATGAGGATTAGAATATAATCCAGTTGTGAAACATTAGTGGTATACATTTACTATGAGGCAGATGAGCAATCTCTCTCTCTCTCTCTCTCTCTCTCTCTCTCTCTCTCTCTCTCTCTTTCTCTCTTTCTCTCTCTCTCTCTCACACACACACACACTTACGTTGCAGCTTCCTGGCGGGTGTTTCGGGGTGCGGGTGTCTTCGGGGCAGGTATGGCGAGGGGTGGGGCAGGGGAATGGAGGACACGTCATGTGTCTGCAGCTTGTACCAGTGGGGCTTGTCATCCAGCAGGGCAGTCTCCAGCTCGATCAGAATCTGTGGGCAGGGCAGGGCAGGGCAGGGCAGGGAGGCAACACATCATCAACACGGCCCTCTCAGACAGACAGATACATCACACAAAAACCAGTCACATCCAGTGCTTTAATGCTACTGACATCCACCAGTACAATGACAGCGCAGCAATACCAAGCAAGTGTTTCATCTGAATTGTCCTTCAAGTGTGTGTGTGTGTGTGTGTGTGTGTGTGTGTGTGTGTGTGTGTGTGTGTGTGCATGCACGTGTGTGTGTGTGTGTGTGCATGTCTACGTGCGTGTGTAAAGAATGATTTGAACTTCAACAACAAGAATTCACTTTAACAGGCCATGTGTCTTCAATCAGAACTGGCAAATGTATGTGTTTCTTGCACACACGTGCACGCACAAACACACATACACACACACACACACACACACACACACACACACACACACACACACACACACACACGCATGTACGCACACACACACACACACACACACACACACACACACACTACTGTGGTGCATCAATGCAACTTGATGTAAGTTAGCTATCCATATCCAAGAAGTGAGTTGGAAAGGTACAGTATAGTGCAAAGCTGTTCTCACCCCTGTACATAAAGTACAGTACATATATACGTATTGCATAATAGCATATAGAATAGGCAGTCATGTAACCACAGCCAAGCGGGACCTTATAGGGGCTGTGTTACAGGTTCAGACTGGAACATTACACAACAACATGTGTGTGTGTGTCGCCACCAAGGTGCAGCAGCAACAGCAGCAGCAGCCAGTCCAGTGCCTTGGTATGGTACAGTACAGTGTGTGTGTGTGTGTGTGTGTGTGTGTGTGTGTGTGTGTGTGTGTGTGTCTGTGTGTGTGTGTGTGCCACCTCTGAGGCCCTCTTTGCCTGCCTGGAGTGGCCTATAACTCCAGTGGCGCATGTTTGTTTGACACGGAGTCTGGGGCCGGACGAGTCTGTACGCACGGCACAGCCTGACCTAAAACAGGGCACCTTTGTTTACAGACTTTAAAAATAACACACGGGGGCACGGGTATGTGGCCGCTTCTGCTCTTTAAGTGCAGCCAGAGTGGCAGCGGAGATGAAGACGGTAGGGAGAGAGAGGGGTGGTGTGTTTTGGTGTGTGTGTGTGTGTGTGTGTGTGTGTTTGTTGGGTGGGTGGGTGGGGTGGTGGTGTTGGATAGAGGCCCGGTGAGGAAGAAGAGTGGGTTTTAGTTAGTGTACAGATGGAAATCACTAAGGGAGGGTGAGAGGGACATGGTATGCTGTGTGTAGTGAGATTTATGTTCATATTTCTCTCAATGAATTTCAATGTTAGAGGTGGTTATGCTTTTTATAATGACTAGGTCATACAGATGTTTGATTATGTATGTATATGGTTTCCTTCTCTCTCGCTTTCTTTGACTGTCTTTCAGTCTCTCTGTTTCTCTCTCTCTCTCTCACACACACACACGCACACGCACACACACACACACACACACACATGTATACGGACATGCTCACACACACACACACACACACACACACACACACACACACACACACACACACACACACACACACACACACCTCTCCCAGAAAGTCGCTCTCCTCCTCCTGTACTCTGGGTTGGTCCCATACAGTGATCTCCAGCATGCGTTCCCGAAAGTCTCGCCGGTGCACGTGGGAGTACACAAACGTCTGGTTCCACTTGGGCTCCAGACTCTTCTTCACCGTTTTCGTTCTCCTCTTACTCTTGTCACTGGAACATACACACAAACACACACACACGCACGCACACACACACACACACACACACATGCACACACACACACACACACACACACACACACACGCACACGCACACTCACATACACACACGCACCCACACACATGCACACACAAGCACATGCACCCACACACACATACACACACACACGCACGCACACACACACACACACACACACATGCACACACACACACACACACACACACACACACACACACACACACACACGCACACTCACATACACACACGCACCCACACACATGCACACACAAGCACATGCACCCACACACACATACACACACACAAACAAACATTGCATGGACATACAGAACATACAAGCAATATTGAATGTGAATAATATGGTAATCAGTGCTGTGAAGAACATGCTGTGTAGCATATGGCCATGAATAGGCATGTTTTTACATCTGTGCAGCCTGTTAGAGTCCAGATTAATCATAATAATTATGTATATTATGTAATAATGTATATTAATGCTCAATAATATTGTTAATAAATTAAATATATTTCCATAAACATACAAACAGCACATTCCCATACCCATAGTATCTGATGTGGTCTATAATAAAACATGTAAACACTATAAAAAAAAATTATAAACTTATAAAAAACTGCATATGTTCACATGCTGTCTTCGCTGATACACTTCCAGGATATTGATCATGCCCCTGTAATGCCTTTTTGAGGTTACATTGGAGTACATTTTACAGGAGAGATGTTGTGTACCTGCGATCAGGCAAGAAGTACATTTTGACGTAAGGGTTTCTCGGGCGACCATCTAGCCTGGCTGGCAGATCGATGGCGTGGAGAACGTTGACTATCAGCTGGTGTCCGACTTTATCGTACCACATCTTCACCTGTGTCCACCAGAGAAGTTTAGCAGAATCAGGGTCTTTAATTACATCTTGCTGTACACACACTGCAATACCATGGCATTTTGCACACATCTACAACCAAACAAAGCCACATTGATCCAATGATGTTAAAGATGACGTCCTATTTTTTAGTATATTTTTTGGGCTTTTTTGCAACAGGACAGTGAAGAGCAGGACAGGAAGTGAGTGGGAGAGAGAGACAGGGTAGGGTTGGGAAATGACCCAGGTTGGATTCAAACTTGGGTCCCCATGGGCACTTTGCTTATTCATGGTATGGGTGGTATACACAGTGCGCCACAGCACGCCCATGACGTCCTTTTTTTGGTACACAAGCATGGACCCTGTTGCAAAACTCGATCTTCCTCTTTTTATATCTGCCACCTGTTTCAACTTCAACCCACCCGTTAAACAATAAGCTGCTACAAGTGGTAATAATGCTGAGAGAAGCCACTCTGTCCTTTTCAACCTTCTTAGACTACCCCTGATTAAAATAGCCACCACTGCTTGTAGAGGTCTTTAAATTTAATACTCTCGTTTACAATAGTTTCATTCATGAGGGGGGTGAGTGTCTTGGCACTTTGGGAGCCCTTTTGCATTTAATTATGGCAGGCATACTAGGGCACAAAAAGAAAATCCTGCACAATTACATTTAGACTTCAGAAGCAAGAAACTGATGACACAAGCATAAGTCTGGGAAAGTAGACCTGATCCACATGACATATGCATATGAGTGAGGGGGCTATATTAGGGACACTGCCCAACACTATTTTCTTCTCACACAAGGCGAGGCCACTCTGAACTTTTCTCTGTCATTGTCCCTTAATGGTGGAACAACCTACCAGTTCCTACAAGAGCAGCGACATCCCTCTCAACCTTTAAAAAGCTTGTAAAGGCCCTTCTTTTTCAAGACTGCTTCCCTTCTTAACAAAACAAACTACTACTAACCAACTCTTTTCCCCAGGTGTCTCATGCTTATATAAGTCTGCATGTGTAGGAGGTATGTGTGTCTGTAGCGTCCCTGCTCCGGGAAACTTACTTAAGACACATGTATCTCCTTGTGTGTATGAGGGTAGTTCTGTCTACTCTGTGTTCCTGCACACCTCTGTTAGCTTATTATGTCGCTTTATTAAGTCGCTTTGGATTAAAAGCATCTGCTAAGTGTAATGTACAGACACTTCCTGAATCACTTTTAGACTCTTTGCTATGAGTTTTTAGGCTAAGTTAGGAGCTCTCTGAGAGGAAGCATTACCCAGGCCCCAGTAATGTAAAAAAAACAAGCTGTTTTTGTCTGTCTCTTGTAAATGAGGAGTTATAAAATGGTAACATGAAAAAACATGTAATGTTAATATTTTAAGGATGTGGGGAGCCGACGTACTGAGAGTTGTCCCGGCAGGGTCTGGGGGGCGTCACGCAGACCTCCGGGACTGGACGGGGAGAGGATGGAGATGGCCGGCCGCTCCATCTTTTGGGACTCGAAGGAGCTTGAACCTGCTGGAGTGTGTGAAAGAACAGTAGAGCACGCAGTCAGCATCCAAGATGACCATGAACAAAGACAAAGACAAAGTCAAAGTAAACAACACAAAACTTGATTACCTACATACTTTTTTTTCAGACTATGGTGCTGCTAACACTGAGGTCATCTCTACATGGTCAATTATCATAATCTCACAGAAAACACAAACATGCTTTGTGTCTGTAGCATACTCCTTACAGAATACTATAGCACACTGAAAAAAAAATAATTAGAGAGTTAGATTATTTGGAGTAATTTATGTTTCAGAGATGAATATGTCAGCTGTCTGATAAAGAGATACATGCATGCCAATGCATTGAGAATAATAACAACAACTACTATGTCCACTTTTTTGTAAGTCACTTTGCATAAAAATGTCTGTGTAATGTAATGTAATGTAATGTATGTAAAGATGTGGGTCTGCACACTGCCTCGTTTGCTCCAAAAGTTAAACTTTATTAGTTAAAAATGCAACGTTTCGATCCTTGTGGATCTTCATCAGGTATATGATATGCCTGATGAAGACCCACAAGGATCGAAACGTTGCATTTTTAACTAATAAAGTTTAATTTTTGGAGCAAACGAGGCAGTGTGCAGACCCACATCTTTACATTGTCTGACACTTTTGTCTTGCACCTGCTGACAAACGACTTGGATGTGCGCACCCACTCTCCACAAATGTAATGTAATGTAACAAAAGGCTGAAAAATAGTACATATCAAGCACATTTGAGTAGGGCATAGAGATACTGCTGTGAGAGGTGTACTAGTCCAGACATGTCTGTCTGAGTGTGGTGTGTCAGTGGCTATTGCGAAGGAGACTGTGGGGCTCCCAGCAGAGCCCTGGAGATGATGCTTACTAGATTCTAATGGAGGATGGGATGTTTCTGGTATTCTTGGTGTGTCACTGAAAACAAAGAGGAAAGAGAGTGAGTTGTGTGTGCTGTTTATTTCTTAAGTATAGCTTTGCAAAAGTATAAACGCACACACATTCGCTCACAGACACCCACAAACAGACACCCAAGGCACGCTCAGACACACACACACATACACACACACACACACACACACACACACACAAGTGCGCATGTACACTCACACACACACACACACACACACACAAACACACACACACACACACACACCTACCATCGCCACCCACCCACAGTTTTACAAGATGAGTATACTGTGCATATAGTGGGTTTGAAGTCAGGAGAAGTGGTGAATGAGGTTAGCATTATTTTGTTTTCATGACATCTGTATAATCCGCAGTCCACTATTTTCTATCATAACAGGCATCATTCCTCATTTTTGATGAATCTTTACAGTTACATGTCTCCACCGTAGGTATTTCAACAGATATCCATGACTTACTAACACAAACACGTGTACTTTGTTGGGCAAATAGAATGCCACAATGTAAGTCTGAACAGTGACAGGTTATAATGGCCGGACCGAAAGCAGTCTTGTGCTCAGCTTTCAATCACTCTAAAATTGCAAACTCTGATTGGCCGTTACTGCAGTTGACACAGGAGGGGCCTACGGATGGAGACATGTGGGGCGGGACTGTAAAGGTGGGGAGCAGGCTTAGGGAGCAGCATGAAGGGGAGGCAATGAGAGGGTCGGGGGGGTGGGGGGGTCCTCTAGCAGTGAGGTAACACTACTTACTAAAGCCTTTTATGCACCCTTCGTAAGGTTTTGGGGAGAAACCAACACATACATCTTTGTTCATCAAAGGTAAAAAAAAAAAGCAAAACCTCATAGACAAATAAGACATGCTACAGGTTCTATCATACTCTTGGCTAGCAGAGTAGTAGTTAAAAAAAAAGCAACAACAGTACATTTTCTTACAGGGAACATTTTGCTGGTCCTTCTATTATAGGACATTATTCTAAACAATAGTTATTTGAACAAACATTCATATCATGCAAGCTGATGTCTTACTCCTGATATTTGGGGAGTCTAAACCAAAATAACTTATCTAAAGTCTTGTATTGGTCAAACTGACTCCCTGGCCATTGAGGTGATCTTAGTGTGGATTAGTGAAGTGGGCACAGTCCACTCAGTTCACTTACCCAATGGGCCTGGACACGATCAGCTCCACTTGAGGGTCGGACTGTGAGTTCAAGATGATATTGTAAACTTCTTTGTTAGTTGCTCCTGGCAACGATTTTCCATTCCACTGAAGCACCTCATCACCTAGGGAACACAAGGGGTCCTTTTATATACATACCAAGCAGGCCATATACTGACTCAGACCTGGCACTTTGAGAGACAGACAGACAGACAGACAGACAAATGGACAAATAGACAGACAGACAGACAGACAGACAGACAGACAGACAGACAGATAGATAGATAGATAATAGTTTTATTATGCCACGGGAAATCCTGGTACTGTATATTTAAGCTTCTACAATACGACATACACACATACATTACATATATATATATTATAAGAAAATAAAAAATATAGGGAAGAATTATATTTTCTATACCTTCTAAAAAACAGTACAAACAGAGGATGGAGATGGGAGCATGAAGAACGACTCTAAAAGTCATTGCTACTTGCCCACAGACACTTGTGGACACTTTCAAAAGCTGTCACCATAAAAGGGTTTACAAGACAGAGAACAAATAAGCTTGCCCTTCATCATGGTAATGATGGTAATTATTACAGATATATTAAATAAACTTTAAACTGTATGCTATACGAGTGAGGTTCATAATAAGGACATTTGAATACCTTACTGCATAACAATATAAGTGTCCACACCGAAGAACAAATTTAATGGCATGATTCTCATAACAAGTGTAAACAACTAGAAGAACGTGATGTCCTATAAAATCTAATGAATTCTGACCGTCTGACACTGTTTTTATAGTTCATAAAATCGGTCTGAAAGTGTTCCCATTGTTGTTGTCATTACAGTTGATATGTGAACAGCGCTATTCATTAAAGTGAGAATGATTTTTAAACAGATATAGTAATAGTTATGGTTGTCCTTACAGTTGTTGGTGTGAACAGGCTTTAGTCTGTAGACTAAATGTATGTTAGTGAAAAGCTGTGAGAACTGTCAAGTTTATTTGTATAGCACATTTTAAACACAAAGGCAGTTCAATGTGCTTAACAAAAATAGAAGCAAAGAACAAAATAAAAGCATAAAAGATAAAAAAGTGCAAAATAAGTATCAGGTAAATAAAAGACATATTAGGGAAAAGCAAAGAGCAATATCTCAGCATAAAAGATAAAAGAGGTAAAATAATAAATTAATTAAAGGTAAATCACTAGCAGAAAGCATCTGAGAACAGTTTGGTCTTAAGTCTAGATTTGAAACTTCCAACAGTAGGTCTTTAGACTAAATGTATGTTAGTGAGAAGCTGTGAGAAATGTCAGTTGTGTGACCCACCTGCACGTAGATGGCCCACCACGTCAGCCAGGCTCCCCTTCTTTACTTTGGTGATAAAAGCCCCGAGTCGGCCTGTCTCTGTGATCTTCCCACCCACCACCTGCACACACACACACACACACACACACACACACACACACACACACACATACACACACATACACATACACAAACAGCTACATATGCATACATTGCTTACAGTGTAAAAAAAAGTCATAAACCTTAAAAGCATGCAATTAATAGGTAGCCTCTACAGTCACATCTCAGTGTAACAGCTCAGGATTGGCTGACTCCAAGTGCCAGAGCATGTGATTGGCCCAGGTCTGGGGGTGTACAGTAAGAGGGTGTAATTGGAGTGTGTCAGCAGAAGTAGGTTCCTGACCTTTAACCCGAGTAATGCGCCGGCCTCTTTGGGCATGGTTGTCCTCTTGGTCAGAGTGATGCGGCCGATTAAATGATCACCTTCCGTGGACGGGTGCCATGTCACCGGATGCTGAGGAGAGCGAGGCTTCTGAGATTTAATCCCATCAGAGGCACAGAGCAGAGAGAGAGAGAGAGACAGAGAGAGACAGAGACAGAGACAGAGACAGAGAGGAAAGAAGTAGATAGAGGGAGAGGTAGAGAGAGGGGGAGAGAGAGAAAAAGAGAGAAAGAGGAGGAAAGAGGTAGAGGGAGAGAGAGAGGGGGAGAGAGAGGGCGGGGGAGAGAGAGCAGGAACAAGAGAGAGAGAGAAAGATAGAGGAAAGAGGTAGATAGAGGGAGAGGGAGAGAGAGGGATAGAGGGAGACATAGAGAGAGAGGACAAGGGAGAGAGAGCAAGAACAAGAGAGAGAGAGAGAGAGGGTGAGGGGGCGAGAACGAGAGAGAGCGGGAAGGTAAAAGAGAGAGAGGGAGAAAGATAGATATAGAGTAACAGAGAGAGAGGCAGAACAAGAGACAGGAGCAAAGATAATACAAGAGGGAGGGAGAGAGAGAAAGTGAAAGATACAGAAAGTAGAGAGAGAGACGCAGCAAGAGATAAGAGGAGACAGATTGAGAGAGAAAGAAAGAGGGAGAGAGAAAGAAAGGAAGGAAGAGGAGGAAGAGAGATAGGGGAGCTTCTCATCACAGCACCATGCATTTGACACCACCATGACTTTTTCTGCACCGCTCTACTGCTCTAACACACACATAGACACACACATACACACACAGACACAGACACACACACAACGTTCCAAGTTCTTCACACAGGGCCGGCGCAACCTTGATATCAACACGACTTTATTATTTTTTTCTCTATTTATTTAATTTATAAGTAATAATAATTTAGATATTTATTTTAACATTTAAACATTTCTAATTACTTTTATTCGATTCGATTAATTAATTAATTTATTTATTGTCAGAAGTTTTTGTAAAGTAATAGCGATGTTGTAATATTAATTAATAATTTTTTGCCCTGATAGCAGAACAGCAAACTGTAGTGGAACAGTTTGCACTGAGAAGCTAAACAGCATCAGATGATGAACGAGTGAATGCTGACACAGGGCTATAGCTATAGCCCTTGAGATGTTCAGATGCTTTAAATACTTTAAATAATACTCTAACGAAGCAGATATTTTCTTCTTCTTCCTTTTTCTGGTGACACTTAATTTTTTGTTCTCACATCAGCATTTAAAGGAACAGGTTACTATTTTGGGGAAACATGTACACTGAACATCTCCCCTAGAGTTAGACAATTTTGGTTTTGACCTTTCCTAGTTCCATACAGCTGATGTCCAGTGTCGTAGTAGCATTGATAGCTTAGCTTAGAATAGTCCCTTTATCCATTTAGCATCTTTTTAGCATCCATGCTTTTAGCATCAATGTAGCATGCTGTTTAAAACCGGTGTTTTTTATTTTTACTCAGACCTGACAGACAGTGAAACTTCAGTGGGAGCAGGGCATTGTAGAGGGTTGTGTGTCTAGAAGATATTTTGATGGGAAAACCAATGCACATGTTAGCCACTGAAACAGACCCAAGACACAGTTACTTGTTAGCAGTGTTCAAGTTCAGGTCTCGCTTACTCTCTCCGTCTTATATACATGTCATTACATATTACATACAATCAGGGGTGGAAATTAACTTTACAAAATGTGAACATTTACCACTTACTGACAAATAAATGATAAAATTCACCAGCCACTCAACAGTAACTTAGCTTTTTATGCCCAAAATTGACAAGCCACTTTCACGTAGCTGGTATGAAATTTAGATCCCTGTATACAATATTACTTCTTACACATTTGTCATTACGTTGGTTTATTTATTTTGTGGTGAACAACTGCACAGTTATCTTAAAGTCATAACTCAAGATATGATTCTATTTTTGGGTTCCTCGAGGCAGCTACAGTACATTCCTCGAACCCAACTCGGCGCCGGCCTTGCTGGTGCAACATGCACATCTCGTCCACAAGTCCATCTTGTCCAACAAGTCCACATGCTACATGCATTCACACACATGCACAAAACACTCATTAACACACAAACAAACACACACACATGCATGCAAACACACACACACATGCATGCCCACACACTCATATACAAACACATACACACACACACACAGAAAGTTTACACAGACAGCACTTGAGCACTTACATGCCACACTGATGGATCCAAGGGGTATGACTCCCAATCACCTACAGCAAAGTACACAAGGAATTAAAATACAAATACGCACGCACGCACGCACGCACGCACGCACACACAGTACACACACACATACATATACACACACACACACACACACACTCTCTTAGTCCGAGGAAGGCACGTGTATACACACAGCATGCATAACTGAGAAGCTGTGCCCCTAACAGCACATGGCCCAGGGAGCTCTTAAGACCCCCTGTGTTTACACATCCACATCCCAGAGTTTACTGAACATCTCAGGCCCTGCCTGCCTGGTTGGTTGGACCACCACAGTCAGGCCAGCAAAGCCAAAATGTGCCCCTCTCCATCAGAGGGAGCAGGGACAGTGGTAGGGCTGGTGGTGGTGGTGGGGGTGGAGGAGGTGATGATGGGCCTGCTTGTCAGGTGTGTTTATGTGAAGCCTAAGAAATCCATTTCTTATTCTGACAGAGGAAGCAAAGGTATTGGGAATGAGAAGGTGCACTTCAGAGTGTGTGCAAACAGATGAGGGTGCAAACACATACACACACACATGCGCGCGCACACACACACACACACACACACACACACACACACACACACACACACACACACACACACACACACACACACACACTCTCTCTCTCTCTATCTCTCTCTTTCTCTCTCACACACACACACAAAGTGTTTCTATTTTCATCCACATATATTCACGTTAACAGCACCACATTAATATGTGTGCTACGTGTTTTCCATGACATTAGTGCCATACACATAACATTCAGCATGCTTTACGACACACTGCTGTGTCCCCTGGCAAACTGTTTTGCTGCCCAAAGTTTTACCCTCCTGTCAGAGAGAGAGAGAGCAGTGATGCATAGCACACACACACACACACACACACGCACACACACACACACACACACACACACACACACACATTCATAGACTAATCAAGCTAGAAATAGCACAGACAGAGAGAGACACAGAAAATGGGTCGCAGGAACACAAGTCCAACCAATTTGAATTCAATTTCTACAGTCATATGACAAAGGTTATTACTACCACTCAAAGGTTACGACTACTGACTAGTGATTAATGACAACTGAATGAACACAGGGCTAACAAGACTGACAGCATGGTCTCACTGAGACCATGGCTTGAACTTTGAACTCCCCAAGCCCTGATGAGTAACTCACAAAAAACACACAATCCTTGACCAAAATAAGAACATCAGTATTGCTCTGACATACTAACTAATAGCCAGTTAACCACCCCTAAGCCTGATACCTGCTTCTCATCCTTGACAGCATCGAAAAATTTTCTAACTCGGTCCAAAACCTACTCAGTATTTCACACAGCCGTGTACTACAGCTCTTCACAACACAGTAGATTTGTATTGAAACCCTCATGAAGACCACCTGTCCGATATGGGCTTTCGTCCACATGTAGTATGTCTGCAGTGGACTTAGCCACTCGTTCCTTCAAACAGCAGAGAACGTTTGACAGGTTTTGTGGACGGAGCCAAACACGGACCTCAAAAAAACACAGAGAGCCTGCCGACGGAGGCTGGCATGACACGCTGTTTTCTAAAGTGAGGTTTGACAAACGGCTCGGAAACTCTCACCCCTTAATTCCCCCGGTGCCAGTGATTAGATGGCTTCAGTGGGGCTCTACAGCTGTTGGAAGGTACGCTGACAGTGATGAATGAGGTGGGGAGGTGGGAACGCAGAGTGAATACACAGTGGCCAGGTACAGTTTGGATGGCATTTAAACCCCTAAAAAATCTGAAAATATCTCAGCCGAAAAAAAGAAGAAGAAAGAAAGCCACGTCGCATTAATGGCCTGACCCAATTCTTAAAAAGTGCTGCCCTACAAAAAGTTATTATATTTTATTTATTTTTTTTAATTCATCTTCTGCTAGTTTTTTTTAAGAAAGGGCATTTCAGGCAGTGCTATTTTTGTCTTGAAAATATTTTTAGAGCAGAAAGACTCACAATAGACAAGTAAACAAATAAATAAATAAATAAATTAATAATATATAAAAACACACACGTGCAATCAAACCCAATAATAGGATAATTGACTCAGGAAATAATAGAAACAATAGAACTGAAAGTGCTAAGTGTTCTCTCAATAGTATGTTAGAACAAGGTTTGTAGTTAGGAATGCTTAAATCTCTTCTACCAAAGGTACTCTTCTCAACACGAGGTCCACATCAACACGAGGTCCATCTTGTGTTCGCTCAATACTTAGATCAGAGAGTCTAATAATAAATAAGTAAGTAAATAAATAAATAAATAATGTCCTGATTTCCTAACTGTCATGTCATTTCTGACAATATACATTACATATCAACCATACATATCAACATTAGATCCATACATATCAACATTAGATCATTAAGAATCACTTTGTTAGTTTTAGTTCATTTAGAGAGTTGATTTAGCCAGGGCCCAACACGCTTGAGGCAAAACACTTCATAAGAAGTTGAAACCACAGGGTTCAACCATACTGTACTCTTCTAGACCAGCTGTGGGGCTGTGCTGAGATGCCACCAACAGTGGTTTCCTATGGCTAGCTTTGCATTACACCATGTGAACCTCTGCAAACCTAAGAGAAGGTCCTCAGACTGTCTTAAGTTTTATAAGATGAGACACAAGGTGCCGCAACAACAGTTCCTTAATCAGGATTGATGATGTGTAGAAGGAAGAATAAAAGAACATATAACATAATATTATAACATAAAACACATTTCAAATCAAATATATTTGTAATAGAACTGCCACAAGTGCAATTCTCTAGCCTAGCATCACATCACAGGTTAATATTATATATTGTCTAAACCATTTACAAAATGTAACAGCCAAAGATACATTTCACTACCAGAAGTGCCACGTAATACCTTCTGCCATCCAACATTGTCACACATACATATAAAACAACACATCATTAAGATTTCAGTGAGGAAAAGAAGCATATGGTAATGACGCAAGAATAAAAAAAAACAATAAGCTACATTTCTGAACAGATTTTCCAATTAGGGAAACTAAGCAACCACAAACACCAGTTTATACTTGGCTACTCATTATTGTAAAATACAGAAACTATTACACAACATCAGAGTAACCATCTATTATAAAGCACTGAAGTCAAGTGAAGTTTATTTCTATAGCACATTTTAAAAACAACAAAAGTTCACCAAAGTGCTGTACAAGGCAGCTTAGACTTAAAAAAGACTCACAAGGGACCACAGAGAACTAGAAAAAGTAATGAGTAATTACAACAACTAAGATAATTAAAAGTAATAAAAAGGCCATACCAACCAACAAACGCTTTCTCAGATTTTCCAATTCGGAAAACGAAGCAACGAATAACATTACCAGGCTTACACCAGTCTATACTTGACTCTTGACTCTGTATATTGTAAAATACAGATATGATTAGACACCATCGAAGTAACCATCTAATATAAAGCACTGAAGTCAAGTTAAGTTTACTAGAAAACGTAATAAGTAATTACAACAGGGAACATAAATAAAAGTAATAAAAATGCGATACCAACTAAACAACAACCAACTAGGAAATGAAGCAACTCAGAACATCACCAGGCTAACACCAGCCCATACTTGGCTACACATTATTGTATAATGCAGAAATGATAAGACAACATCAGAGTAAGCATCTATTATAAAGCACTGAGGCTGCATTAAGGGGAGAGAATAACACAGCCTACCTCTATCTCAGTCCTCCGTTCTGCACTGCAACTCTAAGGGCTGGACCCACATACTGATTACACTGGTGTTTACATTTTACACAGCCTCAGAGTGCAGTGTGTGTGTGTGTGTGTGTGTGTGTGTGTGTGTGTGTGGTACCTTAACTATTCAATTTGTAAATTGCTTTCTCTCTCCCTCCCTCATTGTACACATATACAGACACAGACACATACAACTGTGTCTTCCTGATTCTCTCTGTGAATGTGTGTGTGTGTGTGTGTGCGTATACGGTTGTGTGTGATGCCTGTACTATTTACTGTGTGAAACTCTTTCTCTCTCTCTCTCTCTCTCTCTCTCCCCCCCTTTTTCTTTCTCTCTCTATCTCATGTTTGTGTATGCATGCTATCGCGTAACTGTCTTTCTCAGACTCACTGCGCATACCTGTGTGTGCAAGTGTGTCTGTGTATACGAATGTAAGTCCATGGCCAGACCTTTTATGTCTGTGTGTCCACACTACTCCACAACAATAAGACACCAGAATGACACATACTGGGCACCTCCATGTGTACCTTCTGAGTGTGTCGTGTAAGACTTCACAGCACCATAGTTGTGCACAGTGAGGGTGGCACAGGGAAAAGCAGCTACCCACATACAGAACGCAGAGATAAAATGGTTTACAAACGCTAAAAGCCCAAGACTCGACTCCTTCCATCCATTAGTCCTTCCTCCTGTTTGGGTGGCACATTGTTAGTGGTCAGCAGTTGAGAGTTATTGTTATGTAACTGTGTGTGTGTGTGTGTGTGTGTGTGTGTGTGTGTGTGTGTGTGTGTGTGTGTGTGTGTTCTGTGTGTGTGTGTGTGTTTGTGTGTGTGTGTGTGTGTGTGTGTGTGAAAGAGTGTGTGTGTGTGTGTGTGTGTGTGCGTGTGTGAGTGTGTGTGTGTGCCTGTTTGGTTGGAAGTTACAATGTGCACGTCCTTTTTAGTACTGACAAAACTAAAGTTATACCACTGTATCATAAACTGTACATCTCATGTAAACCTTGACCTAGACATATAAATCTTAACCACAAGCATCTCTTGGGGACAACATGCATTAATACAGTAAAACAGGCTTTCATAAATAATGCGACAATGTTGTAAGTGGAATTTTATGATAATGACACTCTCACCTCTTTCTCCTCTTTCGCTGACGCTCTCGATGTCCACGTCCTCGCAACTGCTGTACTCGGGCGTGGACCCGCCGTCTTCCTCCGAGCTGCTGACTGACATCTGCCTCTTGTTGCCGCCGCCGCCCCGTTTGCCCTTGTAAGGGCGGGGCGGTGGCGGCCGCAGGGACTCGGATTGGTCGGAGCTGAGCGAATCGTTGCGCAGCATGCTCTCGGCCTTCTGCCGCTTGTTGCGGCGCAGCAGCGAGGCCGAGCCCGGCTCCAGGTGGCTGGGCTGCAGCTTTCTGCCCCACTCCGAGGGCTCCCTGAGGTCCGGCCCGGCTCCAGGGGCCGGTGCGGATGGGGGTCCCAGTCCCGGGCCTGGGCCATGGGCGTGACCGTGGGCGTGGCCGTGGCCAGGGCCCGGGCCGGGGACGAGGACGAGGCCGGCAGTGGGGGCCGCCAGGGGCCCCGCGTGGAGCCCTGGCGGCGGAGGCTGGGCCCCTGGATGGGGAGGCCCCTGGGTTTGGTTCTGTTTGGGGGCGACGAGGGAGCCCTGCACCCCAGCACCCCCCACGGTCCTGTCCACCATACCAAACATTTGCTGCTGCTGCTGCTGCTGCTGCTGATGGTGTTGGTTGGGCAGAGGCCCTGGTCCTCCAAAATCCCCTGACCACGGCCGCCTGCCACCCACCCGAGTCTCAGGTCCTCCCTGCTCCCCAGCTACCCTATCAGGGCCACCTGCCTCCCCATTTCGACCCCGGGGGGCCTTATGGGGGTGCTCCCCCCCCTGCTGGGGCTTGGCAGGGTGGCGAAGGGGGGCGCGGTCAATACGGTCACCACTGCGGTCACCACGCTCGCCGTGGTAGTCCCCGCTCAGTGGCCTCGGGGGCCTCTCTGTCCTCTGCTGCCCCTCCCCCGTGCCCTCGTACTCCTCCGAGCGACCTCTGGACAGCCGTCTGCTCTCGCGCCGCTCCCCCGGTGGACGCTCCTCGGACCCCTGCGAGTGGAGTTTGGCCAGGGCCCTACGACGCTCCCCACGGCCTCCTCCTCCTCCCACCGCCTTCTCCTCCTGCTCCGATCCCGATGACGGCTTTTTCCTGCAGTGAAAGAAGAGATGTCAAAGTCAAAGTTAGATTTATTGTCAGCAGTACAGAAAATGTAACTCTTTATGAGACCTGTTCAAGCACTGACCTCCAGAGGCTGTAGAGAGACATAATCTATTTAAAAATGTACTATGTATTTGTTTTTCATAAAGATAATACACTTCATTTCATACAGAGGGTCTGGCTGTGGTTCCACTGACATGGTTGTCTCAGGCAGCATCTTGCAGGACCAATCAGTCAACAGAGGGAGTGAATGACGTTGACTTTGTGTGCTACATTTCAATTGTAGTGCGTAGGCAGGCATATAGGCAGGCTAATTGCATATGTCATGACCAGACGTTAGCGATTAGGTAAATGCAGATCCAATCATTTTAAACTTTAGCAAACGAGTCTACACCTCGAGGAAGAAAATGTTTCTGCATGAAATGAAATGTAGTACAAGGGGCTGGTTTCCCAGGCTAAAAAATCAGTATACGAAAAGATAGTGTGTTTTTTTAGTTTAACACCCAAGTTTAACACCTCAGCCTGAGACTGACCTGTCCCGAGGCGGTTCACTGCGGGAGCGTGCTGAGGACATGTCCCCAGGCCCTGGGCCACCGCTGGAGGTGACAGTGGCCCCCGGATGCTGCTGCTGCTGCTGCTGGGAGGGCTGGGCAGTGGAGGCACTGGAGCCGAGCGGAGCTTGAGACCGGGAGCGTACCTTCTTCTGGCCCCCCGCCGGGTCCCCGCCACACATGGCCGGGTCACTCACCGCCGAGCCCAGCCCACCCTGGGGCTCCTTGGGGCCCTGGCCCGGCAGCCATTCCCCTGTCTTGGTGAGGAGGTCCTGCTGCTTACGGCACTGGTTGCACACCCATATAACCTGCGGAGGGGGGGGGGGCAGAGAGGACTAGGGGTTAGAGGTCACCGCCAAGTAGCCAAATAAGACACCAAAGAATTATTTTTAAAATAAGAAGACCAGACCAGACATGTATAACACACTTTAGGTAATGTTTTCTGGTTACCTGATATTGGATACCAGTTATTGATAAAACAAAAAATATTCAGTGATGTATTCCATACATACATCTTAATCATGATCAAATCAATCAAATCACAGATTATTTGGTTGTTTGATATGATCACTTAGACACATCTTCATCATGCAACTGACTTTATACTACGGAGAGTTGGGGGTAAAATTCATAGAAAAAAAAAGATATGAATGGACATGACCACCACTCTAGGATACCCATGCTTTGTTCTATGAGGACTTGAGACTTTTACATTATATTACACTTAGTTGATGCCCCTATCCAGGGCAACATACAGTTATTTAGGTACACTAGTTGTTTTGCTCCCCCTGCCCCACTTCTTACTACTGGAACGGGATTCGAACCTGCGACCCTCCGATCCCAAGATCAACTCGCAAACCACTAGGCACCCAGCTGCCCCTCTGTGGTTAGAGACGCATAATGTATTTATTCTGCCTTGGGATCTGAGATTCAGACAGTGAAGTGACGTCTGATCAGGTGTTTCACGGAGTTACTCAGAGTCCTTTGTGTTGCCAAGAGATATTTGGTTTGGTGTCCGACAACCGCATTCTGTCACTCAAAAACTACCCAGAAATCAAGCGCCAATGACAGATGGAATGCATGACTATTTCACGGCCCTGGAATCAGGCAGGGGATCAGCAACACTCTTTTAGGTGAACTTACATCTTTCTCTGAAATTTTTGATATGGAACTTTATATATCCGACAGTTAAAATGTCC
>CM059286.1:9721519-9744019 GCA_030347295.1 Setipinna tenuifilis
AAAGAGAGAAAGTGCAAGAGAGGGATGGGGAAGATAGCTGAATAGGTAGAAATGGAAGCGATGGTTCAGTGTGTGTGTGTGTGTGTATGTGTGTGTGTGAGTGAGTGTTTATGACTGTGTGTGTGTGGTGTGAGCATGTGTATGACATGTGTCCGTGTGCCCACAGGATTGCACAGGGCAGGAGTGAGTGGGTGGATGGGTGGGGGGGGGTTACAGGGGTGGGGTGGGGTGGTGGGGGGGCGGACAGCGAAAAAGCATTATGTCCTGATTGAACAGAGCTGGCTCCTATCCAAACTAATCTCAGGCAAATCAGCAGGGCAATCCGCAGCTGCCAGTGCCCCAGCAGGACCCCCCAAGCCCCCCAGCCCCCACCCCCCAGCAGCACGGATTACACACGGCCACACTAATACCAGACCTGCCCCACCGGCCCAGCACAGCACAGGACAACCACTCAGCAGAGTGCAGCACATGTGTGTGTGTGTGTGTGTCTGTAGGTGTGTGTGTGTGTGTGTGTATCTGAGTGTGCGTGTGTGTGTGTATTTGAGTGTGTGTGCGTGTGTGTGTGAGTAAGTGCTTTTTGTATATCTATTTGGGGAGGGTGGGGGGCTGCATGTGGTATTGGTGAATGCTCTAAAAATACTGTAAAAATACTGTACACCTGGATACCAACTGCATGGTGATCTATCTATCTATCTATCTATCTATCTATCTATCTATCTATCTATCTATCTATCTATCTATCTATCTATCTATCTATCTATCTATCTCTCTCTCTATCTCTCTCTATCTATCTATCTTCAGCAAAAAACACAACAACAAAAAGCCAGAATAGAATAATCCCAAAGCAATCCTGGCCTGGGATCAGATCTTGACACACACATCCAGCAGGCACGGAGATGCAGGGCTCCTCTAATCTGGCACAACGCTACTTCAGTGCCACTCCAAAGCTCCCTAATGAACTTTCCGTGGCAGAGGAAAACAGACCTGATGGCCATCTCAGGGGGACAGAAAGACAGAAAGGCAGCATTCCTAAATGACTACAGAAACTAGGACAGCAAGCAGCACTAAATGTGTGTGTGTGTGTATTTCTGTGTGTTTTAAACTGTTTTGTGTGTGTGTGTGTGTGTGTGTGTGTGTGTGTGTGTGTGTGTGTGTGTGTGTGTGTGTGTGTGTGTGCATGCGTGTGCATGTGTGTATTTCTGTGTTTTTTGTGTGTGTGGGTGCGTGTTTGTGTGTGTTTGTCTGTGTGTGTGTGTATTTCTGTGTGTTTTTGAGTATTTTTGTGTGTGTGCATGTGTGAGATTGTGTGTGTGTGCGCATGCTTGTGCCTGTGTGTGTGTGTGTGTGTGTGTGTGTGTGTGTGCGTGTGTGTGTGTGTTTGTGCGTATGTGTGTGTTTCTGTTTCTGCAGATTTATGCAAGAATGAAGTCAATTCTTGAATGAATAACCTAGGGAGGGAACCCAGTAAGTGTGGCTGTGCCTTTTTTTCTCGTGGTCTTTTCATTGACAGTATCATGCCAGCTCCTTAAAAAACGGCCTGGGTTGAATACAAAGGCGTCCTCCTTTTGAAAAGCCTCTAGTCAAAGGAACTGTCTCAGCAGAAAATGTGCTCGAATGGGCTCACATTTACTGTAATGGGCAAACAAGCTGTTGAGCACAATTCCTCTTTATGAAGTCTTTTCGCGTAGCCAGAGAAAGAGAGAGAGGGAAATAGGGGGGAAAAAGAGAGACAAATGAGAGAGAGAAAGAAAGAGAGAGAGAGAGACAGAGGCAGAGAGAGAGAGAAAGACAGACAGAGAGAGGGGGGAGAGGGGGGGGGGACAGAGAGAGGGGAGAGAGAGAGAGGGACAGAGAGGGGAGAGAGAAAGAGAAAGAGAGAGAGAGAAAGAAAGAGAGAAAGAGGGAGGGAGAGAAAGAGAGAGAGTCTCTGCACAATGAATTGTACCCTTTAAGCATGTTTTGGTTTGATGCATCGCCCAAAGCCACATGCAGTCAAGAGATTTACAGTTCATTCTTTCTTCCTGGCCTATTTTAAGCCCATACCACCGAGTCTTGTATCTTCAATCCACATTTAAAGTGCACATGCTTAATCTGACATTTATTCTCCATTTTTTTTACCACCAACGATGAGGGGGAGGTGAGATAGAGTATGAAAGAGAGAGGAGAGCAGAGAAAGTGAGAGAAACACAGAGAGAGCAAGAGAGAGAGAGATAAAGACACGGAGAGAGAGAGAGAAGCAAATAGAGAGAGAGAGGGTCAAGTAAAGGATAGATTGAAATACTGAAGATCGAGAGATAGACTAAAAGAGGTGCACATATTAAATATTTATCCATTGCGCACACTTGTACACTCAAGAGACATTTTATATCAAAGCATACACACTGGAAATACCCACCAACAAGAAGACTTGGGCAGCACTTAATGAACCGTTTATTCAGAAGCTAAGTGTCACAACATCACAGGACACTTCATCAGTTCCTCATGACACATAACCTTCTGACTGTTCAGCTCCTTCTAGAATTATCTGGAATAATCAATCAGTGGTCAAAACATTTATTTTGTTCTGAACTTGCACTAGTGGCCACTATTTGTGATGTATTCATAAGCATAATACCTAAAGATTAATCTTGCACTTGGTGTGTGGTGGCAAGTGAACATCGTACAATTATTTCCTACTGTACTGTAGATTTTTAACTTAAGATTTTTAAACTCTGCATGTGATAATAATCACAGATGGCAGAACAATTATCAAGACTGTCACACTTTGATATTACACTGCTTATCATAATCATTATTGGATATTTTCCTGTTGTAAAAATATGGTTAAACATACAGGACGTAGATACTTATCAATCTGTACATATGCTATTTTTCAGTCCACAAAACAATGTACACCTTTTTTTTGGACTATCTTTCTATCACTTACCTACCACAATCAATCAAACCTCTCCCCCTCTGCTTCCCTTTCTCTCTTTCCTCTCATCTCCTGTTTTTCTCACACTTTGTGAAAAACCATCAGTTCGTGATGGCTGCTGAAGTGTTTCCCTGAGGCTCCTGAGCTCTGGGAATAACATCTCTCTGGTCCTCGGGGCTGTGTGACGTCTAAGCTGAGACCTGCCCAGAGGCAGGTGGGGGAAGGATGGGGAAGAATGGGGCAGGATTTCCTCTTTAGTTTGGAGATCCTAGCGCCACTGCTGTGAGTTAAGGAGACACCTGTCACTCCATGTCTCTCCTTCTCTTTCCTTCTCTCTCTCTCTCTCTCTCTCTCTCTCTCTCTCACACACACACACACACACACACAAACACTCTCTCTCTCTCACTCTTTCTCTCTCCCTCTCTCTCTCCAATTCAATTCAACAATGCTTTATTGGCAAGACAAATAGGACATTGGTCTTGCCAAAGCAGTTATACAACTAAAGAGGACACGTGACACTTAGGTGTCCATGTGTAGACATGCATACAGATATACAACATACCACAGTAGAACAGTACAATATCTTTTGCATATTTCTCTCATATTTCTAGAAATAAAATAAATAAATAAATAAATAAGTATCAGGTTACGAGTCTCTTATTTTATGAGAGTGTATTTTGCTGCTATAGAGGCTGAATGTCCCTCTTCTGAGAGGACAGCTACTTTTCATGTAAATCAATGGTTTCAAAGTTAGGACGGTATTTAAAACTAGAACAAAAATACATGTCACTTATGTCTTTATATTTATCACAGTGAAAAAGAAAGTGTTCCTCTGTTTCAACCTTTCCTGTCTGACAGTGACTACATATTCTTTCCTCTTTGGGCAGCCAGGCTTTCCGATGCCTACCTGTTTCCACTGTAAGGTTGTGGCCACTGAGCCGGTAATTGGTCAAGATTTGCCTCTGCTTCATATCTCTGACAGAGAAGAGATACTTTGCCAATTTATAGTCTCAATTTAGGGCAAGATAAAAAAAATCTTTCTGCCTTGGCTGGTAGTTTAATTTCTTCAATGTTCCAGATAGTTCGCTTTTTCTTGTTTGATGACTTTTTTGACACAAATTGCTAATTTGGGAGCAGGGCTGGTCTGAACATGTTGTGTTTGTTATGGAGTTAGTAAGCTTCAGTATCCAGCTGACACAAAGGACTTTTTAATTTTTGGGGCTTGATTTTAGGTGCACCCAGAATTTTAGTGTTCTGTTTTGGACCGGTAATGCCAATGGATAACGGCCTAATTTCGCCCTACATGCATTGTTTGGTGATTTCATTTCAACTTTACTTGAAGTTTCCTCTCTCTCTCTCTCTCTCTCCCTTAATCACCCAGTCAGTCTGTCATCAGTCAGTCTCTTTCTCTCTCTCTTTCTTTCTTTCTCGTCCTGCTCTTTCTCAACCCCTGTGTTGCTTCCTCTCTCTCTCTCTCTCTCTCTCTCTCTCTCTTCATTCTTTAAGCAGGAGTGTATCCCCTCCCTCATGCTGTCCTGTGCATGAGCTGTGCAGTGACAGTCCCCTTCACTAACACCACCGACCCAACCACAGATCTTCCACTAGACGACCAGGCCAACAAGGCTGATGACGGCACCATATGAACAACATCACCCAGCAACACCATCTGACGCAGTCATCCGCTGAGCACACCTGCCACAACCAGCAGTCAATCCATATTCACTGAGGAGCGACACTGAGCATCACAATGTAGACATTGTTTATGGGTCACAGGGCATGGAATAAAAGTGATACTGCTTTTATGATGCCAATCATCCAACCAATGTAGCACTCCTGACCTAATTAAAGTAAGATGTACTATCCATCTCTAAAATCAACATCCATACCACAAAACACTGACAATTTTCCAACTGTTTGGCAGTTAAATTCATACTTAGTGTAAGCCAGATATAATGTATCATCTATAAAACGCTCCAGCAATTTATTGACTTCACAATAATTGTATTTCATAGATGAATAAAAATGACTATCCCTGGTGATAGATGGATGATGACTGAAATTTGACACATGATTAAATTAATACAAATCAGCCAGGATGCGAGCTACAATCCATCTGGAATGATCTATAATAGCTCGGTGACAAAGCCCATGTGCTGATGAATGCGCTGGTGAATTCGATGACTCCTGTGGCTTCACCACAGATGACCCCTATGATTGTGAGCCCAATGTGTGAACTGTCTCTCCTCTCTCTCTCTCTCTCAAGGACAGATTGGGGAAGGGAGGGGAGGGGGTTGATGATAATTCTCCCCCTGCCACCTCACTAGCCTAGCCTAGCCTGTGACTAGCGTAGCTGATATCTCAAGACATTATCAGACCACTACCTGCAACTATGTACAAGAAAACATATTTTAAAACTTTGCTAAATATTAAAAATAGCACTTCTGAGACACGGGAGGTGTTCTGGGAAAGAGAAAGAGAGATAGAGAGAGCAAGAGAAAAGGAAAGAGAAAGGAAAGAGTAAACGGTAAGAGAGGGAGAGAGTGAACAAAAGAAAGAGAACGAAGGAAAGAAAGAAAGACAGAAAGAAAGAAAGAGCATCCGCAGCACCCAGACACACTGTGGCTCATGCCAGGCCTCCTATCTCCAGATGAAGAGATAACCACATTAACTGTTCCAGCCAGTCTATAAAGCACTGCCTGGAACAGGAAGACAAACTGATGAACTGCCCAATGAACAGGAAGAGAGAGGCCTGTGTGTGTGTGTGTGTGTGTGTGTGTGTGTGCGTGCGTAAAAAAGGAGAGAGAGAGAGAGAGAGAGAGAGATAAAGAAAGAAAGAGAGAGAAAAAAAGAGAGAGCAAGAGAGGGAAGCAAGAGGAAGACAGAATATTTCTCTCTCTGGCTTTGTATGTGTGTCAAGTATGTGTGTACAGTATGTGTGTGAATGTTTCTGCTTTAGGCACATCCTAGATTACAAGCTAAAACCTCACCCTAACTCCCCTGTTTAGGGTGTATGAGATTGAGCAGGATAGCTATTCAGATACCGATTCCATCCTCCATGGGCTATTTCTGGCCTGCTAAAAAATAATCAGCACTTCTGTTTATGTCATACACTTTTATAACAACTTGTTGAACAGAGTCCCATGGAGCGTGTTGATGGTGGCATTTCCTGAACCCTATGAAATTAGCCTTTTAACTAAATCTCAGCTGCACCACACACCTGTTCCTCTTCAGCTGTCTATGTGTTGGTCAGACTGCTAAGCTTTGCTATCTGGCATCATGCTTAACCAAACACAGACATCACAACCTTCAAAAAACCCCTTTCAGGGAGATCCGGGGGGGGGGGGGGGGGGGGGGGGGGGGGGCGGGGCACTCTGCCCCCTCTGCGATGATGCTCCTATAGGCTTATACACTGAACTGAGAAATTCAGTCCTTGAGAAGACAGCTAAAAGCCTGACCACACTTAAAGACGATTGGCTTATTTTGCTAAGTAAAACCAATCAAAATGCTCTTTGTCTAACATGGGCCACATAAACAGGCACACATGCACAGTACCACACGCTGGCATCGTCTCTCTCTCTCTCTCTCTCTCTTGCTCACTCTGCCTTGAGCACCTGTGAGAGGTACGCACATAACACACACTACTGTCTCGTTTGCATGCTCTCTGCTCGCTTGTTTTAGATTCCGGAATATTTTATCCAATTCGCAGGCATCAGGGAGTCTCTATCAATATGCAGGAAAGCCCCGGAACTTCCTGGAGACATGGGATGTCGGCAAACAAAGCTCACCTTAATAAAAATACTCCTACAACTGCCATCAACCCTGGACCATCTCAACTGGATTGGACTGGATTTGGACTGACTTATAAGCAGCATGGCTGAATTCGCGAGGTGCTGCCCACCATGTGGTAGGACTATCCCCCTAGCCAGTGACTACTTCGTTTACGTAGCCTTGATGTGGATAATACCCAAATTGTGCCCTGCTACCTCCTGGCATGGTCATGCTCATCCAATTCAAGGATTATTTACACAGGGTTTACTGTATACCATACCTAAAAGGCTCTGTTCAAAAAGGTGATGTCTCATTATCTCTATCAGACAACCAAAATTAGAGTTGTAACTACTTGTTCTCTCTGCTCTAGCAATGCAGCACCAGGTTAGCATAACAAGGAGGACCATGGTGCATGTGTAACGGATGCCAGCTAGCTCAGCTCACCTCCCGCCCCATACGTTAAAAGGATACACTACTAAGCCCAGCTGTTAGCTCACTTTGTAGTGCATCTGTCTCCCAAACCAGAGTTGCTGTGAGGTCACGGGTTCGAGCCTGGGTCTGGACTGCACAAGAAGACTTCATTTACAGTGGTGCCATGACCCGGATTGGGAGTGAGGTTTAGGGGGGGTGAGTGTAATGGATGCTAGCTAGCATAGCTTAGCAGTAGAACGTTAGCAAACCTCCTTCTTGACACCTCAAAAGGATACGCTACTGGCTTTTAGCTCACTTTGTACACTGAGGAGGGAGACAATGTTTGTGTGAGGGTGTGTGTGTTTGTACAGTATGCATGTTAGGAGCACTGCACACATACTAATTCATCTCAAATGCATCTTGCTCCATGAGGCTAAAGTGGCATGCGTCTTTCGATCGGGAAGTACATTTTCAATTTTCAATTCAAAATGAGTATTGATCAGCTGTTACACAAACCATCCCAGTGTCGAGCCATCCCATTTTGTTTATTTTTATTAAATGACCCCCAGCAAACCCCCAACTTCTCCTCCCACCATAACAAGACCTCTATGAGTTCATCCACTCATACACATACAACCCCCAAAATACTTCACACTTTTGATATATTTTTTACAAGCAACAAATTCTCTATCGGATCCATGGCTGTTGGGGTGTGCCCCAGATTTGTTTTTTTTCTGGTGCTGGTGCTGGTACTGGTGTTGGTGCTGGTGGTGGTCAAAATGAATGTAACTCGGTTGACTAACCCGCTCTGGGTGGGGGAGGGGAAGGTTGGAGCCAATTGCTGGTATGGAATAAGGGGTAACATTCCCCGAAAAAATTGTGTACCGGTTACAGACTGTGGGTAACTGTCAGTGTTGACTGTACCAAGACACGCCACTGCCCCATCTTGTATCATGCATTGATGAAGTCCCTATACAGCGACTGGTCATTTATCAGCCGGACAGTGCTGTCCCTCCTCCTTCAGTGTACTCTCTGTTTTTTTCTATATACTGTCTAATCTCCATTTGTTGTTGAAGCAGCAGCAGGAGGTGGGTGCGCATGGGGTGGAGGGGATTGGGGGGCAGAGTGAGATTATCCCATGCGTCAGCCAAGCAGGTGAGATGGATGAAGTGGTTTTGGTGACTAGACGAAGTGCTATGACAGGGGAAGAGTGTGTGTGTTTGTGTGTGTGTGTGTGTGTGTGTGTGTGTGTGTGTGAAAAGAGAGGAGAAGGTGGAATAGTTAAATAAAAAGAAGCTAACAATACCCCCACACACCCCCCATACCTCCATCTTAATTCCCCTCACATGCGCACACACACACACACATACACACACACACACACTCACATACACACACAACCACACAGAAACACACTCGCACATGCACACACACACACACATGCACACACACACGCACATGCACACTCACACACATTCACACACACACACACTCCACTCCACACCCTCACTTAAACGCACCTTCTGACAGGTTGACATATGGGGTGGTGGTGGCCACAGTGGCGCTCCATAACTCAGCGTCTTATAAATCCTGGATAAGGATGGGCGACTGCCACAAAAGAGATTACTGTCCATTTGCTCTAATGAGCCAGTATATCAGCGCCTAGAGAACGCCCTCGGCCCCCCCGGCCCTCCCTGCCCCCCCCTGGCCCCCCTTGTCCCCTTTCCCCAGCCAAGTGGCCATCAGCCCTCTGGACCACGCCGACCCGACCCACTCTGCCCCAGTCGCCCATTCACTTGGCCAATTGTATCGTATGTGGGCCAGTTCCATTGTTAAATACCCCCACGACCCCCCCCGTCACCCGCCGTCCATGCCACCCCCACCCACACTTGGTCGATGGCGTTAATAATTTATTGTTGGTCCCTGCAGATGTTACAAAACTCTCGACTCTCACTCTTTTCTTGCCGAGACATACATTTCCCTCCCTGACAAGGCATGGGCCCCAATCAATAGCATGATAAGTTTGGCCCCTGCTCCTTTTCCAAACATTGAATTTTCTCTGAATTAAGCAGATCAATGGACTGCCTATGAATACAACACACGTGTGCCTGGCCTCACTTGTGCATTGGGTCCACTTTGTGTACGTGTGCGTGTGTGTCTGTGAATGTGTATTTATGTGTGTGTGTGTGTGTGTGTGTGTTTATGTGTGCACGCATTTGTGCTTGTGTTTGCACTCACATGTGTGCATGGGTGTGTGTATGTGTGTTTGCATGTGCGTGAGTGTGTGCATATGTGCGCATGTCCACGTGTGTATGTATGCATGTATGTACTGTATGTATAGGACAAGATAAGATGTTCCTTTATATGTTCCATATTTAGTTCCTCAGTGGAGAAACGTACAGTACATTGTTGTGGCAGGAAAGGCAGCATGATAAAAAAGGATTAAGATATATTCTCTGTGGTTTTACAAAGAATAAAATAAATAAAAATAATAAGTAAAATCTGAAAAAAATACAGGAAATGTATGTGAGTATGTGTAAACATCCTTCCCACCATTCCACACATTTACTTAAACAGTGTTTTCATGTCAACACGTGGGCACCACTGCTGCAGTACCCACTTCTGCCACAGGCTGGCACCAACCCGCCTGATGTACCCAGCTGGCAAGACCCACTCAGGAGAACAAACCTCAGTGCCATTACTGTAATCCTAGGTGAAAAACTAATGCTAGACATTTTTCTCTTCACAAGGGGCATTGCAATGCACACACACACCCAGGGACATGCTGCCAGACAGCCAATTCTCTGCTCCCAGTCAATGAAACCTTTCCACCAACCAGATGCAAAAGACTCGAGAGTGCAAGAATCAATACTAATCATCTCATGGCGTTGCTTTCAGGCAGGAAATGACACTTTGCTCCATGTTCTCTTTCTCTGCCCTCCCCACCCACCCATCGATACTCGGACGTGAAAAATGCACGCTGCGAAGAAAGCAGCCACAGAGAGCACCTGGCTGGGTCCAGCAAGGAAGACTGACCAGAGCCTGAAGTAGGTCCTTTGGAAAAAGAGAGAAGGAAAAAGAAAGAATAACAGAAAGAGGTGGGGGAAAAAGGAAAGAAAGAGGGGGAAGGGGGAAGAACGAAAGAGAAGAAAACAGAAGACAGGCGCTGCTTCCCTCGAGGGAACGCTGGCCAACTTCAAAAAACAGAGAGATGCTTGGGGAGAAATGCTTGGCTGGAGAAGAGGATGCAGCTAACTGCCAGGAGGCCCGATCATCATTTAGCTAATGAGCTCGGCATCGGAACGCGTCTCCGTTTTTATATGGTCCGACGTGTTCCAAAGCGGTGCTTTTTTATTAACTAATGCTGCAGCCTTGAGAGGGGGGGTGAGAGAGGGAGAGAGGGAGACAGAGAGAGAGAGAGAGAGAGAGAGAGAGAGAGAGGGAGAGGGAGACAGAGGGGGGTAGAGAGAGAGAAACACAGAGAGAGACAGAGAGGGATGGAGAGAGAGAGAGAAACAGATAGAGTGAGAGAGAGAGGGAGTGAGAGAGAGAGAAAGAGATAGAGAGAGAAAAAAGGAGATAAAAAGAGAGAGAGGGAGAGGGAGGGAAGACAAAAAACAACAAAAAAACAGGAAAGATGGAGTAAAGGAAACATGCTGGAACCATTGGGTAAACACAGATGCGAGCAAGGGGGCCGCTGCCAAGCAAGGCGGGAAGCGCGGCCAAAATCTCCTGAATCAGTTTAGTCAATGTGACTTCCTATAAATGTCCATAGCCGCCCCCTTATGCCACTGTGGAAACAGGCGAGGCCAAACATCCAGTTAGCCTCTAATACCGCCACAGTCCCTACAGTATCCTGTCTCGTAGTAACGGATGCGTATTTTTACGGTATATGTATGATTCACATTGTGCATTTTTTTCCTGTAATGAATACAAGGGATAAGCCTACTTAATGGTCCTGTATATTCAGACACAATAGCTGCATAAGGACAACACTTGCACCTTCACATTGAAGGGTGTGGCTCAGTGTTTCTGGGGAGTGAACTTTCACATGTGACTTGGCCAATTTTCTCTTGATTTCAGCATAACTACCAGACCTGCAGTAGAAGTACCACAGCACTTTTTTTAAACTGAAAAAATCCAACACACCTTAATATTCAGGTGTCTCACATAAGAGAGTGACAACTTATTTAACTGCACTTTATAAAATCTGACTGCATCCTATTAAACACTCCATTCGATTGACAGTATGGGGAACAAAGTCCTTGGAAATGTGATAACTGCAAAGTACTTTAATAACATGTAAAAGTACAGTTTCTGTACAGTTCTGTTTCAATTATTTTGGGGTGTTTGTGATGACACAAATGTACCACATTATACCACATTATCTTGTAACACACCACATTAACAAACAAACAAGCAAGAAAATAACAAAAACACACTTCTTAGCACAGTATATACAGTATTACACTACCGATGTCATTTAAAAGAAACATGTCAGATGTAACTGAAAACTGAACACAATCTTCATAGTTATGGGGGAAACATACTCATGCAAAGACAAGACTGAGTTTGAAGCAGACACATCAGACGTCATGCAGGGTTGGGAGAGGGGCTGGGGGGCCTGGGGTGGGGGGTGTGGGGGTCCACATTCAGTGCACAGCTTACCCTGTCTTTCAGAATGAGACTCTACAGGGGGGAGGGGGGTGGGGGGGGATTGGGAGGACACACAGACAGGTAGGGGAGGCCAGGTTAGACACAAGCGCTCGGATTGGACGCACATCCGATTCGTCCCCACACAGATCTGAAACACCCATCAGGAGGTCTGCATCACACACATACACACACACACACACACACACACACACACTGGATGTAACAGAGAAGGGAACATGATATGGGAGACACTAGGTGTGATTCCTGAGAGATGTCTGACACAATAGAGGGATGTGTTATGAATGAAAGACATGTACAGAGTGACACATACTGCATTGTGAAGTGTCTGAATGTTATAACTGATATTATTTGTATACTGGTATTGGGCAATGCATGAAAAAAGTGTACTCAATAGTGTACAGTGAATGGACAGGTGTAGTATTTTGACAGCTACATTCATAAAATTGTTTGTTGGTGCACAGATGAACACATCTAGATGCAAGATGCACAGATCGAGACTCTCAATAGTGCATCAATAGTACAACTGTCATTGACACCTTCTCCTTGAGGTCCTCATTAATGTCCATGGCATTAAAAATGAAATTAAAAAGTGTCTAACTCACAGTAAGACGGTTATAAAATGAACACAAAGAAGGCATGTCATTCAGGGGCTAAAAAACAGATGACACTGAAGCAATAGATTTTCCTGAACAGACATGGTTTGAAGAAAAAGGAGGAGGAATGAAGAAATTTAATGACAGTGACTTTGTGGAAACACACACACACACACGCACACGCACACGCACACGCACACGCACACACACACACACACACACACACACACACACACACACACATATTTTCTTTTATAAAATCAACCGCTGCACTTATTCTCACCCTCTCACCACTAACCCATGCCATCCTTATATTGTAATACAAGAATTAGGGCACAGAAGAGCACTGAATGATATAGAAAATGTAAAGAGCCCTTACCACTTTGTCATCCTTTTTTCAGCATTCCACCATGAAAGGAAGAAATGAAAGAGAAAAAAGGACAGGAGAGAGAGAGAGAGAGAGAGAGAAAGGGCAGATGTTTAAAGGGGAACGACAGGCTGTAGATGTGAGTGCAATCTCTTACTCAGGCACATCAGAGGAGATAAGTTAAGGTAGTTACGGCGAGGCCACATCATTTCTCCTAAATGCTTTGAGTGCACTGCCATAAGAAGACCTATAGAAGTGGACTCTCTATACCAAGGTGCCTCTCCAAAGAACGTGCATTTCAGCCTAGTGGAGATGCTAGCTTTTAATTCATTACTTTTATTGGATGTTTTATGGCACCGCTAACAATAACATCCTTCTGACTCCATGCCAGTTCTCAAGTTGTAAAAATTTACACAATCCACCAATGACATCTCTTTGTCCTCTTCTACACTCTCATTCATTTCCCTGCCTTAGACTCTTGAGAAATAACACCCTGTTCATAACATTTACATGCTATTTTATTTTTAGATTTTACTACATTTGTACAACTAAACAAAAGGATGAAACATTGCTTATTAAGTATTAGAAATATAGCATTAATTTAATAGTAAACAATAATAACATTAATTTATCAGCTTCTAACTACTTTTTGTAAAATTATCTGATATGGACAGTTCATTGATTGTTCTTGTTTTTTTATATGTCCACTCCTGGCTAAAGACCAACAGCTTGGGTCAAAACAGAAAGTGAGGTATGCTGCCACCCACAGGAAACAGGACCAAAAAGCCTGACTCAGCAGAACAGGGTTCACCATCGGGCACACATGAAAGCCCAGGTTACATTTGAAGAATGTCAGAAATAAAAACTACAGAAAGTGAGCTGTTCTGCTCCCCTTAGTGTTGACATTAAATATGCATCACACACACACAGACACACACACACAGACACACACACACACACACACACACACAGAAACACACACAATCACTTGTGTAAGCTAAGGCACAGATATAAAGTTTGGATATAAAATTTGGATGTAAAAATTGACAGCATAGAGGATCAGTGACAGGCTTATTCGTGCAGGTATGGGCATCACTCCATGTGGTCAGATTTAGATGTGGTACATGGTAATGTGGTAATTACAAACCTCCCAATGCTCAAAAGAGACCCTCCACACACACACACACACACACACACACACACACACACACAATCCCTCTGATGTTTTTCCTATCTCAATTACTCTCTTTTAGAATTTTTTTAACACCGCCCCTTCTCTCTCTCTCTCTCTCTCACTCTTTCTTTCTCTCCCAGCCACCCCCCCTCCTTTCCCGTCCCTCCACTGGGCTCATTACGGGGGCTGTGCTAATTAGCCCTGTGGATGTGACGGCAGGCGGCATGGAGCCCAGGAGCCCCAGTAAATATCACACAGCAGGGGGTGGGCTCCAATCTTAGGGGCCCTCTCTGCATGGGGTCCACCATGGCAGCCTTGGCGTCACAGGACGGCCCTGCTGTGAGACCCCCACCACCACATCACCCCCACTGGAGGGGAGACTCTGCATCCTCCACCTAATGCCCAATTAACCTTTTGCTGATCCGCGTTGGGGCTTTTTTGGGGTTGGGCCACCATCCGGCTCCATACTACACACACACACACACACACACACACACACACACATAGACACACATGTCAGCGGTCTTACATGTGACCACTTCCCCCTTACTGATGTTTAAGGCAAACACTTATCAGGTTTTCATCCAACTTAATGCACATATTAGCTGTTCAAATAAGAAATCCTTATTTGGAAAAACATAAAATAAGCATTTATCTATGCAGCCTAAACAGCTACTGACGTGGCCGAATAAATATAAGTAAAAATCTGAAGAATGCTGTCCTATGCTTGATTTCTACATATACATGTTTGGTGGGATTCAGCACCCAGTTAAAAATTATAAGAATATTTAGGCAATAGTGTGAGTGCGTCTCCTACACACTTTAAGGTAAAATCAAACCAAACGCAGCCATTCTGACCCAAAACCCCTCACAAAATATAAAAAAAGATCACACAAACCATTCCTATGATGGTCATGAAGCTTGTGATCAACAAGAGAAATTCCAGCTCTGTGTGTGAGCGTAGCAACCACTCAGGAAAAACCTCTGAAAGGCCAGACATCCCACGTAGCCCATTGTTTTGCATAAGCATAGATCGAGAAGAGTGGAAGACTAAAAAATTAGTTTGAATTTGAGCCAGACATTTATGGGGGAGTTCTCTGTAGGCTCAGAGAGCACTAGAAGAGAGTGTTCATGTAATGAATTAGCAATCTGATTTCATAAACATAACTTTGACTCTAAACGATGGAAGCAAGGAGTCCACAGACAAATCTCCCTGAAGTTGCGGCCCTTTATACTGTCCACAATCTTCAACAATAGAACTTATCTTTCTGCTACCCCTTTGTAACTATTGTTTTCTACACAAGGTGCCAGATTAATTAATTATAACTGTGAATTATAACTCTTCAAGTAAACTTGGGCCAATTGATTCAACATACAGTTATGCCAAATTCAAACATTTTCACCTTTAAATGTATACATACGTATAAAGACCTTCCTTTTTACACGTAAAAGAAGTAGACATTCCTGCGTCAGAGGTAAAAGATCTGCCGCATACTAGTTCTAGGGGGTGGGGGGGCTACAGCAGCCATATCATAAAGGGCAAGTGCCCATGGGAACCAAGCTTTCGAGTAGGGCCTGTGGTCATTTCCCAATCACACTCCATCCCTGCAATAAAATCTGCAAGTATAAGTTCCCTTTGGTGGTGCTGGTGTTGGTGATGGTGGTGGCAGTGATGGTGGTGCTGGTGGTGGTGGTGACTCACATTGTTGGCACGCAGGGAGACCCGTCCCCCGCAGCGGGCACAGAACTTGGTCTGGCAGTAGGAGCAGACGTTGCCGCAGCCGTCGGCGAACTTGGTCTTGTGGCAGATGCCACAGGTGGGCGCGTCGTCCTTGGCCTGGCCCGACTGCTGCTGCTGCTGCTGCTGTTGCTGCGGCTGCTGCTGCGGCTGCCGCCCCTCCGTGCTCACCTGCCGCCTTACCTGCTCCTTATAGCTGGAAAACTGCTGGTGCAAACTGAGAGGGAGAAGAAGACAGGCAAAAGGAATGGATGGATTAAGGAGGAGGAGATATATGGAGAAGAAACAGAAGGAAATGCAGAGAGCGAAAGGGGAGAGAGAGAGAGAAGAGTAGGAGGAAGAGGAATGAAGTTGGAAGGCAGAATTAAATATGGAGAGAGGAAAAGAAGAGAGGGGAAAAGGAGGAGAAACAGAGAAGGTAAAGCAGAGAGAGAGAGAGAAGTAGGAGGAAGAGGAATGAAGTTGGACGGGAGAATAAAATATAGAGAGAGGAAGAGTAGAGAGCAAAAAAGGGGCAAGAATCGAGCACATGAATGGAAAGTGAACATGGGGAAAAAAGGAAGAGAGAGAGAAGGATAGAGTGAGGATGAGAGAAGATGAAATAGAGAAGATAAAATAGACAGCGATAAGAAAGAGTAAAGAAAGATGTGTACAGAGAAAAGATTTAGGAGGAAATAAAAGGGGGAAGGAAGATAATAGGAGAGTGAGTGGATCATGGTAGAAAAGGTGAAAGGAAAAATGGATCAAAAGGGCAAGCGGTATGAGAAAAGGAGGGGAAAAAGCAAAAAGAAGAGAAGATGGAAAGGGTCACGTTAGCAGAAGGATCACACTCATAAAAAATCTAAGCTGACCCCAAGATGGCTGAGGTCAGGGTAAGGGACATTGTTAGGGTCAATGTCAGGTTTAGGGTCCATTTTAGATTTGGGCTAGGCATGTTCTCCCCAGAATTAGCCCCTCTTGGACATATCAAAACAGCTGGTTACTAAAATCCCTCAATACAGTGATTAACAATATAGATTAACTGGAAAGTTATTATGACTTTAGTCCTGGAAAATAAATGATATTGTAATAAGAACTGTTTTTAAGAAGGGGTTTTAAAAAACAATTGCACTGCACACAGTATGCACAACTGAAGGAATGACACAAATTCAAGCTGAAAGCCGAAAAGCGCACAACAAACTCCTTTTTTTACCCAGCTCATATTTACCCAGTTCAAAAGAAAAAAAGTGTAACATTCACATAGCACATGCCCCATTGCACTGAGTGAATGATATGTCCTCTGGTATTTGCTCAAAAAAGCAAAAAGATTTGTGTCTTATCTATGCCACTTTCACATTAACGGTGTGATATGTTTTCTAATTCTAAAGTCTTGCATGTATAATCTCCAGAAATACAAATTTAAAATGGGCCTTTTAAACATCAGACATCAGATTATCACACCGCACCTTTCAACATATTTTGTCACACGTTTGAGAGAAGTACTCTGCTACTGTAGCTGTTTGCAGGTGGTGATGCTGGCTTGGCTAGCACTAAAGCTTGAGCTGATAGCAGTACTCACACAAGCTGGTTATTTTCTGTCTGTTCCTCTTCCATCACTCAAAGGTTAAAAATACTCCCAAAGCAACACAGAAAGTGGTCCATCTTTCACATACATGTGCGTGCGTGCGTGCATGTATTTGTGTATGTAAAATTTAAGCTGTGTTTTGAGAACAGAGAGATGATCGCTCGCTAACCACCTCTCTCCCCATGTTTTTGCCGGGCACTCCTCCCCATCCCTAGAGAGATCCCTGCTCCCTCCTCCCTCTGTGCACCCCGCCAGACTTCCCCTCAGAGCCACAGGCATGCAGCTTTCATATCCTGGTTCAAAGGTCGTGGAAAAGGTTGCCCTGCAAGAGCGCAGTAAAACTCATAGCTTTCCAGCTTTTAGCTCCAGCAAGATGTGTATGCTTCATGTGTATGCTAAGGTGCACACAAATGATTTAAGCTAAAACTGAAGGTAACTAATGGTAAGACTAAGTGCAAACGAATGTGTTACATCATCTGGTAAACTTGTTGTGTTAAAATTGTTATAATAAAGTAAACTACACTGTTCACATAAGCAGAACCACTTGAAGAACAGACAGTTAATAGCCTTCTTAATGATTGCACAAACAAAGAGGCAAACTTCAAAAAGTTCTGTTAATTACCCTGTGATACTATATCCAGCTGTTAAGTGAACATAACGTTTAATAGGATTTTGATTCAACTGAATATTTTTGTCCTTTAGCACTTTTATAGCTTTCATGGATAACCTATGTGAAATAGAAAAGTAAAATTACATAGTTTTTCTGGTCATTAGCATTGGCTTTTTTGTAAAAGAACTTTTGAGTTCCCCTGTGAAAAAAATAGAAAAACTTTGGGAATTCCACATATAACATAATGAACAAACCTACACAAAACTGGGTTACACTATATTTTACTGTCCTTGTTACATCAATTAGGTACAGTGTAACAAAGTGTGTAACAATATGTAGCATTATCTACTTACACTGTACCATCGGATTAGGGTTAGGGTTAGTGTTAGGTATGTACAGTGTAAGTTCATGATATTACATGTTGTGTATGGTGTAAAAAAAAGTGTAAGCCAAAACTGTTCTCCTTGTTCAGGGATACAGCTCCACTGCATCTTCACTTATAAGTCGTCAGATACTTAAACTAACTACAACTTCCAGGCATAAAAAAACACATAGCATTGGATCTGCTGCTGCATAAAAATGCTTGACAGCATCCTCTCTCTCTCTCTTTCTCTTTCTCTCTCTCTCCCTTCAGCAGAAAATGATATTCAGGAGACACAGGCAGGCAGACGAGCGATAATTAAGACAGCACATGAAATGCCTGTGACTCGTAAATGAAACACAAGGTTGTACGAAAGTGAAACACAGCTTTACTTTTCGCCGACTAGCAGAATGCTGTTCCTCCATCCCGCTCCTCTCATCCTCTCCCCCCCTTCCCCTCCTCCCATCCTCTCCTCTCGTCTCCCTATCACACTTCTCTCTTCTTTTTTTTTTTTTTTCTAAATCGTCGGTAAAAATAAACCTTTTGTGAAATGCAAATGAACCACAGTGTCTACAAGAGAGAGGGGCACACGCAATCCACAGAGGAGTCCAGCATTACCATAAACACTTGGTGTAGTTAAGGTATGCAGCTAGGCCTAATTAGTGTGGTAAAGAGAGGACAGGACGCCACCGAGCTGACTGAGAAAGACGAGCACTTCACGGCACTCGCCTCCTGCTTGACGACAGCTCGTTACCGTGGTGATGGCGCCTTGCGTGTCTCCAGCTTATCTGTCTGTCTGTCTCTGTCTGTCTGTCCTTCTTGGAGTGACACACGAACGCTCGTCAAGATGGAACAGCTGTTGTCGGAGGAGCCGGGGAGTGTCGAGGGAACGACACATATAGCACAGACGCACACAGACGCGCATACACACACTGGGCCTACGCAAACACACACACACGGCTCATCCTCACTTCTGCTCCTATACACAAGCACAGACGCACAGACACACACACACACACACACACACACACACACACACACACACACTGAGCCTACGCAAACACACATGGCTCATCCTCCCTTCTTCTCTTATACACACACACACACAGACTCTTTCTTTACAAAAACAAACACACACACACACACACAAAAACACAAATAATAACACACACACACTCAAAAACGCAAATAATAACACACGCACACACATTTCTATCTTTACAAAACACAAACACACACACACATGCACACACAAAAAAACACAAATAAAGAGATGATCATGAGCAAACTCAGACAGATGAATGTGCGTTCTGGACAACAGCACACCCACTCTATGGCACAATCATAATCAGCATCAAACAAAGCACCAGACACTTTTATGAGTGGCTAGTCTGGACACGGAGCGCTGCTTTAACTTCAAAACAAAACTTTACACTGAAGTGTAGGCACAAATTAGAGACATAAACCACACACACACACACACACACACACACACACACATAGATAGATAGATAGATAGATAGATAGATAGATAGATAGATAGATAGACAGACTGATTGGTTGTTAGTTTGTTTGATTGATTGATTGATTGATTGATTGATTGATTGATTGACTGACTGACTTATTGATTGACTGACTTATTGATTCCCGTGGGCCCACAGTAAAAGCAGTCATATCTCAAAAACTATGTTGTATGGCTGTATGTGATCGAATGAACATGCGGACACACATAGCCTGGGGATGGTGGCCCTGAGATGGCCATCTGTCAGAGGCCTGGTCAGCCTCCCTCTCTCCCTCCTCCCCCTCTGCCCTCCCATCTCTCCTCTCATCATCTGCACGTAAATCCAGCCTGGGTTGGTCTTCAACAGAGACGGCCAGGGACGAATGAGTACGTTAGGATGGCTGTTCTCTCACCACTGACACCAGCACACTGCATCCATCCATCACAAGGGTGATTCACGAGATCTCATGAACTTCATCCCTGACACAATATGGGGAAATGTGTGTGTGTGTGTGTGTGTGTGTGTGTGTGTGTGTGTGTGTGTGTGTGTGTGTGTGTGTGTGTGTGTGAGAGAGAGAGAGAGAGAGAATTGAATTCAATTGAGAATGAGAGACAGAGACAGAGAGAGAGAAAGAGAGAGAGAGAAAGAGAGAGACTGAGGTACTCAGGGGACCCTGTCTTCTAACAGGCCAGATATATCAATTTTGCTTTCGCTTTTGTCCAACCTCATGTTTAATTCAGCTCATTGCAGAATTATTAGACCCACACACTTTTTATGTTGTCGGTGTCTGTGATACATAACTAAACCAAGACCAAACTGTAATCCTAATCAATCCAATCAATTTAATGATGATCTTATCAACTAGCAATTAAGTAATTACTGCTTTTTATATTCTTACAATTTTGCATGTGTGTGCATGTGTGTGTGTCTGTCAGTGTGTGTAGGTGTGTATGTGTGTGTGTGTCTGTCAGTGTGTGTCTGTATATATGTGTGTGTGTCTGTCAGTGTGTGTGTGTGTGTGTGCATGTGCATGTGTCTGTCAGTGTGTGTGTATATGTGTGTCTGTCAGTGTGTGTGTATATATGTGTGTGTGTGTGTGTGTCTGTCAGTGTGTGTATGTGTGTCTGTCAGTGTGTGTGTGTGTGTGTGTGCATGCATTTGTTTTTTTAAGTCATTTGCTTCGTTTCTTTTGCGGCCATATCAGTCTGAGTGAATCAGCCTTTTGCGACGGTGCCAGGCCGAAGCCCAGCCCTGGCTGGCACGGCCACTTCCTGGGAACATTGCGTTACCCACTCTCCCTGGTCTCCCTGGTGCCAAGGCTGGGCGCGCACTAAAAGAGGAGCACCGTGGCATCCATGATGAAGGGGAAGAGGAAGTACAAAAAGCAAAGAGAATGAGGGAGGGAGAACGAGAGAGAGCGAGAAAAAGAGAGAGCGAGAGAGGGGCACAAAGGAAGAAGAAAGACGGAAAAAAAAACAATAAACACATGAAATAACATCTTGGCCCATTTCTTAAAGGTTGACCCATATAAAAGTGCTGCGCTCCTTTGGGGTAGAGATTCCATCTGTTCGGTGTGCATTCGGAGAGGCTGGGAAGGCTAGGCTAAGGCTAAGGCTAAGGCCACTGCACAGTACTTTTTTAAGATGTCAACGCTTAGCCGTCCCAGGAGGAACCACAGTCACAGGGGCCCAGGTTGCAGGGTGAGCGCGGGTCAAGACAATATCAGCATAGAGGCAAGGGGTCAGATCATCTCTCAGCTAACACGACACATTTTTTAAATGATTTTACTAAGCAATGTTTTTTTTAAGGGAAGCTTGGGGAAGAGATGGATTTTCATGTACGCATGTATGTGTTAGTGTTGCCTAACAATCTCTGTCACTATTAGAAAATGCTAATGTACAGTATTGTGTTTGTAATGCATTTGTCACCCTGCTTCTATCACAGTCTGCCCCTCCACTGAAGATAATTCACAACCCCTTAATATGTGTGTAGATGCTTTATGAGAAACAAATTCAAATATGTCTGATTCCTAAATCTACTGCCATCGAAAAACAAGTGGTGCCATTTAACAGCTGGGGGCTTGACGACCGTGGTGCCATGGAGATGATGTCTGATGTCTGATGTCTGACTCAGACTGTTCATGTGACACACAGCCATTCCAAGACACCCCCCCACCCCCCCGTCAGCCCCCCCCTCCCCTACCCCACACCTCCTCTCAATATCTAAGCAACCTCCTGTTCTGCTTATTTGCGGGTGCTGTTTGCATAAGCTGGCTGCGAACAGTTTGTGCTCCAGACTCCGGCGAAAAAAAAGGACTCCAGACCGTAACGAGGCTACGTCTGAGACTAACTGAGCTAACTGGGGCAGTGCTGGCCCAGAGGTGGCCCAATGCTGGCTCTGCAGCGCCACTTAACTCTGCGCTGGAGCCGATCTGGACCTCGCAGTCCAGGAACAGGTCTGGCCCATATAAAACAAGTGAAACAGAGTTGGTAACACTTTTTATGAAGCTTGTATTCACAAGACTCTGTGAGCACATTAATAAAGGCTTAAAATGCATTCATAAAGTATGTAAAGTATTCATAACTATTCATATACACTCATGACTGTAGTCCTAAGGCATTATAATGCTATGTCATAAGCCCTGTTCCAACTTCAAGTGACACAGCTCCTTCTTGGTTATAAACCTTTACCGGCCTGATGAGTACAGTCATGAGTATGTATAAATAGTTATAAATACTCATTTTAACCATTATTAACCTTTATAGAGGCATTATAACCCTTTATGAATGTGGTTATAGAGTATTATGAATACAAGCTCTCT
>CM059286.1:9746519-9759019 GCA_030347295.1 Setipinna tenuifilis
CTTTGCTGTTTTACGCTAGTAATATATGTTTATATATAAAATAAAATCACACATGCACATTATCCTTCTATCTGTATTCAAGGCTTTTGCTATGAATTGATATGTACTATTAGTAACACCACCACCAATAACAACAATAATGACAGCTACACCACCAACAACAATAATAATAATAATAATCATACTACTACTATTACTACTACTAACTAATAATAATAATAATAATAAAAATAATAATAAACATAATAAAACATGAGTGTAGCATTTATTACTTTGTTGCTTTATGCTAAAAATATATACTTATATATATACCTTGTGTAGCTATGAATTGATTTTGATGGGATATGAATGCCACTGCATATGCCACTGTGCCAGTGATGCCATGGAGCAACAGGCCTGGGCGTGAGGGTCTGTGCCCGCGCTAGGGTGGCCCTGTAGTGGCATATGGCACCGGCAGCACGTGGCATGACTGGCAGCGTGAGTCTCCTTCCCCACCGGAACTCCCCCGCCACGGGGCTGTGTTCACTCGTCCGCCGCCTCGCACCCATGCCAGGGCGGCCATGCGGAAGCACCACGGAGGGTTTGCTCTTGTCTTCTCTCTCTCCCTCTCTTTCTCTCTCTCCCTCTACTTCTCTATCTCACTCTCTGCCCCTCTCTCTCTTCTATTTTTTGTCTGTCTTTCACTCTCACTTTTTCTCTCTCACTCTCCCTTTTTTCTCTCTCTCTCTGCCTCTCTCCCTCCCTCTTCCTCTCTTTCTCTCTCTTACTCTCCCATTTTTCTCTCTGTCACTCCCTCTCTCTTCTCTCTCTTCTACTCTGTCTTTCTCTATCACTTTTTTCTCTCTCACTCTGCCTCTCTCTCTCTCTCTTTCTCTCACTATCTCCCCCTTCTCCTCTCCTCGCCCACACATATTCTTTCACATTTCCCCCCCTGCCCCCCACCCCCACCACCTCCCCCCCTTTCTCTCTCTCACTTACGCTGTCACTCTTCAAGTCTTGCCTTTCTTTCCACTTCCCTCTTGTCTTCCTGTGTGAATCTCTGCGTGTTTCCCTGCTCTGTCATACTACTGTGGCGACTCCTCCATCTGTAAAGACACCAGGCCCTCAGATGCTCTGTGTACCCTGCTCAGCCTGTCGATCAGCTTTCTCCTTTTTTTCTGTGCCTCTACAGTACACTGACACATTCTGTCTTTCTATCTGTCTTGCTCTCTGTCTCGCTCTCTGTCTCTCCCCGACTCCCTCCCTCCCTCGCTCCCTTGGTCTCTCCCTCTTTTTTGCCGTTGCTTTTTTTTGCTCCTCTTTCTTGTCCAAGTCATTGGGTTTTGATATGTCTCACTGTCACACGTCAGTGATTACACTCCTGTGCCAACACTCCTACTGATTTTTTTCTGTCTCTCTCTCTTTCTCTCTCTCTCTTTCGGTGTGTGTGTGTGTGTGTGTGTCGCTCTCCCCCTCTTTCTCTCTGTATCTCTCTCTCACTCATTTTGCAAACCTGCTTGTAAAATGTCTGCTAACTCACACTCTCTCTCTCTCTCCGTTTTTCTCTTTGATGGAACTACATATGGGCCCCTAAATATCCAGACTGTCATGTATAAATGCAGTTATAAATGTGCATCTCTTGCCATCTCATTCGCCACAGCCAGAATTAATCAGATAAGTAAGAGCCTAAAGGTGGTGGTACACAGGGCAACTTTTTTAATCAAGTTGATTAGTAAGTGGTGCTTTCCTGTGACTTTTTGTACTGATATGAAGCAACACGTTTTGTCAAGGCAACTTAATTTATCAGCATGCAACTTTATGGAATCATCAAATTTCCAATATTAGGAATTTATCATGTTGTTGCCCAGGAAAATTGCTTAAAATGTTGCCCTATTTATCGTTAACCTAAAGGTGATGATACATTGGGCAACTAGGAATTTATCATGTTGTTGCCCAGGAAAATTGCTTAAAATGTTGCCCTATTTATCGTTAACCTAAAGGTGATGATACATTGGGCAACTTTTTGAGCAATGTTGCCAAGTAACAACATGATTGGCTCCTAATTTGTAGATGGGATGATCCTGAATATTTCCTAGAACTTAAATTCCCAAACAACATTTGTTGGTGACGTTGCCTGGCAACATTGCTCAAAAAGTTGCCCAGTGTATCACATCTTAAGATTAGACTAAGAAATCCACAGGGGAGACTTAACCAGTATGATTCACACACTTTACAGAAATCATTAATATCAACAGCCAACTACTGTAGTGTGTGTGTGTGTGTGTGTGTGTGTGTGTGTGTGTGTGTGTGTGTCTGTGTCTGTGTCTGTGTGTCTGTGTGTGTCTGTGTGTGTGAGTGTGTGTGTGACAGAAAGAGAGAAAGAAAGAAAGAGATAGTCTGTGTGTGCATGCATGCATTTGTGTTTATGTGTGTGTATATTATGTGTGTGTATTAAACATCTTTATTGCACTCCCAGTGTGGTGTCTAGATAAATTAGGCTAGTAGCTATGCATCACAAACTCCTGAATGTCAGCCTTCCAAAAAATATATTTGTTACTGTCTATCATTTTTAGATTCCAAGATATAAGCATTTTAAAAAGGTGTCCCATATTTTTGGCCCACCTTGTGTATATATAGTAACCAACCCCTGTACTGTTGATACAGCCAGTCACTCACTGTACAACTAACACAGAGTACTTAATCAGCCAGACAGTCAGTCATTCAGTCAGTCTGTGAGAAGACCCTGTGCTGTATCACGTGGTGTGATGTGACGCTGATGTGACGCAGAGCCCAGCATAGTCCAGGCTAGCCTTGCCCAGGCTTCCCACAGGACAGGTAGCGCGGGCGGAGTGGAGAAGAGAGGAGCGGAGAGGAGAGGAGCGGTGGAGAGGAGCTGCCTAGCGGAGAGCTGCCACGAGATGCCCTCATTATGCCAAGCGAGAGCGGCAGGAGGCAGCGCCCGTCTGGGGACCACGGCTACTTCCTTTCCTCTCTCGGGGAGGCTGCGCTCTTAAAGAGGCAGCGTCACCAGAAAAAGAGAGAGAGAGAAGGAGAGAGAGAGAGAGAGAGAGACAGGGAGAGAGAGAGAAAGAAAGGGAGGGAGAAAGAGAAAGAGAGAGAGGCAGGGGGAAAGAGAGAGAAAGAGGGAAGTAGAGAAAGAGAGGGAGGAAGAGAGGGAGAGAAAGAGAGAAAGAGAAAGAGAAACAAGGGAGATGGGCCAAAAGAGTGCCCACATGGGTTCTTTCCATTCTGGGATGATGCTCTCTGCCTCTTGTGTTACCAAAATCTGCTCATGAAAAAAAGCTTATGATGAAGACACTTCAATGTAAGACTGTTTACTACTGTATACTATCTAAAGTATATTCTAGATATTTCCAGGGACCCACAGCACTGCATTGTATGAGTATTGTGATGTATTTACAGTCTCATTTTTAATTAGAGGAATAAGAAAAAACAGTGATGTTATCAAATATGTGTTGCTATTAATGACCAGGAAGATGTTGTGTCATGTAGGGATGGTGGTACGGCCAATTGTATAATTCTTACCTTCCACTAATAACATCCTAATCAGTACCATCACAGTCCAAGAAAAAGAATCACTTTTGTTATGTCCAAGAACAAGTATGGGGTCATTTTTCTTCTACAAAATAGACAAAGGGGAGGACCGAGAAGCTCAGAGCTGTGAGCTCTGAATGCACAAGTCTCGAGAGAGAACCAAGAACTTGCCCAGCGAAGGAACCAGGCCAGGCGCACCCCGTGCCGTTGGGCCCCCAGTGGAGCTCGTTTGTCCCCCAGGCCTGCCCTCCTGCACCTGCACCTGGGGGACTGGGGCTCCTATAAATACAAAGCCACACATGTCCCCAGGGGGGAAACCTTCGCCAATGCAATGCTTGTGTTTTCCTGTTAAGTTATCCTCTCCAACAGTAAAAAATGAGAGAGGAAAAAAACAACCAACAAAGCACCCACCCCACACCCAATACACACACACACAGACACACAGACACACAGACACACACACACACACACACACACACACACCTCATCAGCACTGCACAGTCAGATTTGTAGCATTCTGACTGCGTAGTTCATCATGGGGGAATTTTTACAAGTGCTGTGCATACAATGCAGGCCAGCCAGTGCTCAGGGAGCGGATGTGCCGTATATACGCTTTTGGGTGAAATAAAAAAAAATGATGCATACCAGATAAAAAAAAGACAATGCTCACTGCAACAAAGCATAGATGCTGACCCCTCTGCTTTTGATTAAAAAACACAAACCCTTGATGAAATGAAGGAGAAAATGCTGAAATCAAAAGTGAGGAGGGGGCGGGGGGGGGGGGGGGGGGGGGGGGGGGGTCATTTACATTTAGCCTTAGAGTGGACACAAAGTTACAAGCCATACAGTTTGTGGTGCCACTGTGTAAGGTGAAAGAAAGAATGCTTGAGAGAAAGAGACAGAGAGAGAGAGAAACTCCCATATGCATTGGAAGAGCACAGAGACTGTATTACTTTAGCCACACAATATGTTTTAGACTGGTACAAAATGAGGAAGTGAGTGACCCCTGATAATAAGGCACAGTTCATGGTAGCATGTTAACAATACTGTTTATGCTGTCAGTATATATAACAATATTACTATATATATATGATAGTTGATTTAAGATTCCTTTCACATCTAGGCCTTGATTTTACTTATTTATTTATTAATTTAAAAAATGATGCTTTGGCAGAGAAATGAAGTATTTGTCGTGCCAAGAAAGCTCAATCAAGAATTGAAATGAATTGAATTGAAGTGAGTGAGAGACAGAAGGAGAGAGAGGAGGGAGACACAGAGAGAGAAAGAGAGAGAGAGAGAGACAGAAACAAAGAGAGAGAAAGGTGTCTGGCAAGGTCTGGCATGTAGTGGCCATCGGATCGGCCATGACGGGTCACTCTGCTGTGTCCACCACTGGAGCTGCAGGAGCAGCATGTACGTACACGCATCAGGACAACAACTCTTCCCACAAGCCCTGGGTGACGACAGCAACTCTGTGCCGATTAGACAGCAGTAGGCCTTTAATAATGAATGGAGCTGCACTTGAAATGAGAGAGAGAGTAAGAGAGTGAGAGAGAGTGAGAGAGTGAGAGAGAGAGTGAGTGAGCGAGTGAGCGAGAGAGAGAGAGCGAGAGAGAGGAGATGGAGAGAGATGGGACAGTCCTCTTTTTCTTGATCTGATCTATGTGTGTGTGTGTGTGTGTGTGTGTGTGTGTGTCCAGGGAGGGAGAGTGTATCAGTGAGGGAGTGCACAAGAGGGAGGCCAAGATGTGCAGTTCCTTTAAGGACAGCCCAGTGTGAGTGTGTGTGTGTGTGTGTGTGTGTGTTTGTGTGAGAGGTAAACATGAACAAGTGAGAGTGATAGCGGCGGGTAGTCAGTGGTTGAAGAGGCCACTCAGCCTTGCCAATAAGGCTGCTCATCAGTCTAAGCCTTTTAAGGGGCTGTAGCGAAGGGCGGGAACAGTCACCCCTCCCCACCCCCCACCCGGCCTCAAACCCAGGTCTCTGGGGTGCCAAACATTAGATAGACAGATAGATATTTATTCGTCGTTACAAACAAGGTACTAGACAAAACAAGACAGACTATGTTAACATGCACTTAAGTATCCTAAATTTATGGTCGGGATATTAGGTATCCCGGCTTTGCTTTTGCGCATGTAAACACCTTTTCCCTATTTCATTATCCCTTATCCCTATTTCCCTATTTCATTATTCCTATTTTATTATCCTGTTTTCGGAGAAATCGGGATATGCTGGGTGGGATACTCCGAAAGAAAACAGGATACTGTGGCATGTAAACACCTTATGTCGAATACCAAAGATTCTGACAGCATTGTCTGCCCACACTGCCCACACGGCCTGTTGTTGTTGGTAAACAGGTTACACGCATGTAGAGAGAATGCTTTAATGGAACATTGAAACAAGAAATCGGGATACTAGTGTTTTTCATGTAAACTGGCATATTAATAACCTCATTACTCTGCGTTCATGTAAACACTGTCTCCTGAATTTGATCAAAACCGGAATAAGTGTCATAGTACTTAATAGCAGGACTATTAATGGATTCCCTTTCACTATAATTGATTGACTTTGTCCTTTCTGGACACATACTGTAAGTATAATACAAAAATGACAATATTTTATTCAATTGTGCATTCCAAACATCTGCTATATTTCAATATGTCCATCCTTCACAATCACAGAGAAGCACCAGATAAGTCCTTTCTTTTTTTTCAAAAAAATTGTGTGGTAAAAAATAATATAGTATAAATCATATTATAGTATATAATAGCAATACAGATGTGGGTGACACAAGACACCTATATGTACACACAAAACACCTATATAATAATAATATAATAATAATGCATTTTATTTCAAATATAAAAGCGCCTTTCAGGACACCCAAGGTCACTTTACAAACAAAATAAATACATTTAAAAAAATGCATGGAGTCCATAGTGCCATATTATAGACCATAGGATAGTCTGAATAGGTAGGTCTTTAGATCCTTTTTAAACTGAGCTGTGGATTCACACTGTCTGTACATATGTCATGTATATACAGTATGTACACATAACGTGTATATATGTGTGTGTCTTCTATGTGTCCAGACTGTAGGGGAAGCATGTATATGCTACTGCTCTGTAGTCTGTGTTGCATTACTGTAGGTGTGTGTAATAATTTTTATCACTTTAAAAAATGTGTTTTGCCACAATATAGCGACATAGCCAGTAAGCACAAGAGGCAGAGGATGATAAACATGTTGCTGTACAAACCAGACCAGAGAGAAAAGGAGGGCTGGGGTGGGTAAAGTGATAGTGAAAGCAGAAATAGGCATACGATGGATGGAGTGTGAAAGGGGTACGAGGGAGGGAAAGAGAAATTTCGAAAGAGAGAGGGAGGTAAGGGGAGCAGATGGAGAATGCAGCCCAGCAGAGCTGACCGCGTGCTGGATTCCCTAGACGGTGCAGTCCATATGGCTGGGCTCCACCAGAACTGATATGAACCCGTCCAACTAGCCAGTACCTGTTCCTGGTTCCTGCTTAGCAAAGTACACACACACACACACACACACACACACACACACACACACACACACACAAACAAACACACATAAACACAGACACACGGACACATACACATACACAAACACACACCCACACACCTCCCTCGTGTGTGTGTGTGCACACATACACACAAGCACACACACACACACACACACACACACACAGGCGCATATCAACATAGACTGAGGTGCCCTAAAATATAACCACATACTTAATGCATACACTGATAGACCTACACACACACACACACACACACACACACACACACACACACACACACACACACACACACACACACACACACACACAGAGTAACAGACACATACAGTACAAACACAAATGCACCTGGACACAAACACTCACACACATACACACACACACACACACACACACACACACACACACACACACAAAAGCGCATATCTTTCACACGCCTATGCACGCACAGATATAGTACAGGCGAAACAGCAGGGCTTGGTGAAAGACATCACCTCCTCCACACCTCAGCTCGCACACAATCAACACACCCACTTCACACAACAAACACTTTACACAGCTAAGTATAGAGGCCACCGGCAGCCTCTGCCTCTCCCTTTGCTTGCCCACACTCCTAAGACAGATTAGTGTGTGTGTGTGTGTGTGTGTGTGTGTGTGTGTGTGTGTGTGTGTGTGTGTGTGTGTGTGTACGTGTATATGTATATGTGTGTGTGCATGTGTGTATGTGTGTGTATGTGTGTGTGTGTGTCAGAGAGAAAAAAGACAGAAGGACAGAGAGAAAGCAAAAGGGAGAGTGAGAGTGAGGGAAAGGAAGAGAGACAGAAAGACTGTCAGGGTAGAAAAGAGGAATGAGCAAAGAAGACAAGAAAACCTAACACCAAGAGAGGAGAGAGAGACACACACACACACACACACACACACACACACACACACACACACACACAAATGGAGAGAGACAGAAGAAGTGTGTGAGTGCACGAAAGAAGAGAGTGCATGAAAGAGAGCGATGCGGTTAGGATAGAGAGGGAAGAGAGACACAGACAAGAGAGGTGTGTGAGCGGGACAGAGGGAGGGAGAAAGTAGCCAGATCTAGCCAGGCTAGCACCGACTAGCGCCTCCGCTCAAATTTCATTTACCTTGAACAACTGCGTCAGAGAACATCAACATAAGTTTCAGTTCGCTCCATCATTGAACGTGGACGGGGCCAAACAGCGAACAGATGGAGGGCTGAAAACGGCGATGACGTTGAACTCAAGCTTTCAAGTTGAAGATTTACGTAAAGCCAGAACAAGAAGAATGCTTGAGGAATTGTATCAAGGGGGAAGACAGTATTCATCTACTTCCTACGGGTTTTGGTAAAACCTTAATGTAACAAGCAGCAGCGATTGTTCAAAGTGACCATGGAACGAATGAATGTCAGTGGAGAGGTTTCAGACGCTTTGCACAAACTGAAAATGATGTGAAAGTGGCTGATGCATCAGGCTAGGGAGAAAGTGAGAGTGAGACAGAGTGGAGAGAGAGAGAAAAAAAAGAGAGAGAGGGAGCGAGAGAAAGAGCATGGGAATGGGGGGAAAGGGAAAGAAAAAGAAAGAGAAAGAAAGAGATAGAAAGAAAGACAGTTACAGAGGGAGAGAGAGAGAAGGAGAGAGGGAGGGAGAGGGAGAGAGAAAGTGATGGTAAAGAAGGGGGAAAGAGAGAATTTGAAAGAGACTGAAAGAGAGATAAAAAGAGAGAGAGGGATGCTAAAGAGAAGGAGTGCTGTAGGAGGCCCCAACACAAAGAGTCTCTGTCTCTTTCTCTCTCTCTCTCTCTCTCTCTCTGTCTCTCTCTGCAATGGAGCGGCTCCACTCTCATCTGTGTGGAGCCTCCACCCCCTGCTCCTGTCAGCCATGCTGGCCCTACTGTAGTGTCTCTGTCAGGGGAGCAGCTACTGATAGCCCCCCTCTCACTCACCCTCACTCTGTCTGTCAGCCTCACAGTGGACGCACAACACAACAGCACACAACATGGGAGAAGAGAACAGAACCAATTGCAACACAACAGAAAATATTAGTAGAAGACTAGACTAGAATAGAATAGAATAGAATGTGGAGCAATAGAATTGAATAGAAAGCCATGGTTACACTTTATTTTACTGCCCCTGTTACACCAATTAGGTACAGTGTTACACTGTACTTAATTGGTATAGACTATAGTGTTACACTTTGCCTAATTGATGTAACAGGGAGAGTATAATTAGAGACAATTGGGTTATGGGTTAGGGTTAGTTACATACAGCGTAAGTCCATAATATTACATGTTGTTACATGTAGATACACTAAAAAGGAACTGTAAAATCATATGTTACCAAAAGTCCTAAGGCCTGGTCATAGAAAGGACATACCGGTATTGATAACGAAAACTATAATGACATGAGCATCCACACTAAAGACCACTTTAATGCCCATGCAAACAACTAATAGAACATAACATAGTGCGAATGTCGACAGATTCTGATTGGCTAAATTGTTTTTACCATTTATAAATTCGCTCTGAAAGTAATCCAAACAATATCATTTAGCCCTGAAATTGTTGTTACAGTTGAGGCATGAACTCCCAACACCCTCGTAACTTACAATGATTTTTCAAACATTGCTATAGTAATCGTTCTAGTAATTGTTCCTGGTGTGAATGCCCCTTTTTTGTTTGTGACGCCGACTTTGTGAACTTAGGTGTCTTGGCACCCTTCCTTGTTACTATAAGAGTTGCATCACTGAAGCTCTTGTGTGGCATTGTTGCAACTGGGGAATAACCACTTTCACGGGTCGTATAGCTACAAATGTTACAAGTCAGGTGTTGTGCTTTGCTTTGCTCTTTTCTGTGCTGTGTTGTGTAGTGTTTTGCTGTGCTGTGCTATGCTATGCTATGCTAAGCTGTGCTATGCTATGCTATGCTCTGTTGTGTTGTGTTGCGTTGTGTTGTGTTGTGTTGTGTTGTGCTGTGCTATGCTACGTTGTGTTGTGTTATGTTATGTTTTGCTGTGCTGTGCTGTGCTATGCTATGCTGTGTTGTGTTTCACTGTGCTGTGCTGTGCTATACTGTGCTGTGTTGTGTTGTACCATGCTATGCTATGCTGTGTTGTGTTTTGCTGTGCTGTGTTGTGTTGTGTTGTGGTATGCTATGCTATGCTGTGCTCTGTGTGTTGTAATACTGACTCTTTCCTTTCTCCTCTCCTGCTGCTATGTGCTCTACTAAGCACAGCAATTGTTTTGGGCCCGAGAGCACAGCAAGCACAACAAGTGCCAGGCTCAGTAGCATGGCTCCATGTGGCCTTGTGAAGTAGCTAGCTCGGTGTCTTTTGCTCTTTACTCTCCGCGTAGCGTAGGGCTCCAGTTAGACAGCTCAGGCGCAGGCAGGGGCCACTTGCATAACCAGTCACATTATGAAAGGCCAGCACAGTCATTTATTAAAACCCTGCCTTCTCACCACCTCCACCAGGATCACACTCGGCTACACAGTCTGTCTGACTCTCGCTCTCTCACTCTCGCACACACTCTCTCTCTCTCTCTTTCTGTCTCATTCAGATTTTCTTTTTTTCATGTATTTTGTTTAGATCTCATTTACATTCATTTTCTTTCTTGTTCTTTTCTTTCTTTCTTTCGTTCTTACATTCTTTCTTTCTTTCAATTATTCCATGACCTTAGCACCATTTTGCACCTCTCCCTAATAGTCTTTAATTAACATTCTCTTTCATTTTCTCTCTCCATCTCTGTTTCTCTCTCTCTCCCTCCCTCCCTCTCTCTGTCTAACTCTCTCTCTCTCTCTCTGTTTTACACTTCCTCCCCCTCCCTCCTCCCTGTGTTATTTAAAAGTATGATCTCAAGCTATCGCGGCTACACCTACCCAGGGCCCCCCAGGCTACCATTTACCCAAAAGGGCAAACTAGGAAACAGTGGAGATGGAAGGAGTATGGGAGGGCAACGGCTGGAGGGCTGGGAGTGTGTGTGTGTGTGTGTGTATGTGTGTTTGTGTGTGTGTGTGTGTGTGTCTGTGTGTGTGTGTGTGTGTGTGTGTCTGTGTGTGTGTCTGTGTGTGTGTGTGTGTGTCTGTGTGTGTGTGAGAGAGAGGGAGAGGGAGAGGGGAGGGGTAATGGAGAGAAAGAAGAGAAAGAATGAGAGATAAAGATAGAGGGAGGGAGTTAAAGTGAAACATCATTTTAAAAAGCAGCCAACATATTTGCAGAAACAACACACACACACACACACACAAAAAGGGAGACAGAAGCAAACACACACACACACACACAAACTCACACACACACTCAGGCACAACCACACACACACACACACACACACACACACACACACACACACACACAAGCACGCTGAGCAACACAGAGACACACAAACACACACACATACACATACACTGACTCAAAAGGGGGAGGTGAGTATTCCCCTGGTGGTTGGTGTCATAGTTACAATGGTGAGCAGCACTAAGTCTCCCAGGCTGGGCTGGTTGCTACCCAAAGAGGCCGCCCCCCCGGGGGCCCCCAGAGCCAGAGAGGAGGAACAGGAAGGAATTACTCAGACAGAGAACAGGGAAGACAGACACAGCAGCAGCAGTGACTAGAGATCCACCAGTGTCAACCAAAAGGGCCTTTTGGAGGAGGATTTTATCCAAAGCATGACCATTTTATGTAATGTACATCAAGAAAAATAATCTGACAAATGATGCAGACTTTTAACTGGCAGATTAATAAAATGCTTCCCAACTTTTATTTACTACTGTGAAATCTAATCTTCTTAGTATAGCACTAGAAGGTTACACTTTATGTTACTGTCTCTGTTACATCAATTTGGTACAGTATAACGAAGTGTGTAACAATATATGCATTATGTACTTACACTATACCTTGGAGTTAGTGTTAGGTACACAACAGAAAGACCAGTGTTAAATACACTGTTGAGGGTTTGTATAGCTACACACTCTCCAGAGTTGAACTAACACTTTCAAAATGCGAAATAACCCCAACTCTGGACACTAAATCAACTCCCAAATGTTTAACTCTGAAGGTTTGACTCTCCAAATTGTGCTGTGTATGTAATCTGTAAATACATAATATTACATGTGGTTACATGTAGATACACTAAAAAAAGGAACCCTAACATTGAACTAGAACCTTTAGACCTTATAGCTAGCACTTACAGCACTGATTAGTATAACACTTCGGTACCGGTCCACTAAGTTGCTAATTAAAACTTCTTGTGTCTGTGTATTAACATGTATACACAAACACTGTTAGTATGGCACATAATAATATGGTGCCTATTGTAAGTACTGCCATGGGATGAGATCAAGCGGTATGTATGTATGTATGCTAGTGTTGATGCCAAGGCAATGCAGGGTCCTGTGAGACTTTCCTCTAGGCTAGAATTCTGT
>CM059286.1:9769019-9794019 GCA_030347295.1 Setipinna tenuifilis
AAGTGCTTAATCACACCAGAGACCTGTGTGGCCAGAGGCTTGTACATGGACTAGCTCAATGACCCACCACTGCCCTTACTCTTATACTGATGGGTATTCAAGGCTAAGCACAGCAGCGGGGGGACAAGGAAGTGCTACTAGCTGACTAGCCACCCCCAACTACCCCCCTCCTCCCAACTCCTACATGCCCCTCCACCCCCCAAACCAAAAAAATAAAAAATCCAGGCCTTTCCTGCATGCTGCTGACGCTGCTGCCACACATGAATATTTTACTGTGGCATAATTTTCACCCCCCTACCATCCAGACTCTGAAGCTGTGCTAGAGAAGACTGTATTTGTTTTCTTTTCTTTTTAGCTTCAATTTATTTATTTATCTTTTTTATGTATTTACTTCATTGTGTGTGTGTGTGTGTGTGTGTGTGTGTGTGTGTGTGTGTGTGTGTGTGTGTATGCGTATGTGTGTGTGTGGCAGGGACAGAATAATATCACCATGAAAAGTGTTCTTATTCCCAATGTTCTCACAAAGAGGAGCAGAGTGCAATGGTGGAAACTTAAGCATGTAAACAAACAACCAAAGGGCTTCAACTGAAAAACGAGAGAGCACGTGGGGGGGGGAGGGGGGAGAAAAAAGAGAAAAAAAAACACACACAGCAAGCAGTTAAGAGAGTCTCTAAATACCACTAAAGTAATGATGTCGACTTAATTAAGCATCTCTATTTTTGTAGCTTTTTTATCATTTACGACTCCTGGGTTTGTGATTGGACCCACGACACCTCCTTAATTTGTACATTCGTTTTTTCTTTTTTTTTCTTCTAAAGACCACGTTGTTAGAGTACACTTGTAAATTCATGTTGAAGCTAAAGAGTGATTTGACAGAGGCCTGTGTGGCGGGTAGGATGTCTCTTAATGATTTCATTGATGAAAAGGTAAGCATAGAGGCTAAGTGCAGAGGCGCTCATTCATAAAGCCTGCAATCCAGGGTCTGCAACCAGGACGGAAAAAAAAGGCTAGGATCATTCTAAGGGCCCAGCCTTGATAGACAGGAGCCCCCCTTGGAAAAAAAGGGGCCCACAATTTTGGATCCCCTCCACCAACCATAGCATAGTCCTCTGTGGGCCCCATGTGAAGGTCTGGGCCCCCTGAATCATCCTGAGCTAATACCCTCCCTCCTCCCTTTAGCGGCACCCCTGTTGACAGCGGTCCCTTGGAGAACACTATTTACATATTATTAATGTGAGCTGGGGCCCAAAATTGTATTTGTTCAAAAATTGTATTTGTTCATTTGTTTCATGTTTAGCGCTGCCTCTGACTACATCAAAAGTCCACAGTACAGTAGGTGCCACTATATCACACAAGCTTTGCTCATACTATCATTTACTACTATACCAACTCAGGACTATAGTCTGCTCTTTAGCTATAATCTCTGGTTCACTCCAATGGGAGTATTTTGAGTGGTACACATTTCCATCATTTTTTTTATTACCACACACATTTAAAGCTGATACAGCCCTTTGGCACCGTGAAATGGCCAAACCCAACAGCAGACAACGAGCAGAAGCTTTTAAGCAAACTTTAGACTCACCTGATGTCATTTTGCTGAGGAGGCTTCTTCCCAACCAGGTTCACTTGTTTGACTTGTACGGGCTTTTCCTCTCTACAAAAAAGGGCACACAGACGCGCGCACACACACACACACACAGGCACACAAACACACACACAGTTAGATGGACATGGCTATTCTCAGTGCCCTTTTGAGGGTTCCCATGCCACTGATCTTCAAAAAAGAGAGTGACCGACCACACCCCAAACACACACACACACACACACACACACAAATGTGTGGCACACCTAACAGTAATTGGCCCAGACGGCCTGTTGTGAAAACTTACTCTGATCTCCTTCTTGCTGTAGTATGCATGAAAACGTGTTCTTAGGACATAAGCTACAGCAAGTCACTGTTCACTCTTAAAATAAAATGGTTTTACAGACCCCTCTCCACTTTAAAGCCACAGAGCATCCAATTATTCTACTTTACTAGTGTACTTTACACGGTACAAAGTAGGTGTACTGAGAGCAATTACTTTTTAAGCTAACTGCTCGTCATAGACCCTGATCCCTAAGGTTATTCTCACTAACGCTAACATGACACAGCAAAACAACATTTAAAAAGGGGGGGGGGGGTGATGAAATACTACTTCATCAATGCTAAATTAGCTTTCCCTGAGAGGAGTGGCTACTGTCAACTCATTAGTTAGAGCAGTGAAACATTCTAACCTCACTTCTTTCCAGGCAGCGGGAGCATCGATTCCCAGATTATTAAATAAGACTATTGATTCCTGGCAGGCGAATTTGGAAAAGACCTGGTCTTCATCAGGCCCTGGCAAATCTTTTAAAACCTCTGCTGTCTGAGCCAGCAGAGTTCCGGCATCCTTTCTGTCTGTCAGGTTTGGCTTAAAGTCCTATGTGCACTTGAAGGGCTACAAGTGTCACATGTGAGGCAAAGCAGTAAGCAACTGGACTTCTTTTAGTAGCTTGAAGATGTTTCACCTTTCATCCAAAAGACTTCTTCAGTTCTGGTATGATGGTAGGAAACAAGAGATTTAACTCCTGGCTCCCTACCATCATGCCAGAAGTGAAGAAACCTTTTGAATGAAAGGTGAAACATCTTCAAGCTACTAAAAAAGTCCAGGTGCTTATAACTTAACTCCTTTGACTAACAGACCTGGATGAATGAGAATCTTAACAGACATATGTCACATGTAAGCCCTCTCCACAATGCTATTTGCTGCTAAAGGTCTACCTGTTTCCGCATTTGCATTTGTAACAAACCGTGATATTTATGGGACTATATTCTCTGTCATCATGTGATCAATGACATTATAAAGAGGAACTTCTGAGAACCTGTAATGTTTTTCTTAGAAATAGACATGAGGTTGGAGAACAGGGAAACTGCGTAAATGACAACAGTTTTGTGGGATGCCATTCTCAGAGAGTGTTTATGGAAAGCTAATCAATGCAATGTATGTATATATGAATGTGTGTGTGTGTGTATGTGTGTGGTGTGCATGCATAATCCGTGTATGTGTATGTGTATGTGTTTGCGTGCGTGCGTGCGTGCGTGCGTGCGTGCGTGCGTGCTCGGTGTGTGTTCATATGAGTGTATCCATTAATAAAATGCAATAATACACAGGCTCAAACCAAATAAAGAGAGTGTCAAAGCAGTCATGCTTAAATGAAACATCAAAGTCATCATGTGAACGACTCTGGAGGTCTAATTGGCTCTACGGCATGACTATGTTTATGACCACAGACACTGTAACTCTATTGAACATTCCTCAGAGTGGTAGTGGGGGGGTGGGAGTGAGGGGGTTGGGGGGGGGCCTCCCATCCATCTCTAGGCAGCCTGCATAAAAGCTCATCAGTGAAATGATATGAGCTTCATGGTTCAGTGGCGCTTCAGAGCAGCTCCAAAACACCCGTCAGCGTGCCGCTGAGTCAAGGCTGAGCTGTCCTCTGCCTCTACTGTACCGAGGCTCCAACTGTGCCCCCCCCACCCCCCCATATACACACAGACACATACACACTCCTCCCTCCATTCACCAGACTTCCTCGCACAGACTGTGGCACAGAGGTGGCCTGGCACACAATGGGCACCTCGGGTAGGGACATCCCTTCTGATGGGACAGGAAGGAATGAAACAACATGTAAGGTCACCTGAGACAGGTGTATTGACATATTCTTCAAGGAGAGGACAGGTCCACCTGTCATGTTTTCCATTTTCAAAGGCAAGGGGAAGGGTGATGATCGAGAGGCTAGTAAAAATAATCTAGTTTACAAAGTACTACATCAGGTATGCACCATGAACAAAAACTACTACCTCTTCCTTTCTTCCCTCTAAGATGAGAAAGCACAATTTAAATCACAGAGAATGTATGTAGACAGTTAGATACTAAGTCATGTCATGGATTTATTTAGTGTAAACAAAATGACTGGACAGGGTTTTCAAAAGCCCTGTGTCTGCCACTTATAATGTACATTTTGTTGTTTTTTTGACAAAAAATCGAATGTGTTTACAGCTGCCGGGACATAACAAACATTCTGAGAACTGTAACTTAGAACATATTGCCTACTCCACCTTTCTATATGTCCTGAGAATCACTCTGCTAACCAGCATCCAAAACTATAAACTATGACAGACAGCAAGAACCAGCTCCTGAGTCAAATAACTCTGAGAGTAGATTAGATCTGACGCCGTTAACACACTCTCCACTGTATTGATCTCAGGATGGTTGGATTGACACATTTGGAACTTGTTACAGGGATGGCATAGACTGGCGTCCTACAGTGAGTGACTGACACATGCTTATCAATGTTGTCCTCCATGGTTGCAATCTCAGCATCACTGACTCCAAAGTATGAGTACTGGGCAGTAGTGGAGACTATAGGGCCTACTATCATACTGGGCTGCCCTGAATTGTTTTTCTTTTGTTTAGCTTCACCAAACACTATATAATATACCATATAAGATGTGCGTGTTCATGTTAGTATACAATAAAAACTTTTATTGAAAAGAATGATAAGGTGAGATTTAGAAGTAAAGACAAGTGTTGGAGTGAATGGAGAGAACAGTGCAAGAACAATAGGGGTGGTTAGAAAGAGGACAGGGAGACGGAGACAGAGACAGAAACAGGAGGAGAGGAAAGGAGCAGAGGAAAGACAGAGAGAGTGAGTGTGTGAGACTGACAAAAAAATAGTGAGGCTGAGAGAGAAAGAGAAAGAGCAGGATTAACTCCAAAACTGTGTTTACACCAGCCACTGACTCCCGCTGATCAGGTGGCTGTCTCTTCTGTCACCCCAGCAGGCAACAGAAGGTGAGAAATCACACATTGAACACTTTGCAAAGTTTCTGTTTCCCGAAAAAGCACAATATCAGCAGAACGCCTTCACACTACAAACATACAAAGTCTTTCATTCTCGACTTTATCTAAATAAAGAGCCATTTGTGTTTTAAAAATATCCTCAATGAAGGCAAGTGTTTTGTTTTGACTCTACACTTATGTTATACCTCTGTGTTGTCTTACTGCTATTTTGTTGTCGATCAATAAGGGAGAATTCCCACATCTTGACCAGCGTTGAAAGGCTAGCCTTATTGAAGTTAACCCACAAAACCCAACTGAGATGGAACAGTGCGTCCCAGAATTACTGTTCACTCATGAGCCATGATGAACGGTAAGGCCTAGCCCATGTGATGATGATGGTTCAATGAAGATTGAGTGGCTATGGCTGGCGAGTAATAGATTTCCGTTCTAGCTGGTATAGGGAAATCACATTAGCGGAATATGCGTAAAATATGAAGCGAGGAAACAGGGACATAAATGGAATGCGAAAGGTATGTTGCCTGCAGTATAGGCCACTTGCTGTAAAATATGAAACGCTAAAAATAACCATCTTAAATCTATGAAATCCTTAAAAGTGGTTCGGCCAACTTTTTTTCTCCTATTGGTCTCCAAGAAATGACAGTCTTTTGCATAGACAGACTATTAACTATGGAATTTTAATAACTATAGAAGGCTAAGTGGCTTTTAGGCTCGCATAACAGCCAGAATGTATAAATGGTGCTGGACGTTAATAGGACAGTCTGATCCAAACTTGCAATGCTTCTGGTACAGAATCTCTGTACAGGGTCTGTTTTAGAAAACACACCGGAGATGATGCAATATTTTATAGCCTGGCATTTCCCTTACATTACCTAGGATGATATACTGGCTCCGTCTAATAGCTGTGTGACTGTTAAAACAAATCATGTAGCTATAAACATATGAGAAATCCGGATAGTTTTATTCTTAAACAAGCTACAAAAAACTCATGTGAAGATTCGTGATATTTGAAAGTGGTAACCTAATAACTTTTCTATTCGACGATAGGACATCCAATTGGTTACGACTGACTGTATGTATCACAGCCGGAGCAGGCGATAGCGGTAGGCTTGAGCCACCGAACTCATCCGGTCTATTTACAGCCCCCATCCGTCTAAGGCAAGGACGAGCTGCTTGTATTATCCAGTGGTCACGACGATGACAAGCCACCGGGTTAAGGGATGACTAAGACGGCAGACGCTGCAATATCGCACCTTGAGCGTTCCAAGTGCACCTGAACGCGTAAATAAGACAATCTGGGAAGTGATCGCTGCGAGTTAATTTATTCTGTGACAAACAGGATGCTTAAAATAGAAGATGTAATAAGGAGCACATTATCCAAATCGTTGGCGGGCTATCATCTGGTGTATTTTCAACCACACCCCATATAACAGGCCATAATATTCTGAATCGTATGAGATTGAAGCATCAGAGACCTGCAAATCATTCAGGAATATCTTCCGATTGCCACAACGTTCAAGCACTAGGGGAGCTGCGAATTCTGTTAGTGAGGATACAGTGCTTAAACTATCTTCCTTGAAAAACAATAAGAATATACAGTAGGCTATTTAACACGGTTACATGCCCTGTGCTGAATAGATCAGCTGGGTGCGGTGGAAAAACGTTAAAAAAAAAAGATGCTTCATTCGTTTATGGGGGAGTGGAGAACTCAACCGAGTTGATGTCGCCTCAGTTCTCTACAAACCGATGTAGTATCTCCTAGGATGACACACCCCTTCCCTCTGAACCGAGTTCCACCTGTGCCGTCACTGCCTGGGCTGATTTCTCACGCTTTCTCATTCACATCACCGACAGTGGCAGTGGCAGCACTCACAGTGTGGCAGACCACAAGCAATGAGGAACTAATTTTTCACCACAATTGAAAGTGACGACGGGTCTAGCTGGGCACGCTCAGCATCACAACTGGGACACGCACATGGGATAACACGCATGCTACCGAGTTACCTAAACTTAACGAGGACTCCTAAGCTCCCCAAAACAAGTGTACGTGACAAAGATAGGAAACACGACATGTGGATATGAATTGTGTCTCTCATAATGCGACCACATATATATTTCATAATATAACGTACAGATACAGCAAGGAGATAAAGCGAGAGGGAGACAGAGAGACGGTGCAGCACCAGGTGCAGTTGCTGAGTGAGTGCATATACGGTAGGTAAACCACACACTTTCAACTGGGTGCACCCGTACAAGCTTGTCCTGTGGATACAGCAACACCTCAGTCACAGACAGTCGACAGTAAAGGCTGTAACATCTCCCCATCGCCTGAAAGCAAATCATCTCCTCTTACTTTAACATGGCTTGCTCCTTCTCCTCTTCCTCCTTCTGCCGACTTATCACAGCCATAATAATTTTCCTCTCCTCCTCCGTAAGGTGGCTGAGGTCCGGCAGATCTGGCATCGAAGGCTGCCTTGTGGGTGGGCGAGGGCCGCCGCGGGGCCCCACCGAGGCGGACATATTTTACCCCTCCTTGGTGGGTCGTATTATTGACAAAAATCCCAGCGATCTAGCCCACTGTTCACGACATAGTCCATGGGGAAATCGGCGGCTTTCGTAAGCGTTGCGACCCTTTCATGGTTGCGGGCACCCACGGTTGTGCTTCTCTTCCTATTCGGCTTTTTCTCCTCTCACTCTCCCCCCCACCCCCCGCCCGCCCGCCTCTACCCTCCACCTCCAGTTATGGGTAGCCCATTGCTGCACTTGAGGCTGTCATTCGATGAAGGAGACTTGTTATTGTTAGCAGCCGAGAGATGTTCCTGCCACCGATTTCCACAGCTTGGACCCTCCGGAGCGTGAGGGCGAGGCGGAGTCCGAGCAGAGCTCCCTGTTTTTGGGCTGCTGCTGCTGATGCTGCCGCTGGGAGGAGACGGAACAGTCAATGGGACCGCAGCCCCTCAAGCGCGCACCTCCTCTGTGCGGAGACGCGCACTCTCATTTGAGAATGGGGGCTCACCAGACGTGCACACAGGCTCTTCTTTGCTCTCTCCAATCGTAGCGAGCTGGCGACGCACCTCCCATCTCCCACCACCCGCTCCACGCGTCTTCCACCCGCCGAGCTCGTGCATGAGCGCGGTGTCGTGCTTTAAGTGCCAGTCCGTACTGTGCCAGGGTCCAGTAAAAGGTGGAGTCCCTTCGTAAAGATGGTTCGATGCTTGTCGTAATGTTAATATTACACTGGTTCCGTGTTTGTTAGGTAGTAGTAATGCTTAAATTTACCAGTGCACCGTGTCAAACTGGACTTTTCAGTGTTATACATGCTATGCCTAAACAACGGAGATGGTCCATAACGTTAACCAACTCAAAGTTAAATGTAGTCACCCCATTTCAGGACCATGGTCAGCGCATGTTAATTCTGACAAAGATCGTTAAAGATTGTAAATAAATGCTGAAATCCCTTCTTGCTTACACACTCACAACTCAAATGTTCTAGTTTTAAGTATAAATGTATATGATTTGGAAATAGTTCGAAAAGACCATAGGAAGAAATGTACCTATCTGACAAAGCTTTGCAGTTAGACTAGGCTATTTGTGAACTTCATATAGATTTTATGCACAAATAGCAAGGGGTATGTATACGCAGTAATAATATTTTTGGTGTATTTGTGGAGTCTGTTTTTTAAACTTAGGTTGAACTTCTGGTCTGAAACTGGGACTTTAAAAATGTTGAGGACAGTGAACGATGGTAATTACTGCACACATATGAAGGGACGCTATGCCAATTAAGTTTCAGTTAAAGACAATGTTATATAAATCCTTTCAAAGCTGGGGCGTTTTCATGTTAGAAACAAATATACTGTTTACTATTTAGCCTGAAAATGTATTAGTAAGAACTTTTATTTTTAAATGCCCTGGCCGACGCTGGCTTTTATTTTGACACTGTGGAAATGGCGCACTTGTGACGCAAGAGCCACAAGTCAGATGCCCATTCGTGACACCACTACCACCTGCAGGATCTTTGTTGTTACATTTGGCCATAAGCAAGAAACGTGTGGGTAAGTGCTGACATTAAATCCAAACCACTTGGATTCGCCCAGTGTCCGTTTACGCCAAACACTGCGTGAAGGCTTTGCCGTGATTCTTTATGTCGCCTACGTGTGTTGTTTACAAATCGTTAATGATATGTTTCCTCGATTCTGCTCGAATGCATTCACATTTACTACACTGCAGCAACAAAATAGGCTAAGATCTTTCAGAGTAAACATATCTCTGCATATCAGTTACTTCCCCTTGACGCTAGCTTGGCGCACTTATTTTTCTATGTAGTCAAGATTACATTTGGATATAGATCTGACTTGATGCTCACACGAAACCGACCAAGTTTTGTCCTTGGTGTATCAAGTTGCTATAAAATGACCATGGACATAGCAATGTATACCTTGCTTGTTTTGTGAAAAACCTCTGGTGTTGTGTATAAGCTGTCAGTTGCTGCTTGAGTATTTAACTGTTCGTGTAGGTGGGACACCAACACAGGGAAAAGTCAGCATTTCACCCGTTCTCTTGTTTACACTTCCCCTTCCCAATCTCCAGTCAGTAAGTGTAAGTGAAGAACCCTTAGACCAAAGGCTGCACGCACTAAAGGAGAGGTCAAAGGTTGGAGTATGACTGGTCAGTTAAATAGGAACATTGATTAACAAAAGGTTAAGCAAGTGCCGTCTGCCTGTCTCTGTCTCTCTCTTTGTCTCTGTCTGACTGTCTCTCTCTGTGTCTTAGTGTGTGTATATGTTAGTGTGTGTGTGTCTTCAGTCATGCTACCAGTGATTGTGGTCCACGGAGGGGCTGGCCGCATTCCCAAAGAGCGGGCGCAGTTGTCGTGTGCGGGGGTGAGGGAGGCAGCCAGGGGGGGCTATGGTGTTCTCAGGGCCGGCGGCAGTGCCATGGATGCGGTGGTGGAGGCAGTGACCATGCTGGAGAACAACCCTGCATACAACGCAGGTCAGCCTCTCTCTCTCTCCATCCCTGTCCTCCATCTCATGTTTTTTCAGATATACACAGACTCTTCGTTTATCACTGTCACAAAATACATCCTCTGCATTTTTTCCCTGACTGACTCTCTGGCTGTCTTGTTCACTCACCCTCTCTCTGTTTCTCTCCCTCTCCCTCTCTCTCTCCTCTCATTCACATGCTGGCCTGCTGTGAGAAATGACTCGGTGCCCGTTTGTGACGTTTCCAGGCAGGGGGTCTGTGCTGAACGTGAAGGGGGAGGTGGAGATGGACGCCATCGTCATGGATGGACGCACGCTGGCCAGCGGAGCGGTGTCGGCTGTTCGGAGGGTGGCCAATCCTGTGCAGCTCGCCAGGCTGGTCATGGAGAAGGTACCACCACATGTCACACACAATATGATGAAGAGGGAACAGGAAGAGGCTGTAATATCCTGTAATATCATACACATACACACACACACACACACACATACATATGTGTGTGTGTGTGTGTATATATATATATATACACACCCACCCACACACACACGCAATCTTCACATGATCAGTAAAAAGAAATACACATGAATGAATACAATGAAACATAATTTCTTTTATTACTAAGTACTGTACCCAAAGGCCTATTTCTAAAGCTCACGCTGTCCATTTCTCAACTCAGAAGTTACCAGAGGCCTCCATTTATAGAAATTGGGTTGGGTTAACAACATCTTGTGACTGGTCCAAACTGGTGCTCTCAGATTTAAGTCATGGAATGTATCAAACGTTTTCATCTTTTCATTCACAGCATTTCCATCAAGTTATAGAAAGATGACAATTTATCGGTACGTTTAGACATCAATAACAGAAACACAGCATGAGCATCCCAAACACCATTTTATTCAACAGTGAAGTTGTGTATGTTGCTATATCATTTAATTAACATTTTAATCAGCCAAATGCACGTTAGATCTTGACATTATACTTGTTTACTGATGCCAGTGGACCAAAAGGTCATGCATGCTTTTAGGCGGTGAAAACTTAAGCTCAAGTGCTCAGAAATAACAAAGACACATGGATTTGATATAAAACCAAGCCATTTCTATAGGTTGACACACAGGTTTTAGAACCGTTTTCAACATTTGCACCAAACACTTCCAGTGGGCCTTGCTCCAATAAAAATACTGTAATGGAGTTCAAACGTTTTCCTTATTTTCATGTGCCGCAGACAGAGGTGGTGAGTGTTAGCCTTAACAAAACAAAATACAATTTTAGGGAAAACACTGATACACGTATATTTGGCATGGTTACGGTGTATCTACATCTAACATTATGTACATATACTGTACATACTTAACACTAATCCTAACCCTGTGGTACAGTGTAAGTACATAATGTTGCATATCCTTACAAACTTTGTTACACTGTACCTCACTGATGTAACAGGGACAGTAAAATAAAGTGTAACCATATATTTTTTTATTATTTTGCACAAGTCTTAGTCTCTGTGTCCACACAGACACAAAATGTTACACTGGTGTGGTTCCCAGAAGTGGAGTTTGAGGTGTTTACATGAGCTGAAAGAAACCCACTGGAGTGTTTTCAGCTTTTAATGTCCACCCACGGATATTCAACCCATTAATATCCACACAAACACACTTGAGTACTTATGAGCACATAAGGAGAATACACCGTGTTCCTGTTTTAATGCTTATTGTCCAGCAGGGTTTTTTGAGACAGAAAATGGCAGATTTTTTTTTGTTTTTCATTTTTTTTCCAGGTGTGGTGATGTGACTCGTGACTCACCGCACCGCGTGACTTCAACGCTGCCATGGCGGCTGCCTTTTGAAAATAGTTGGACTATGTTTGCCTTGGTTTGGACTATGTTTGCCTTGTATAACTGCGAGCACAACTGTTAACATCGAAATGACTATGGTGGAAATGTACAGGGACATCATACCGTTTTTAACATGCTAATAACATCACGACGTGAGTTTTTAAACACCGTTGTTGCACGCACTCACACGGAGCATTGTTTGCAAGCTACATTATGAACACACTGAACTAAAATTCTAACGTGGTACAGAAAACAAGCACACCGGGTATTTCCAACAGATTCATTTATTGATAAAACCGTACATATACAGGTCCAAAGCACATTTCAAACAGTTAAAAAGTTACCTTACCCGGTCGTAGTTCTGTGGTGGCAAAGGGAACATGCATCACCACCGCAGGGATATATACCTAGGGCAGAACGTGAGGCGCGTTCAAGAGCCATGCTCGTGCACAGGCTGTGCAATAGCAGCGCCCAATTATGATTAATTTGCGCCTACAAAGATTTGATGTACTGATCTTTGCATTGTTTTAAACCTTACTGTTTCCTGTGTCAGGAAAATTAACTGTGTCGTGGATGTGGAAATGTATTAGGTCACACAAATGCTGAGTGAGGCTTTGTGAAACACAGTTTAGTCTTTTTTTTCCTGTGAGAAAGTGTTACTGTGAATGCTTCTAATGGTAAATATTTTTTTCTTGAGCGATTTAAGGGTCTTGTTGTGTTTCTTTTGACCCCGTGTCATTGTTTATTATTGATTTTGTTCTGTCAGCACTGTAAATATTTTGCCCAAATCATTTTGGTGGGTGATTTTTGTTTTGTTTTTTTTTTGGGAAAATAAATCGTATCTTCTGTTTTTTCAACAGTTTCCTTTGCTCTTGTCATTTTTGCCTGCCTGTCACAGCATACCAGCTTTTTCACACCAGTTTTTTTTGTATTTGCTGAAATGAAGGAAAACAAGTGTATTCCAATGCCAAGAAGTGAATTAAGGTCCCAATAGCAATACCGGACCCCAAAACCATCCCCAAGTTTAAAAGCTTCACTGTTTGTATGGGCGGAGCAGAGCTCTACAGGTTCCTTTTTCTCTTCATACTCTGCTGTCTGGTCCTCTTTTCTGTAGACCAACCACCTGTGTCTGACAGCTGAAGGGGCATCTCAGTTTGCCAGGGCTATGGGCATCCCCGAGGTGCCAGAGGAGTCTCTCATCACGGACTATGCCAGGATGCGCTGGAAGAAGAACCTGGCACCAGATGCCAACCCAGTGGAGTGTCAAATGTGAGTGGCTGTAGCTTTTCACAAGGAACTTCACTGCCGTGCAAGCAGTGCCAAGCATTGCCAGTTGCTTTTAGTCTGTTTTAAAGAAACACTCCACGGTTTTTGGAAGTAGGCTTATTTTCCACCTCCTTTTAGAGTTGAACAATGGAGTTTTACAATTTTTAAATTCATTCAGCCAATCTCCAGGTCAGGCAATAGTGCTTTAGCTATTAGCTTAGCATAACTCACTGAATCAGATTCAATCATCAAATCAGATTAAATCATTGAATCTGATTCAATGATTTATGCTAAGCTATTAGCTAAATTGCTACTGCCAGAAGCGGAGATACTACTGCCAGATCCGGAGATTGGCTGAATACATTTCCCAACAAAGTGGAGTGTTCCTTTAACAGGAAGTGTGGTCAGAAGTAGTTGTTTCATTCCTTCAGCCTTTATTGACATTCATCGCAGTACAGTTAAAGGAACGCCCCCATTTCTGGTGTAGCCAAGATGCAACAGTAAAGAAAAAATATAAAGGACCAGGTGGGGCTACTATACTGGGCTGCTTGAGCAATACGTTAACAATAATGAATAAATCAGTTGTTGTACAGTTACTGTTGCTGTTAGTTGTTAAATTGTGTGTGTGTGTGTGTGTGTGTGTGTGTGTTTTAAACAATGCACCTTAAGCAATGTGTGCCATGTTAATAGTCAGAGTGTGTGTGTGTGTGTGTGTGTGTGTGTGTCTCAGGGGTAAGATGGGCACAGTGGGTGCTGTGGCAGTGGATGCCGAAGGCAACATTGCCTGTGCCACCTCCACCGGGGGCATGATAAACAAGATGGAGGGGCGGGTAGGAGACACCCCCTGCATAGGTAAGCCAGGGCTTTTTGTGTGTTATATCCATCACCATATCCATCAGTTATTCATATCTTTCAATACACAGTCCCTTTTTCATGCATTGCCTCACAGTTAAAGAGTCCACGGGAAGCATAGTTGCAAAATGCAGAAACTGAAAAAAAAGTAATTTAGATGTTTGATTTTTGATTTGATTTTATAAGTAAATGATATTTTAAAATGTTTAAAATCTCGAAAGTATGCTAATTTATTCACAGGATTACTTTTGAAAAAGCTGTTTTAGTGCAACTACCGATAGGGGGAGTAACTTGGAAAAATGTGATGTTGTGACTATGCCTGTTTTTTTCCTGTGGACTCCTCATTTATTATACAATATCTATAATTATTGTTGTCATTATTACTATGATTGTTATTATTATTACTGTTGCTAAGACTTCTATAAAAAAAGATCATTGTAGACATTGCTTTTTAGATTTGCTGTTGAATCTACATTGACTGCACATTATTATGGTGTACCACAAAACATTCACCCAATGTGATTAAATCCCCTGGTGAAATATAGGTTAAATAAAATAAAAAATAATAGTCTATTATACGAGTCAACCTGGGTCATTAGGTCACATGCTTTTAACGTGCATGTATGTTGACTCACGTGTTATCTTGTCTTTTTCATGAGTGCAGCAAGCATATGAAACAAGCCATTGATATGTGAACACACTCGAAGCACATCCGCCATGAAGGCACAGGCAGCCGTTCTATCAGTGTTTTGCTTATGACTGTGTGAAGGCTGATGAGTCAGCTGCAGTCATCTCATCTCCACAAGACTGAGTGGGGAGCGTGTGAGAGTGTGACACACACACACACACATACATACACACACACACACACACACACTTACATACATGGGGGCCGTCAGTATGTGCTGATGTATGGACATCATATCATCGCTGGCCCACATTCCACTCCTCACCTTTTTTTCCCTTTACGACATGACTGGACTTGCAGGAAGCTGCTGCAGCCAGCCAAGATGGCTTGCAGTTCATTTTTTATTCAGACCGTAACCCCCCTACACAGATACAGCATTGCTGGATTTCAGATATGTCATTGGCAGTGATTTGCTGTAAATATATCTTTAATACTCGACATGACATGACAATCCATATTTTGTAACACTTCATAATAATAACTATGGACCAGTGTTCTGAGATGCGTTCTGCAAGAATGATCATTGAAAATTACAGCATGGTCACTGTATAATCATTACATTACATTACACTTAGCAGGCGCTTTTATCCAAAGCCACTTGCAAAAAGGAGTGTTTTTGTAAGTCCCGATGAAGTCCAAAAAAAAAAGCACCTCACACCTAAAAATCCCTTTTTTTCTACTTTTGTTGTGTGACACAGAATGATGTTACAACCATGTGTTGCTCTTCCTCGGATTTGTAACTTTGTAACCACTGTATAATGCCGACCAAAGGTTTCTCATTGGCAAACTACTTCCTTGATAACTTTCACCCTTAACCAGGATTGATTTTGCCAAGCATGTGGGAAATAGAACAAAACCAGAGCTAAGCTAGCTACCACTGCTGGCTGTGCAGAACAAAAAGCAAACTGGGGGTTAAATTGTTGCCGGGGGGCCGGGGTGGTTGGGGGGGGTTAGGGGGTTGGGGGCTACGTATCCGCCGTGAAAAATGGGTTTTAATTAAACGGTAAAAAGTATGTGCAGGGTAATGGTAAAGGCTGGGTGAACTTTGACCCCATTCATGTGGAGGAATGTATGTAATGTTCAGCGAGTGGCGGGAGATGATTACCCGCTGGGTTACTGATTAGCTTAGCCAGCGGATTGCACTTGCCCATCAAGACACTGCTTTACCGTGTTTCACCACGTTAGGAAGAGTTGAATTCACACACACAAACACACAAACACAAATGTGTTGATTACTATAACCTCAACTTTCTATCCAGGGGAAAGGATAATGCATGCATGAACACACACACACACACACGCACAGACTTGTACACGTGTACACACAGACACACACTCATGTTCACACATGTACATACAGAGTTAGGATGTTTCCACACACTTACATACACGTATACATGCATAAAATGACACTTGTGCATACACACTCTTATACACATAAATGCACAAAAAATGAATGCATAGATGCGCACGCACACGCACAAACACTCACAAGTTTGGATGCCCAGATGCACAGTCTCACACAGGATGGGTGCTACTTTTGCATTGATTTACTTTCTCTGACTCACTTACACACGAAAGCATTTTAAGCCACTCCTGTTTAGCCTTTAGCTTCCAGCCCAAATGAACACTCTCTCTTTCTCTCTCTCTGTCTGTTTCTGTCTGTCTTTCCCCCACTCTCTCCCTCACAAACACACTTTTCCTCCCTTTTAAGCATCATTAAATTCTGACAACAACTACTTAATTCAGACGAGGCTCTTACTGAAAACCCTCAGCAAATATCCAGTAGATATCCTTAGTGGCTGTCAAACAATCAGCAGTCTTGGATCATCAGTCAAATACCGCCCTCTTGTGGTAAAGACGCAAAATGGCGCCTCACAGCATTTCTATCTTGGGCCTTATCACAGCTGGGATCTCTGCTGTCTGTGTGTGTTACAGGATGCGGAGGCTACGCTGATAACAAGGTGGGAGCGGTCTCGCCCACTGGCCATGGAGAAGCCATCATGAAAGTCACTCTTTCCAGGCTTATCCTCTTCCACATGGAGCAAGGTACTGGCAGCTTCCCCAGACGGCATAGTTTACATTTTTTCGGTCAGTGTCTTAGAGTGCAAGGCTCCTTGCTACCAGCTGGATTTGAAGTCATGTCATTGCGCAATCATTGTGCAAACATATGTTTGTAAAGAGGCTCACTGCACAATTTACAGTTTGAGACAAGTTCTGCTTTTTACATTGTTCCTTGCACTCACACACTCACACACACTCTCACTCTCACTCTCTCTCTCTCTCTCTCACACACTCACACACACACACACACACACACACACACACACACACTATAAGTGTCTGAGGGCTGTGGTGTCAAAATTTTTCACTGAGCTGTTTCTGAAAGTCAGGCCGACCTTCAACCACCTCCTTTTTTCCTCGACTGTGTTTGTGTAAACACAGCCAAGCCTTTCCACAAGCACCTGCCCGGCTCTGGGCTGTTAAAACGTCGTGGTTCACAGCCGTCAGAGCGCTTAGGAGGTAAATGTGGGTCCTCTCCTCTCGTCTCCTGTCCTGTCCTCTGTCTGGGGGCACACTAAGGTCAGATTGATAGTCTGACATACATGACCGGGGGTGGGGGGGTTAACTTTGCAAAATGTAAACCTTCACTAGCCAACTGCCAAATAATAAAATAGTAACATTCACCGGCCACTCAACAGTAAATTCCTAATTGTGTGTCCAAAATCAACCTACCACTTTCATAGCATTTGATACTCATTTACCAGCATACCTACTCATTACTGGACTTGTAAGGCAGGTAACGCTTTATAACCAAGAATTCACTGTCAATTCACTGTCTCACTTGAAGTTGGAATAGGGCTTATGACATGGCAATATAATGTATAAAGATTACAGTCATGAGTATGTATAAATGGTCATTTATTTTGTATCCAAAATCAACCTACAACTTTCATATTTTACTAGCATTTGGCTGGTGTTGTACTGTAGACTCTATGAAGGCAAAGCATGTAGTGACTTCGTGTCACACCACCAAACCACTTCCTGAGCATGCAGGTGCCAAACCACCACAAATGGTGTATCAGTGGCTGAGAGAGGCCACATGGCTGCCACTTTCTACACTTTGTAGGTCACCTTCAGGTCACTTCCGGTCCTTCACATGGATGGATGGGGAGTAAACCATTGATGGGCAGCAGCAACACCTTCTAGACCTTTCAGACACCTCGGCATGCTGCATGTAATGAATTACTTTCTCAGAGTGGGCTGTTACTTCTGTAGGACATAGAATCATTGTGTGTGTGTGTGGTGTGTGGTGTGTGTTATCGTGTGTAGTTTTTTTTCCCATTGGTGTGTGCTTCAATGTGTGTGTGGTCTGTGTTCTCGTGTGTGTGTGTGTGTTATGTACAATTTTTTTTTCCATTGGTGTGTGCTTCAACGTGTGTGTGTGTGGTGTGTGTTTTCATGTGTATGTGTATAAGAGCACGAAACATCAGTGATTTGTGTGAAGCCATTGTCAAGTTTTATAGCATTTGGCAGGCTCTGTAGTTGCTCCTGCTTTGTCGTTCCTTCTTTTCTCTGCTAAATAAAACCAGAGCGGGAGTCATGTTCAAACTGCCAACAACAGGTCTTCGACATTGCAGGACCTTGGCCTGAAAATTTAGTAAGATGCAACATCCAGATCCCACCTCCACTGTTTCCTAAGCTCCAAAACGACCCCCCGCCTCTTCTTTTCCTCTTTCCTTTAAACAGACATGCTAGTGCATGTGACAGTGAGAGTACAGGTGAGCCAGTACAGTGTTCAGTGCAACAGCAACAAGCTTTGATTGACACGGTCTACCATTCGCCTTTTGGTCAGATAAGTCCTAAGTGCATTGAACATGGTAATTCAGCAAATCCGACTACAGGCAGTAGGTGGTGCTAAAGGGGTCATATTTGTTCTCAAACTGCCTATATCATGTACTACGGTCAAGAAAAAAATTGTGACGGTTCCAGCAGATATGTTTCCAGAGAGCTTCCAACTACATCAAGACTTGAGTATGTTCATAGTCTTGTAAATACAAGCTTCATACAAAGTTTTACCCAATGGTGATCTCTCTTGGGACATTTGAAAGAGGTGCAACGAACAGTACAGGGAACAAAAATGCAAACTGGCTGGTGGTTACTAGGGGTGTGACAAAATTTTGTGCCACAAGATCTCATATTAACTCAATTTAAAAATGTGACTCTATTTCTTTTTTTATAGTGGTAAAAAGCAAGTCTCGACAAGCAAGTACCATCCAGCTGCAACCACATGGTCCCCCTCTCCCTTTTCCCAGTCACTTTTTAAATCATTTGCTTCGTAGCATTTTAAATACCCGGTAGAAAATTTAAACAGTGACAGACGAGACAATAATATGTAAGCATTGTAAGAAAATATTGCCATGCACAGCAGCTGACATGAACACAGTGGAAAGAGTCATTTCCGTATAGCCACACCCCCAGCATCAGATCCAAGGGCAGGACACAGTCGTAGGCTACTGCATGACATTCAGTGAAATCAGCCATTTTCTCAGTGTTTCTCAGTTTCCCAGTGTTTCTACATTTCTTTATGTAGATCTTCAATATTGGGCTAAGATATTGTCTCGTGCTGTTCCTGTAGATCTAATATCATGTTTATTGTAAGTCATAGGTATGGTGTGAGGAACAAGTCACTGGTGTTGGTTAGGTGTTGTCATTTCATCAAGAGTGTATTTAGACTGGTGAAGTAAACAACATCCCATCACATCATTGTATGTGACCTCCCAACTATGATAACTCTAAGGTCTGTGCAGAAACTATGTCCATTTTGTGGTAAAGCCAAGGCTCTGTGCTGTTCTGTTCATTTTGTCTGTGTGTTGTTTGTTTACTGTGGTAGAGCTACGACTCTGTGCTATTCTATACATTGTGTTTGTTTGTTTGTTTGTTTGTTTAGTATGGTAAAGCCATGACTGTGCTGTTCTGTTTATTTTGTTTGTGTGTTTACTGTGGTAAAGCCAAGGCTCTGTGCTGTTCTGCTCATTCCCAGGGAGATCTGCAGAGGAGGCATCTGACCTGGGCCTGGCCTACATGAAGGAGCGTGTGCAGGGTCTGGGCGGGGTGGTGACGGTCAACGCAAAGGGAGTCTGGGCCGCCCGTTTCAGCAGCCGGCAAATGGCGTGGGCGGCCGTGCAGGGAGAACAGCTCCACTACGGCCTCTACGCCGGAGAAGACTTCACAGAGTCCGCACAACAGCCATCTTGAGATGCTCACTGGGTGATTTTTTTGTGTTGCCGTTTTGGTTTGGAAAAATGCACTGCACTGACACTACCTCTAACTCGATCTGCACTGCTGAGCCAGAGAGACGTGCATTAACTTTATCATTATGTCAGATCACCCTTGGTTCTAATTATGGCGTCCATGTGACACAGCATTGATTCAGTCATCTTGTGCCGTCACGTTAATTTCTGTGCAGAACTGGCACTATTTTAGAAAACTTATTTACTAATTTCTTCTTTCGACTTGTATTGACAGTGAGAGAGTCAGAACCACTGTCAATCCCGGGTTCAGAAAGTAACAACCCTGCCACGTTGTCCTTCTAACACAGGTGACTTCACTGATTTTCTGATCTACCTGTCTTAAGTGCTCATTACGATAAGTTGATTCAGAGCTGGTTGGATCAAATTTGTGGCAGGCTTTTTACTTTCTGAACCCAGGATTGACAAGTCTATTCATCAATGCAGTATTTGTCCAATTAAGGTCTTACCTATCTGCTTATTTAAATCCAGGTGGCAACTTTGTTTTGGGCCGGGCAGTGTACATTGACCTTGGTCAGTTAATCCTTCCAGTTTTTAGTACAATTTGAAAACCTGGAGCAAGCAAAGTAGGAGAAATTGAGTCGTGGGCAGCCTGAATTCTTGAACGTAGTGTTTGTAAACATGATGGTTTGCCAACAGTCATGGCACAAGAAGAGAATTCCCACAGTGTTATTAAGGATTTATTCAGTGTTATGATGAAAAACTACCACTTGCACTTCTGGTTTCCTGCAATAATAACCCTCTGGTATGCAACTTGGTGACATTACATGTTTATGATACACAGTGACAGGGTTGTATGCACTACCTGGCATAAAATGGAAAGACAAACAGCATACCAAACCATAGTAGTGTTGACTTACTTGACACACTCCTAAATCCTAAGCTGTGTTTGCTGTTTGATCTAAGCAGCTTTCTTTTTTTTTTAAGATAATGGCATGACCTCATATGACCATTTTTCATGGAGACTAATTTGTTGTGTCCATATACTGTGTTTCTGGTGTTATGTAACATGAAATGCGTAACTGTAATTAATCACTTTGTAAACGAATAGGGGAAAGCTCAATAATGTCTGTCAAATCTTTAGGGGCACTCTAGTGACATGTAAACAACAAATGTGTTTCAATGAAAAACAAATGGAGAAAAAAAACATACTTACATTTTTCTGTTCTTTGGGAGAAGAAAAGAAAACAAACAGTGACAAAACGTTACTGACCTAATGTAAAATGCAACAACACATGTATGATGTAAGGACTGTGTAGAAAGGGCAGTGGGCAACTCAGGAAATGACAAAAGGTGCAAAAAACTAGCATCCATATTGTTGCTGTACATTTAGGACAGCATCTGCAGTATTTTGATATAATGAATGCTTTTCTGATCTCTCTCTCTCTCTCCTAAGCACGGCATCAGAAGGTCGGTCTCACTGTGCAGTTTTTGATCTGTCATTGATCCCGAACACTGTGTCTGTGAGGGGTGCTGAGGTAAAAAGAGCTGACTGGTGTCCCCAAACCTCCGTGAGGGGGGAGGGTGCTGGGCTTTGATCGTCCGAGGTGATTGGAGACGAGAACTGTCACGTGACGGAAAGACAACACTGATGAGTCACCAGAGGCTGCTTATGGTGTCAACACACACACGCACACACAACAGCATCTTGCCGACCCGTGTGTGTGTGTGTGTGTGTGTGTGTGTGTGTGTGTGTGTGTGTGTGTGTGTGTGTGTGTGTGTGTGTGCGCGCTGTATCTGTTGGCTTTTTGCCGACACCTGCCACCTTTAGAAAATATGTCTGTTGTGTGTGTTTTTCCGTGCCAGCTGGTGCATTTGTGTGCAAAATATTGCTCTGATGATGGGGGCAGGTCACCTACTTCTCTTTCCTTCAGACACACACTCGTATTTTTTTAAAGAGACAGTAGACCCAACTGTTGCTCTTCTAAGCATAGTAGCCAAGGACATCTTAGTCATACCATACATCTTGGTCACACACCGTTCTGATAGGAAAACATTTTTTTATGTATGATATAATTGATAGGATTAGGTGAGGTGATATAATTCAGCATTGACAATCACCATATCTGAAGCCTTTAATGAGACCCTTTAGGGCTTTTTCAGCTATAAGCTGCCAAGAAAATCTCTTTGTCCATTGCAAATTATCCTGTAATCATTTTTTCTGTTTAAGAAATTATGTGAAACGCCTTGTGCCATTAAGTTTTAAATACCACCTAAAAGGTTACAGAGTAATTGTAAGTAATACAAAGGTTATTTTTTTGAGAAGATTAGAAGAAATACATTAAGTAACCTAAATATGTGATATGAAGAAGCAGCCCACTCGAAATCCTTAAAATCAGCATGAATAAAGAGCTTATTGTTTGTTATTACCTCATGACAGATTATACAGCTGTGAGCCTACACTATTGCCAGGGGCGAATCTAGACCATTTTTAGGGGTGCCAAGGCACCCCCGTGAAACTGCTCGGCACCCCCTGGCTCAGTGCAAAATGAATAATATATTATATATAATAATAGTGTTGTGTGATAAGCACTGGGGGCCAGGCACCCCTAAAGACCAGATGCTAAAATCGCCCCTGACTATTGCCAAGACAGTTTGAGTCTAAAATCATGTCAGTGTCTCTAAAACATCATGACAGGGACCTTTTTAAAAACCGTGTGTGGGAGGACTAAGCGGTTCCTTGGAAAGAAGTCGTTTTGAAGATTGAACAGCGCAAAGGTGAAAACGAGTGCCCTTCATTGCTGGGAACGCTTATGTCGCTCATTGGTCAGTTTTCCGCATCGTTGACAGAAAGTGGGCCGGCCGAAACGGAGGAATCTACTTAGAAAAACTCGGCACTGACACACTGCCCAGTGCGGGTGACAGCTACGGTACAGTCAGACGAGGAAGGAGTGCAGCCGCCCCCACCCTTTTCGTCTCAATTGCCATCTTTCAAGGCTTTTTAGATTCACAGCATTACGTAATTACACACTTGCAAGAGTTCAAGCCGTATGACTGTCCCGCTGCAGCCTGTAATAGAGCGTCCTCTAACAGTAAGAAGCGCATATTCGCGTGCTGAACTTGAAGGCACGGTTTAAAAAAAATAACTGAAAAAAAAGGGAACATGGCGATTTTGTTCGAGCAGAAGATAACATCTGTTCTTTGCAGACTTCCCGAGGCAAACCGAGACGCTGTAATCCTTCCTGATGTTTGACTTCTGGTAACGCAGCAATGTCAACAAGAGGTAGTGAACGCAAAGTCACTGACTCCGCTGAAGTTTCTGACAGTTTTCTGTTTGCTAGCGAAAGTTGCAGCTGGGACATTGGAGTGACTTTGGTGAGTAGGCAATGTTTGGCGCTTTTCAGTCTGATTGACAATACAGGCACAAAGCCATTGACTGTAAGTTACACTGCGTACTGTTTCGATCTTTAAGAGAAAAAATAGCGGGTCTCCAGCGACAACTCATATCGGTAATGAATCTGTCAGCTGCTGCCTTGCTTGCACTTATTCTGTGTAGCTTGTTCAGGAAATGGCTATAGCTCCGTCAAAGTTGACATTGCCTTAAATAAACCGGAGTGACTCATATGGTTATTTATGTGCCTTCCTGTGTGGGACTATAGCCTGTAAAACTGTAATAATGTGTTTCTTAATTTGATGTCAGTGATTGCTGAATAGTCAACAATAATAGCACTAAAAAGAAGACGTTTGAAAATCTGTCCCAGCACTAAATGTGTTGGTTATCTGTACGCTACTTGCCTACTACAGATTAATATAGAGTGTCACACTGCTGTACTTCCTAACCAGTCTGTTTAAAATTGAACGGAAGTCAGTAGGCTTTCTAATGGCTCGATCTCATGAAAACATCTATAGGCCTCTCTAATCTGTAAATCTGCACGTGTGCCTTTTCCCACAAAATACAAAGTTACGAAAAACATTACTTTGAAGTTGGCAATGTCCTCACTGCGAACATAGCTTATTTGGTAAGGTTTGTTACTCCTCGTTCCAAGCTTCTTTTTTTCAGACTTTTTAAAGCCGTTTTAACCAAACATAGGTTGTTGTTCAACTCGTTGTCCATGATTGACCTGGATGACTTTATACTTAAGTTAACAGAGCCTCCGTGCAAACATGGCTTCTTCCTGTAACTGTAAGGTTTAAAAACTACTATCTTGAAAAGTAACCAGCTCTGTTTGCTCACAGAGTTAGCCTACATTACCTTCAACTTTCACTGCTTTTATCCATAGCGTTTGTGTTTACACATTATCTTCGTCATATTATATGCCATGACCTGTTCTCACTTTCACAGATTGTTGGATAAATAATTGCCTAGTAGTGTTAACAGGGGACATGCTGCTGCATGAGTGTATATCTGGCAGAGTTTCGACCTCTAGGCGACCTTTGATAGTCTGTGTGGTTAATCAGTGCAGCGCAGCGCTATGGCTGGCTGGTTCTGTTACCTGTGGGATCATGCTCGGAATTGAGCCGTCGTGTTTATCCGCCGACTGGGCAGGAGCTCAGGGTGACCCCTCCCAAGGTCAATGAGCCCGTTTCTCTCCCTATTGGCCTCTCCGACGTCCAGCGAGATTCTTGGAAAAATAGGGGTGAGAGAAGGGGAGGGGAGGGAGGGATATAAGGACTTAATGGAAACGTTTTTTTTTTTTCACGTGTCCTAAGGGTCGGTGATGTGGCTGATCAGATACAGAATGGAAATGCATGTGACTGCCGAGACATGAAGAAAAAAAAAGAAAGAAAGAAAGAAAAACAAAACAAAACAAACAGTGCACTTCGGTAGACCTGAACCTCCTAAAACTAATTGCTTTGAAGGTATTTCACAAGTTCACAACTGGTTTGTTGAGTTATTTGTCTTTTTTCAGTTTTTATACACATTATTTTTACCCCCAAATCTTGTGAGGCCACAGCATGAGAATGTAGGAGAGTGTCCAGTCAGCAAAGGGGTATAGGTGAGGGAGGGTATTCTCTCATAAGCAGTTCCTTGTAAGGGGGGCAGGCAGTGGAGGACATGGAGGTGTTTTAAGGCAAAGCTGACCCTCAGTATGCATGTAAGACCTGTATAAACAAAGGCTGCCAACTCCCGGGACCCTGCCACTTTTCCATTGCACCCTCTCGCATGTTTGTTTACCCAATAGCAGCCTCTTTGCCCTGTTCCTCTTGCTCTCAATCAGGTGAAGGTCTTTCAGGCTCGCTCTCTCTC
>CM059286.1:9799019-9814019 GCA_030347295.1 Setipinna tenuifilis
GCCTAGGAACACTTTTACTCATTGACAAGAGCTCCCAAGTGTTTTAAGGGCACAACAAAATTGAGAGTGAGTCTGATGCTAATGTGGCTAGTGTTCACGTGTGTGCAGGGGTTTTGGCAGCATGCTCTCATGTGGTAGAGTCAGCCACACAGCCGTACACACACACACACACACACACACACACACACACCTGTGGGTGATAGGCCAGAGGTTTTGGGGGTGGGCGGGGGATGTGTTGCCTTTGCTCATAGGCTGGCTGTGGCTGTGGTTGTGGCTGTGGTTGTGGTTGGGGAGTTAGCTTAAGCCGGGGCCCAGAGCAGACCAGACCAGAGCAGACCAGACCAGCTGGCAGTCAGGGCTACTGTAAACATCCTTGACTGGAAGCTGGTGTTCAAGATGGGGCTTTCAGTCGGATGTTTGCAGCAGCCAACTGCTATTACCCCCAAAGGCCGACCGACCACGGGGCACATACTGTAGCAAAAGGGGAAATATGCCTTTGAACAAACTGCTGTTTCTTATTTTTGTTTTTTTGCTAACCTGTTTGGACACCAGGGTGTGAAAAGCCAGTGCCACTTTTTTGTGTACATGGGCATTGTGTACATGTCGAATTCTGAAGTTATTTGCATCATCATCCTCTTACTACTGTTTCCCTCACAGATATGCCTCATAGAGTTTAACTGCTTAAAGTCTGAATCTCTAAAACAATCAATCCATCAATGTATTGTGTGTGCAGGTCCAGGCATATAGCCACTTAGGCATAGCTAGCCAACAGGTAACACAGGAGGCCTGTTAGTCTTTGAACTACAGCTGTAGCTGTGCAGTTTTCAATCAAACCAGCCTAATGCAGCCCCTTGTACTTCATTTCATTTTGTACAGAGGGCCTGGCTGTGCTGTATTGAGAAACGTTTTCTTGTAGACTCTGCTGGAGTTCCAAAACGATTGGATCTTCCTTTACCCAATCACTAATGTCTCCTCCTGATGTAAGCGATTAGTTAAGCTATAAGCCTGCCTACACACTACAGTTCAAATGTAGCAACGTCATCCCTCACAAACACTCCCTGTGTTCGATGATTGGCGAGGCAAGATTCTGCCTGAGAAAACCATGTCAGTGGAATCTCAGCCAAACCCTCTGTACAAAATTAAATGAAGTACGAGGGACTGGTTTACCAGGCTTGGGGTTTTGCCTGGGCCCCCAACGAAGCCTAGAATCGCCTGTGCATAGCTGTTAAACTGACTGTAGTCTTCAAATGTTAAGTATTCCAAGACAATTTATCGGCCCAAGATGGCATGGCACAAATTTTTACAGAGAGCTACATTGTTAGTATCCTTAATCTATCCATTGATGTAAAGTGAGCTTAGAGCTTCAACACTTTCACAGTAAGGCATTTGTGGCTTTTCTGTGATAGCCGAGCTCCCTGGCTCTGTGCTCTGTGCTCTGTGTGTGTGTGTGTGTGTGTGTGTGTGTGTGTGTGTGTAGGCTGGCGGTCCGGGCGGGTGCACATGAAATGGATCCGTGTGTCTGGGGTGGGGTGTTGTGGCCTGGAGCCTGAGAGAGAGAGAGGCATTTGGGGAGGGGTGTGTGTGTGTGTGTGTGTGCCATGCCCCTTAGGGGGAGGGGTGGGGTGCCCGCCTGGTGAAGCCCTCTAGGGAACCCTACCTACCAGCACTGGCTGGGAGCTGGGGGTGGTGAGTGGCATGTGTGTCAGATTAACACGTCAGCATGTGTGGACACACCGAGAGACAGATGAGTTTACAGTGCGCAAACAGAGAAATTCCGAAAAACACCATCTCTCACAGACACACGCCACACACACACACACACACATGAAAACGATCCCTTCTCGACACATGTAAACTTGTACACACATTCCACAAACAAAAGCAATACACAAACGCGCAATTATTGACAAAGGGCAAAAACTCCCTTGCACAGACACACACACAAACACAAAGACATACACACGCACATGAAACTGACCCTACCCACACATACACACACACACCAGACACACATACACAAAGACATACACACCCACGAAAGTGACCCTCCCTACACACAGACACACACACACACCAGATACACATACACAAAGACATGCACACCCACGAAAGTGACCCTCCCTATACACACACACACACACACACACATTCCTTCATGGCACCTAGCGGGTGCTAAGCCCAGGATTACCAGTGCAGCGCTGAGGCAGCCCCTGGCTTCTCAGCATATCAAAGAGCCGAGGCACACGGCCCACTACCGCGCCCCCCCCCCCACACACACACACACACACACACACTACCCCCCCTGACACAGCCAGACCTACTGTTCTCTTTTTCCCACCTGCTGGGACACCGCTACACACACACACACACACACACACACATGCAAACGCATACACACACACTGGTGCAAACACACACACGTGCAAGCACATACACACACACCCCACTAAGATTCAAAGATACACATGCACACCTACGAATTCAAACACGCACACATATGCACACACACACACACACACACACTCACTCATCACTGAGATTCAAACACATACACACACACACACACACTTTACTGATATTCAAAACTCACGTGCACACACACAGAAATTGAACACCGTGCCACCGTAGAGTGATCCAGAGCACTGACATGCCAGCCATACTTGTGGAGCTGCTCTCCTGTGCCACAGAGCCAGGCATCATACCTGCTTGAAATGATAGACTGGACAGCAAAACCATCAAGAGAGGGAGAGACCAAGAGAGGGAGAGAAAGAGAGAGAGGGAAAGGGAGATGGGGAGAATCAGAGAACACCGTCTTGCCATCAAAACCATCGAGAGAGAGAGCTAGAGAGAGAGAGAGAGAGAAAGAGAGATGGGGAGAATCAGAGAACACCGTCTTGCGGTGATCGACAGGAAAGCCTCTCGACATTTCAAAGGCCCTGTAACCGAGCCCAGAACCAGCACTCTCACATGTCGGCCCCGTGTGATGGATTTGTCAGCGGGAGAGCCAATAAAATAGCACACACACACACACACACACACACACACACACACATTGACACACATGAACACACACACACACATTGACACATCACACACATGAACACACACACACACACACACATATGAACACACACTCACACTCTATACGTGCAGTATTTGCTTTACGTTAGGACCACACTCTACCATGTCAGTAGGAGTCTCACCATGTGTGAGGTTTGAACACACTGACTGTGGGAGCAGGCCTGCCAGTGTGTGTGTGTGTGTGTGTGGGCAGCTGTGGTCTAATGGTCAGGGGAGTTGGGATCCTGGGAGTCGGGAGGGTCGGGAGTTCGGATTCTGTCCCAGTAGGAAAAAATGTGTGTGGTGTAGTGTGGTGTGGTGGGGGAGTGAATAACTAGCGGGCTTTCTGAGCCGTCATCCATGGCTGAAGTGCCGTTGAGCATGGTATCTACAGTAACCCCACATTGTTCCAGGGGGTGGATGGGGGGTGCTTTCCCTGTACCTATTTCACTGTAAGTCACTCTGGATAAAAGTGTCAGCTAAAATGCAATTCAGTGTGTTGCAATGTCAGTTGACCAGGATGGGCTGAGATTTTGATGATGACTGCAGATGTATGTTCAGTTACAGTACACAGATCTGAACAGTTAAGCCAAATGTGTGTGTGTTTTTTTTAACAATGGTAGGGATCAACTCAGAACCTTATGGTGTTGCTTTTCTTTGTCAAGTCCTGATTGTTGACCCGCAACCCAGTCAGCCTAGTTTATTACATTACAATACACTACATTACACTTTTAGCAGACACTTTTATCCAAAGCGACTTACAAGAAGGCATTATATAGCGCATTTCTACATTCAGCAATGCAAGGCAAAGCAGTGGCAAAAGGCCACCATGCACAGCACCAACCAGCACACTAGGGGCAGTATGGAGTTAAGTGTCTTCTTGCTCAAGGACACCTTGACTAGGTCAGGTGGTGGTGCTGCTGCTGGGAGCCAATCAGAAACTCTCCTGATCACCAAGTGACTTCCTCAGTGTTTGAGCCACACTGACTCCACACTGCCCCCACCCCACACTAAATGTTTTCATTCCTAGAGAGTGTTATTACTGTGGCCCTACTGCTGAGCTAACGGGGGCCTTTTCTAAATCGTGACTGACGGCTGCTTTTGTGGGATACGGACGCCCTTGTGCACCCTAATCTGGCTCAGCACAATGCTCTCTGAGCTCCCTGAGATGACACACTTGCGGTTGGACAAGTCCCTGGGATTTTGACCTCCCCCCCACCCCCCCCTCAACATGTCCACAGAGACCGTTTGTGTGTGTGTGTGTGTGAGAGAGAGTGTTTTGTGTTGTGTGTGATTATTGAATTTTGCCCCCCCCAACATGTCCACAGGGACCATTTGTGTGTGTGTGTGTGTGTGTGTGTGTGTGTGTGTGTGTGTGTGTGTGTGTGTGTGTGTTTGTGTTTTGTGTTGTGTGTTGTGTGTGATTATTCAATGTACTCTTACTGAGTTGCAAGCCTCTCTTTAATTCATCACACAAAAGTTAGCTAACTCGGAAATTACTTTAATATGTTACCTGAGAACTGAGAAGAGCTTGAAGTCGTTGATTAATAACAACTCATGGAATATGTTTAACACTAGACCTGAAGCCGGATCTGTGTGTGTGTGTGTGTAGGTGTGTGTGTGTGTGTGTGTGTGTGTGTGTCTGTGTGTGTGTGTGTGTGTGTGTGTCTTTGCTTCCTGAAAGAAACACAGAAACTCTGTACTAGGTGTACTAGTCTGCCAGTTGGATGGTCAAATAGTTAATTTTCATTCATATTACATCCGGTGAGTTGGGACAGTCACGACCTACGACCTCAGCTGTGGTGCATAGGTCACCTGATTCTAGCACACATCTCAAAAGGCATCATCTGTAGACACACATTTTTGCACAGTCACAGCATTTCAAAAGAAACCTGTAGGTTATTAGGTACTGTATAATGATCTCTGAGCAGTGGGATTATATTATGGAATATGTTGGCGAGCACATGGATTATAATCTTCTGCTTTGTTTTATATTTAATCCTAAAACGGTGTAGAATAGATATTACATTTACTCCATTCCTTTAATTCAGTCAAATTAAATTAAATCAAATCAAGTAAGGTTTGCAAACAGTTTAGTGTCCATTTGGGCATCCTCTCCTAGTTTAGGCATAAATAACACACAGTACACAGATGCACTGGCATATCACCTGCTTACTCACAAGCAATTAATTAATTTTTATAAGAATAGGACACAACTATAATGTAAGTCCATTTATACAATTATTGCTTAATCCTACTTTGTGCACTCTAGCACTCTATGTGAAATGTTTTTGACCAAGTAACATTTAATAAAAATCTAAATAACCCAGTTTTATCAAAATAAAAAACAAGGTACTTTACAAAGTATCTTGGAAATTTTTGCATCTCTTAATTTATAGGGAAAGCCCACAAAGTTTCCTGAACTCAATGCGATAATGCATAAAAACATGTACAAATCATCTGATTATGATGTGTGGTGTTGTGGTCACAATTCTCCCCCTATGAATTGAACTGTGCTCGTATTGTCTGACAATTTTGAGACCAAAAAACCAACACCCCAAATTCTTAAATGCCTTTGTCACGCTTGTCACCAGGGACCGACCGCAGCCTTAGGTGAGGAAATAGGAAGTTATTAGTGTGAGAGTTCGGTCTCAAAAAAAAAGAGGCTCAAAAAAAGAGGCATGCTAAACCAAAATCCTCTGACAATGGCACCCCTCCTTTTTTGTCTCACCATCTCTTTCCACACATCTCATTCTCTCTCTTCTTCTCATCCTCCTGTCTTTTCTCTCTCTCTTTTTTTTCTCTTTTTCTACCTATATACCATTGTTTTCATTGTCCCTTGCTCTCCCTCCACTCCCACCCTTAATCTCATTTTTCTTCTCTCCCTCTCTCTCCCCAGTGCTCTCTCTCTCTCTCTCTGCCTCTCTATTTCTCTCTTTTTCTCTCTGTCTCCCTCCCTCCCTACCGCTTCCCTTCTTAACCCATGGATTGGCTCCATGTCTGATGATGACTTTGCCCAAAGGAATTGGTAGTTGGTGAGAGACAGAGAGAAAGAATGAGAGGCAAAAAAGAATTAAACAGCATAAGAAAGAAGGGGGTTTAAGACACAAAGAAGTCGAAAGCGAGAGACAGCAAGTCAGAGAAAGAGAGACAGAGAGAGAAAGTAAGTAAGTAAGTGAGAGAGAGAGAGAGCAATAGAGAAAGAAGAGGAACCAAAAAAAGACAGAGGGCGAAAAAAAGAGAGAGAGCCCTCTTTTCCAGCATGGAGGGAGGAAATGGGACTGAAGAATGCAGAAAGCCCCCATTCAGAGGCGGGCCTTGGTGACTGGGAGCGGCCACATCCTCAGGAGGGGAGGAGTGGAGGCCCAGGCTCTGGGGTTGTGTGTGTGTGTGTGTGTGTGTGTGTGTGTATGTGTGTATGTGTGTTTGGTGGGGGGTGGTGGGATGCCTGGACAAGGTCCAGAGAGCTCCAGGGCGACTGCTCAGATGATGATGGTCCGTGGGATCGCCACCTCCCCCCCACCCACACACACACACACACACACACACACACACACACACACACACACACACACACACCATACCATACCCTACCCAACCCGACTCAACTCAACCCAACTCAACCCCGTCTCCCCACTTCAAACTCCCTGCCCTCCAACCCACCCTTGGCACTTGCCCTCCCTTGAGAGCCACAGAGAGACTTTGTAGTGCCCCCCACCCCCCCCTACTCCCCCTCTCCCCCCTCTGACAGGCCCACAGACCCCCTTCCTTCCCCTGTGGACACAGCAGCACCCAGATCAGATGTGTTACATGTAGCCTTCGTTGTAGTCTCCAGACACACGTCCAGCTGCATTGTTCTTGTATCTGTCAGTTCTCACAGAGACTGTCCACTATCTGACCACTACTGGACCAGAACAGAGGACCAGAGCTTCATTTCATTTTTGGCTATTCAATTAGGACTTTTAGGAACTTTTAATACAAAAGGGAGATTGTAGTAATAAGTAGCAATAATAGTTGAAGTTACACCATTTCTCACTCTAACTGCATATTCACTCAGTAAGATGAAAAGATGAGCTCTTCCTGGTAGGCATCCTGTGGGAATACTAATCCTCAAATTGCACGCACACTGACACACACCACACACGCACACACACACATCACCATGTCCCTCTCATCACTGAAAAACCATGAAAAGCAGCACAATGGTAGCAGTCACCAGTTCTATAGTTAAGAGCTGTAAAATGGCATTAAGATGCTGTGTGTGTGTTTGTGTGTGTGTTTGTGTGCTTGTGTGTGTGTGTGTGTGTGTGTGTGTGTGTGTGTGTGTGTGTGTGTGTGTGTGTGTGTGTGTGGGCCGGGAGTGAAAGAGTGAGATGCATTACGTGTGCTACTGAATGGGCAGCAGTAAGCTGATATAGATTTAGATTTACAGCTTCCTGTGGGAATATGCCAGAGTCACATGAGTGTCATATCCCAGCATGCATCTCTCTCTCTCGCTCTCTCTCTCTCTCTCTCTCTCTAGCTCTCCTTCCCTTCCCTTCCTCTCTTTTTTCTGTCAGAGTCTTTTTTTAAACTCTGCCCATACTTAACCAAATCAGACATGAAATCAAAGGGCAGGAGTCCCTTTGTGTTATTGTAACCAAGATTGTAACTGAATCTTACTGGACAGGATATCATGTCTGTAAAGGCTTTTTACAGTAGTAGCATTAAAACTCAGTTATTTATTTTGCCACCCTTGCTATGTAAAAAGGTATCAGTTTGTGTCTGTAAAGCTGGTGTCTGACTGGAGTGTGTGTCTTTCGGCTGTAAGAATCATGTCTCTTCTCCTCGATCGTATCATACTTGATGGGGTTGTTCTGTATTTCGCCGGCGCTCTGTGCTTCCTCTCCCTCTTGCAAAGTGACCTTTGACCTGGTGCGAGCTTCAGGAAGTGTAAACATCCTACACTCTCAGCTGGAGCTGAGCGGGAGGCTGGGAGTGGGGTGTTTGCTCTCCCTGACTCGGGAATGCGGCAGTACAGGACGGGAACAGCCTCTCTCCTCTCTCTCTCTCTCTCTCTCTCTCCCTCTCTCCCTCTCTCTCGCAGTCTTTTTTTTTTCTCTTCCCGGAAAAAGGCCCGGAAACGTAGGAAATGGGTTGGGCAGGTTTCTGAGATCTGGACCCGACCAGCTTTGTGTTTCTAAAGGTGATGTACTGGGTACACTGAGAGACACTGGGCAATGCTTTGCCCCCCACCCACTTTCACTGATATTTATACCCGTCTCCCCCCCCCCCCCCCCCTTCCTCCACCCCAACACACACACAAACACACACACACACACACACAAACACACACACGCACACACACAAACTCTTTGAATCCATGCAGAGCCAAAACACACATACACTAAGATAACAGTACTGGGCAAAATGATCTCATTTTCTTACCAGGCTGGAATGTAGTCACATTTTGGCCTCCAATTTCTGACTACTGCACAGTGTAGTGTACAATTACGTACTTTATTCATAATTCAGTAGATGTATAGCTTAGGTATGTGTTACTTCAAGCAGGACCTGTCAACAGCGCCCAAATTAACTTTCTTGGCGCTATCAAGCCGCAACAAATGCTGCATTGTGTTTTTTCCTGCCACTTTGAGCTACATCTTGTATGAATTGTGATATATAAATACAGTTTATTATTATTATTATTATTATTATTATTATGTTATATGATAGAGGCTGCCTGTAGACTGGTGTCCATGGGCATGGTGTTGCCTGACCAGTCTGAGGCCCCCCTCTTAGTGCTGGTGGATCTGGGCGGCACCACCACCAACAAGAAGATCCAGGCCCTGGTGCGGTAAGGCGGGAAGAAAAAAACAAGCGGCCCGCTTTGAGGCTCCCTGACCCGGGCGTGGCGTGACAGGGTCGTGGGGTCCCGTCCAGTCGGCACCAGGTCTCCTCCTGTAGCCAATCAGACGCGCCCTCAAGCCAAGCGCACAGGAAGTGGCTATTTACGTCGGTGCAAGGGCTTAGAGAGCGCCACCCTGCCGCAGGGGAGGGGCCCTTCCTTCAACATAACCCCCCCACCACCACCACCATACACACTCACACACACACACACACACACACATTCTCACAGACACGCACGCATACACACACACACACACACACACACTCACACACACATATATACACACACTCTCCATACGCAAGCATACCGCCCCCCCCCCCCCCCCCCCCCCCCCCTTATCCGCTGAGGGAGTCTGGGAAGGTGGATGGGGTTACGCCCTCCTGCCAACCCGCTCCATGCATACACCACGGCGACCTACGACCCCTAGCGTGAGCCTACACCCAGCGTATGATGTATGCTGGCTCCATCCATTCACTGACCTTCACCCCCCTCTCTCTCTCTGTCTCTCTCTCTTTATCTCTCTCTTCCTGTCATTCTCTCCCTTGTTCCCATGTTGAAGATGTATGTGTCTCCATTCTTAGCAACCACCCACTCAAAACACTGCTCTACTACTGTATATGTAAGTGCACTGAAAAAAGAAGTATTGTGTAGTTCTGCAACTGGCCACAAGGTGGAGCACATTGAACATTCTGGTAAAACCCATTTACTTTTAGTGGTTTGCTAGTTCATTCCAATTGTCTAAATCACAGCATATGTATGTATTTTTGTGTTGAATTAGTCTATCATTTTCTGTGTTCTTAGAAGAGCGATTGAAATGAAGGGTTCCCATTATCAAACAAAATGTCCCCTACACTATTTTTGCTTTTCTTTTGTTCTGCACATTGTAGATATGATATCTGTTAGATATAATAATTGTGATCAATAAGGAGATCAAATTTAACGTCTGCAAAAGCACAAGCTTACAGTGAGAACGGAGGGGGGTTATGTCCATTCAGACCACTAGGGGGAGTCAGTGCATCAGAGTGCCGTAGACAAAGTCACTCAAGCTTCTCACTGGCAGATGGGATACGACATTTCTTTAATGTAGCAACTGAGAATGCAGTCAGCCATACTAAGCCTTACAAAACAACAACACTGATTCTCCCCTCCTCCTCCGTCTCTCTGTCTCTCTCTCTCTCTATTTGTCTATCTGTCCATTTTGTGTTTCTCTCTGTTCTGCGCTCCCTATTCGATTAAGTATTCTCTGTTTCTGTTCTCTTGCCACCCCTCTCCTTTTGTGTGATTTGACAAGCACAGTTACCACAACTATTATTTAGATCACTGTTACTGTAACACAACCAACCCCCCACCATTTTGTCCCCAGGCTTGCTTTCATTGGACGCTACACATGCCTGGGAATCTCCCATCGGGCATGCTTGACACCTGAGACAAATACATGATGTGGAAACTGTTTATGGGAAAAAAAAATGTTATCTCTCCATTTACACACACACACACACACATACACACACACACACAGTGTTCTTATATAACTGAACTTTGAGCTGCCTCTGTGAAAGAGTCTCAGAGGAGCACCCAGGAGCTGTGCTGCAGAAAGTGATCAGATCCGAGAAGGCCCGCGCCACACTCTGTCGTCCTCACCTCACCCCACCGCACCTCACCCCACCGCACCTCACCCCACCCTACTCCTGGCTCATTTCTAGATTAGATGGCATCAGCTCTGATTACACTGGATTAAGTCCGTCCTTATCTGATATTTGCTCTGAGCGCTTGGTGCTTTGTGACCTCCTGCCGCTACCCGTAACTGAGCAAGTTGTGATTAACATCTAACCAGCTGTTGAGGGTTTGCCTTCTGCACAGTCATTCTCATTTACTGTGTATACACTGGCCACTGTTACAACAGAAGTAGATCTCTGTCTTCCGTTCTCTATCTCTGTCTCTCTCTCTGTGTGTCTCTCTCTCTCTGTCTTTCTCTCACTCTCTCTTACACACACACAGACACCATTTAGATACCATATGCCCTTAGTTTAGCAACTATTTTAAAATGTGTACAATGTCTACGAATAGGTATGCAAAAAATCACACTATTTATACACCATCAGTCTTTATATGCAGCAATGTGTTCAACCGACAGGTATGCAAAAACGTCACAAGGCTAGTGTCACCAGATGTCACCCAGACAAACCACCCACCCACCCATCCACAAAGGTAAGTGGCACAGGGGCAAACTGGTGAGTGGAGAAGGAGAGGTTATATCTCAGAATATCCTTGTGACAGTTATTTTTGTGTCTTTATGATGTGTGTTTGTGAGTCTCTGATGTGCACTGTGCCTTTTTGATAACTAATAAAGAACATTTCAGTTTTAACAAGGGTAAAGACTCTTCTTTTGTTGTATTGTATTTGTGTTGTGTTTTGGATTGTCTTGTCTTTCGGTGTGTGTGTGTGTGTGTGCATGTGTGCGAGCGTCCGCATTCATGAGTGTTTTGTGTATGACCAGATGTTGGTCGAAACTCAACCACACCCAGTGTGACCCTGTGCAGAGTGTGGTCTGGTGTTGGGGGATGTACGCATCTCGTCTCGCTCTCGGCCACAGGAGGAAGTGAAACTGGACGGTTTGTTTACTTCCTGCAGGGGCCTCTGTGCAGCTTCATAAGCAGCTGGACACTTCTAGGGCATACCTCTTCTCTGTCTCTCTCTTTGTGTGTGTGTGTGTATGAGAGAGAGAGAGCGTGTGTGTGTAAGTGAGAAAGAGAACAAAAGGACCAGACAACCTAGTGTGTACATACATGTACAGTATGAGTGTGCGTGTGTGTGTATGAGAGAGAGAGAGAGCGTGTGTGTGTGTAAGTAAGAAAGAGAACAAAAGGACCAGACAACCTAGTGTGTACATACATGTACAGTATGAGTGTGTGTGTGTGTGTAAGGGACAGAGACAGAGCTCCCCCAAGTCCCCTCATGACCTCTCACATACCCATTATACTTGTTGCTAATCCAAGCAGATGTAAAATGTCTGAAAATATCTGTTTATTATGACCAATGGAACCACATATTCAGATTGTGTGTGGGGGTGTTTACACACATGGGATGAGAAAAACCTTGCAGCTACAAATCTGGAACATCTTGAGATGCGAACTTTCAAGTAAACAAAGTATTAACATTAAATACTTGAATTACAAGAAGCCTTAATGCGGTAGGATAATGCTAATACTTCTCTTATCAAATGCATACCCAAACAGACACACACACACACAAACCTGTTGTTAAAAGAAGACTACTGCTCTGAGATGTTTGTGGTGTGGATATCAGTTGTTGCCTCACACACATAAACATTTATGTGGTTTAGGGAGGATTTGCAAGGAGATGAGATTAAGAAGAGGATGCACACTGATTACCGATGAACATCAGACACCCTAATTTCACATCTCTCTCTCTCTCTCTCTCTCTCTCTCTCTCTCTCTCTCTCTCTCTCTCTCTCTCTCTCTCTTTCTCTCTCTCTCTCTCTCTCTCTCTCAGCTTCATACAGCTGTATTATGTCATGTTTGGTTGGAAAAGCAGAAGTGGTAATGAATCACACCTGAGTTTAAAGCTTTGTCTCAGTATGTGTACAAGTCACAATGCCACCAGTGTGCTTCAGTTTCTTTCAAACAGGAAACAACATCGGAGTCTCCCTGACGCTGAATTGAAGGGTAAAGTGAAGTGGTATCGTATTTGTGTATTTGTGAGAGGGAAAGCCCAAGGAGGAAATAGAAAGGGACACTATGTACAGCATAGGCTATGATATGAGCTGTACTTGTGCTACAGTAAATCTTAACTGTTACGCAATGATTCTTAGTTAAAACTACACACTGTATCCACTACCACAATAAACCACAGATTTAACTGATAAAGCAGCAGGGGACTACCCTATAGTGTGCGTATATCTGAAACAGATGAATGAAAAAGGAAGAAAGAAAGGGATTAGCGCAATGTGCTACGCATGTCGTAACATATGCTACAGCGCCTGAGTGTGTTACGGTCTATTACGAAGCCAATTAGCCACAGGTAGTGTGACATCATCAAAGCCCAGCCTGTAAAACAATACATTCCCTACCTGACCTACCTCAGTCGTATCACTAACAAGGACTACACATCTCTCTCTCTCTCTCTCTCTCTCTCTCTCTCTCTCTCTCTCTCTCTCTCTCTCTCACTCTCTCTCTCTCTCTCGCTCTCTCTCAAATTCTGTTTTGGTTTAAACATCCAGAAGATCTGACTGCAATCAGAAACTGGAGCATCTCATTCATATTCTGTCACAATAGTTGATCAAGACCCAGTACCCCCAAAGAGAATAGCAGGGTTGGGGAGTACTGACATGTTAATTTAAAATGTAAAAGGTAGTTCACCCTGTAAAGAGTAGCACGGGATCCCCCACTTATGTAGGGGGTAATTCATACTTACAGTAGACATACACATGTGTCATACAATGTTAGAAATAGCCATTTCTGTACATGTGACTCTCAGGATAGATATAGCTGAATCTGCACGTACGACCCTTAGGATTGAGGGAGCTTACCAGATGCAGAGCAGAGTGTGAATTTTCCCTCCAAAATTGGGGGGTACTACCTTTCACATTTTACATTAATTACATTAATGTGTCGGTACCCCCCAACCCTGTCATTTTTGTCTCTCTGCACCCTCTCTGTAATTCAAACTATGGTGCAGAAACACACAAGATGAGACAATGTCTGCACCAATGTTGGACATGTTCCAAGATGTACACCTGATTGGTTAGTCAAAGTGGGTATAACCTAAAGAACAATACAAGAACCCCCAGCTACCATCCTCTGTCAGATGCTGCAGACATCCCTTCAGTACTCTGTAATACTGCATTGTACTGTAATACTGTATACTGTAACATATTCCAGCCTTCAGGCCTTCTGCCTCCTCATGCTCTTGCAGTATCAAAATCTAAATGTAGAACAACAGTTCGACTCTTTTCCTCCATGACATCATCGACAGGCTCTGGGACCTCACTGTAACCAGTCATCTCTCTCCTTAGTTGGCTTCTGGGTACTCGTTTCAGCTGTTGTGTTAGAAAAAAATGGAAGGTCTCCTTTTGCACCAGTGTTCAATTCAGAAGTAGAAAATTCACAGGATTGCAACTGAGTATGTGTGAGTACGTTTTGTGACTCCACGTGCACCTAATTTCAAAAAAGGTGCATGTTTGAAATGTAGTGCTATGTGTGCACTGTTTGTAATGGTGTCATATAGTGGTAACAGTTCTAATAAGAGTTATAATAAGTGGTAAGAGTTCTTTTAATGTGACACCTCTAAATTAACATGTAGATAATGTAAAAGGTGGAAAGCACTTTTAAATTTTCTTCTTCAAACCACAACTGTAAAACGATTGCTGTAGTTTTTACAGTGGCAACTTAGTGGCAGCTGAATGTCAGTAAGTTACCGTAATATAATTCACAATGTCATTACTGTAAATTGGTTTATAATAACCAACCCAAACTACTGTAAAGAGATTATAGTAATGTACTGGCATCCAGCTTCCAGTAAATTGCTATAACCTTATTATTCACAGTATCTTTACCATATGTTCATTTACAACACTCATTTCATTACTGTATTATCATTTACAGTACTGTTACTTCTAGTAATAGACTGAAAAAGTTTGCAATGCAATCCCTATACAATGCAATCCCTAAGAACAAATTTACATTAAGAACAAGTTAAAGAAATACAACTTATACAATCAAATTCCCCCACCAGAGAGAGATGGCTCCCTCCATCATTTGATTTGTAGAACGTTCTGCAGACAGATGCCGCTGCAACAACAATAACAATATGCAACAGATTTATGTGGATGAACTGGACATTGTGAAACAATACATTGACTGCTGCTACAGGATGGGTTCCTACACATGATACCTTTATGGGCAGGTTGAAGATGACTGCATGTACTGTATTTAGAAGTTCTCCCATGCTGGAGGACTATGGAGAGACACTGTCTGTAATCTGATGGCCCACTGCACATGGAAAGCTTTCTCCCAAGCAGAGAGTTTGAC
>CM059286.1:9824019-9864019 GCA_030347295.1 Setipinna tenuifilis
AGGATGTAATCTGAGGAGTCCACCGGAAAAACAGGCAGAGTAACAAAATCACATTTTCAAGTTACTTCCCTTATTAGTAGTTTCACTGAAACTCCAGCTTTCCTGTGAAGAAACAAGCATAGTCTCAAGCTACAAGCACTTTAAAATAGCATTTAGAAATCTTCAGAAATCTTATAAATGACATGTTCTCAGGTTTTGCATTTTGTCACCACGCCCGTTTTTCCCATGTACTCCTCATCTGTGATTTAGCTACAACATCCCGCATGACAACATGACTAACATGTCTGTTTATATTTTCTGACATTATTTTGATGTTGTTGTGACATAAAAGTTAACACAGCCAAAAACATGACCACAGCAATACTCCAGAACATAGAACCTGGAATTGCTAGCCTGTGCAAGATCTTAGATGGACAAAAAAATGCATCTGTCATGTCCGTATTTTGTGTAAAAGACACTTCTTGCCTGGACTATAAATTGGCTATCTCTCTTTTTCATCTTTCATCTCTTCTCCTCTTTTGTCTGATCCCTTCTTCATGTTCTCTGGCTCTTCTGAGTCTCTCATTCACTCTCAGAGAGGGATGGTTTCAATGTACTCTTCCTCATCCTCTTGCCCCCTGTCCTCTCCTCTTCCTTCCATTCGTGTTCTCGACTCTACCCTTCCTCGCCCTACTCCTCGTCCTCCTCTCCCTCCATCTCGTCCATCCCCTTCCTCCTCATCATCATCATCGTCATCCTCCTCCTCCTCTTCCTCATCATCCTCATCTTCCTCCCTCTCCGCTCTCGGGGCTGAGCGATGACCCCTGCCGCCTCCTCTGCTGGCCGCTCCGAGGCCTTCGTGAGGTGGTGACCTCCTCCTGACCACCGAGGGCTCCCGTCCAGCCCCCATACCACCCACCGCCACCGTCCCCACACCACCCGTTGGACGTCTTCTCCTGGGGGGGCCCCAGACGAAGTTCTCGGGGGGCTGGTAGTGGCGCTGGGCGTAGCGCAGGAGTGCCCGTCGCTGGGCGCGGTCGCGCAGCGTGTAGACGAAGTACTCCAGGGCGCTGTGGCGCATGTTGGGCAGCGTGCCCTCCACCAGCGACTCCCGCAGCAGCAGGCGCACCAGCGGGGGCTTGAAGGCCTCGAAGCCCAGCTCGCCCAGGCTCTTCAGGATACGCGTGATGCGCAGGTAGTTATGCTGAGACCTGGGAGAATGGAAAAGACAGAAAGAAAGAAGGATGAAAGAAAGAAAGAACCAAAAAAAGAAAGACAAAAAGAAAGAAAAAGAAAGAAAAGATGAATGAAAAAAAGAAAGAACCAAAAAAAGAAAGTAAAAAAGAAAAAACGAAAGAAAGAAAAAGAAAGAAAAAGAAACAAAGAAAGAACGAGAAAGAAAGAAAGGAAGAAAGAAAGAAAGGAAGAAAAAGAAAGAGAGAAAGAAAGAAAGAAGGGGAAAAAGAGAGAGGTTTAACACTCCTATTTTAGCTCCTGGTTTCCTACCATTATGCCATAACTGAAGAAACCTTGTGAAAGCTACTAAAAAAAGTCCAGTTGTTTACAACTTAGCTCATTTGACTAACATGACCTGAATGATAAGAAATCTTCACAGAACTCCTTTATTGCAGTTTTTCATGATTGCTTAAACACATTTTTTTAAAAGCTCTCTACTATTGTATCAAACAGTGGAAGACACATTGTTCAGGGCAGGGTATACCTACTGGAGGAATACACAGTGTTCAGGGCACAGCATATACAGGTCCTGGTGATATAATTAGAATATCATGGAAAAGTTTATTTATTTCAGTAATTCCATTCAAAAAGTGAAACTTGTATAATGTATACATTCAATTCACACAGTCATATTTCAAGTGTTTATTTCTTTTAATATTGATGATTATAACTGACAACTAATGAAAACCCCAAATCAAGTATCTCAGAAAATTAAAATATTGTGGAGGGTTCAATATTGAAGACACCTGGTGCCACACTCTAATTAGCTAATCAACTCAAAAAACCTGCAAAGGCCTTTAAAGGCTCTCTCAGTCTAGTTCTGTAGGCTACACATTCATGGGGAAGACTGCTGACCTGACAGTTGTCCAAAAGACAACAATTGACACCTTGGACAAGGAGGGCAAGACACAAAAGGTCATTGCTAAAGAGGCTGGCTGTTCACAGAGCTCTGTGTCCAAGCACATTAATAGAGAGGCAAAAGGAAGGAAAAGATGTGGTAGGGAAAACGTGTACAAGCAATAGGGATAACCGCATCCTGCAGATTACTGTGCAACAAAACCTATTCAAAAATGTGGGGGAGATTCACAAAGAGTGGACTGGAGCTAGAGTAAGTGCCGTATGCAAGACACAGGTTTCAGCTGTCTCATTCTTTATGTCAAGCCACTCTAACCCAGGCAAAACGCTTCTGATGCCGTCTCTTGTTCAAAAGACAAAAAGCACTGGATTGCTGCTGAGTTGTCCGAAGTTATGTTCTCTGATGAAACTAAATTTGAAATTCAAGGTCCCAGAGACTGGAGGAAGAGAGGAGAGGCACAGAAGTCGAGTGTAAAGTTTCCACAGTCAATGATGGTTTGGGGTGCTGTGTCCCCTGCTGGTGTTGATCCACTGTGATTTCTTAAGTACAAGGTCAATGCAGCCATCCAGCAGGAAGTTCTGGAGCACTTCATGCTTCCTGCTGCTGACCAACTTTATGGAGAGGCAGATGTCATTTTCCAACAGGACTTGGCACCTGCACACAGTGTCACTGCTATCAGTACCTGGTTTAAGAACCATGGTATCCCTGTTCTTAATTGGCCAGCAAACTTCCCTGACCTTAACCCCATAGAAAATCTATGGGGTATTGTTAAGAGGAAGATGCGATACGCCAGACCCAACAATGCAGAGAGCTATCAGAGCCACCTGGGCTCTTAACACCTGAGCAGTGCCAAAGAATGATCAACTCCATGCCAGGCCACATTGCTGCAGTAATTTAGGCAAAAGGAGCGCCAGCTAAGTATTGAGTGCTGCACATGCTCATGTTTTTCATGTTCATAGTTTTCAGTTGAACAACATTTCTAGAAATCTTTTTTTTGTATCGGTCTTAGGTAATATTCTAATTTTCTGAGATACTGAATTTGTGATTTTTATTAGCTGTCAGTCATGAAAAATAAAGAAATAAACATTTAAATATATAACATATATAAGTCTCTGTGTAATTAATGAATAGAATAGTCTCACTTTTTGACTGGAATTACTGATATAAATCAACTTTTTCATGATATTCTAATTATATGACCAGCACCTAGCTTTTGGACCAATGGTCACGGTATTCATTACAATACAGTATTGTAAATGCATTTTGCATGACCAAAAAGAGTCAAGATTCAGCTTCTTATGTACAAAAAAATAAAGAATAGGACTGTTCACTGGGTGTCATCATGCCTTTTTGATGTTGGGTTAGACTTGAAGTCCTGCTTCTCTCAATGACTGCCCATGAACCAAAACATGGTCAATTATTGTTGCGCAAATTTCATCATTTACTATATTACAACTCTTGGTACTCTGCCTTCTTCTTCCTCCTACCTGCCCCTATCCTCTTCTTGGCACCCTACCTCTAACACACACTCTTTGATATGAAACTCCAACCAGCCTGTTTCAGCTCTAAACTGGCTTATATTGGTTCTCACATCAGTAGACACAAGTGTCAATTTTGAGTCATAGTCTTTCAAGCAAACACCCAAACAAATAAACAAACAAAAGAATGAATTAACAAATGAATGAATAAATACATGGATGAATTAAAAAGAAACATGCAGCAGTAAGTGGTTGAATTTATTTAATTTATGGCAATAGCAGAAAAAAATATACAGAGAGAAAAACATCAGAGAACTCTATAAGCGCTATGGAGATAACTCCTCTGAGTCACACTGACAGATTGCTTTGGGCACTGCCTGGATAAAGGCTAAAGTCACTATTAGGTCAACACAAACACAGAGAGAAGGCTGACTGGCAGAGAAGCGGAGAGGAGAGGAGAGGTGGGTATTGGAAAAGAAGAGAGGAGAGGACAGGAGAGAAGAGGAGAGGAGAGGGAAGAAGAGGGTATTGGAAAAGAAGAGAGGAGAGGACAGGAGGGTATTGGAAAAGAAGAGAGGAGAGGAGAAGAGGGTATTGGAAAAGAAGAGAGGAGAGGAAAGGAGAAGTGGAAAGAGGAGAGGGAAGAAGAGGGTATTGGAAAAGAAGAGAGGATAGGACAGGGGAGAAGAGGAGAGGAGAGGAGAATGGAAAGACAAGAAAAGAGCGGAGTGAAAAACAAGAGGACAGGACAGGACAAGAGAGGTGAGGATAGAAGAGAAGAGGAGAGAAGAGAGATGAGGGAAGAAGAGGGGAGTGGAAAAGAAGACACAAGAGATAGAAGAGAGCAGAGAGGAGGAGAGGATGATACAGTAAAGGGAAAAGATGAGAAAGGAGTGGAAAAGAAAAGGGGAGAGAGGACAGGAGAAAATGAGAAAAGAGAAGATGAGAAGAAAGGACTGCGGAGGACACAGACTGGGGAGGAAGAGGAATGAGAAGGTAAAAGAGAAGAGTGGAGGAGTAGAGGGATCCAATAAGGGCATCAACCCATCAGCAGAGCCAGCACAGCCTCACTTTTAGGCAGTCTTACTGACTTACAGACAGCACAGGCAGCCTCACTCTCAGCACAGACAGTGTAGTCCAAAAATTAGTTATCAACAAAGTAGAGACAAAGCCAAGCCAAGTAGTGGTAGATGACAAAACCCTCAAGGTTTATTGTAACGGATCCGGGAGCTAATACAGTGTGCACCTAAGGCTGTCACCATACAAACTCGTTTATACAGGGTGCATCGTCTTGCTTTTATACAGGCATGTTGGTCTTTGTTTCGTGGTTGGCGGGAGATTCGCCAACCCCTATGGAGTCCCTTATGGAGCTTGTGCATGGGGCTCGCGAGCAACTCGGAGTCCCTATAGAGTCGCTTATTGTGCCGGCGACTTCGTCGCGGCTTTGTTGTCTGGCCGGAAGTTGAGATGCACGTTTGTAATGGAAACACGTTTTAACACACATGCATTCTTTGATTTTTCTACTACAACAGCACAGGCAGCCTCACTCTCAGGCAGACAGCACAGGAGCAGGAGAAGGAGCTGAGCTGGAGGAGACTCTGCCCTCCATTGCACCGTCCTGAGGCACTGACACACATATGCACACACACAAACACACACACACACACACACACACACACACATGCACACACGCACACACACTCTCTCTGTCTCTCTCGATCTATCTATCTATCTATCTATCTATCTATCTATTGGTCTGTCTGTCTGTCTCTCTGCCTGTCTGTCTGTCTGTCTCTCTCTCTCCTTTTCCTCACATGGTTGTAGACCACTGCAATGGATCTCAGGATCCATCTTTATTTTGTCCCCTGCTACTCTTTCTCTCTCCCCACTCATTTTCGTTATTATCAATAAGTCTGATGTCTTTTCTGTTTCTTTCTCTGTCTCTGTCTCTCTCTCCCTCTCTCTCTTTCTGTCTCTCTTTCTGTCTTTCTTTCTCTGCTTTTATTGATTTTATATTGCAACATGTCATGATGTAAACCAGTGAAAATGATATAATAAATGAGTGTTAAATCTCTCTCTCTTTTTCTCTCTCTTTCTCTCTCTCCTGCTCTGTTTCTTTCTGGCCCTTTCTGTCTGGACTCTACTATTGCTGACCCAGTTCCTTGGAGCTCAGTGGCTGGACGGTCAGTCACATGACGGTGGCACTGGGGTCACTGCTCTGCCCTCACACAGCCAGGAGTAGGGAGGGGCAGGGCTACTCTCCATAGACACAGTATCCTCATTACCCTCTTTCTCTACACACACACACACACACACACACACACATACAGTACATACAGACACACACACACAAACACACACACACACACACACACACAGGCATGACATACACACATGGTTGGTGTACATGCACACTACACATACATGCAGGCACACACACACACACACACACACACACACACGCACACACTACATACACACATGGTTGGTGTACATGCACACTACACACACACAGACACAGACACACACTGACACACACACACACACACACACACGAACACACATGTCCATGCGTGGACACACAAACACAAACACCCACACACACACACACACAACTCACTCGTTCAGGTGCTGGAAGCGGTCCTTCCAGTTCGAGGCTCGTTCCACATTTCCATTTTTATCCAGCAGCTTGAGCCCAAAGAAGTCCAACATGATGGTATAGGCCAACAGGAACCTCCGCTTGGCTTCTCGTGTGGACTGGAACTCCTGTGATAAGAAACACAACGACATAACCAGCGCTTAAATTGGATTTTTTTGTAAGGATGGGGGAGCCCTTTTGTACTCACAGTGGTCAATATGTCGCCCTATTATATTACTATAAATACTGTAGCAGAGGGAGACCAGCTCCTGCTGGCTGTCTGTCTGTCTGGCTGTATTGCTGAGGTGAGGAGGGGGGAGCTGAGCTCCTGAGGGCTCCGGCCCAATTTAAACTCTGGACATAACATATCATAGGACATAACTACAGTACAGTAAAACACAATAAACCAGTATAAAAATAAAAGATTTAGAACTGTGGTATATATGTAGCCTGGTAAACCAGCCCCTCGTACTTCGCTTCGTTTTGTACAGAGGGTCGGGCGCAGGTCTCATTGAAATGGGCTGGTTGTAGGCAGAATCCCTTGAAGCCAAATCAGCACACAGAGCGAGTGTTCGTAAGTGTTCATAGTTAGTCTGTTAGTTTCCGGAAAGCTTTGTAGGAGTCCACACCTCCAGGAAGAAAAACGTTTCTCAATACTGCACAGCCAGACCCTCTGTACAAATGAAGTAAAGTACGAGGAGCTGGTTTACCAGGCTAGTATATATGTACAAACCAAACCAAAACACACACACACACACACACACACACACACAAACAAGTGTACAAGAGAGGCAATAGCAGCCTCTGTTACCACGAGAACAGCAGGGCTGACGAACCCAGAGCAGTGATTTGATTCCCGTACACTTGTTGCTTGGCCTGCTGTTTGGTGCGGCTGTGTGTGGCAGGCTGCTGATGCTCCTCAGCATCACTAACAGAGATGTTCTGCTCTATTGTGTCATGTCACACGGGAACTGAACTGGGACACCTGCTGTCAGGTTCTGTTCTGAGATTAGCGTGTGTGTGTCTGTGTGTGTGGGGGGGGGGGTGAGGAGAGTGTGAGTGTGAGTGTGAGTGCGCATAACAGTAATTTAGTGAGTGTGGGTATGTGTTTCTGTGTGTGTGTGTGTGTGTGTGTGTGTGTGTGTGTGTGTGTGTGTGTGTGAGTGCATTTGTGTGTGTCTGTATGTGTGTACGCGTGTGTGTAAGAGTGATTTTGTATGTGTGGGTATGTGTTTCTGTGTGTATTTGTGTGTGTGTCTGTGTGTCTGTGTTTGCGTGTATGTGTGTGTGTCTGTGTGTGAGTGAGTGCATTTGTGTGTGTGTGTATGTGTGTGTTTGTGTGTGTGCGCGCGTGCATAAGAGTGATTTTGTATGTGTGGGTGTGTGTTTCTGTTTGTATGAGTGTTTGTGTATGTGTGTGTGTGTGTGTGTGTGTGTGTGTTTGTGTACGCATGCATAAGAGTGATTTTGTATGTGTGGGTATGCGTTTCTGTGTGTGTTTTTTTTTCGTGTGTGTGTTTGCATAAGAGTGATTTTGTATGTGTGCATATGTGTTTTGTGTGTGTGTGTGTGTGTGTGTGTGTGTGTGTGTGTGTGTGTGTGTATGTGTGTGTGTGAGAGAGACAGCGAGTGCCTTTGGGGAAAGGGGATGGGAAAACGTCTGCCGAGGGGCTGCGGGCTGCTTTCCTGGCCCATTAGTGGAGTTTACCTTGATCTCGTCCTGAGTGAGTTCTTGAGCGAAGAAGTTCAGCCCCTGTTCTCTCAGCGGAAACAGCCTGGGAATCAGACAGAGACAGACGGAGAGAGAGAGAGAGACAGAGACAGAGACAGACAGAGAGAGAGGGAGAGGAAGAGAGAGAGAGGGAGAGAGAGAGAGGAACACAGAGATGAAAAGAGAGCAAAAGAGAGAGGGAAAAGTTAACAGTCAGACAGGCCGACAAAATGGAGCACCAAACCAAAAGATTTGCAAAGAGAAGGTGAGAGGGAGAGAGTTTAAACAGACAACGAGAATAGCACATAGACAGAGTAAGACAAAAGAGACAGAGTGAGAAAGACAGAGAGAAAGAGAGAGAGAGCGAGACAAGAGAGAGAGAGTGTGATAGAGGGAGATTGAGCAGCAGAGAAAGAGATAGACAGGCAGACAGACAGAGAGAGAGAGTAATGGAGAGAGAGGGAGTGAGTGGGAGACAGAGAGAGAGAGACAGAGCAAAAGAGAGAGAAAGAGAGAGAGAACAAAAAAGAGAGAGTGAGAGAGAGAAGGAAACGAACTCAATCTACATATGTAAATATTTCACTGGTGACAATTTCACACCTTCTTCATGAGGCATAGTAGTCAAAAGTGTTTGAAACAGAAAAATTGGTAGAAAGTTGAAGAAGACCCTTGGCAAAATACTTTTTTTTTTTCCTTCAAAGACTGGTGATTGCATCAGGAATAAAATTAACTGCATCATCCCTTAACTCGGCATGTAGAAGACATTTTACCATTTTTGACCATCACGCCACCATACTTGGACTTTTCAGTTTGATGTATTCCACTGTTTTTCGCCATTTTCTGAATAATCTACAAAAACAATGAGCAAGAAAAGTCAAACCCCGCACTGAAGTCAAAAGGGCACAAATTTGTTGTGGTTCCTCACCAGCAGGCATATTCAGGAAACAAGTAATTAGTAAAGAAGTTAGCAAACAGTAGGGTGCTCTCAACTCTTGCCACTGCCGCACCCAATGCAGTCTGGGAAAAATTAGCATACTAGGAGACTTATTAAAAACAGGAAGCTGTTTGAGACCCGCAAATGACACTTATATATTTTTTTCACCCATTTTTTCATGGGGGTTTTCATGGGTTTCTGGGCATGACAAATCTCGGGCATTGAAGTAATGGGCTATGTGATGATGGTCAATCGAAGAAAAAAAAAAAAGACAATAAAACTGGCCCAAGGTAGAGGGGGATGATGCAATCGCATGCAATCAGTTTCATTTTCTGATGCAATCACTGTGTTCAGAAGGGGGAAAAAAAAAAATTGCACGTTTTTTCTCAAGAGTCGTCCTAACCACTTATGGCAGCCATGGTTGCCACTCAAGGCGAACAAACTAAGATGATTGGCCGCGAGATGGAGGTGATAACTGATGTAAATGAAGGCATCAATGAATAAATCAGGGCTCTGTTATGGAGTTTGGCACACACGCCTCACCCAGGCTGTTTCTGCTCACTGTCCTGGAACCAAACACCAGTACACAGACAGAATAACAAGTGTTGGATAGAAGAATGTGGTGAGAGAGAGAGAGAGAGAGAGAGAGAGAGAGAGAGAAAAGCAGACAGATCATAGAGCCTTGTTTTATGGCATATGGACACACACACACACACACTAGAGGATGCACACTCTCACAAGTTCTTTTACACAAACACAATCACAAACACACACACACACACACACACACACACACACACACACACACACACACACACACACACACACACACACACAGCAGTTGCCCTGCATGACTGTGTGACTTATGCTGGCCCTTTGCTCCGGTTCCAGACGGTGAGTTGGGTGACGGCGGGGGTTTAACCTCTCATAAATCCGGCCCAAGCCCAGAGTCGTGACTTTGACTAGGACACCGGCAGGTTAAGATGGGAGGATCAAGAGGAAGAGAGAGAGAGAGATGAGAGGGAAGAAGAGAGATGAGGAGAGAGGAGGGAAGAGAAGAGATGAGAAGAGAGGAGGGAAGATGAGAGAGGAGGAGAGATGAGAGGAGGGAAGAGGAGAGAGGAGAAGAGAGGACCGAAGAGGAAAGAGAAAAAGAGAAATAGAGGAAGAAAGAGGAGATAGGAGGAGAGAGAGAGAGAGGAAGGAAGGAAGAAAAGAGATGCATGCAGAGCATCTGTTGGCAGCTTCAGTTTTTGCATGGAGTGAACTCTGTGATTTTTCTGTCTCTCTCTGTTTCTATTTTCTACAGGCACTCTTTACAATCTGTGTGTCTTACATGTCCTCTCTACCCCTCTTAGCTTTGCATACACTAAATGAAGACATTAAAGCTAAAAACTACTGCCATATAACATTAAACTTAGCTGGTGCTCTTATCCAGAGTGACTTATAGTTATTTAGGTACAGGGTTTCAGTTACAGTCCCTGAAGCAATGTTAGGGTTAGATGCCTTTTTTAAGGGCACTTGAGCCATGGGTGAGGGTGCAGGAGGGCACTAGTTGTTTACCCCCCAACCCCTATTCTTCCTATGCCATGTACCATGTACTAATGGAAAATATAATTGTGCACATACAATTGGGATAAATTACTTTTTTAGCAAGTGTGTTGTACTTCTCATCTCATATTTCTATTCTATTCTCAAATATCTGTTTTATATGTTTAGCTGTATGTGCTGCTGTACATTTTAGAACCAATGTTTGATTGAACTGCCTCTATCTACTGCTTCTCACTATGTGCTTCTGTTGGCCTGCTCAGTACAACATCCCTCCATACTTGTATAGTCACAATAAAGACTTCTACTGTTCTATTAGCCCAACATGAACTTTTGTTTTCAATCAAATCTGTGGAGAAACAAATCTGTGTTGTTTCTGTATCACGTGCAGCCATGAAAACAAACAAACAAGCAGCCGTAGCCCTGCTCTCCTTGGCAACCCGGCCGCCCACTACAAGCTCTCCCTGTACCCATTTTGCTTCCAGTCCATCTGTTTTGCCCTTTTTCTCTCATTTTATTCATGGCCTGGCCGACCACCCACCCCGATGTCCCCCTCCCTCTCTCCAACTCTCCTTCTCCCTCTCCCTCCCTCTCCAGCCACGTGGTTCTGGATCTCTGCCCAATACGCTGGGCATTCCTGGCCCGCCCGCCCAACTGACCGACTGACTGTGTACCCGTCCCGGTCGGGTTTGGGGAAGCGAAGTAGAGGACATGGTGAGGAGAGAGAGAGAGAGAGAGAGAGAGAGAGACAGACGGAAACACAAAGAGGCCCGCTGGCGATTCGTCCGCACACAAACACATGGGCGGGCGGGCGGGCGGGCAGGCGGGCAGGCGGGCAGGCAGGCGGGCGACCGCCTCGTGTTTTAAAACTTGCTAATTGCCATTATGCAAATACAGCTCAGCGCTCGGCACAGAGGAGGGAGAGATGACAAATTGAGAGGAGTGGAGAGAAAGGGAAGAGAAAAACAGAGAAAGAGAGAGACAGAGAGAGAGGGAGAAAAAAAGAGAAAGGGGTGAGATATGGAGGTAAGGGGGAGGAGGAGGGCGGGAGGGAAAGTGTGGATAAAAACAGAACAAGAACAGAAAGAAGAGTGAGAAATGCAAGAAAGATGAGCGGGAGAGGTGCAGACAGACAGAGTGAGAGAAAGAGTGTGAGGGATGGAGGGAAAAAAGGCAGGGGGAGGTGGTGGTGGTGATAAGTTTGTGGCACTGCAGGGAGAGGAGGTGGGGTGTGTGGGGGGTGAGGGAGTGGCTGTGTGGAATGGAGAGGGTTTAGGATCGGCAGCATATGTGGCAGCCTGTGTTCGCAGCACTTGTTCTCTCTTTCTCTCAACACCTCCTCATCTCTCTGCCCTCTAGGGTCAGTCACATCCAGCCCCCACCACCCTGCCCCCCTCTTCATCCAGCCCAGTCACCAGCCTGCCACTCCACCACCGACTGCAGCATGCACCACCCCTTGCTTAGGAAGGCATAGGATCTATACAACCACAAGGACTCTAGGTAACACTTTACAAGGGTACATCAATATACACTTATTAATGTATTAACTACTGTATAAAGCACAAGACGTTAATGATCACTACTGTTGTGTTCGTATCAACAAAATAGACAGAGAAAGCGGCGTGCAGTTTACATTGCTTTTTACTGGTTTCTGAAAGACTATGAACTGATACAGCATTCGATTCACTACCTATACATAGTATCACTACGCGCAGTGCACGGCTCATAACTACTATGTTATTACACAGAACATAGTTCCTTTGAACATAACAACTCCTCCCTTCTAGCTTTTAACTACTACAGAAGCTTAAACAATATGTCATTCTTTTTCTATGCTGTTCTTTAAGAAATAAACTCTGGATTCAAATTATAGTCTCTTGTGATAACTCTACATAAACACTGTCAATTAGCTCAGTTATCTTAAATACTTAACCTAAGATATATTTATTCAAACTAACTAAACTAGGCTACAATTCTAATCTATTTGGAGGCTGTCGCTCTCGGTCAGGATAGCGCCGTTCTTGTACATCTGGAACCTGTTGGGGAGAAGAAACTGAATTGTTAGTCACTGGAGCAGTCTCTACATTCAGTTCATCTGGAGGTTCATCCGGTGGTTCATCTGGAGGGAACGATGCAAAGCCCTCAGGACTGTCTGCACAGTCTGCTTCACAACGTTGGTCGTTTGTGATGGATTGACGGGTTCCAGCATCAAGTAACTGATCCACATGTCTGCGCCAGATCAGTCCAGGTGGCACTCGGACTGTGTACGTAAGTGGGCCAGTTTTGGAAACAATCTCACCAGTTTGCCACTTCTGATTTCCATGACGATAATCTCTGGTGAGCACAGATTGACCCACATTGAAGGTTCTCAGTGGTGATTGCTTTTTGATCAGGCCGCTTTGTTTCTTTGACACATCTCTGTGCAGGTCTGGTTTCAGGAGGTCCAGACGTGATCTTAAGGATCTTCCTATGAATAGCACAGACGGTGTCTCACCTGTGGTGGAATGTTCAGTGTTGCGGTAAGACAACAGGAAGTTGGCCAGTTTCTCAGATAAGGACATTTTGGTGTTCGCCATGGCTTTCATGGATTGCTTAAAGGTTTGGACGAATCGCTCTGCAAGTCCATTTGTTGCAGGGTGAAATGGCACGGTGGTAATGTGCTTGATTCCATTTCCTTTCATAAACATCTGGAATTCCTCGGACGTAAACTGGCTACCATTGTCACTGACTAGTTGCTGTGGGAGTCCAGCACGAGCAAACAGTGCACGAAGAGCTTCAATGGTTCCTGTTGATGTTGCACTCTTCATAGGGAACACTTCGGGCCATTTAGAGTATGCATCGACGACTACTAGAAACATTCTGTCTAGAAAGGGACCAGCGTAGTCGATGTGAACTCTCTGCCACACAGTCGAAGGCCACTCCCAGGTGTGTGGTGGAGCTACCTGTGGTTGACGCTGAGTTTGCTGACATCCTGAGCATGCCTTTACGAGGTCCTCAATTTCAAGGTCGATCCCAGGCCACCAGACATGGCTTCTGGCCAGGCTCTTCATTTTAACTACACCTTGATGACCATCGTGAAGAGACTCTAGGACTCCGCGTCGAAGCTTTGGTGGAATGATGACTCTGGTGCCCCACATTACACACCCTTGGCATACTGACAACTGGTCTCGTCGGGTTGCGTATTCCGGTAAGTCGGCGTTACCCTTATGAGGCCACCCCTTCACTGTCAAGTCGTAGACTCTCACCATTGTAGGATCACGAGCCGTTTCCCTCTTCACCTCCAGACAAGTGACAGGCAGATTCTCCATATGTGTCATGTGAAAAAGTTCAGCTGGATCTGAAAACGCAGACGTGTCACCTGACTCATGGGGAAGACGAGAAAGACCATCCGCATTTCCGTGAAGCTTGGTGCCTTTGAACTCAATGGTGTAATCATGAGCTCCAAGAAACAACGACCACCTCTGCAGACGTGCCGCCATCATGGCAGGGACTGACTTGCTGGGGCTGAAGATTGCCACTAGAGGCTGATGGTCAGTTATCAGTGTGAAGTGTTTACCGTAAAGGTATTGATTAAACTTCTTGACCCCCCAGACTAAGCTCAAACCCTCACGGTCAATTTGGGCATAATTTTGCTCGGCTTTGTTCAAGGACCTGGAGGCAAATGCAATAGGCCGTTCAGAGCCATCCTTCATCTTGTGAGAAAGCACGGCCCCGATTCCATATGGCGATGCGTCACAGGCCAAACGCAATGGTAGATCGGGGTTGTAGTGCGTTAGCACCTTTTCTGAAACTATCAGTTGCTTTGCTGCCATGAACGCCTGTTCGCAGGACTTTGGCCATCTCCACACTGTTTTCACTTGCAACAGACTGTTCAATGGATGCAACACTGTTGCAATGTTTGGCAGAAACTTAGCATAATAATTGACAAGGCCCAGAAAGGAGCGTAGCTGACTGACATTCTCGGGCCTAGGTGCCTTCAAGACTGCATTCACCTTATCCTGTGCCTTGTGAAGACCATCCTTGTCAATCCTGTGACCGCAGTACTCGATCGAGTCTTTGAAGAACTCACATTTTTCTTTGTTCACTCTGAGCCCAAAGTCTGAGAGCCTCTTTAAGACTGCCTCAAGGTTGGTCAAATGTGCATCTTCGTCACTTCCTGTAACAAGGATATCATCGAGATAACACTGTGTGCCAGGAATGTCTTGAAGAACTTGGTCAATGGCTCTTTGCCATACAGCAGGGGCCGACGCTATTCCAAAAACAAGCCGGTTGTATTGGAACAGCCCCTTGTGGGTGTTAATAGTTAGATATTTCTTTGATGATTCTTCTAACTCCATTTGCAGGTAGGCCTGCGCTAAGTCGATCTTGGAGAAATGCTGGCCTCCAGCCAGCGAGGCAAAGATATCCTCTATCCGGGGTAGCGGATACTGGTCTGCCTGGAGCACTGGATTTATGCTGACTTTGAAGTCGCCACAAATGCGTAAAGCACCACTTTTCTTTACGACCGGCACAATGGGCATGGCCCACTCTGACCATTCCACCCTTGACAAGATACCTTGGTCCTCAAGGCGCCTGAGCTCTGCTTCCACCCTTGGGCGCAATGCATAAGGCAGGTTGCGGGCTTTGTGGAATTTAGGTTGAGCATTATCCTTTAAAGCTACCTTGGCTTTGATTTGTGCCAGGGTTCCAATGCCATCTTGAAAAACTGGTGCGAAGCTATCCAGCAGCTTCCTCAGTCGTTCTGGGGTAGGCTGAGTGCTTTCTTTAGACATCTCCATCACTTTGATTGATTTCCAGTTAAGCTGGATGCTGCGCAACCATTCTCGCCCAAATAATGGCACATTGTCATTTTGTACCACATACAGATCCAGTACTCGTTTTGTTTTCTCATATTTAACTTTCACCTTTAATTTTCCCAATGGGGAGACTTTTTCACCTGTGTAAGTCTTCAGGGTGACTGAGGTATGTTTCAGTTTCATTTTAGCGAAATTGTGCTTGTAGTCTTTGTAGGATATGAGCGACAGGGCTGAACCCGTGTCTAGCTCCATTTTGAGTTTCTGTCCCTCAATTTCAGGTGTCACCCAAATGACATTTCGTTTACTTTCTTTCACTGAGTGAAGTTCTAGGCAAGCCAAATCCTGCTCATATTCGTCTGAATTGGATTCATTGGAATTACCCTCATTCATTTTATTAACCTTTTTGCTTTTCCATTTCACATTTGATTTTCTCTCTGTTTGTTTGGTTTTGCACATCTTTTGAATATGCCCTCTTTTGTTGCACAAGTTACAGTCTTTGTCTTTGAACCAACACTCATCAGGGCTATGGGATTTCTTTCCACATCTGTAACAGGCTGCCATCTTTTCAGCACGTTTCGTTGTCATTTTGTTCACTCTACATTCGCTAGAGGGCGCTGTCTTCTTTTGCAACTCAACTGCATCCTTTGCAGCAGTCTCCATAGAGACGGCAATCTCTAGAGCCCGCGCAAGTGTCAGGTCTTTCTCTGTGAGGAGCCGCTTCTGCGTGCCTTCATACACGAGACCACATACGAGGCGATCACGCAGTGCGTCTGCCAATCCGTCTTTAAACTCACAGTGCTCTGATAACCTGCGTAATTCGGCCATGTATTCCGTGACAGACTCATCTTTCCTTTGATTTCTGCTATGGAATCTAAATCTTTCTGCAATGACCAGCGGTTTTGGATTTAAATGTTCTTGCAGCACTTTCACAATTTCCTTGTATGGCTTACTTGCTGGTTTGTGCGGTGACATCAAATTACGAAGTAAATTATAAGTCTTTGCACCCATTACGCTGAGTAGCACTGCCACTTTCCTATCGTTTTCAATTTTGTTAGCCGTGATATACTGTTCAACCCTTTCAATGTACGTGGCCCAATCTTCCACTGTACTATCAAACGCATCCATCTGTCCCACGAATCCAGCCATTTCTTTTAATGCTGACGGTTTCACTAAGACAGTCCACTTTTATTTCGTGTGAAGTAACTGTTGATTTAGTTCAGGTTACTCACGACCTCAGGGCCTTTTTGTTCTCCTCCTCCCTTCCTCGCGAGCCGGACACTTTTTCCTCGTAGCTTGCTTCGCTTCGGGGGTAGGCAGAACACCGTGGAAAGTTGAAAGGAGACAATTTTCACTTCCCTTTAACATGCAGACCACGTTAGGTTCGAGACTCGTCGCCAATTGTTGTGTTCGTATCAACAAAATAGACAGAGAAAGCGGCGTGCAGTTTACATTGCTTTTTACTGGTTTCTGAAAGACTATGAACTGATACAGCATTCGATTCACTACCTATACATAGTATCACTACGCGCAGTGCACGGCTCATAACTACTATGTTATTACACAGAACATAGTTCCTTTGAACATAACAACTACATACACATATCATTATAAAATAATTATGCATTAATGTTTAACACAAAGGCCTACTGAGTCATACATGATTATCACTGCCAAATCATAGTTAAGTTATACTGACATATTCATGTACCCTTATTATAAAGTGGCAAACTCTAACCTACCATGTAATTAACACCTCAATTATTGACATTAATGAAGGTCTGATTTACCATGTATACCTTAACCATGATTTAATAGTGGATCATTTAGGACTCAGTATGTGTTAAACATTAATGCGCTGTGTTTTATACAGTGGTTAATATATTAATAAATGTGTATTCATGTACACGTATTGTAAAGTGTTACCAGACTGGATATTACATTGTATTACAATGCATTTAGCTGACACTCTAACGACTTACAGTGAACTACAGGGTACAGGGACAGTGCCCCTAAAGCAATATGGGGTTAGATGCCTTGCTTAAGGGCACTTCAGCCACTCGCTTAAAGGAATAAAACACATAAAACACAAAGATGAGATTTAAAAAAAAGAAGCTGAACATGGTGGACCCAAGTACATCTGAATGAATTAGAATATTTTGCAAAAGTTCATTTATTGATTTCATTAATTCAATTTTAAAAAGTGAAATTGATCTATTATATTGATTTTTTACACACAAAGTGAAATATTTCAAGCCTTTGTTTGCTTTATTTTTAATGCTTACAGCTTTTAGCTGAAGAAAACCCAACATTCATTATCACAGAAAATCTGACTATTACATCAGACCAAGAAGACTCATAATAAATATGTTCATGTTCATGCCCTGAGTACTTAGTTAAGCCTGCTTTTGTATTTCATACTGCATTCATACTGCAACACAAATGAACTTTTCGATGATGTTCTAATTCCTTGAGATGTGCTTGTATTTATTGTGGTTATCAACAGAGGTGTCAGTCCCGGGGTTCAGAAAGTAAAAACCCTGCCACAAATTTGATCCAACCAGCTCTGAATCAGCTGATCATAAGGAGCTCTCAAGACAGGTAGATCAGCTACTCAGTGAAGTCACTTGTGTTAGAAGGAAAACTTCAAAAAGGCAGGGTTTTTTACTTTCTGAACACCTCTTGGTTATCAGTTAGAAGCAGGCTGCTTCCCTGAACAAACAAACTTGCAGCACACATAACCAAACAGAAGATGCATCTCACCACTGGATGTAGGTGTGATTGTGCTCCAGCTTGTCGTAGTCACCGCGCCACTTATTCAGGATTTCCTCCACGTAGATTCCTGAGGAGACAGAGGTCGCACGTCAATAAAACCTTGCCGCCCGGTTTACAGATAAGGAAGCCCGTGAGGGTCACACTGTACCCAGGGAAGCTTCTGCACAAGAATTAAGGTCCCTGTCGTTGCAAAAAAATCAAGCAGTCTACTCGTGCAGGGAATGAATGAATAATACAACAATGTGTACATTGCACTGAAGCCTAGGGGAGGAACAGGCCTGACCTTGGGGCTGTTGCACCATCTACAGTGCTTAAGTAATTGGCAGCTACTTTGCTAAAATACCCAGCAGAACTACAAAGCATACACATAAAAGGTCTAAAATGGGATAGGGTGGATATGTGTGTGTGTGTGTGTGTGTGTGTGTGTGTGTGTGTGTGTGTGTGTGTGTGTGTGTGTGTGTGTGTGTGTGTGTGTGTGTGTGTGTGTGTGACTTGGATACTTATGTATGCGTGCACATAATCTTATGCATGGTAGTTATGCATGCACAAATGAACATATGGCTATTTTATAGATGATAACGTTTTCATTTACACATGTATGGCTGCTAACGGCAGCAGTAGGATTGCAAAGTGTGTGTGTTTGTGTGTGTGTGTGTGTGTGTGTGTGTGTGTGTGTGTGTGTGTGTGTGTGTGTGTGTGTGTGTGTGTGTGAATGTGACTTGAGCATTTAATCATGCATATGCGCAAGGTTTTTAGAGGTAAGACACACACACACACACACACACACACATACACACACACACACACACACACACACACACACAGCAAACAGACAGAAAGAAAGAAAGAAAGAAAGAAAGAAAGAAAGAGAAGGGGGAGAGAAGACAATCTATCTCGTCCGAGCCTTATAGCCAGTCAGTCAACTCACCGAGCTGAAGGCTGATGTTTGCCCAACAAATCACCTCTTAATCCAGCTAATTCCCTTCCTCAAACATGACCCCTGTGGAGCCAATCAATACTGCACTCTAACCCTCTCTCTCTCTCTTTCTCTCTCTCTCTCTTTCTCTACATCTCTTTTACTACTTCTCTTTCTCCATTTCTTACACCCTTTCTCTCTCACCTTCTCTCTATCACTCTCTCTCTCCATCTATTACACTATTTCTCTTTCTCCATCTCTTTCATTAGTTCTCTATCACCCTCTCTCTATCGCTCTCTCTCCCATACCTCTCTTTCTCTATCTCACTCACTCGCTCTCTCCAGCCCTCTCTCTCTCTCGCTCTCTCAGTCACTCTCTTTGACCCTCTATCTATCTCTTTCTCTCTTTCTCACTGTCTCTCTCTCCATCTCACCCACCCTCTCTCTATCTCTCTCTCTCTCGCTCTTCTCCATCTCACTCACCGCCTCTCTATCTCTTTTTCTCTCTCTCCCTCTGTATCTCTCACCCACACACCACCCCCACCCCCACCCCCACCACCACCCCTCTCCCACCCCCCCAGGCATGCACACGTGTCTATGCAGCCCAGGGACAGCAGCAGCAGCAGCAGCAGCATCAGCAGCAGCGGGGGGGTTGAGCACTGGTGCTCCATAGGAGAGGAGGACAGTAATGCATGTGCCGGCCTTACACAGGCTCCACTAATAGTACGGGACAGATGCATGATGTATTTATAGATGAAGTGCTTTTCTGCTGCATTTCATCTTTTACTTCTCTCAAGATAAATGAGACACCGTAACACTGCTGATTGTTGGTGAGTGTGTGTGTGTATGAGTGTGTGTGTATGAGTGTGTGTGTGTGTGTGTGCAAGTGTGTCTTTCGCATGTATGTGAGTGTGCATGAGTGAGCATGTATATGGCCATGAGTTTGTGTGGGGGTATGTGTGTACACGACTGCGTATGTGTATGTAGTAGCATGTATGTGATGGGAGTGTGTGTGTCTGCGTGTATGCATGTGTGTGTGTGTGTGTATGTCCATGCATCAATGTGTGTGTGCGTACATGTGTGTGTTCATGTGTGTGTCTGTGTGTATGTATGTGTATGTCCGTACATGCATGTGTGTGTGCGTACATGTCTGTGTTTGTGTGTGTATATATGTGTGTGTGTGTGTGTGTGTCCACGCGCATGGGCACGTGAGTGTGTGTATGCAACCATGTATGTATGATGAAAGGGGTCATTTAGAGCATCTGAATCAATATCCTTTTGCAGTGTACATGATTGATCTGCACAAAAAAGCCCTGATCTTGTTTCTCTAGTGAAGTCTCAGCTCTGGGGGGGGCTGAGTGAGTGCCCTTAGACTATCTCAAGACTGAGGCTCAAAGGGAGCCATGTTGCCGGTGGGGTCACGGGGTCACCAGGAAGTGCGTCAGTCGGCCATTTTGAGGGACAGGGGTTAAAGACCCACGGCATGAAAAACAGATCGATGGATACACCTCTTGCTTCCGGCACCTCCTTTTTTAACCCACCAACCCCCATCACCCATCCCCATACACACACACACGACACGTACACATACGTACACACACACAAACATGTACACACACACACAGACAAGATGGTGTCTGAAAAAACAGACGTGGTGCCGACATCTTTTCCTGGCCCCTTACTCTACCCTAACAAAGGCAACAAAAGGGTATTCAAAAAGAAAACAAACTCGGGCAGCAGAGCCCATTTCACACATTAGCGAGCATTCCCAGCTTCTCCCAAGCAGCAAATGCATCAATTACCGCTTGAGAAAGCACACACACAAACACACAGACAAACACACAGACAAACACACACACACACACACACACACACACACACACACACACACACACACACACACACACACACACACACACACATGCAATCTGTAAGAGGGAATTATATGAGGTGGACAAATACAACATGGGCGCTGGACAAAAGGCTGTGTCGTGACATACACACATGTCCTTGGGGTGGGGGGGGTCATTTAATTTATTTATTTTTTTTTTGGGATCAATTTTTTTCTCGGGGGGTCATTTCTGTGTAGGGCACCCCTAGGAGCTCAAAGATGTGGAGCAGGGGCAGGGCCAGGGGCGTAGGGGGAGGCACAGAGCACCACAAGGCAAGCAAGGACTGAGCAATAATATTGCAACGTGGCAGCAAAAAAAAAAGGCAAGCGCTGCAAAAACAACACAGATAAATAAATAAATAAACAAAAATGGGGGGTGGGGGTGGAGGTGGGGGTGAGGGGGCTGGGGGGCACTGCTTTCAACTCCTGCACTCTTGTCCCTCTTTTGCACACTCACCGTCGGGAACCAGGGGGATCTTGTTCAGGTAGAACCTCAAATTACGATACTCGGGACGGCGTGATTCTTTGTAGTTCTGTGGGGAGAGTAGAAGAACATATTGTAAGAACACGGTCAGGAGGAGTGGAAAAAGAGAAAAGGAGAGAAGAGGGAGAACAGCAAGAAGAAGAAGAAGAGAGAGAGAGACAGACAGAGAGACAGAGAGATAGACAGAGAGAGAGAGAGGAAGAAAAAAACCTTAAGGAGGAGGACGAGGAGAGAGAAGGAGACAGCAGAGAGGCGAGAGAGCAGAGACAGAAAGAGGCAGGCAAGAAAAAAAACGGAGAGAGAGGCAGGGAAGCGAATGAGAGACTGTCAGAGCCCACAGCTATGAGAAACTCCACATGAATTCAAACAGAAAGCCTGTGACTGAAGGCTACACATCTGTCACTGAGAGAGAGAGGAGAGGAGAGGAGAGGCCACACAGAGTGATCCGATCCGCTCCACTCCCTCCCTTTCCCCTCACAGCGGCTACAACAGAACGGCAAAACACTTACACTTTCATCATTACATCTGCACTACACACAAGGAAAAACCTCCTTACTGATACACTGACATAGCGTGCATACACACACACACACACAAACACACACACACACACACACACACACACAGACAAGCATATGCTTGCATGCACACACACTGACATACACACACACGTGCACACACACACATACACACACACAAACACACACACACACACACACAAGCATATGCTTGCATACACATACACTGACATACAGACACACAAGCACACATACACACACACACACACACACACACACAGACACACACACTCGGGAGCGACACAAACGTACGCTTCATATCCATTATAAAACATGTAGTCAGTGTTTGAATATTATCTGTGATGTAAACGGCCCGGGGCTAGTAGTCAACTGCTTAAAACAACATCATCATATGCAATGATGCATCAGCCTCTTTGAAGATGAGAGGGAGAAGGATAATGAGCATGCTCGTGCATGAGGGAGAGAGAGAGAGAGAGGGAGAGAGAGAGAGAGAGAGAGAGAATAATGGGCCAAATGAGAGTGACGGGAGGAGTCATCAGTGAGAAAGAAAGGGAGGAATGAGAGAGAGGGAGAGAGAGAGAACGAGCGAGGGAGAGAGAGAGAGAGAAAGAGAGAGGGGAGAGAGAGCGTATGACAAATGGTAGTGGAGAGAACATAGGAATGAAGGAATGAATAGTACACTAGATGAAGGGCAAAAAGAGAAAGAGACAGAATAGGAAAAGAGAGAAGGACAGATGGGGGAAAAGGAGAGAGAAAGAAAGAGAGTGATGATAATGACGATAATGATGATGCTTATAACAATAATGATAAACCAGAGAGAGAGGGAAAAAAGTATGAAATTACCGGGTAGCTATGGCGGTACTTGTAGAGATCCTTGGCTGCGTAAAAGCTTCTCTTTATCTTGGTGGAGGGCTCTAACATCTCAACCACCATCTGCACCAGGAAAAGAAGAAGCGAGAGAGAGAGAGAAAGAAAGAAAGAAAGAGAGACAGAAAGAGAGGGCGAAAGATAGAGACAGAGAGTGAGGGAGAGAGAGAAGAGAAACCGTTAGTACATGGATGGATGAATGGCCTCCATACCTAGCACCATTCACCTGCAGAGCCACCAACAAGCAATCAGGAGCCTCCTCAGAGACTCGCCCTCAAGCCTTCTCCTCTAAGTCAGGGGCAGTCAGAGTGGAGCAGAGAGGAGAGGCCTGCATGGTGCCTGTCTCGCTCTCTTTACTAATTCATGCTCAGTCTAGGGTCCTGAGCTTTAGAAATGTTTGTGGTTGCTTTATGTCCGCTAAGGGAAAAAAGAGAGAGAGAAAACAGGAGAGAGAGAGAGAGAGAAAGGCAAACTGCCACAGAGACCTATAAAGTCATTCACAAGCATCACTTCTTCTTCATCTTTCACTTGACTTGGTTAGGACTGGATGGGTGGCTCAATTTCGACATGTGAGTTCAGTCCAGCTACCTACCTGCATGTCAGTGACTAAGTAAGGGAGATTAAACTTGAATCAAATCATACAGTAGGAAAGGCAAAGCTTGGATAAAAAAGCCTTCTGCTCTGAGTCTCTCTTTTGTTGGAATGATAATCCTGCACATCTCTACCCATTGATGGAGAGGAACAGAGCGTATTTCAACAGAGGAATTGGGTCACCTTTATCAGGTCACAGTCACTCCAAAACGGGATTTGTGTGTGTGTGTGTGTGTGTGTGTGTGAGGGAGTGAGTGCGAGAGAGAGAGAGAGAGAGATTAATTTAGTAAATATTATCTTCAGTACATGAAGGAAAGGATGAGGACTGAAGGAAACGGGGTAAAGTGTGAAAATAGCAAATACGTTAAAGACAGCTGCTTGGCACAGAAAGACACAACCTATCATTACATCAAAGCATTGGCACAGCATAAAATACAAATACAAGTGAAATTGAATAAAAAAGGAGGGAACTGGTTCTGCTGACTGCCTCAGCGCCTGATGCAAACGTGTGACTGATCAAAGAAATCCAAAAATCCAGTGCTGAACTGGATTCACAGCGGGCTGTATTACGGTAATGACATTCCTATCAAGGCGAGCTCGAGACTCGAGAAGGAACCCTTGGTAAGCACGCGACAATATTTGGCCAAGCCGATATGAGTCATGAGGTACTGTTCAGGAATTGTGTTTTTGTCTCTCTCGGGTAGGTTTTGACACACCACGAGGCTAAACAGATTCCCACATCGTGGCTGTTGTGTTGATCTAAATACGTTATGAAGTGATAATAGTTCCAAAACAAAATAATACCCCATAGCTTTAACAGAATGCGCCCCGTTCACCTCCTTGACATCTCGACTTCGAGGTTACGGAGCGCAGCACGGTGTGTTCAGTGCTACTGTGTCTTACGTGGTTCTCTGTTTCCATTTGAAATACTACGAGAGGCAAACAAAGGGACAGGCACTACTACCTGCTGAGCGGCATCTGGCAACTCGGCACATTTTCCGGATTCCGAGGGACTGATGGACTCGGAGATGCCGCTGTCCTCTCCCTGGTGCTCGTCGCTCTCGGAGTCTGTCTCCCATGTCGAATCGCATTCCTCTATGGTGCTTGGCTCCTTGTACCTCAAACTGCCCACCAGGTTTCCCATTGAAACCCAGCTCCGGTTTGCCTCTTTCCAGTCAATTCCTGTGTACCTACATATTTTTGTTCAAGTCCAGGAACGAGCCACGGTTCACGTAGGTCTGACTGAGTCGCGCCTGTCTCCGCCGCTCTGCACGGAACCGCTGCACAAACGCTCTTATGTGATTGAACGGAGGGAATTTCCAACGGAGAAGGGACGAAATGAGCTTGAACACACCCCCTAAGCGCGCACGATCAGCACTAAGCGAAATGATGGTGTCAACACTACAGCCGCTCAGAAATAAGGAACCTGGAATAGGACTTAGCAGCTCACACAGTAATTGACACATTTGTGACATGTTTATTAATATCATCAAATTGAGTCATGTTTGTAAAAAGCAGGCCTATATGTTAGCCTATTTATGTGAACTAATTTCATAATACAAATTCCACTTATACAACTCTACAACTTCTTGTCAAAGTAAAATATATTTTAAAACATATTCCGCATAAAGGTACATTCTGTGTATAGTTCACCGATATGGAGGAGTGACTTCTATTACTTTTGATGACTAAATTACTTTATACTACGTATGGTTCCTTGCCTCCATGATTCATCTACATGGACAAGGGCCTTTCAAACAATACTGACTTTTTGCCCGTTGTGTCCTTCTCCAAAAGCATACTGTACTCTTCCAAATTCTCAGATGATGCTCAACTTATTTTCTCCCTTTCCATTGTTAACCACTAGATGGCAACGTTCCAATGTGTGTAAAAAAAGGAGGTCAATAAACTCACAGTTTGTAGGATGTGAGGTGGGTTATATGTCTACAGGTGCTGGTCATATAATTAGAATATCATGATTTATATCAGTAATTCCATTCAAAAAGGGAGACTTGTATATTATATTCATTCATTACACGCACACTGATAGATTTCAAATGTTTAATTTTTTAATTTAGATGATTATAACTGAAAATCTCAGAAAATCATAATATTACTTAAGACCGATACAAAAGAAGATTTCTGGAAATGTTGGCCAACTGAAAAGTATGAACATGAAAAGTATGAGCATGTACAGCACTCAATACTTAGTTGGGGCTCCTTTTCGCCTGAATTACTGCAGCATTGCGGTGTGGCATGGAGTCGATTAGTCTTTGGCACTGCTCAGGTGTTATGAGAGCCCAGGTGGCTCTGATAGTGGCCTTCAGTTCTTCTGCATTGTTGGGTCTGGCTTATCGCATCTTCCTCTTGACAATACCCCATAGATTTCTATGGGGTTAAGGTCAGGCTAATTTGCTGGCCAATTAAGAACAGGGATACCATGGTCCTTAAACCAGGTACTGGTAGCTTTGGCACTGTGTGCAGGTGCCAAGTCCTGTTGGAAAATGAAAACTGCATCTCCATAAAGTTGGTCAGCAGCAGAAAGCACAGAGTGCTCTAAAACTTCCTGGTAGACGGCTATGTTGACCTTGCACTTAAGAAAACACAGTGGAACACCAGCAGATGATATGGCACGCCAAACCATCACTGACTGTGGAAACCTTGCAGTCAACCTCAAGCAATGTGGATTCTGTGCCTATCCTCTCTTCCTCCAGACTCTGGGACCTTGATTTTTAAATGACATGCAAAATTTACTTTCATCAGAGAACATGACCTCGGACCACTCAGCAGCAGTCCAGTCCTTTTTGTCTTTAGCCGAGGCGAGGCGATTCTGATGCTGTCTCTTGTTCAAGAGTGGCTTGACACAAGGAATGCAACAGCTGAAACCCATGTCTTGCATATGTCTTCGTGGTGGTTCTTGAAGCACTGACTCCAGCTGCAGTCCATTCTTTGTGAATCTCCCCCACATTTTTGAATGGGTTTGTTTCACAATCCTCTCTAGGGTATGGTTATCCCCATTGCTTGTACACTTTTTTTCCTTCCCTTTGCCTCTCCATTAATGTGCTTGGATACAGAGCTCTGTGAACAGCCAGCCTCTTTAGCAATGACCTTTTGTGTCTTGCCTTCCTTTGTGCAAGATGTCAGGTCAGCAGTCTTCCCCATGATTGTGTAGCCTACAGAACTAGACTGAGATACAATTTAAAGGCCTTTGCAGGTGTTTTGAGTTAATTAGCTGATTAGAGTGTGGCACCAGGTGTCTTCAATATTAAACCTATCCACAATATTCTAATTTTCTGAGATGCTCAATTTGTGGTTTTCATTAGTTGGCAGTTATAATCATTAATATTAAAAGAAATAAACAGTTGAAATATGTCAGTCTATGTGAAATGAATGAATACATTATACAAGTTTCCATTTTTGAATGGAATTACTGAAATAAATCATTTTTTTCCATGATATTCTAATTATAAGACCAGCACCTGTATATGCATATGTGCCTTCTGTATTTGAGTGTGTGTGTGTGTGTGTGTGAGAGAGAGAGAGAGAGAGAGAGATAGAGAGGCAGAGAGAGAGAGAGAGAAAGAGAGAGAAAGAAAACACTAGCAGTCAGTACTTTTTCATGATATTCTAATTATATGACCAGCACCTGTATATGCATGTGTGCCTTGTGCATTTGAGTGTGTGTGTGTGTGTGTGTGTGTGTGAAAGAGAGAGAGAGAGAGAGAGAGAGAGAGAGAGAGAGAGAGAGAGAGAGAGAGAGAGAGAGAGAGAGAGAGAGAGAGAACACTAGAAGTCAGTATGCAGCAGTATAAGGATGGAGGAATTGCATGGATACCAATTCTCTCCTTCTGAACCTCCAGGCTCTCACCGTAAGCTTGTACAGAGACATGCTACTGCACTATACAGAAGGACAAAGAGAGAGAAAAAGATTGTGTTTGTGTGTGTCTGTGTGTGTGTGTGTGTGCACTCTCTGAAAAGAAGGTACAGAATTTTACAGAAGAGTACTTTTAGGGGTACAAACTTGCCACACTGCCAGTAGGGGAGAGCCATGACGAATTAAACACTTTTTACTTAACGGTTATTTTCAAAGACAGTGAAGCAAATTAGATTTATTTTGCCACATGATCATCAACATACAAGTGTATTCTATTAGTTACTGGTGTAATTTAACACATCCGATAAGAAATCACGTTCATTTTTTACTTTGAACGCAAGGTGTCGTTTGTTACAATCGTCCCTCATTGTCGGCACGAATGAAACACGCAATGATTTTTCATCACAAAAAAAAATACCAGTAGGTAATATTTTACTTTCCGATGTCAAAAACAGTCTCGCAGAGATAACGTTTGAACGCAGTAACGTCACGGCACGAGATTTCCCGGGGTTGCGAAGTCTTGCATGCTGAATATGCTGACAACATATGATGTTTCAGATGTGTATTGTTTTTGAGAAAATAGCTGTGTTTCTTACGTCCCGTGTTTCATTCGTCACGGCTCTCCCCTACCCTCAAAGGACATAATTGTACCTTTTAACCACTGTTTTACAACTAGTTTACAACTAGTACTACCTTCTCCAGTGCTGAAGCGATACATATCAGTCCAAATATTAGCTTTTGGGGGTACATTAATGCCAATCGCACCTTAATATACACATTTGTACCCCTACTATCATATTATTTCTGAGAGTGTGTGCACGCATTTGTGTCCAGTCATGTAGATATCTGTGTGTCTGTGGCTGTCTGTGTGTTTCTCTGAGTGTGTGTATGAGAGAGAGAGAGAGAGTGAGAGAGACAGAGAGAAAGAAAGAGAGAGAGAGAGAGATGCAGACACACACATGTTCCTGCAGCTGCAGAGCCACATTGACAAGCCAACTGGGCTGACATCCCCAAAGTTGATTATTTACACAGGATGTCTCTTTCAAAGTGACAGTGGAGGGTTGTGATGAGGCCTGAGGCCATACCACAGCCCTGTGCTGTTTTCGAAATGTTCACTTGTTTACTATGTAGTGCTCTTTATAGGTTGTGAGTTACATTGTTTTGTTCCCTACATTGTGAACTATATAGTGCAGGAGTGAACACTTCAGATTTTTGCAGTGGAGTGTTGTGATCAAGCTTGTCTCACACCAGAGCCCTGTGCCATTTCTAAAATGTTCATTGGTTCACTGTATAGTGCTCTTCAGGGGCGTTGTTAGACCTGGCTATTTGAGGCTATAGCCTTGGATCTTTTTGGAATAGCCCCATATCTCTGTGCCATCAAGTTATAATGATAATAATAACAATGAAAATAGCCCCGTAGAGAAGACTTTTGTGTGGCTGCATTACCAGCATCCACAAATGCAACATTTGTAGCCAGTGAAAACCGCAAGAAAAACTGATCATAGCCTATGGGCAGATTTAGAATAATTTGTCGGTATTCTTTCTTCTCTATTGCGTAGACATGACAATTTTTATTTTAATGTCACATTTTGGCTGCTGGTGTATGTGGTGCACTTTGGCAGAAGAGACGTTCCCAGGCTATTCTATCTGTAATGTAAACATCAAACGACTTGTATATGCCCCTTGAGCTGTGACAGTTGGCTTTCCTTTCTTTCTCAAACTATGTTAAAATTGCATGTAGCCCAATTTTAAAAACTCTAATTTCTAGGCTATAGCCCCGAATGTTCTAAATACCTAGTGACAGCCCTGGTGCTCTTCATACAGTAGGGTGTGAGTTACATTGTTTTGTTACCTACATAGTGTACTATGTAACACTTAATTCACCCCCTTAGAGTTATTAGGGACATGAAAACTACCGAAACACACCAAAACCGTTTTTTGAACCAGGCTATAAATATCTTTATGTTTGCTGTGAAAATTGACTTTTTAACATGGGAGTCTATGAAAAGTTGCTCGCTTCTTTTGCCAGTCCCCAGTGGATGTTTAAGGTATTGCACGTTTAGAATGTTTTGGCTTCATTATTTAGCCTGGAGCGTTGCCACTTGCCTGTAACCTGTAACCTGTAACCTGTTGTTAAGGCTCCCCTCTGGTCAGACGTGTGATGGGTTAAATGCAGAGGTGAAATTTCGTTGTGTGCGCTGTGTGGTGTGGTATGCTGTGTGATCACAATGACAAATGGGAAACACTTTTTGTTTCCTTTATAGTAAATGAACACTTCAAATTCAACTGTGATGTACCCTTTTCTCTTGGGTGTTTTGGGGAACCTTTTTTGTCCTAGCAAAAGAAGCGCACCTGAATGAAGAGTGGCCTTAAGCTGAGATCCCTCTCTTAGTACAGGGATTGTGGCCCCTGCCTCAGAAGCTCACATTTGCTTTTGGCCTCCATCAGTGTCTTTGTTAACTCCAGTTGTCATGTCATATCTCTATTGCCTCCTCTTCTTTCTCCTCTTCTCTCTTTCTCTCTCTCTCTCTATCTTTTTCTGTCAGTTTTTGCTTTAGAATTACCCATGGGAAGCCAATCTTTCTCTTTAAATATCTCATAGAGTCACTTCATGACCTCTTTACATGTTTCTATCTGTTGAGATTTCCCTGTCTCTCCTTCCCTCTCTCTCTTTTTCCCACAGACTCTCTCTCCTTCCCATATATCTCTCTCTCCCGCTTTCTCTCTCTATCTACCTATCTCCCCCCATCTTTTCTGTCATATCCCCTCTGTGGTGATCCTCCCCAGAGGTGGTGGATAATTATCCTTCATCAGATGTCATGCACCAGCAACTCCAGGAAAGAGTGGGAGAAACGGGGGAATGGAGATGATGGGTGGAGAAAAAAAATGAGAGAGAGCGAGAGAAAGAGAAAGAGAGCGAGAGAGAGAGAGAGATGAAGACTCATTTATTCAGTTTTTCTGTGGATACTCTGAGGGTTTGGGGTGACAGGCTTAGGGAGTCTTGACGGAGGTGAGGAAAACAAAGTTATTATTATTGTAGGCAACTCAAGAGACCAGACCGGATATGGGTGAAGAAAGACAGAGAAAAGTGAGAATGGAGGGGGAAAGAGAAGCAAACAAACAGCAAGATACAGAATAGGGAGAAAAAGAGTAGTCCAGAGCAGAAAAGAGGAGGACACATATCAGGAAATGTACCTGAAGATCCTTCAAAATCAATTTGTTTTGGGTTATTCTGATATGATTATGTCAGTAATATATGTGCATTATGTTTATATTGTACATTTTGTTCATATTGGCTAGTATATATATTGTGTGACTTGCAAATTGTTATACCTCTTGTACGGTACGTATTATACCACATTTGTTGGTTCACTACATGTCTAAATGTTAGAGTGTACACTACAGAGTCAACATCTGCCTGAGTCAAATTTCTTGTATATGTAAGTATACTTGGCCAATAAAATCTCATTCTGATTCCGATAGACAGTTCTTCCTCTACATTTTGCTCTTCTATTTCATCTCAGCTGTAGGACAGGAAGAAGAGCGGAGGAAAAGAACAGAGGTAAACAGAGATTATATGAAAGGAGAGAAAACAATATGGTGATGCTGTTAAGCACAATCCAAAAAAGATCACAAAAAAACTATAAATACACTCTAAGAAATAGTGGGGCCAGTACCGGTTCCTCAGAGCTATGCCATAGAAGAACCCTTTTCAGTTCCTCAAAGGACTGTCAAGGCAACAGTTCTTTAAAGAACCATTTGACGCTGATATGACATAGCATAGCCCATTATGATGTGAGGCTCTGAAGAACCATTTCTAATAATATTCACATAATGTAATGGTTTAACACAGGGTTTTCAATCTCCATGGAACCACAAAGAGATTTCAAGAAACATTTAAGCACATTTCTTTTTTTAGAGTGTAGATTATGTGTGCATATTGAAAAGGGCTGTGGTATGAAAAACATAAAAAGCTTGAGCACATGGTTCAGTATGTCTTCCATGCCATCTGTATTTGAGAGTCACATGTGTAGCAGATGTTAAGTGGCATGGACAGGACAAGATAGTATAACGCACACAGAAGCTGAAGAATGTGGTATCTGCAGTTTATGGATGACAAAATGGGGCAGTTAAAGACAGGCACACACGCATACGCTCTAAAAAAATAAAGGTGCCTAAATGGTTCTTTAAATCTCTGTATGGTTCCATGGAGAGTGAAAACTCTGTGTTGAACCATTACATTATGTGAAAGGTTCTTCACATTAGAAATGGTTCTTCAGATCATAATGGGCTATGCTATGTCAAATTGGGATTAAATGGCTCTTCAAAGAACTGTTCCCTCGGCAGTTCTTTGAAGCACTGAAAAAGGTTCTTCTGTGGCATTACTCTGAAGAACCGGTACTGGCCCCACTATTTTTAGAGTGTACAGCTCTCTCTCCCATACCACTTACAGCATGCACTTTGGGCAAATATGTCAACACTGGTTGGTTTGCAACATTGCACAACTCTAATAGAAGCAATAATAAAATTAGGTAACACTTTATTTTAGGGTGTCTACATAAAAGTGACATGAGCATGTTATAAACATGACATGACACATATGAACAAAATGACACTTCATTAATGTTTATGTCTGTTGCCATTAAGTAACTTAATGACAACAGTCATGAATAAAGTGTCAGGTCATGTTTATAAAGAGCTCATGGCACCATTATGTATACCCTTTAAATAATGTGTTTCCAAAATGATAACCATTTCTATATACATAAATTCAATAAAACACATGCATGTGCACAGTGGTTGGAAATTCACCAAACAAAGTTAAAGGACAAAAAAAATAAAATAAGATATTCGCTGCTTCATGTGCACCATCTCCGTCGGCTGTCCGCCAGCCTACCTGTAGGCCCACAGCCTGAGCCTGTCGGCAGCTGTCAAATCACAGCGCAGCGCGCCGCGGGAGCCACCGAGAGAGTGCGGTGGCCAGCTTCACATCTCATTTGCAGCTGGCATGATGGCTCATGGCAGCATGGTGGCAGCAGAGCCAGTACAGCACACACAGACACACATTCGCACAGACGCGCACACACATACACACAGATACACACACACACACACACACACACACTCACACACACACACACACACACACACAATCTTGATATCTTTCTCTTTCTCTCTCTTACACACACATATACACATTCACTACACATTAACACACACACACATACACAATCTCAATTGTTCTCTCTTTTTCTCTTTCTGTCACAAAGAATGCCATTTTTTCTCTCTTTCTCTCTCTCTCTCACACACATATATATACACATCACTACACATTCAGACACACACACACATACACACACACAATCTCAATTTCTTTCACTGTCCTTTCTCTCTCTCTCTCTCACTCTCACACTCACACACACACACACACACACACACACACTGCCACATAGACTATCACACATATCCTCATACGCTGACAGTTGGAGTGTGTTCTAGCCAGCGGGGCATGCGTTTGAGTGGCCGCTCCCACATTGCCACCTGCCTTCCCCTCAGGGCTGAGTTTCATCTTGTGCTCTCTCTCTCTCTCTCTCTCTCTCTCTCTCTCTCTCTGTCTCTCCCTCTCTCTCTTTCTCTCTCTCTCTCTCTTACTGGGGCCTATCACATCACATTTAGCACACTTGCTTCTGTCACCGTTGTCTGTCGCTGTTGTTGTTGTTGTTGTTGTTGTTGTCATTGTTGCTGCTGTTTGCTGTGGTGGGTATAATAGCTAATAATTGGGATAGCAACTGTGTGATCTAATGTGACATAAAAAAACAACTTTAATTGTCTATTGGCAAGATAACCTGACAAACATTGAATGTGAAACATGGAAAAATAATACTGTGATAACATCATCATCACCATCACTGGTCGGCAAAAACAGCGCAGTGGCCAAGAAAGTGGCTCTTGATTCAGTTAAATTCTTTTCAGCTAAATCTAATGTGACTTTACGGTGTATCGTGTAACTTTATTTCCACTGATTAAATTGACTTGGTCTTTTGCTACACTCCAGCCTATAGGCCTACTGCTGAATATGAGTAGACAGGGCTGCAGACCTCCACTCCCGCAGAAATGAATAAGGGTTAATTAAGCAATATAACACGAGTGGGAGTAAAGGTGTTTATGGATATCCTCGATCCAGCCTTCGGCTTCGTGCCTGCGGCCAAACTACACCCGTGAGCATATCCACGAACACCCTCACGAGTACGAGTGTTATATTGCTTTTATACAACAGTTCCATTGCCAACACAATTAGTGTATAGACACAATTTTAAGACTCGTTTTAAAGTCTTATTTCACTGTATTTTCCTTCACCCCAGTCCAGTCCACTCCACAAAATAGTTCCAGTTCGAGTTAACGGTGTCTGTGGTTGCTATGCAACAAGTGTCCTACACGTTGATTTAATTTGGGTAGTGAGAGATCCAACTGGAGTTCCCAGAAACTGTAGAGCAGTATCGTACCGGCCCAATTTCATCAAGTAGGGCTGGCCAATATATCAATATTATCATAATATCGATATATATTTTTAAAAGAGATATGTAGTTTAGACTATAACCATGTCAATATATTTTTAAAGGAGATATGGAGTTGAGACTACAGTATATCGCCTTATCGATATATTTTTGATGCTCAAATGTGCCCCTGCACCTTCATGTTTACATTTTTACTTGCCCAGCTCTTTTAGAGAAGTCTAATTGTAAACTGTGTCTAAATAAAACAGGGCATGTTTTCCTACTTGTGGTGTTGAGTGAATATGAAACACTTTGCTTATTCCATTTTAAATATCCACGTACATCATATATCGCTAAGTGAACCAAAAATATCAGGATGTCAGTTATGGTCCATATTGCCCAGCCCTAGTATCAAATCCCCACCAGAACCTGAACCAAATGCTGAAACAGGCTCAGCTGTGTTCTGAAGACAGCCTGGTTTTTGGAGTCACTCATGGTGCCAGAGCCAGAGAACTGTGTCAAACTGCTCCTAATGACACTAGACTGGAGCATTAAAAATATTCTTTTTTAGAGTCAAAACGACAGGGAGCTGTTGGATTTAAAGCTGTCCTGAAATACATTCAGTTCTACGTTGATTTATTTAGCAGCCGCTCTCATCCAAAGAGACTCAATATAGAGGCCATGTGTGTATATATAGCAGTGTTCGACCTCCCCATAGAGAAACCGTTACCGTGCTTTTATCTGTTCTACTCACTGCCAACTGGAGCACTCTCAGACATGATAAGTCAGAAGGGCAGCTACCTAACTCCATATGTTATCACATAAATATTTTTGAGGACACTTTCAATAGGTAGTTCCTGTGAAGCATTTATTTTTTGAATTTGTTATAACTTAGAGTTAATCGATTGGATGGTGTGATCCAGCAACCAAGTACCATTAAATAATAATAGGTCTGTTATAGTCGTAACCCAGACATTAACAGTAACACTTTGTTCATCATTGCTCCTAAATTATTTCTTATCTGTAAATTATTTACAAACATGTCTACAAATGTTAAGGCAGACAGAGAGCATAGTCAGATAGACAGACAGAAAAGCAGCAGGCAGAGAGAAGGGGAGCAGACAACATAAAATCTGACAGATGGACATACAGACAGACAGCCAACAGATAAAGAGACAGATGGATGTTGATATGTTTATAAATGATTTATCAATGAGAAAAAAATAAGCAATAATGGTTACCAAATGATTAACGAAAGTGTTTACTACGAGTTAGCAAATGCATAATAAATGTTTGATAGGGAGTAAGTATTTTAAAGTGTTACCCTATTTTTGAATATTTTGTAGTAGGCTACTACATCAGTGAGAAATAAAAGATGTGACATTTGGAAGGCTTGAGGATAAAGTTGTGTAGCAATTTTAAGATGTACTGCACTGATGTGTAAACTGACAGATCTGCCCATATAACCTGCTGGATTTTTTAAACTATTATTATTTTGAAGGTCCCTTCAGGGAAATTGGGGTTCTGCATTTAACGCCATGACAAAAGCGCCCAGGGAGCAATGTTTGAAGATGGTGCCATGCTCATGATACCTCAGTTGCACTTCTGGATGGCTTCAAAACCTGCGCCCCTTCAGTCACAGGTTCATTACCTTAACCGCCAGTCCCCCACTGCCCAACTGCAGGACCGCCCCTGTTCCCTTTCATCCTCAGTGTACTGATAATATTCTTTACAGTACAAAAGGAGCTAAGAGCTGGAGAGAGAAAATGGCTTGCATCCAGAGATTCTAATCATCTTGTAACTCTTGTGGCTCTGGCTCTGTTATCTGCTTTTTCATTTACAATTGCAGCTGAAAAAAAGGTCTAAGGAGCAGCTGATAATACCTCAAACCGTACGAAATCCTTTTTTACTTTAAAGTATCTTCCTAACCTTACACTTTTATGATGAGTTACCACTGTCTGCTAATGACTTTGAGAGTTTCTTTACAGAGAATGGCAGCCATTAATGTAATTCTCCAACCCTCTTTCTCCTGTCACCTTATCTGAACATTGGGGCATTTCTAAGTTTGTTCTCTTTGTAAAAAGGAAGAAACTGCCATGCTTCTGCACAACGTAATCATCATAAGCTTTCTGATCCCTCTTCCAATTACCACTTTCCAGTCCATCTCACCTACCCTTGTAATAGCTGTCATGCACAGCCATTGCTTCACTTTGCTCACAAATGTTTTCCTGCTCTCTGTGTTGTTCAAACCCAGAATTTTGGTATATTATATTATATATTATACAGAATAAAGTAATCACTAAATATGTTTACCTTGTAGAACCTCAAATCTTGTAGGCCTAATTAATTTTCCTTACAAAACTGGTCGTACACAGATATGAGAAAAAAATATGAGAAAAAAAAGACAACTAATTAAGGTTGTTTATCTAAACTTGTGTCATGGATGTTTTATCAAACACCTTTAAAGATTTATAAGTGACTTTATTACTTTCGCTATAACAGTCAAATATGCAAAACCGATGTAGTTCTGAATTTGTACTCAGAAAAGTATTGTATCTGAACAGTATTTCAAATGTAGTGTCCAATAACAATTCAGACCTAAGAAAATATTGTAGCAATTACTTACACTGTACTAAGGGCACACAAACAGGTACAACTATTGTGCTTTTCATTACAAACAGCAGGGGGCAGCATGTCACTTTCAATACCACCAGCCCTTCAATTCTTTACATTGTATGAGAGAAGAGGAGCGAGAAAAGATGATGGGTGTACTCACGTTATCTATAAGGAGTGAAAAACATTTTCCCTCATGTATCCTCCGAGACCTCATTTTTAATATGCCGACGGCTGGGCGACGAAAACAGAGGCGCCAGATGGGTCATTATGTGAGTCAGCGTGGCGGTGAGAACGACTGCGCACCTGAGTGGGGATGACACTCCATTACTCAGAACAAAACACAGGCAGGCCGCCGAAATCCCACCAACGGTCCTCTCAGGGATAACCCCGGCCTGCTTAATTAGATACGCTTGCTGCTGCTCGCGTGTTGGAACACAGACATCCCAACACCTTTGGTCCGTTTTATCTTGTAGAGCGGCACGTACCGTTTCCTGGCTGACTCTCATACAGTAACACACAGGCAAAAGGTCACTCACGGGTTCTTACTCTTCCTCGCCACACAGGTGGCTTTTCATTGCCTTGGAGCCTGGGTGGAGGTCCTGTAGCCCCAAGGTCATCAATAACAGTCGACCGCGTAACCCACTCCATCTTTGGTTGAGGGGAAAAAAGAGCTTTACTCTGTCTAGCCCCAACTAAGACCTCACCTACTGCTTGCTCTTCCCATAAAATCCATTAGCCTGTATTGGGTTTCAGCACTCAAAGTCGACCAGTTATCATTCAACCGGACCTTCAGAATCAATAGCCATGATCATGCTAATCAAATCACACCGTTTGCTAATGGCTAGCCAATTGCAAAATAGTCAATGTGATAGTGAGTGTCATGTTCCGATCCATAATTCATCCTATAGCCTTGGTCGTTGTGGAAAGATGGTAATCAAGGCTGCTAACTAAGCATGTTGGAATTTTCCAACCAGCACATTGGCTACTTCATACTATTTATCATTATTGATGACTATTGAATAGCCAGCCCTGATATTAACTGCGTGAAGAATTTAAAAATTGAAAGACTGTGCAGGTCTGTGTCCTTGTAGCATGGTTACTTGGTTGCCTTATTCTGCATATAGCACCAAAACATTGCTTTCCTCCGCCGAGGTCTTGTCACTAAACCACACCTCACTCAAGATCCCTTTAATGACATTCACACATTCATACTTAACTACTCATACACGTACAAACATGCAAACAAACATAAACATTAACATAATGGGATGCACAAAAACTCTCTCTCTCTCTCTCTCTCTCTCTCTCTCTCTCTCTCTCATTCTCTCGCTCACACACACACACACACACATTCACATGCATAAACATGTTCTCTCTTGCGCACACACAAAAAAGCGCTCTATTAAGAAATGCACACACACACACACAGTCAAACTGACACACACACCCACAACATGGCTGGCGGGTAAATATCGGGGACACTGCTCTTATCTCTGCTCTGCCTCTCTGTCTGTGTAAGGCTGAGGCCCCCGGGGGGCACTGTGTCTCCAAACAGCCCCGGGTGAAGTGCAGATGCTGGGGTGCCATCCTCCTACCCCCACCCCCTTTGCCCAGCCCCACCCCACCCGGTCCCTCCACCCGACCCCCAGACAACCCCTCTGTCTTGTTAATATGGCGCTCACGCACATGGGAAGAGGGAGTGGGGCACAAAAGCTAACAAGCGGAATAAAATCAGCCAACACGCGCTGTAAAACACACACTGGCTTATGACGGTTTTAAAAATCCACACACGCGTGTCGGAGGGGTCGAGGCGGAGGAGTGTAATTGAGAAGAGAGAGAGAGAGAGAGGGAGGGAGTGAAAAAGAGAGAGGGGAGAGAGGGGGGGGCAGAAGAAGGAGAGAAAGAAAGAGGGACAGACGGGCAGAGAGAAGGGGAGAGGGAATGGATTGGGTATTACTTAGTAGACACCTGAAAATTGCTGACTGCTTGACACTCGCTCTTGAGTGTGCACATCCACACACACACACACACACACACACACACACACACACACACACACACACACACACACTCATGCAGGGTACTAAATGACAGCATTGATATAAAAGAGCAGGTAGAGGAGGGAAGATGGGAGAGATGGAAGGCCTCTTCTCACAGCCATATGCTATTATGGCCGTTATGGATGCCCGGCGCTTTTCATGAGAGCCCACTGGCATTTACTTGCTTATTTCTGACAGGAGAGTTTTATTATGACAGCGCCACACACCCACTCACATATATTTACACACAAACACACACACACACACACACACACACACACACACACACACACACACAGACAGACAGGCACACAAGCACACATGCACATACACAATCATATCAGCCTTGCACACGCAAGTCCTACTAACATTGACACATTGACACACACACACACACACACACACATGCTCTCCAAAGGGTACAAAAACTGGCCATTCATATTTTATTGCTCATTTTGCTGGCTATCCATAATTCAGAGTGGTGCGTCCTTAATAGCAGCTCTGTGAGAGAAGCAGCGCAATTATTCCAGGGCTGTGAAGGAGCACTGATTCAAGCCCCGCTGATGAAGAGTGGAGAGGCTGGAGGGGTCGGGGTGGGGGGGTTTGGTGGGGTTGGTGGTGGTCGGGGGCGGGGGCGGGGGGGGGCTCTCCACTGGTGCTTAAAGGGGATACAAATGAACCAGGCAGACCCTGCAGCGGCTGGAGGTGAGAGCTAACGCGCTGCTAGCAAGCAGGGCAGGGACATTAGCAATGCTGGCAAGGCAGCGGGCTAATTATCTGTCTCTTACACACACACACACACACACACACACACTCACACACACACACACGTACACACACACACACACAGCTTCTCTGGGAGAGGGGAATAAGACACACTGAAGGTTTGGCGAATAAGCAAACCCTTTTTTATAAAGAGGCCACGAAATGCTTTTCCTTTGAGTCGGACCGCGTGTGCGCTTGTTTACTTAACTGGAACGTATTACTCAACATCTGTTCCAGCCATTGCGAAGCATGCAAGAGAATCCTTCAGAGGGTACTTGAATTCGTTTTTTTTTTTAAAAAGGTTTTTGAACCTGAATTGCAGTAGAATAGTACTATAGAGAGGCAGGAAATGGGTGTGGGAGAGAATGAGAATAGGATCAGGAAATGACTGCGGGTCAGCTTTCTGTCAGGGTATAGCTATACAGAATAGGAGAGAAAATGGAAATAGGAACAGGGAATGATGTGAATGCTTAGCCTAGAAATCTCGTTGTACCATAGCGGTAGCCATTGAAAGTTTGTATCCAGGTTATAGTCTAGCCGTGATCCATTGAAGCTCAGTAGCTTTTCTCCCAAACCTGGACAGACCAATCACATCGGTCTATCCTTTGTAGAGAGTCGCTGGGCGAGCTGAACACAATGACAACAGGGGCAGCGATAGTGCAGTGGTATAGTGCACTGGCAAACAAGTTTGTTTCTCTGATTGGCTGTAGTGCTGACCTATTTCGTGCAGAGGCAGTTTGAAAAAAACAACCATTGATCATTCATTGGCCCCTTCGATTGAGCCTGGCATATCCATCGTGGCCCTACCACAGAACTTGCTCTGGGCTGCCTTGTCAAGGTACCCAGGGTACAGAATAGGAGAAAAGACATGGAATGATGGGAAAGCTAGAAGTGGTACCACTTGTGGCATAACCTACCCCACCTCTCTCAATAACCCTTTTTTTGTGGAGCACCACCAAGGTTTTTCTTTTTTCCCT
>CM059286.1:9869019-9876519 GCA_030347295.1 Setipinna tenuifilis
TGACTAGAGTTACTTCTTCATTTTCTGTCTGGTGTGTAGATGAAGAGAGAGATTGAGGCATCAGGATACAAAACAACACCTACCAAGCAGCCAAACAGAATAAAAAAATATATATATTTTAGCGCCAAGGTGTTAGAAACATAATTTTGTAATGAATTGTGTTGTGGGTTCTTAGGTTATACTCCCTGGTATGAACACATTCATAAATAATACATAATGTATTAAAAAAATCTACACAAACTAAAGGGAAGAAGCAAAATTTAGATGCAACAAGAGTTGAGAGGAGGAGGAGGAGGATTTAGAATCAAAACATTCCACCACACTTCGATTTTTGGTCCGAGAGTGAGTTCAATATCAATTCCACCCCCCTCCTTCCTCCCCACCCACACCCCCCACACCCATAAAAATGGACAGCTAATGTTATCAACTGCTAAAATGGGAGTCAATTGAGACATGTTGCAAAAACATATTAGCTCAACCCAGGCGCGCCCAACAAACTAGAGGGACGGAAAGTCATTTCTATGCAAATGGTGTTGACAAATGCTTTCCATATTCTCCGCTCATTGAGGGGGATCTAAATTGCTCAGCCCTCTGCTTATTGAATTGAAGTCTAAATTATCGTCTAATCTCGTTGTGCTATGATCTATTTTCACAGGCCTGGACTTTAATATGTTGTTATTGTGCATTGTGAGAGTGAATTGCTAGCCAGGCTATTGGAAAAGAAATTTTCGAGGTTGACTCACTGCAGTCTTTCTTTCTTTCTTTCTCTCTCTCTCTTCCTCTCCCTTCCTCACACACACACATACTGTTTCTCTCTTGCATTCTCTGTTTCTCTCTCACACACCCTCCCTCTGTCTCTCTCTCCCTCCCCCCCCCACACACACACACACACACACACACACACACACACACACACACACACACAGTTTCTCTCTCACTCTCTCTCATTCTCTGTTTCTCTCTCACACACACACACTCACTCTCTCTGTCTCTTTCTCTCATCTCACATTCTCTGTTTCTCTCTCTGTTTCACACACACACTTACTCCCCCTGTCCCTCTCTCTCTCTCATTTCCTCTCTCTTATTCTCTCTCTCTCTCTCTCATTCTCTCTCTCCTTGTATTGGTCACACCCTCTATTCATCACCTCGCTAGCTCTGTCCTCCCTCTAGCATCTGACAGTGGCAGACTAATACAGAATGCCTGACCTCAGGGTTAAGCTTTACTGGAGCCAACCCCCCCCCCACCCACCCCTCACCCCTCACTCTGCCACAGTCCACTAGCACTCTGAGCAGACAGCATCCTTCATAGTGCACACAGGACGCTCCTTTCAAGAGGGTTGATTGTGCCCAGAGGTGTTTTTCTCTTTTAGCTCTTCTTCTGTGGTTTTTGTCTTTTCATCTCTCTTTGCAGACAGACATTCACCCTAATGGTGTTGTTAAAGGTTTATATATATATATATATATATATATATACTCACCCTGTGTGTAGACGCAAACAGCACAGCAAACTTCTTTGGCCAAAGTGCTACGCCTTCAAAGTTCATATGGGTCCAAAGTCAGAGCCGAGCAGAACAGTTAGACATCAACACAACACAACACAACACAACAGCGGAGGCTAAACTATGGGGGAGCAGGTCTAATAAGACTTTAATGGCCTAATCTGTGGCACTGCAGCCAAAGAGAGATAGTTATGACTCTATAGAGAGGTGAGGTAATTGGTGAAACATTTGCCTGCTCATCACATCACCGCACTGAAATCTTTGTGACAGTCACATTATGGCTCTTCAGATGAACTATGACTGCAGGTTGGAGGCTTCAAAAAAAAAAACTGAGCCATTACCTCTAGGGCCATTTGAAATAAACAAAAGCACCAGCATTGAATGTTTGGTTACATTTACTAGTGCTGTCAAGTCAGTGAGCTTCTATACAGTGTATGCATACACAAATGGACAACACAAACACACACACATACACTCCCACACACACACACTCCTCTTTTTTCCAGTCTTCTTCTTCGTGCCCCTGCTCAATCACCCTCTGTCACACACACAAATACACCTCTTTTTCTCCATCTCTGTCCCCCTCTCTCTCTTTCTTACACACACACCCCACTCACACACACACACACACACAGAGCGAGAGATAGAGAAAGCACAATCACATCAGGCGGCTGTCACACGTCATTGGGCCAAAACAATGGGGAATTTTCAGTGCGAGAGACGCAAGGGCCGATGACAGGTTGGCCCCGACTGCTCTTACTGCCTCGCCTGACTGTGTGACTGACATGGTCTCCGCTGACAGCCGGGACGGCCATCGGGGGGGTGGGGGGCCTGGAGATAGACGTCACACTGGGTAGCTGTCACAGCTCATGATACAGACGAGAGGGGGGGAAGAGATAGGGAGAGGGGGGGGAGAGAGAGAGAGAGGGAGGGAGAGAGAGAGAGAGGGGGAAAGAGGGAGGGGGAGAGGGAGGAGAGAGAGAAAGAGAGGGGGAGAGAGAGGGGAGAGGGAGGGAGAAAGAGAGAGAGAGGGAGGGAGAGAGAGAGGGGAGAGAGAGAAAGAGAGGGGGAGAGAGAGAGGGAGAGAGAAAGAACGAAGGAGGGAGGGAGAGAGAGGGAGAGAGAGGAGAGGGGGGGAAAGAGTAGGACGGGTGTACGTGCCCACAGTGACACGCACAAATCCAGCGCCTCGAGGTACCTCTCTCTTTTTCTCTCTCTCTGTATCTATCTATCTGTCTATCTCTCTCTTTGCCCCCTTTACCACTTTCTGTCTTACGGTGTCAAATATTAAAAATAGCTCAATTATGATGTTGTTTTTTCGGGCGCCACGCTTGAAGGGTACTGACGGATGGTGCTCTCGGCGAGGGGGGTTGGGGGGTAGAGACGGGGGCCGAGGCTTTGCCTAATGAAGCACGGCAGATTGAGTCTTCACTCCGCAGCCGACCCGCGGGACCAAGACAGGAAGGGGAGGAGAGGGGGAGGGAAAAAAAGGGGGGAGGGAGGGAAGGAAGGTGTGTGTGTGTGTGAATGTGCGTCTGTGTGTGTGTGCATATGCATCTGTGTCTGTCTGTGTGTGTGTGCGTGTGTGTGTGAGTGTGTGTATACGTGCACTCGTGTGTGTGTGTTGGAGGTGGTCGGAGATGGGCAGTCCAGACAATCATCCTGATTATGTGGTTAAAGGATTTTTTTTTCTTTTAACACTTGCCCTCTGTGTGGAGATGCCCACAGCAAAACTCTTTAGCCAAAGTGCTACGACTTCAAAGGTATTATGGGTGTCCAAGGAGAACAATCAGACAACACAACACAACAGTGGAGACTACACAATGGGGAACAGATTTAATAAGATTTAATAAGATGGTATGATACGTGGTACAGCAGCCAGTGAGAGATGATTACGACTCTATAGAGAGGTAAAGTAATTGGTAAAACATTTGCCTGCTTCGAGCATCCAGAACTACAATTCTATAATTTAAGGATGCAGCAGCTGAAAAAATGCTACACATATGTAGAACAGGGAAAACGTACATTCCAGTAATAAGTATGTGTACAGTGAAACGGACACATATGTCTCAATTGTAATATTACGAACGAACGAATATTTGTAATGTTTTTGACAGGCTGCGCATACAATATATCTTCATTGCTGAGCTAATCTATATAAATCGTCAGAATTGTTGACTTTTTGATTTATAAGAAAAGGCTTGCGGTCTAATAGGGATCTCTATCCATCTTAACCTCCCTCCTCCTCCTCCTCCTCCTCCTCCTCTCCTCTCTCTCTCTCCCTCCCTCCCTTTCCTCCCTCCCTCCCTCCCTCCTCTCCTCCACTCGCTCATCCTCCCCTCCCGCATGAGAAGCGGGTGAAGGCTTTATCGCCGGTCTCAGTGGACAGCGCCGTTTGGAGGCAGCGTATCAAAGCTGGCTCGCAGCTCGCTCTTCTCCTATCCTCGCTGCACTGCGATCAGACTCATCGGCTGCTGCCTACTCTCCATTTAATGATGACTTTTAACCTTCTCGGAGGCAAGCAGAATTAGCAAAAAAAAAAATGAAACAAAACAAATACGAAGGGCGACGCCTTGTTGTTATGGCAATTTTATACGGAGGAAGTGAATGACTACTGGGTGTACATGAATATCTGTGTGTTACCTGTTGTTTTTGAATTGTCGTCGGTGGATCAGCTGAGGGGAAACAGGAATCCCTCGTTAAATATAAACTCGCTGCGAGAGATCCCGAGGTCGCAGTGGGATGAAGATGGGACAGCCGTGCCGTTAAAAGAAGTTTAAATCGCCTATGGACTGCCTGTGCTATTTTGGATAAGGCATAAGACAACAGAATAAGTCTCGGACCTGATGGAATGGTGCGCGCAGTAACGTCTAATAGAGGATTCTCTCGGAACGTGCAATGGAAATGTGGCCGTCAGACTTGAACTTGAATCGCTAGTGATGCTCTGAGGGGGATGTATGGATGACTCCGTCTTGCGTACGCGGACCTGCTAAACTTCAGTACAATGAAATCCGTCTTCTATAGCCGATTCTTTATACTTCTTCCCTGGGTTCTGATCGTCATCATCATGATCGACGTGGACACCAAGAGATCATCTGTTCGGAACACCGCACAATTTTACCTCTCACGACTTGGAAACGGACAGCGTCACGAGAGACCTGTGTTGTCCGGGAAGAACCGCACAGCTCTACCGGTGATCTACGCAATCACCCCGACTTACAACAGAGCGGTGCAAAAAGCAGAGCTCACGAGGCTCTGTAACACCTTCCGTCAGGTGCCACAGTTCCACTGGATTGTGGTGGAGGATTCGAGCAGCCGGACGGAGTTGGTGTCGCGCTTCCTCGCCCGGTGTGGTGTCCCGTACACACACTTGAACATCTTCACACCTCGGCGCTTTAAGCGGACCGGTATGCCACGGGCCACCGAGCAGAGGAACACTGCTCTCAGCTGGCTCCGGCAGCATCGCTCCTTCAAAGATCCAGGGATTGTCTTTTTCGCCGACGATGACAATACATACAGCCTGGAGTTGTTTGAGGAGGTAACTTAATAAATCTTCTCAGTGGCAATGAATAACTACAATTTCATTTTATTTTATTATTTTTTGCTAGCATAAAGTGACATAATACCTCTGTATTTGTTTTAATTCCAGCCAGACTCACACCCTCCATAGATCTTAGTTTGGGTTATCAGTTGAGTCTTCTTCAATCTTCAATAACTGGACTATCTTCAATAACCCATGACCATTACCTGCATGGCACAATGGTCTCAGATTACTTCACTCAAACAAGTTCATCTGACGTGCTATGCTCATAAAGTGAGAACAATTATGTCCAATTATTGTATTTTATTAATAGCTGTCCATGCTGAATGACAAATATTAAGGAACTGTCATCGAGTGTACCCAACCAGTAGGACCGCAAATTTTTCTACTTTGTTTACCCAAAATGAATCTGATGGTAGATGTCTGTTCATCAGTCAGTACACTGACACTCCACACATCCAAATCCGTCAGTAGCCTAACCCGTGACATATGCCATCCCCTGAACATATGAGGTATATGGTGGATTTACTTTGAACATGCTGCTTAATCCTTTAATCTCACCCAGGAGAGGTCAACCCAGGCGGGATGTACCGCCTTTTGGCCCCTCTTTTAAAGTATTTGCCAGGGAGGAGAATATTTGGCTGAAAATTCGTGACATCCCACATACCCGCTGGATGTATCCGGTAGGTAATAAGCGGAGCAGAGATCTTGTGTTCTCGCGGATTAACTTCATTTTCGTGAAAGCCACCCGGATAGGCAATACACTTTGCATAAAGAGGATTGCATTCTCTGGTTTCCCGGCATTAGCAGGTCACGCCTCAGCGCAATTAATTATGTCTCCGAGACATTGAGTAAAATGAATTCCAGGACCGAATGCAAAGGCTGCCGTGTGGATTATGACGGTTAGTGAAATCAAACCTGCTTTCCTCTCTCTGTCCACACAGGGTACTTGACAACGCGGCCAGCCAAGGCGAGCGCTAGTTCGCGAAGACAAACCAGTTCCGCTCAGACAGACCAAGCGAAATGAATTTCAGCAATCATAGTCTGACGGCTCAGTGACCTGACAACCCGTGAAAGCCAAACCTATCTGTTCACACTAGTGTCAAGGAGTGATGGCAAAAATAAGATATATATCGATAAAATCCACACACTTACCCTACTATAGATTTATATAGCCTAATGTTTAGAATTACAACAAGTCCACACCCACAAAGCCCACATGTTAAATAATTTAAGTGCTAAAGTAAAATAAATTAAGGTAGCCTACCATTTTAATAACTGGTAATTAACAGCAAAATATGGACTTCTCAACGCCCGTTGCACCCACATCACAATCTACAAACATAATGATGTTCCCAAACAGACGTTTTGCCATGAAAATGCAAGACGCCCATTTTAATGATGGCACTGGGCCCAGCCAGTAGGTTACAAATTGGCAGACTGCATTTTTGCAAGCCTGGGTCCCCGTCACGTCTCTCTGTCACAGGCCAAGTCTTGGGTCAGTCGTGAGGAAGGAACGCCGATTCCAAATGACAGGTGTCACCCGGTAATCGGTACAGTGACGCACTGCATCGTGTCTCACCACTGGGGTTGTCCTCGTTTGATTGGTGATTTTCCTGCCGAATCTGCTCGTTCAGCCAGAGAAAAAATGCCCATGTAGACAGCTCTGAAATTAAAACCATTTTTTTTGACTAATTTAATTGCGCCGAATTTCTGCCCCGCCTTGGTGTAATCAAATAAAGTATATAGACTTATCTGGCACGCGAGCGCCCTAAGTGCTTAGTCCACCAAAAAACGACTCACTCTTTCAGCATATTCTTCTAAGATTAATGAACAAACATGGAATTTATCAATTTTAAGTAAAAAAAAGTCCACGAAACCAGAGACACGTCTTGAATTCAGATGCTGTTTTATTCGTCCTCCGCCATATTAGGCTACTCTGCTGCATTTCATTGGGGTGAAGTATTGTAACCTGTCACCACTTGTAAGGGAACTATACATGAAACTATGAGGCGAATATAGGACTAAAAGCATCCAGATTCACTGTCTGAACTAAGGACACCCGGAAGTTTGAAAAGCAGTGAAAGGTACAAACGGCACCACATCACTGACTGTTTTAATAGAGTTACCATGCTCCAATATTTCCTCGCCTCTCTTAGTACTTTATATTTCCTTCTCATCATTGTTTCCTTCACTTTCTGACCTCGTTTCCTTTCATTTATGTAAACTGCTAGACCGGTAGTTTTGACTTGCTCTCTCTACCTCCATCTATCCAATTCTCTTCCTCCCGTGTTTTTTCTTTTTTTTTTCTGTCCTTCATTCACAGAGGGGTCTCCTGCTGCCAGAGGCCTTGTGTGAATGAATGCAGACTCTGTGCTTCTTAACCATGCATAGCCCCTCTTTTCTCCTCGCCTAACCATCTCTATTCGTTACACGAACACAGACCCACAGACAGACACA
>CM059286.1:9879019-9881519 GCA_030347295.1 Setipinna tenuifilis
CAAGCATTTGATCATATCGGGGCGAAGAAACAGATAACGCAGGCTGGCGGAAGAAAAGGGGAAAAGGAAAATTGGATGCACACTGTAAAAAACGCCGGGCGCCGAAAAGCTGCATAACTCAGAACTACCTCCCTTCTCCTCTCTCTCTCTGTCTGTGTCTCTATCTCTATCTCTGTCTCTGTCTCTCTGTCGCTGTCTTCCCTCTCTTCCTCCTTCAATCTCCATCTCTTCTCCTCTCTCTCTCTGTGTCTGTCTCTCTATCTTTCTCTCTCTGTGTCGCTGTCTTCCCTCTCTTCTTTCTCCTTCAATCTCCATCTCTTCTCCTCTCTCTCTGTCTGTCTCTCTATCTCTCTCTCTGTCACTGTCTTCCCTCTCTTCTTCCTTCAATCTCCATCTCTTCTCTCCCCCAGATGCGCTCCACTCGGAGGGTGGCGGTGTGGCCGGTGGGTCTGGTGGGCGGTCGGCGTTACGAGAGGCCGCTGGTGGAGAAGGGGAAGGTGGTGGGGTGGTACACGGGGTGGAGGGCCGATCGACCCTTCGCCATCGACATGGCAGGTGAGTTTTAAAGTTTTAAAGTTACATTACATTACATTACACTTACACTTAGCAGACACGTTTTATCCAAAGCAACTTACAAAAAGGAGGACATAATAAGCTAACAGAGGTGTGGAGGTACACACATTACATTACATTACACTTAGCAGGCGCTTTTATCCAAAGGGACTTACAAATGGAGGGGCATGATAAGCTTACAGAGGTGTGGAGGAACACAGAGTAAACAGACTACCTTCATACACACAAGGAGATACATTAAGTAAGTTAGTTTCCTTAAGTAAGTTTCCCAGAGCAGGGACATGGGAATACCCATAAAGTCTTGGTTCTAGACTCTGTTTTTGGGGCTCTAAGCAAAACACCCACCACTGTAAAAAGGTTCAAAGGTTGTGAGCCCTCTGAGGGCCCTTGAATGGCCCTGGGGGCCCCCATAGTGTTGTCTGTGTGATGCCTGTTGGCTAGCAACACCTCTGAGTTCTAAGAGTTCTGGCAAGCTAAGAGCCTGTGGAGGAATATTCTGGAAATACTCAACTCGAATGTTAACGCCATGAATGAACAACTCAAATGAACACGCAGACACGTACAATAGATCTACACAGGCAGGCAAGTGGGGAACTGTTTATCCGCTGTGTCGTAACCATGTAGCACGCCCTGCCCCCCTACCTCCCCCACCCCCCGGCCAAGCTTTTAGATTGAACGAATAAAACGAACATGAAGGTGGTGGCTTCCACATCCACGGAGCTGCTTTTTTTGCGAGGACCTACACTTTCATTACGCTTCATGTGCGCCCCACAGCGCTTTCCAACGCAGTCTGCTAATTAAAAGTGCACTGCGAGTTAAGTGAAGGAGTCTGTCAGCTGGCTCACGGCTGTAGACTTCCTGGTGGCCCAGTTGGAGGAGAGACAGTCCCTCCCTCTTTCTCTCTCTCTCTCTCTCTTTCTCTTTCTTTCTCGCTCTCTCTCTCCCCCCTCTCTCTCTCTCTCTCCCTTCCTCTCTCTTTGTCTATCTCTCTCTCTTCCTTGCTCTCTTTCTCCCTCCCCCCCCCCCTCTCTGTCTCTCTCTCTCGCTATGTCCCTTTCTCTCTCCCTCTGTCTTTCTCTCTCTCCCTCTCTCTCTTTCTGTCTCTCTCTCCCTCTCTTGCTCTCTCCCTCGCTCTCCCTCTCTCTCTCTTTCTCTCTCTCTCTGTGTCTCTCTGTTTCTTTGTCGCTCTCTCTCTCGTCCTCTCCCTCTCTCTCTCCCTCTCCCTCTCTCTCTCTCTCTCCCTCTCTCTGTCTCTCTCTCTGTCTCCCTCGCTCCCAAAAGGGGAGTCTTGGCATGACAGGCATGGCAGGGAAGGCCAGCTGGAGGTACAGTCCTGACTGTGGCGCTGCCTGGAACCAGATGGGGAAGTGAATGAGAGCTGAATCACCAGGAGCATTGTTTTCTCTTCAGTGGGAACTGGAGAGGGATAAAACACACACAGGCACACACACACACACACACACACACACACACAGGCACAGGCACACATACACACATATGTGTACACATATGTGCACACACGCAAAGGCACACATACATGTACACACACACAGGCACACACAGGCACACATACATGTACACACACACACACACACACGCACGCACACATACATGTACATGTACACACACACACACACACACAAAGGCACACATACACGTACACACACACAGGTACACATGCACACACACACGCAACACACACACATACAAACACATACACACAGGCACACATATGTGTACAGACAGACACAAAGGCACACATACATGTTCACACTCAGAGGCACACATACTATTCTCATAGTATAGATCTATAGGGTACTAAATGGTATATCTCTTTACGAGATACTTTCACTCAAAAGTGTTTAACTGCACTTTTCCATGTATTCATTTATTACACTATCCAGCATACTGTATAGAGTGTCTTCAT
>CM059286.1:9896519-9909019 GCA_030347295.1 Setipinna tenuifilis
CTCTCTCAGTCGGTCTCTCTGGCTGGCTTTCTATCATGAACAACTGACACTGTAAGCTGTTTTGGACTGAATAAAAAGGAAGGAATAAAAAGGATAAATAAAAAGGAAAATGATAAACTATGTTAAGCTATATTAAGCTGTTTATTCTTCCCATTTTTGTGTGCAGGTTTTGCGGTGAACCTGCAGGTGATCCTGTCCAACCCGAGAGCACAGTTCAAGCGGCGGGGGGCCAAGCCGGGCATGCAGGAGTCCGACTTCCTCAAGCAGATCACCAAAGTGGAGGATCTGGAGCCGAAAGCTAACAACTGCACTAAGGTTCGTATCACATCGTGGCACATCACCCCCTAAGTGCGCTAAATATTATCTGGGAAAAAAATATTTACTGCATGGTTAACCGCTATGAATTAGCCTTTTTAAAAATATATTTTGGCAAATATTGTACCGGAATGTCATTTTCATTCAGCGCAGCAGAGTGTTAAATATATATTCATTATATAGCAGCTTATGTTAGTCAGTGAGAAGCGCTAATGTTCAATTGTAGCAAATGGTGCGAAACAGCACATTTAAACTCTATATGTCTCTGTAATAGTGTACATGATAAACCAAAAACATTAGTATTTCAGTGAGAGAAGAAGAGGGGAAAAAAACACAAACTTAGTGCATTTTATTATTTGAAAAACACTCTCTAGTAAGGTCAGAGGGATGTGATGATAACCTTCATGGTACTGTATGTGTGTCAGTGCTGAAGGTAGCCGGGCGTTCTGTTTTTCCAGGCAAGGCACTGTCCTGTATTTCACTCTGTGTCTCAACTTATTTCACCTGTCCCATATCTTTTTTTAACATCTCGCCCTGTATTTCAACAACAATATCTTACACCGGGGATTGGAGAGGGTGTAATAAAACACGCCCCCCCTCCCACACACCCCCCCCCCCAACCACCGCCACCACCTCCACCCCCAACCACCCCCGCCTACCTTCAGTTAAAAAAAAACAGCCTCAGTGCTGCCTGTTTTATGGCCCTCTGGCTATAGTCTCCCCATAGAGAGTCTGGTCACGTCAGGGAGAACCTGAAGGTAGTTAGTGACTGGGAGTCTGAGAGCCTGCTGAGTGTTGGCCTGTACCCCCCACCGTACCCCCCACCTCACCCCCATGGGGCCCCTGGGGTGGGGGGGCGTCCAAGTGCGCGACCATCTCTCCCCCATCTGCCCCCTGCCCCTGCCTTCCTGCCATCTTGCCACGGATGACTGAGCACCTCTACTGCTCCTCTGCTGCCCTCACCCCCACCTACCCCCCCTCCACCCCCACACTCCACACCCCCTCGGACGATATTCACAGCGCCTTGACTTCCCGCCCGCTGCCCTGCTGTGTCGTCCTCGCCGAGATCATCATTATCACCCAATTACCCTAATGGTCACACCAGTGCCGTTATTAATAGTGACTATTAGCGGCCCTGACAGAGCCACCAATCACCTCTGCCTGTAGCGGGTGAGGACATACGTCTCGCAGAAAAGCTTACAAGAGACGCATAATGAAGGATCCATTATCTAAAAGCACAGAGAGCAGGAGCACGTCGCAAAGGAGCGCCATTGTGCAGAAATTTGTGGGTCCAAATTTCTCAGACGTTTTTTTTTTTTTCTTTTTTCTAGAGGAATACTGTAAAATTGAATTTCTGATTAACGGTATGATATGGCTAGTGCTTGAGTTTTCAAAACTTCGGCTAAAGCAGAGAGGGAAGATGATTTTACTCTGTCTCTCTCTCTCTCTCTTTGATGTCTTTTAGCACAAAGTTGCATGATGTAAATTCGTGGAAGAAAAAAAAGAGCCTCTGGACGATGGCCAGACATGCCTTTAGGAGAGGTCGAACCTTTCAGGGAGATTTAAACAGCCTGCCAGATCACCCCATCTTCATCTTTTGTCCTCCGCCTCTCTCTTTGCGAAGCCCTCGCTCTCTCTTTCTCTTCTCTCCTCTCTTCTCTGTCTTTCTCTCTCTCCTCTCTGTTTGCTCTCTCTCGCTCTCTTCTCTCTCCTCTCTCTCTTCTCTCCTCTCTTTCTTTCTCTCCTCTGTACACGAGAGATCTCCTGAGTCAGAACATGGCCGTCTCCCAGAGTACACTCATGCAGTGCGGGGCCCCAGAACTCTTGTTTGGGATGACAGGAGCTGCATTTTTCTTCCTTTGGATGAGTGAGTCAGAATGATGAGGAATAAGGGAGGAGGGGATGGAAGGAGAGAATAGGGAGGGAGGAGGGAGGAGGGAGGAGGGAGGTTGAGGGGTGGTGGGTGGGGGTGGTGGTGGTGGGGAGGTGAAATGGAGGGTTTTTAGAGGGTTTATGTTGCAGTGGGTGAGCACATAGAATGACAGATGGGGGGAGGAAAAAAGGAGAGGAGAGGAGAGGAGGGGGGAGGAAGGAAACTTGCTAAACATGGGGAAAAAAGGACTGAAGAGAAGACAGAGTGAGAAGGAGACAGATAGACAGACATACAGACAGAAAGATAGATAGACAGAAAAAGAGAGAACGGGTGAAGGAAAGAGAGAGAAAAGTAGGGCTTATTTAGGAGTTGCGAGTGTGCAGCAGAGCCTGTCCTCCTTATTAGCGTCAGTCTCGACCCATGCTAGCATGCTGAAGCTCCCAGCTAGCGTAGCTCTCATTTGCCCTTCAGAGCAAACCCTCGAACAACCCCCACCCCCCCCCCCACCCCCACCACCACCACAAACCATCAACAACCCCCTACCTCAAGCTCTCCCTGTCAACAATCAATTTTCACTCACACACCCGCCATCTTCAGATACCCACCAAACCCCTCAGCGCTTCTGACAAGCGTATCAGCTAGCCAGCTAACTCTCTCTGGCAGATCTCCCGAACACGGCCTCCTAATGGTGCTCACTTCAAAACTCTCAGCCTCCATAACCCCTGCATGAAATGGAGGGAAATAATAGTTTAAAAAAAACTCTCCTGCTGTGTGTTGAGGAATTTTGAAGACACACCCAGTCAAGTGTGTAGCTGTGGAAACTGACATACACATTTCAGCCATCTTCCAAGGTTCACCACCTTTATTGCTGCATCTCCACTACAGGAAGATAAGGAGGCCATAGAGGCCTTGGAAATGATCAAATCAAAGTCAGGCTTAGTAAGTTAGTCCTAATAATTCACAACATCCTTATTCTTCTCCGCCGACACCAAGTGTCGACGCATTCACCACCAGCAGAATCTATTGGTGTTAAATTAAAAAATTTATGGCGAATCTATGGTGCTCCTGATGCCCATTTTCACAGGTAGCCTAGTTTTAGACGCGCTGCCATCTGCCAAATAAACTCACTGAATGCACCTGATTTATAATGCAAAACACATCACCCATTCAACAAATAATCTGCCCAAATCCTTCAACACCCGTTCCCGCTCTCTCAGAGTCAGAACCTCTTGGGTTTTTCCTGCTGCTGTTGCTGTTGCCGCGGTGGCAATGCTTATTTATCACACATGCCAACGTGCGGCTGACTTACGGCTGACATACGGTCCTCGCAGCCCGCAGCGGATCCCTTATCCCCCTCCGCCAGGAACCCGCGGTGGGACGCTGGCCAGACAAGCTCACCGGGGAAATGTGGTGTGTGTGTGTGTGTGTGTGTGTGTGTGTGCAGGTGTGTGTATGATGCCGTTTCTTGTTAGAGGGGAGGGTGTGACGAGGGAGGGTGTGTGTGTATGTGTGTCTGTGTGTGTGTATGTGGATGGGGGGGGGTTACGGATAGGAGGACGCATGGGATTTTTACCAGCAGATGGATGGAAGGTGTGTAAAAGAAGTGGGGATTTTGTTTTGTCGTTTAAAAACCCACAGCAAGGATATGCTTGATTGTTGTTCACAAGATTGCCTCCCGAGGAACCAGCCAGCTTGTGTGCCAGTTTGGGAGCCAAAAAAAAAGAAACGAAAAAGAAAAAGAAAAAGAAAAAAAAGAAGTGGCATTTAGAACATCCTTGGAGCGGCCCTGGGGGCGATAAGGCAGGTGTCTGAGCAAGTGCCCCCCCTCCCTGAGCGCTCAAGTCACCCTCTCCCTCTCTGAGGGCCACGCTTCAGTTCCCGGTGAATTAGTCCAGTTAGATATGCAAAACGAGGCAATTAACACGGCCATGTGTTGGGGATGTGACACGTCACACCTGAGAGAAGCCGCATTAACAAAATCGAGAGCGCTCGGGCAACTCCTCCCCGCGGCATTCGGTGGTGGTGTGTGTGTGTGTGTGTGTGTGGGGGGGGGGGGGGGGGGAAGCAGTGAAACAAGACAGGCTTGGCTGTGTGTGTGTGTATATGTGTGCACTGCGCGCAATCTTTTCCCACACACACACACACTCACAAAAACTATAAAAAGCTCTTCTAGCAAAACCAGTAGGGCGTGGTGGTGAAAAATGCTCCAAGGTCGTCATTTAAATACTCCCCAAAAAAGCCGAGACCTATGGACTGAATTAAACCACCATGTTAATAAGAATACAACATCATATAATGCCTGACTAGGTTCACTGATCATTTTTGTGTGTGCATTTCCATTTTTATATTAATTAGATGAGGTTGTGATTTGTGATCTAAGCAACAAAAAAAAAAACGGTAAAATTGATTAAATACCCCAGTTGTTTACCATCCGCCAGTATTTCCTCCTGAGTAGAAAAGGGCTCTACCTGCCTTATGACAAACTGTGGATAAACTTAAAAGGTGAATCAGGTCCTCATCTTTTATAAATGCTCCTTCACAGCCATAAAGCCAGACTCCTGTAACAGATTAAGGCAGGCTTAAGTCTCTCTCAAGGGTGTTTTACACTCTGGCACATTCACACAAGCCCAGACTGGCACAGGGTACATCTTTGTGGGCACCGAACACAATGGCTCCTTTTATGTCCGTGAGATTCAAAGACTCTGTCTCTTTCTCTTTTCTCTCCCTCTCTTCCTGTCTCTCTGGCAGGTTCTGGTGTGGCACACTCGCACTGAGAAAGTGAACTTGGGCAACGAACCCAAACTTCGCCAGGATAGCATCCACATCGAGGTGTAGAGGGATGAACCCGTCATCGGTCGTCGTTCGGGATCCTTGATGATTGGCTGGACTGGGACTGGACTTATGAGAACTTTTCAGGATCTGGAAACAACAGCGGCCACTCTTTCATGGCTTGGAGATAAACTTAGATCTTAACAAGTTGGGGGGGTGGGCAGGGGGAACGGGGCGGGAAGAAAAAAAGAAAATCAAAAGGCAGGTGTCAGGGTGAATTGAAACACTGGAACTGTTCTCTGACCCCGCCTTGTTTTTGCCTGTCAGGCCTGTGATTGGCCTCAGGTTGGACTGCACTTTGTTGTCATTGGCTCATGTGTACTGTACCTCACGTGTGGAGGTCTGACCTTCGCAACCTCAGAAAACTCTAGCGCACTGTACCTTTGATAGATGATCCCTAGAAGGGGTTCACACACACAGACACACACACACACACACACACACACACACACACACACACACACACACACACTCATACACACACATACATACATTCATACACACACACACACACTTTGTCTCAAAGAGACACAGCTCTGTCTGTGAATGGCTTCTATGAGTGTTTTCTGCTTCGGATCACAAACTCAACTCAACCCAACACTACAGGGACAAGGACAAAATCCAAGGAGTACAACTGTCTTTATTCCAAACGACCCTCTTTTAAAAGCCAGAAGACAAAAGGAAAACAAAAATAAAGAAAAGAAAAAAAATGAAACTTTACAATAAATGAGTCTTCAGACAAAATGATCACACTATATTTCATGGCTATTCACTGTTTAATGCACGGAAATACCATTTTTTTCTCTGTACTAGGCACCAGAAAATGTAAACACATTATAGAGATAAACCTGGAGGACGACAGTGTGTTTTTCCGTGTGTGTGTGTCTGTGTGTGTGTGTGTGTGTGTATGTTTTCACATTATTGCACAGCAGAGTGACCCTGTCTGTCTGTGTGTGTGGATTGAGAGCTCTGCTACCGCTGTCTAGACTCTAATTGTTCATCAGCCTGTGTGTGTGTGTGTGTGTGTGTGTGTGTGTGAGAGAGAGTATGTGTGTGGGTATGTGCGTATGATGCCGTTTCTTGTTTTTTCTCTGTCCCATTTTGCTTATTTATTTATTTTCTGTTAAAAATATCTCTTTTTCCTTTCATTAGGTGCATCCTTTCCCTCTCCTCTCCCATCTATCCTTCCAAACGACCCCACCCAATACCCCCCTCCACCCCCCAACCACCCACCCACCCACCTACCCACCTACCTACCTACCTACCTTCCTTCCTTCCTTCCCTCCCCCTCCCCCAATCCAGTCCTTTCCCTGTTCCACCATCTCTGGAGAGAGAGTCCTTATTATTATTTATGATTTACTTGAATAATGATTATTTATGTGTATGTGTGCCTGCTGTCTGCTTCCGGTCGTCCAGGTTTATTAGCCTCTTGCTAACTGTGCTTCTCTGTAACGCACATAATAAAACACCACAGTTCATGAGGAGGGCTTTGTTTGGGAGCTCTGGGTGAAAGGGTTGGGATTTTGGAGAGTGGGGGCATGGTGTGTTGCTGATGAAGCGGGTCGGGGTGAAGCTGGACAGGGTGGGTGGCTGGATTGGGGGGGGCAATATGTAGCTGGAGGGGGCGCTATGGGGGAGTAAGGGGTTGTTGGATCTCTACCATAGAATAATTACATACAGAACATCGGCTCATACAATAACCTGCTAGAGGACTATGGGTGGGGTGGGGGGGTCGTTGTTGGGGGTGTCTGTATACACAAGGGCATGAAAGTGGACAGTGGGATCAGAGTGGGGGGGGGGCAGGGGGGGTTTCACAAACATGATAGCCATGTCTCAGCCATTTAAATACCTAGTTTTTACTCACTATCGATTTTGGTAATGATATATTTAGACGTTTGTGTTGTATAGTTGGTCCAGCAGCTTTTTTTTCTTCTCTTCGCTGATATGTTTTCCTTTAAACAAAAAAAGAAAGAGTAGTAGAAGAAGAAAAAAAATAACAAAAACAAAAAACAAGAAAACAAAAACTATTTCGCAAATAAGACAGACAACAAAGCTGCCAGTCTCTGTGTGTGTGTTCTACCTGTACACTCAGGGCCGTTCCATAGATATACACAGGATTGAACAGGTAGAAGTTGATTTTTTTTTTGTTTTCTCCAGAGTAGTTATGGTTTGGAAAGAAGAAGAGGAGGAAATATAACAGTACATGGATACAACACTCGAAGAAGAGACGAAGAAAAAGACGGGGACAGCTTGGAGGAGGGGAGGAGAAGGGAGGAGGAGTGTGTCCGTACAAGCCACTTCTCTGCTCTGCTCCCACCCCTCTGTCTCTCTCACTCTCTTTTTTTTCATTCGTTTTACGCTTTTTTTTCTTGCTCTATCTATCCTCCTCCTCCTCCTCTATCTCTCTTGTCTTCTCGTCTCACTCATCTCTCTCTCCCGCTCTCTCTCTCTCCCTCCGTCCTGTGCTCACTTCCAGAGCTGGGTGCTGAGGGTCTGGCCGGAGGGGGGCCCCACCCAGCCTCCCATGGGGGCCCCGGGCTGGCCGAAGGACATGGGCGCTCCGGAGCCGTTCAGGCTCATGCCCGTCATCTGCTGGTTCATCTAGGGGACGGAGAGAGAGAGAGAGAGAGAGAGAGAGAGAGAGACAGAGAGAGAGAGAGAGAGAGAGAACGATTTAGATTTTTAAGAATACTTTTATTACAAAAGAGAAATATTTAACATGTTGCACATAAAAAATCTCTTTTAAAATCATACACACACACACACACACACACACATATATATATATATATATATATATATAGAGAGAGAGAGAGAGAGAGAGAGAGAGAAAGAAGGAAAAAGAGAGAGATGGAGAGATAGAGAGGAGGAAGGTTAGAAGAGACAGAAAGAGAGTGGAAGAGAACAAGAGAGGGACAGAGAATAAGAGATAGAGGCAGAGATGTAGAGAGAGGTAAAGACAGTGGTAGAGAAAGAGGAAGAGAATGATAGAGAATGAGAAAGGAGGAAGAGAGAGAAAAAGTGGGATCAATAATATGTGGACACTTTCATCTCCAAAAAGCCACTTAAGTGTTGGCCTCAAGTATCGCCGCTCTTTGATCGGTACCGATAAGCGAAAAACAGACAAGGCTTTTCAAAAAATGGATGGAGAGAGAGAGAGAGAGAGAGAGAGAGAGAGAGAGAGAGAGAGAGGTAAGACGGCGTGAAATGTGAACACAAAAAGAGGGCCCTGGAATGGCAAGAAAGGAAACAGAAACACACACCAAAGCATGTTTGCGCACACACACACACACACACACACACACACACACACACACACACACACACACACACACAATGTGTAGGTATTTGTGTTTCTGTGTATGTGTGTGTGGAGGTATGTGTGTTTCTGTGTTTGTGTGCGTGGAGGTATGTGTATGTGTGGAGGCATGTGTGTATGTGTGGAGGCATGTGTGTGTGTAGGCATTTATGTTTGTGTGTGTGAAGGTATGTGTGTGTGGAGGTGTGTGTGTGTGTATGTGTGTGTACACAGAAGGGAACACATTTCATTTGGTGTGTTTACAGGGAGTAAGCAGCCAGCGGTGCAGGCTACCTGACATTCCATTACCTCTCCCATCCCCCCCATGCCCCTCTCTCCCTCTCTCTCCTGTCCTTTTCTAGCCACTGGTACCCCCTTCTTCCTACTCCTCCCTCTCCTCCTCCTCCTCCTCCTCTTCTTCCTTTTTCTTTTCTTTTTTCCTTTCTTCATCCCCAGCATCCCTTCTCATTTTTTCCCCACACTGCTTTTCCAGTCCCTTTCCCATATGCTTTAAAACTCTACTGCTCTACTGTCAGCACACACACATGCTGGCAGACATGCACACACGCACGTGCACACACTCACACACACAGTTCGTTTCTTTCGGTCTGTCATTCCTGTCCAAGCTCTGTAGAAAAAAAGGTTTTTCTCTCACTTATTCTGCCACTCCTGGCTACTTGCTCTAGCCCCCTTTCCTTTCCCTTTTCCTCCCTCTCTCTCTCTCTGCCTGTCTCCGTCTCCCCCTTCTCTCTCCCTGACCCCACGAGTGCTCGAATAAAGCAGTTTTAAATCTCTCTCTCTTCCTCTCCCTCTCTCTCTCCTCTACAGCCTCATGTCACATTGTCCTCTCCATCTGCTAAAAGCACCTTTTTTTCTTCTTTCCTCTTTCACTCCATCGTCTTTTCAACCTCTTCTGCCCTGAATAGGAACCATGCACATCTGCACCCTCTTTTCCCATGTGTGTGTGGAGGTATGTGTGTGTGTGTGTGTGTGTGTGTGTGTGTTGTGGAGAGGTGGTGTAAGGGAAAGGGAAAAGAACACAACTCCTGAAGAATCCTTGCTCCCCCCCACCACACACACACATACACACACATACAAAAAACTTTCTTTCTAAAAACTTTCTATGTTCAAAGAACAGAGAAAGGACAAACTAAAGGGAATCTCCGCAGAGGCTGGTACAATCTTTTGCTGACAAAAACCTCAACACAGCTACTGGGACGCATGTACACACAGCACCATATATTTGATATTCAAAATGGCAATCTGGCAGATGTGGATAAAATCACTAGCCTTCAACCCCCTCACTGTATTTAAATATACATTCAGAGAGAGAGAGAGAGAGAGAGAGAGAGAGAGAGAGAGAGAGGGAGAGAAAGAGAGAAAGCGATAGGAAGAGAAATAATAAGAAAGAGAGACAGAAAACGAGAGAGACAAAGCGAGACCGAGAGAGACAGAAAACAGAGAGAGAGCGATAGGGAGAAAAATAATAAATAATACAAGAGAGAACGAGAGAGAGAGAAAGCGAGAAAGACAGAGAACGAGAGAGAGAGCGAGAGAGAGAGAGAGAGAGAGACAGACAGAGAACAAGAGAGAGAGAGAGAGAGAGAGAGAGAGAGAGGTGTTTTGGTATATATTCAAATGAGAGGAAGGCAGGAGACAGTGATAGAATCTGCCTTCATCATTTGTTGGCTCGTGCGTTTCTGTCCAGACTACTCAGCACCTTCCTCTTCCTCTCTTCCTCTCTCCTTCCCTCCATCCATCCCTCCCTCAGCTCCTCTCCATCAAAGAAAGAAAGAAAAAAAAACAGAGAGAGAGAAAAAAAAACACACTTTGAGTGCCCACACAGCAGTCCATGAAGTGCTTGCCCAAGCGATCGCCTTTCTTTTCATTTCCCTCTCCTCCTCTTCCTCCTCCTTCCCTCTATCCTGTCTGTGTTTCTGCACCTCCTCTTCTTCTCTCAGTGTCTCTCTCTCTCTCTTTCTCTTTCTCATCCTCTCGTTCCCAGCCCCCCTCGCCACTTCCTTTTCCTTTCCCCTCCCCCCTTTTCAAATTCTAATTCTGAAGTGCCTTGCTTGCATGACAAACAGGGCCTCTCTCTCTTGCGTTTTCCCAAACATTTCATTTCACACGAGACAAGAACGCAGAACGTGTACTGTTCTAGAATATACCATACCACAATACACACACCCACAGATTACATACAATTAATCAAAGGGCCCATGCATGTACAAAATACATACATAAAACATATACATTAAAACACATATGTACCCTAGTATAATAAATCACCAGACTAGTAATCAATTAGGAATTAGAAGACCTATTTTAGTGATATTAATCATTTCTGCTTACACATTCGGTGGGCGGGCACTTATAGTCAAAGCAACTGACAAGACTGGAATACATTTATTTGGTTATTATTAATTATGGTATAATTAATGACACATTTTATTTTAAAAGCCAGATGGTTAGATTGACTGTGTCTGTGATACTGTATGTGCACGTGTGTGCATTCTAATGTAATAGTCTCTCTCTCCCTTCCCCCAAGATGACCACTCTATCTGCCCTCTTCTATCCCCCCAGCCACCTCCACCTCCTCCTGCTCCAACTCGCGCCTACTTCAGCTCCTATTCTCTAACCCCCCCACCACCTCCTCCTTCAGATCCCTTCTCCTGCTCCTATCCTCCAGCCAATTCCTCCACCTCCTCCTCCAATCCGCCAAACCCTCACCTCCTTCTCCTCCTGCTCCAACTCCCTCCTCCTTCTGCTTCCATCCTCCAACCCTCACCTCCTCCTCATCCTCTCATCCAGCTCCAACCACCTCCTCCTCCTCTGATCCTCCAGCCACCTCCTCCCCTTCCTATCCTCACGCCACCACCTCCTCCTGCTCCAGCTCCCTCCTCCTCCTCCTGTTCCTATCCTCTAGACACCTCCTCCTCCTCTTAATCCTGCTTCTATCCTCCAACTCATCCTGTTCCTAACCTCCAGCTCCTCCTCCTCCTCCTCCTCCTATGCTCCAACCACCTCCTCCATCTCTTCCTCACATCACCCAACCACCTCCTCCTCTCTTTGGGCCTCCTTCTTCCAGCCTCATGCCATCTCTGCATGCAGCCCATTCCACCATTCCAGTCTCCTCCACCCCTTACTGCCAGCCTCTCTCCCTCTTCCTCTCTGTATCCCTCCATCTCTCTCCCCCCTTCTTCCCCTCTCCCACCTCTCTCTCCCTCTCTCCCCATCCTTCTCTGAACACCCCCCACCTCTCTTTCTCTCTTTCCCTTGCCCTCTCTCTCCCTCTCTCCCTATCCTTCTCTGACCCCCCCCCTCCTCTCTTTCTCTTTCTTTCCCTCCCCCTCTCTCTCCCCTCTTCTCTCAACTCTCTATCCCTTCGCTGACCCCTCTCTTTTCTCTCAACCCCTTGCTCTTCCTGCTGAGGTCATGTTTTCTTTTGTTGCCTGAAATGTTTTATTATTTGAGTAGGTCTGGAGTTTATATTTAATAGGTTTCCCCGGGTCAGACTCTAACACGATCTCCTCCCTCTCATCTTTTTCTTTTCTTTCCTTCCCCTCCAACCCTGTTCCTCTCCCTCGCTCTCCCTCCATCTGTGTGTGTGTGTTTTTGTGTGTATGTGTGTGTTGAGAGACAGTGTGTGTGATAGAGAGTGTGTGAGAGAGAGTGAGTGTGTCTGTGACTTGGTCAATTTTAGCTGCACTTCCTGTGTGTGTGTGAGTGAGTGTGTGTGTATGTGTGTGTGTGTGTGTGTGAGAGTGAGTGAGTCAGTGTGTGTGTGTGTGTGTGTGTAGGGGGGCCCCCTGTGAGGCCTGTGGGCAGTGAGTTGGAGAGCAGTTCTGCTTCGGCCGCACTATCAGCACGACTGGGTGATTTATCCAGCCTGGCTCGGGGCACTCTCGTGTACCATACTTTCACTCACTCACACACACACACACACACACACAAACACGCGAGCACACACACACACACATAACTGAACACACAAACACGTGCACGCACACACATGCACGCACACATGTGCACACACACACATCAACACGCACACAAACCCACACACACATTCATGAGACCCATGCACACACACACACGCATGCATGCAGACACACACACACGCATGCACGCAGACACACACACACACTCTACGTAATGGCTGCCCCCAAGTCAGAGTACATTAGT
>CM059286.1:9914019-9921519 GCA_030347295.1 Setipinna tenuifilis
CATCTCCATCTCTCCATCTCCGTCTCTATCGCTCCATCTCTCCATCGCTCCATCTCTATCTCTCCATCTACATCTATCCATCTACCTCTACCTATCCATCTGTCTATCCATCTCTCTCTATCCATCTCTTTATCTATCCATCTCTCTATCCATCTAGCCATCATCAATCTCTCTACCCATCTATCCCTCTATCGGTCCTTATCCCTATCCCTCTTTCCATCTCTATCCCTCTCTCCATCTCTCTCTATCCCTCTCTCTCTCCATCTCTCTCTCTTTCTCCATCTCTCTCTCCCTCCCTCCCTATCTCTCCCCCTCCCTCTCTGGCTGGCTATATACTGCACTATCTAGAGACCAACACAATGTAACTCACCCCCTTTATGGTGTACTATGAATGGAACAAGTGATCCCCCGCTATACTGCGGTTCACCTTTCGCCGTCCTGCTATATTGCAGATTTTATTGCATTAATATATGCATGCTATGTCCCTATGGATGGTAAAGAAAAGTTTGCCAGAACGATATTATAATTTATAATAACTATACTGTAACAAAATGAGGTTATAATTCAATAACACACACAGTAAATGTATTAAAAAAGGGTATTTTAAGGCTTGGTGGGGGTGGAAGGGGGGGGGGGGGGGGTGTTCTGTAACGTAACTACCATGATAGACGGCGAATCACTGTAGTGCACTATGTGATGAACAAGTAAACATTTCAGACATTTCAGCCTCTCTCATCCTCGCTCTCTCTCTTTTTCTCTCACTCTCACCCTCTCACTCTCACCCTCTCACTCTCACCCTCTCTCATGCTCTCTCATTGTCTCTCTCTCTCATCACTCACCTGTGCCATGTTCCACTGGGGCTGCTGGCCGGGCTGCATGGCTGCATACATGTTCTGGGGCGGCACCACGCCCGCCGGCATGCCGCCCGCCCCCGCCGCTCCTCCCATCATGCCCGGCGCCAGCCCCATGACTCCGGCGGCCTGCGCGTTACCCATGAAGCCGTTGGGCATGGTCATGCCCACCATCATGCCCGCGGCGGCGGCCGGGTTCTGGCCCATCATGGCGGCCGGGCCGGCGGCCCCCTGGCCCATGACCGCGCCCATCATGGTGGTGGTGGGGGGCATGGGGCATCCGCCCATGCCCGGGAAGGCCTGGAAGTTGGCGGCCGGCTGCGCGGGGAACTGCATCTGGGACGCGCCCATGGCGAACATGGCGGCTGGAAAGAGGGGAGACAGACAGACAGACACACACACACACACACACAGGAAACATAATCTTTAATGGCTGAATGGGAATAGCTCTTTTATCTAAAGTATCATCAGCATCAGTATCATGTTAAGGGATGAACAATGTAGGAGTAGGAAAAAATCATCCGAGTGCACATGGCACATGGACACACACACACACACACACACACACACACACACACACACACACACACACACACACACCTTCAATCTCTGAATAATTGAGCATAATGACACCTCAAGCATGGCATCACAGCAGCAGATATGGTTCCACGCTAAGAAAATGATGTGTGCTCAGAATGTACCACACAACCTCTCACACACTACAAAATTACACACACACACACACACACACACACACACACACACACACACACACACACCTACACACACACCTACACACACCTACACAGGAAGTGCAGCTAAAAGTGACGAAGTCACACACACACACACTACATCACACAAAGACACACACATACCTACACACACACACACACACACACACACACACACACATACCTACACACACACAGGAAGTGCAGCTAAAAGTGACTACAACATCACACAAAGACACCTCCACACACACACACACACACACACACCTACACACACACAGGAAGTGCAGCTAAAAGTGCAGCACAGCAGTGAGGTGTCAAGCCGGGCTGTCAGCTGGATGACTCTGTGTGTGTGTGTGTGTGTGTGTGTGTGTGTATGTTTATATGTGTGTGTGTGTGTGTGTATGTGTGTATATGTGTGTGTGTGTATGTGTGTGTGAGGAGGGGTCAGAAAGGGTAAAGTTGTCGAGGTGGCCAGGATGAAAGGCCTCATTACCAGGCGGGCAGGCCTGCTGAAGAGGAGGAGAAGGAGAGGAGGAGGAGAAGAAAAAGAAGAAGAAAAAGAGAAGAGGAGAAGGAGGCAGCGCTTTGAACTTTGGGGGGAAATGTCCTGTTTGAAGGCCAAGTGGTGCGGATGAGTGTCCTCTCTTTCTCTCCCTCTCCACCCCTTTTTTCACTCTCATTCTCTTTTTTTGAATCACTTGCTTGCTCTTTCTCTCTCTCTCTTTCTCTCTCTCTCTCTTCCTCACGCTGTCTTTCATTCTGATTCTCTCTTTTTTATCAATCTCTCTCTCTCGCTTGCTTGCTCTTTCTCTCAATCTCTCCCTCATGCTGTCTTTCATTCTGATTCTCTCTTTTTTATCACTCTTTCGCTTACTTGCTCTCTCTCTCTCACTTTCATTCTTTTTTTTTTCCACTCTCTCCCTTTCTCTACCTCACACTTTTTTTTATCACTTTCTTGCTTGCTTGCTCTTTCTCTCCCTCACACTCTTTCACTCTCCTTCTCTCTTTTTTAATCACTCTCTCTCTCCTTCACACTCATGCTCTTTTTCACTCTCTCATTCTCTTTTCTTATTCCTCTCTTGCTTGCTCTTTCTCTCTCCCTCACACTCTCTTTCACTCATTCTCTCTTTTTTAATCACTGTCACGCTTTCTCTTTCTCTCTCTCTGTCTATCTCTCCATCTTTCTCTCTCTCTCCCTCCCCCCTTCCTCTCCATCTCCCAGGCAGGTTTAAACCCCGTTCAGCAGAATCAGAGTGCTGAAGTAGGCACTGTTTGAATTATTAATATGGCCATTAAAAAAGGTCTGTAGCTCACCAACCTCTTACACACACACACACACACACACACAAGAGGCTGTACATACCCTCACACACACACACACACACTTGTCACTATTCCATCCCAAAACACTGCACACCGCTGCAAACAGCACTTCAGCCCAAAATACAATCACCCCCCCCCCACACACACACACACAGACTCCTCCCCCCCCCCCCCCCTCCGAACACGCAGCTGTAAAGACACACAACTGTCCCACTTTTGACTTGCACTCTCACCCTTTCTCTCTCTTCCTGCCCACTCAAAACACATGTACACACACACACACGCACACACACCCTGACACACATGTACACACCCACACACATACACTGACTGTCTGACTGACACACACAGACACGGATATGCACGTGCACACACACACACACACACACACACACACACACACACACACACACAGGTGTTGCGTGAGCAAGCAGCCCACACAAAGCCCAGCCCCATGACTCTTGACTCTGACAGGGCTCTTAAGCGACTCATGTGGGGGCGGAGCTGAGCTCAGGCTGTGGGCCTATAATGACACATCATTAGGCCTAAATTAGCCAATCAGAGCATGGGACACAGGCTGGGGGACCATAATGACACATCATTAGGCCTAAATTAGCCAATCAGAGCCAGAGACGCAGGCGGACAAATGGTGGGAGGGAGGGAGGGAGGGCAGGAGAGGGAGAGTGATAAGTGATGACAGAGAAGGAAAAGATGGAGAGAAAGAAGAAGAGAGGGAGATAAAGAGAGTCAAGGACCAAGAGCAACACGGAGGAGGAAGAGGAGGAGGAGAGGAGGAGGAGGAGGGGGGGAGGGAGAGGGAGAGAACGACAGAGAGAGAGAGAGAAAAAAAAGATGGGTGGAGAAAGGAATGGAGGGGGCGTAGAACAGCAGAGATCAATATTAAAAACAGAACACAGATACAAATACAAAGTGAGGGCAGGGCAGCAAAGGGAGAGCGAGAGAGAGAGAGAGAGAGAGAGAGAGAGAAAGAAAGAAAGAGAGCAAAACAGAAACAGAGACAGACCTCACTACTCTATTCTATGAAAGAGCTCATTTTCTTTTTAATTCATTATCTTTCATAAAAAAGTAACAATCATTCATTTTATTTAATTGTTATCAAAGTTAACTCCCTATTACTAATGCTATTCATTATTTTTATGCTTTGGCAATATTGCACTTTTAACAGTCATGCCAATAAAGCATTTGAATTAAACAGAGAGAGAGAGAGAGAGAGAAAGAGAGCGATAAAGAGAGAGAAAGAGAGAGAGAACAAGAGAGAGAGAACAAGAGAGAGAAAGATGGAGAGAGAAAGACACAAAGAGAGAGAGAGACAGAGAGAAAGAGAGAGAGAGAGAGAGAGAGAGAGAGAGAATGAGAACGAGAGAGGGAGGTGTTTTGGTATATATTTAAATGAGAGGAAGGCAGGAGACAGTGATGGAATCTGCCTTCATCATTTGTTGGCCCGTGTGTTTCTGTCTGAGGGAATGAGAGAGAAAGAGAGCCAGAAAGAAAGAGAGAGAGAAAGCAAGAAATGTAAAAAAAATTAAGAAAGACAGAAAGAAAGAAACAGAAAGACAGAAAAAAAGAAATAAAGACAGAAAGAAAGACAGAAAAAAGAAAGAAAGACAGAAAGAAAGAAAGACAGAAAAAAGAAAGAAAGACAGAAAGAGACACACAAAGAAAGACAGAAAGAAAGAAAGAAAAAAAAGAGTCAGTCAGTCACCTTGTGTGGGCTGCTGGGGGACGGAGCTGGAGCCGTAGAGGGAGAGGATAGAGTCCTTGCTCATGGGCTTCTTGGCCGAGTCCTCAGCCTTACCGCCCCCGGCCCCTCCGCCACTGCTGGCCCCCTCGCTGAACAGATCCAGCTCGCCCTGGGAGGAGGAGGCTGGCGCTGTGGCCGCCTCGGCCCCGGAAGATGCACTGGTGGTGGGGGCCGCCACGGCCGCCGAGGCCCCTGGAGCTTTACTGGAGCTGGCCTGGAGAGGGGAGAGGAGAGGAGAGGACACGCAGATGTCAACACAATGTCATCGCCTTTTCTGAACATCTGTCCATACACGTCCATTAAACACACATATGCATACTCACACAAGGTCACTCATGCACGCACACGCACACACACACACTCACGCGCGCGCACGCGCACGCACGCACGCATACACACACACACACACACACAAACGCTCGCATGCACACACACACACAGACACTCACATGCATGCGCACACACACACGCACTCGCACACACGCACACACAGACACTCGCTCACACACACACGCTCACACACACACACTCAAACACACTTCACACATCTGCCAAAACACTCCTCACGGACATGCACACACCCAAATGCACACACAAACACGTTAGAACACTGTAACATCTGTTGATACACACTAATGTCCTGTCATTATATGTAATGAGGTAGATTATGGGCGAGATGAAAAAGTGTCTGAAGGACTACTCAAAACACAAACACAAACACACACACAGCCACACACACACAGATACACAGCCACACACACACAGATACACAGCCACACACACACAGATACACAGCCAGACACACACACACACACAGTCAGACACACACACACACACAGTCAGACACACACACACACACACACACACACACACACACACAGAACAGAGAAAAGGGGAGCTTTTATCATCCTGGAAGAAGAAAATGACATTAATTAGTCTGCAGCTGCGGCTAATGTCTGAGGATATGTCAGGGAAAGGGGAAGAAAGGACACACCCTCCATAATCCACACACACACACACACACACACACACACACACACACACACACACATACAGAATGAGATACAGACAAAAGACACACACTACCGATCAAAAAAACCCTGAAAACCGAGCAAACAACTGTTCATAGGTTTAAATGAAAGCCTGACAAAAGCTTCTAAGTATGACATGCTACAGCCTGTGTGTGTGTGTGTGTGTGTGTGTGGGAGATTGTGTGCATCTATGTGTGTGTGTGTGGGAGAGAGAGAGAAAGAGATTGAGAGATTGTGTGTGAGTCAGTAAGTGTGTGTGAGAGTGTGTGTGTGTTTGTGTGTGTGTATGTATGTGAGAAAGAAAGAGAGATGAAGAGAGAGAGAGAGAGACAGACAGAGACAGAGTGTTTGTGTGTGTGTGTGTATGAGAGAGAGAGAGAGAGAGTGTATGTGTGTGTTTTGTGCACTCCACGCACAGCACCTGCAGCAGTTTACCCAATTAGCGAGGGCTGATAGTGGGGCTGGAACACACACACACACACACACACACACACACACACACACACACACACACATACACAGGCAGCAGCTGGTGGCTTCTCAAAGCTCTGGAGGTCTGGAGCAGGCAGGCAGCCACGCCACACCACACTTACCTGACTCCAGATCAGTCCGGGGACTGTGTATGAAGCGTGATAAATGGGCACCGCACTGATCTGGAGTCAGGTAAGTGTGGTGGCGTCGTAGCTACACAGCAGCTGGTTGCTCTGAAAGCCCTGGAGCTCTGGTGCATTAGCACACAACTACACCACATTTACCTGACTCCAGATCAGTCTGGTGGCCGTTAATTACGCTTTTAAAACACGTTTGCAGGACAGGCCACTGACAGGGAGAGAGGTAGCCAACACCACTGCTGTTACGGAGGGGGTGGGGGTGGGGGTGTGTGTGGACAGCTAACTACACTTCTAACAGATGGGACATTAGGTAGCAGACCGGTCTAAGTGAGGGATGCTAGCCACAGCTAGCATAGCCAACAGGAGCCACCAGTCACATCACAGCACCATATTGGATTTGGGCTCTGGGGCGTTTAGGCAGCAAACGTCACACACACACAGACACACAGACACACACACATACACACACACGCTGAGCACCTATTTCCAAGTGACATTCACAGCAAATGCCAGCATCAGGGCCTTGGCTACAGCCCCACACAGTGTGTGTCTGAGGCTAGCCAGGAGCTAGATAGCTACACCACCATATCAACTCAGCTCAACTCAAAACTGCAGTGTCTTCTGTTACAAACAAACAACAGGCGAGCTGTACGCTTGGCTAAAAACACAGTGTGTGCGTGTGTGTGTGTGTTGAAGTTAGCCAACCAGCCAGACAGTCAGCCAGCCAATAGCAAGCTGGCAAACTCGGGCCCTGGGGCTCGAAAATGCTGAAGTGAACTGAACACAGACTGCTGTGCTTAGGCGGCGGTTTTGAGTGGCGGTTCTCACGGCCAAGGGGATGCATCAGCAGAACTAAGGGGGTGGGCGGGCTGACAATAAGCTACCGCGCCATGCCACGCTGTGCTAACATCATCATCATGATGACGATGAGGGGCTGCTGGGCTACATGCTAACTGGTGTGGAGAATGCTGTTTAAGGGCTCTGTGTGTGTGTGTGTGTGTGTGTGTGTGTGTGTGTGTGTGTGTGTGTGTGTGTGTGTGTGTGGCGAGTGGGGGGATCGTGCCCTGCAGTTGTGCGACGGATGTGCTACGCGCCATAACAAATACAATCTGCACCACGCCGAGGTGTGTGAGAAGCATACTAGATGTGTGTGTGTGTGACTGTATGTTTGTGTATGCGTATGAGTAT
>CM059286.1:9926519-9929019 GCA_030347295.1 Setipinna tenuifilis
TTTCGTTTCTCTCTCTCTCCCTTTCATCTACTTGATTAACCAAAAGAAAGAAAAGAGAGGAGAAAAACACACTTGTTTTTTTTGGACGGAGATGGACTTGCGCCTGAGGCTGTCAAGATATTGTTCAAGAATTTTCCTCTCAGTCACACAAAAAAACAACCACTACTTTGATAGAGGATGTTCTTCTTTATTATTTTCCCCTCACAATGTACAGATGTACAGCACCACCATCTTTGAGATACTCCAAGGTGTCTCCACTAGCTGTACTGTTCAAACAATGGTGGTGGATTTATAAACTGGTCGCAAAAATTTGACAGCACAACAAACACAAACTGAATGAAGATGTGGTCAAAGACATGTCAAGGCTATTATTAATGGACACATATTTCTGAGAGGGGAAAAAAAAACCTGTCTGAAGGTTTCCTGACATCTTTTCATGTCTTGAGATAGATAGCTGGTAGCTCTATACGTCAAAGTATATTCACCAGTGCGTCAATCCATTTAAAGCAGAGCTTCCCAAACATTTAACTTCCGAGTACCACCTAAGACAGTCTATGTTCTACCGAGTACCCCCTGCACCACAGACAGCTTGCTATAACAATTCATATCTGCGCATAATTATTGCTGCATACACACAATGTGAACACATTATGTGGTGGTACCTATGGTGGTTGAGTCTGTTTTCATTGTAATGGGGATAGTTTAAACGCAAGATATTTTTTCATCCGTTGATGTCTGTACCTGAACGATATCTTTACACTGATAAAAGCTAAGACTTATTTTGTACCTCCTTGAATTGATCCAAGTATCCCCCAGGGGGTACATGTTCCCCAGTTTAACGACCACTGATTTAAAGCAAAAAGGTTTATCCAGGCACTCCAAAACATGACAATGAGAAAGGATTAAAAAGCCTTCGTGTTTCGACCCGATCATAGGTCTTCATTAGGGCTTAATGTTACGTGTGCCCATGGTCACAATGCATCGTCTCTTCAGCAGTTATAGCATATGTTAACTGTTAGCATATGTACAGGTATGTATAGGTACAGCGTATGTATAGATGCTGCTAATGACCCTATATGTTTTTTCATTACAATACATGCCATTTAGCTGACACGCTTATTGAGAGGTCAATTTAGAGTGAATTACTACACTGAAGCAATGTGGACTTAGATGCCTTGCTAAAGTCATCAGTGAGGCAGTTATGGGCTAGCGGCTAAGGAGTTGGACTTGCAGCCTAAGAGTTACAGTTCACAGGTTCAATTCCCCACACCGACAGGTGGGTGGGGGGGAACGAATGACCAGCGCTCTCCTCCACTGAGCACTGAGCACCGTTGTCATGGCTGCCCCCTGCTTACTACACATGTGATGGGTTAAACGCAGAGGTTAAATTTCGTTGTGTGCACTGCGTGCTGTAGTGTACTGCGTGATTGCAATGACAAATGGGAAGCACTTTGACCCTAAAGGATACCGAAACCATCTGTAAGGGTAAGGGTGTAGGAGAGTGCTGAATATTCACTTCCCCACATCTTTCCAGCTGATACAGAAAACAGACTGGCAGCCCTGCAATCCCCCAAAAAAACTCCTTACTGTGCATACACACCAAAATTAACTAAAGCTGTATAATCAGTAGAAATAATTCACTTTCTATGGGTACAAACAACAGATATAGTTGAAGAGAGCTGATCCTTATCGAAATTAGTTATGGCGGATTTTGGCTGTAAATCACCAGCAACCAATTGTAATATAGCTGTTCTCTGCTTGCGTGAGTCCCAGTGAACGTGCTCCAAAACATTGGTTCCTACTGTACTACTGTTCCCATGGTGACTGAAAAGTGGATTGCAGCGGTTACAGGACACTCTGTGCTGTACGTACATCAGCAAATCAACATTGGGGGAAAAAAAATAAATAAAAAAAAACATCAGTAAGATTGTCTGTGAAGATTCTCAGTCATCCAGGTCATGTTAGTCAAAAGAGCTCAGTTGTAAGCAACTGGACTTCTTTTAGTAGCTTGAAAAGCTCAGTAAGATTGTAAAAAGATCTGTAAGATTAATAAGTAAATCAATGACTGCTGCCTCTGTAGCCAAAGACCTGCTATCACAAGTACATCAACTGTTGAAACTGTTTTTCACTATCCTAGTCAGCACAGCTTCAGGGGAACAATCTTTTTTTTTAAACACTTTGTCAACTTTAAAAATGTACTTTCGCTCGACCATGACACAAAGAAGACATGATGTTCTGTCACATTCACAGGGACAGACTGGAAGAGACTGACATGATGGACAGCGATAATGAGTTTGTGCAGTGAAATGAGAGACACAGGCTGGTCGGTCTTCATAAGGTTTTAGAAACGGCGAGAACGCTTTGTTTACCATAACTCAGCTGACATATTATCATTTTCATGTTTTGTACTGTATATTAGAACTATTACTTTCAAGTACAGAAGCAGCACCGAGTGCTTTCTCTGTGTTTATGATGTTTATCTTCAGAGTGCTATTCAGTA
>CM059286.1:9934019-9939019 GCA_030347295.1 Setipinna tenuifilis
CCGTGAATACACCGTACAGTACAGTAGGCAGCCATCGCTGGTGAAACAGCAACCTGAACTGCCCTGTCAACACCAGCCCTTTATCTTGGGGTCCACACACACACACACACACACACACACACACACACACACACACAGACACACAGACAGACAGACAGACACACAGACACACACACACACACACACACACACATCCACACCCACATACACACACACATACACACACACACACACACACACACACACACACACACACATCCACACACATCCAGGCCTGCTCCGAGAGGAAAGGAAAGAAAGAGAAGAGAAAGAGAGAAAAAGGAAAAGAAAAAGGGAGAGGCTGTGGCATCGCTGTGGCAGCTTTGCGTCCACACCTGGGCTAATACGTCCGAGCCGTAGCGGCTAGAACAGAGTAGACCCCCCCAATATATTTCAGCGTCTCAGCGAGCGATTCATCGCAGCCAACCGAGCAGAACGCAAAAAGCAGAGTGGGGATTCCCACCATTAGGGCCTGGCACTCGGAGCACATAATAACTAGCTATTGAATAGTGGGAGAGAGGGGGGGAGAGAGAGAGAGAGAGAGGGAGAGGGATGGTGGGAGGGAGGGATTTTCACTGAATTCAACAACAGGCTGTGTGTGTTTCTGTGTGATTGTGTGTGTGTTTGTGTGTGTGTTTCTGTGTGATGGTGTGTTTGTGTGTGTGTGCGTTTGTGTGTGTGTGCGTTTGTGTGTGTGTGTTTCTGTGTGATTGTGTTTCTGTGTGTGTGTGTCTGTGTGTGTGTGTGTGTGTGTGTCTCTCTATGTGTATGTGGTGAAGGAGTGAAAGTACGATTAAAAGGTAAAGACAAGAAGACAAAGAAAGGATAAGGAAAGAGGAGTGTGCTTCTAGAGAGAAGGTATTGACAAAAAGGTGTGTGCATGAATGTGTGTGTGTGTGTGAGAGAGAGAGAGAGAGCAAAATAGAGAAAGAGAGAGAAAGAAAGATCTTGTGTGCATGTGAAAAGTATAGCATGATGGGACTTGGTGAATGAAAGTGTGGGAACGTGGAGTGTTGCAAAGAGAAGAGACAGACAGACAGAGAAAAAGAGAGAGAGAAAGAGAGACAGAGACAGAGAGACAGAGAGAGAAACAGAAGGCAAAAAGAGGGGGAGGGGTGGTGTAACTGGATGAAAGAGAGAGGCAGGGCTTTGGGATGTGCAATCACAGCGCAACTCGGCACAGATCAGCACTGCAGGGGACCTCCAGCCTCCCCACGCTCACACAGCCTGTGCAACACTGCTCTGCTCTACAGTGTGGGTAACTGGCAGTGTGTGTGTGTGTGTGTGTGTGTGTGCACACGAAAGAGAGAGGAGAGAGACCGAGAGAGACAGAGACAGGGAGAGAAAAAGAGATAGAGACAGAGAGACATAGAGAGAGACACACACAGAGATAGAGACAGAGAGAAAAAGGGAGAGAGAGTGAGAGGGAGAGAGAGTGAGAGCGAACGAGTGAGTGTGTGTGTGTGTGTGTGTGTGAGTGAGTGAGTGAGTGAGTGAGTGAGTGAGTGAGTGAGTGAGTGAGTGAGTGAGAGAGAGAGAGAGAGAGAAAGGAAGAGAGAGCAAGAGGGAGAAAGGGAGAGAGAGAGAGAAAGGAAGAGAGAGCAAGAGAGAGAAAGAGAGAGAGAGAGGGGTTAGGGGGCTAGGGTGGGTGCACTCAGCTGGAGGCAGATGATGGAGGGATGAGCAGGAGAAGGAGTAGAAGAGGGAGGAAGGATTTAAAGGAGGTCAAGAGAGAGAGAGAGAAAGAGAGAAATCGATGGTAAAGAGAGGGTGAAGAGTATAATAGAGAAGAAGAAAGAGAGAAAGAGAGAAAAAGAGAGATGAGGAGAGAGAGAGAGAAAGAGAGAGATGAGGAGGGAGAGAGAGCGAGAGGGAGAGTGGGTGAAAGGAGAGCGAGACCTCAACAGGAGAAGCGAAGGCGTGGAGAACAGGGGATAGAAGAGGAGTCTAGGCTGTCTTCCATGACCATCCATGCAGAACGGATCAGCCCCCCACACTCCCCCTCCCTCCCTCTCTCCCTCTTTCTCTCTTTCTCTCTCTACCTCCTCCACCACACACAGGAGGAACAGAGCAAACCAAGCCAGGCCTCTCCAAACCTCCAGCCTTCAGCCTTCAGAGCTTGCCAGCCAATCACAGACCCTCACCTCGCCATGGCAACAAAGCATGCCACCGTAACCACGCTGCAAAATCTCAAGGACCCGCCCCCCCACCCCACACCACCCCACCCCACCCCACACCCACCCACTCCAAAACACCACACACCGCACCTTCTCCCATTTCTCCTCCTGTTTCTTTCTGCGCGTCTTTCTGCTCATTCAGTTTGTCAACCACTCCAACCACACTTTTTCTTTTTTTTTCAAATCTCTCTCTATCTCTCTCTGTCTCTTCCCTGTTCTCCAAGGTACTTGTCCAAAACAGAGAAGAGGAGGGTGGTGGTGGGGGGGGGGGGGGGGGGGGGGGGGGGACACAGCTGGGGATAACACAAATCCTGGCGCATACGGAAATGTAATCTCATTTCTATAATTGGCGCATTCGGAGATGCAGAGAATGCCTGCTGTAATCCCCCTTTCAGAGCAGCCCGAGACAGGTTCCTCACATGGGTCCCTGCGCCTGTCACTCAGATGACACAGACAGACACATAGACAGACAGGCAGACAGAGAGAGAGAGAGAGAGAGACACAGACAGAGAGAGACAGACAGACAGAGTGAGAGAGACAGACATACATACAGACAGACAGACAGACAGACAGAAAAAGGGATTGATCGACAAGCAAAGACAGAGAAAGAGAGAAAAAATGAAGGCGGATATAGAGAAAAAAAATCAAAACAGTGAAAGAAAAACTAACTGCTAGCAGATAGACAGATAGACAGACAGATAGACACAGACAAGAAAAAGGGATTGATAGACAAGCAGACAAAGAGAGAGATGAAAAAAGTGAAAATGTAAATGGACGAGAAAAAAATCAAGATGGTGAAAGAAAAACTAACTGCTAGCAGACATAGATAGACAGACAGACAGAAAAAGGAATTGATAGACGAGCAGACAGAGACAGAGAGAGAAGAAAAGAGTGAGAATGTAAATGGAGAGGAAAAAAAAATCAAGACGGTGAAAAAAAAAACTAACTGCCAGCATTTTGCTTTCAGCAGGCTTTCAATATCGAACCGTCAGCAGCGTTCTCAAACATTATTATTATTGTTATTAATATTACAACGCCCTCTCTCCTCCTGCTCTACCGAGCCTTGGGGCCGGCGCAGGCAATGTAAACCATAGACAAGACAAAAGGCAAAGCTAGCTTTATTTATGTAGCCTATTTCATGTACATAGAGGCAGTTCAAAGTGCCTAACAGACTACATAAGAAAAAAAACATACTTGGAGAAATGCATAGAAAATGCATCACATGGACTGCATATCATACAAAAAGGGTGATTGGAGCGTCAAAGGAATACAAAACGGATTAAAAGATAGTAGAGATAAACAAAGAGCTATGATGAATTGAAATCAATAGAGCACCACTACCATACAAGGGGTGAAAGTGGCTCAGTATGTGAAGAAGTCGCCCAGCAAGCGAAAGGTTGCTGGTTCAATTTCACCTTCGGCTGGCTATACTGTAGGTCGAAGCGTCCTTGAGCAAGACAGACACTTAACCCCTATCCTGCCCCCGGTGTGCTGACTAGCGCCTTGGCATGGCAGCCTTTGCAACCGGTGTGTGAATGTGTGAATTATTGAATGTCAGGTGTATGTCAGTGCATTCAATGCAAAGCGCTTCGAGTAGTCTGTTGGGTAGTATAGTAGCGTGCTAAATCAATGCAGTCCATTTATCATGTAATATACCGAACTGACCCATACAGCTCAGCCCTGTTGTTCTGAACTGACCAGACTAGCGACACCTTTGTACCTTCGGACCTAGTACAGTACTATCGTCAGGCAACTCTACTAAGGCTGCAGATTGTTTCGATGTTTCGGTTTCCAATCAATGAATGGAGGGAAGGTTATGTCACTTAAAGTATCTTAAAGTTCACAGTTCAAATTATCTGCCAACCAGGAAGTAATGGTATGCCTACAGAGAGTAGCCAGACTCCCTGCACAGATTGAAATAGAAAAGTGAAAGAGTCTGGTCCACCAGGCTGCTACTGAATGCCCCCCCACCCTCCGTCCTCACCCCTCCCTAAAGGAGACGCTGGTATCCAGTTTAAAAAGCTCTCGTGAGGATTGCTTAACTGTTCCATTTCCTATCTAAAGGCACTGCTCTTTGATGCCTCTCTTACCCTGTGTGTGGGGAGTGGGTGAGTGTGTGTGTGTGTTTGTGTGTGGGGAGTGTGTGTGGAGTGTGCGTGTGTGTGTGTGTGGAGTGTGTGTGTGGCGGAGTGTAAATGTGTCAAGAGAGTGGGAGTGTGAGTGTGTGTGTGTGTGTGTGTGTGTGTGTGTGTGTGTGTGTGTGTGTGTATGCGCACGCCCGGGCATAGAACTCTCTTGGCCCAATGCGAGAGCACAGCTCCTAATGAAAGACAGGCTTTGATCATGCAGCCTGGAGCATGAGCTCTCCCTCCCCAGCCAGCCGCTGATCTGAAATCAGTCGGCCTCTGCTCATGTGTGTCACTGTGCCTGGGCCTGTGCTCCTGCCCACAGAGCGGAAGAGCATAGTCAACTGACTGTTCTGGGAACAGCTTGGGATGTAACACAAGCTCGTTTCTTGCCAGCCTGCACCACCCTGCATGGCTGGGAAGATAAGCCCACAGCCCACTGATCTGGGAGCAGTTGGACTTGGCCACTTGTGTGCCCTCGAGGGGGCCAGGAGATCATGGCCGACGGTGATCAAAAAAACAAAAAACAGGTGAAGCGTGAATGGGTCGCTGAGGGCCATGCTATTCATTGGCAGAGAGAAAGAGGAAGAGAAGAGAGAGAGAGAGACAGACAGAGCGACAGACAGAGCGAGTAATGGAGAGAGACAGAGAAAGAGAG
>CM059286.1:9941519-9951519 GCA_030347295.1 Setipinna tenuifilis
CCGTACGACTCCTCCATTATTTGTTCTCTCACGGATATTGTTCTCAGACCTTTTCTCCTCTATAGTTCTGTTAATCGCTCCCTCGCTCCCTCCCTCCCTCCCTCAGTCTCTCCCTCCATCCCTCCCTCGTCTGACTTCGCTTAACGTTAGCGCCATTGTTTGGCGCATGGCTTCTTTCAGGCTGACTGTCGGACAAATCTGTCCTGTCAAGCTGTAACAGGCGAGGTAAATGTAATGGCTCCTGTTTGCGGAGGGAAATTATAACAATTGAGTCTGACCTTTTCTCTCGTTCGCTTTTCACCCTCTCTTTCTCCCTCTCTTTCTCTCCCTCTCTCTCTTACTCCCTCTCTCTTTTTCTTCGTCTTCCAAGGACAAAAATGAAAGTGAGGGGGCGGGAATGAGGGTGGGAGACAAAAAATGTGATATTTTCTTCTTTAGTGGTGTTTGTGTGTGTGTGTTTGTGTGTGTGTGTGTGTGTGTGTATGCAAATGAGGCTAGTATCTGTCTGCAGTTATTTGCTGGAAATTTACTGAGAGGGAAAGAAAAGAGAACTTCGTAGGATGCAGATGCCAAGGTTTTGTCCCTTGCAGACTTCACACACACACACACACACACACACACACACACACACACACACACAAACACACACAAACACACACAAACACACACAAACACACACTAACACACACTAACACACACTAACACACACTAACACACACTAACACACACACTAACACACACACTAACACACACACTAACACACACATGCACACAATGTAACGCAGATAGGACAGCTTTGCAGGTGTTGTGTACACAGTCAGTGTCTGTGTGTCTGTGTGAAAGAGAGGAGTGAGTGCGTGTGTGTCTGTGTGTGTGTGAGAGAGTGAGTGTATGTGTGTGCATGTATAAGAGAAGAGAGAGTGTGTGTGTGTGTGTGTGAGAGAGAGAGAGAGAGAGAGAGAGACAGAGAGGGAGAGATAGAGAGCAGTGAGTGTAAGTGTAAGTGTGTGTGTGTGTGTGTGCGTGTGTGTGTGTGTATGTGTGTGTGTGTGTGTGTATGTGTGTGTGTGTGTGTGTATGTGTGTGTGTGTGTGTGTCGTGTGTGTGCGCGTACCTGGTTTGTGCTGGTGGTGGAGGGCAGGGGGTTGGACACCATGGGCCCAAAGATGTCCAGGTCATCACTAATGGGAGCGCTGCCTGCAGCCCCTACACCACTCACACTCGCAGAGCCTGCTGCTGGGGTGTCTGAGGAGAGAGAGAGGGAGAGAGGGAGGGAGGAAGAGAGGGAGGGGGAGAGAGAGAGAGACAGAGACAGACAGAGGGAGGGAGAGAGAGAGAGGGGGGGGTGACAAAGAGGGAGGCAGAGAGAGGAAGAGAGAGAAGGAGAGAGAGAAAGACATTGAGAGAAGGAGATTGAGAGAAGGAGGTTGAGAGAAGGAGAAAGGTAGAGAGGGAGAGAGACAGAGCGAGAGAGACAGAGAGCGAGGGAGAGGGAGAGGGAGAGGGAGAAGGAGAGAGAGCCAAGACATTAAAGACAGAGAGAAAAACAACAGAGAAAAACAGAGAGAAAAGACAGAGAGCAAGAAAGAAAGACAGAAAGAAAGGAATGAAGGAAAGAAGGAAGAGAGAAAGACAGAGAGACAGAGAGAGAGAGGGAGGGAGGGGGGCGAGGGAGAGAGCGGTAGGGAGAAAGACAGAGAAAGAAAGAACATTAAAAACACATAGTCCAAAGCTAATCCAAGACAGAAGGGAAGCTACTGTAGCCTTTCACATCCTCCAGCATAAAACATTTGAACCCAACACAACTAGCAGGTAAAGCTTAACACTCCTACAAACATTTGGCCCTGAAAAAATAGCTGAAATCAGTGGAGAGAGAGAGACACTGTCTTCTGTAGCTTGCCGACACAGCCATAAAATTCACTTCTTGCCACCAAAGCATAAAGTCTGTCTGAAGAATCAGAAGGGACAAAGAAAACCTTGACGAGAGAGAGAAGAGAGTCTATAGTCGGAGTCTGTTATCGATCGCGAGAGCACAAGCTCCAGCCACTGTAAGCCTACTTGACCTAAACTCAATTCTTCTATTTACTGTACAAATACTGTACATACTCATGAAGGAGGCATGGGGGAATGACAGAGAACAAATAGATAAATTGAGAGAGAGAGAGAGAGAGAGAAAGAAAGACAGAGAAAGAGAGAGAGATGGATGAAAATAGATAAATTGAGAGAGATGGAGAGAAAGAGAGAGAGAGAAGGAGAGAGAGATGGATGAAAGAGAACAGACAGAAAAATGTGGGAGAGAGTGAGAGAGCGAGAGAGAGAGAGAGAGAGATGAAAGAACAAACAGGAAAATGTGTGCGAGTGAGTGAGAAAGAACGAGAGAGAAATTGAAAGAGAAAGAGAGAGAAAGAAAGACTGTTTACTTTTCCCACCACAATGTGCTTATGATGAAATGTACATATATGTATACTACTGTATGTATTTTGTCTTTTGTTTTACTGTATATAGTTTGTCTCTTCTGTTTCTTTCTGTGAAGGCTTTGGCAATGCACCGAATGCTTTGTCATGCTAAATAAGGCTAAACAGAAGAATTTCAGTGGCAGACCAAGAATGAGTGTAGACTCAGTGACCTAAAGCTTGCAGTGTGAACAAAAGGTGAACACAGGAAAAGAAACCTCTAACAAACTGACTGCCAAAAAAAGGACACAACTTGTGATCATTGCCAGACAGGGAAGTCAGGTGGGGGCAGCGGGGCGGGGGGTGGTGGGTGGTGGGTGGAGGGGCGAGGGCACTTCTCTTCCTGGTGTGAGAAGAAGTGTTGGGAAATCAAAAGGTTGTTCTTAGCACATTTTAAGCCCACCAATCTGAACTCTGAAGTCCTGAGCAGAAGTAAGTAAGGAGAGTAGTGACTCCGGAGAGAGATCTGAGAGATTTTGGCTGTGGCAGCAAAACAGTATATAGCTGGTGCCCTTTTGATTTATGAAATATATATTGTGTTTTTGTGTTCTGTAGTATCTATTTTTAGTTTTAGTATATATTTTTTACACACATTTCTACTCCATGTACTTGCACACATTCAAATGTACATTTTTGTGTGCTGGGGGGCGGTGTGAGGTGTGGAGGTGAGGATGAGGCAAAAAAGATGAAGGATATTTGAAAAGAGATTCCCAGAAGGAGGAAGGCAGTACTACAAAATGTGGAGAGAGACAGAGAGATAGAGAGAGAGAGAGAGAGAAAAAGAGAGACATAGAGAGAGACAGAGACAGATAGATAGAGAGATAGATAGAGAGCGCACATCTCTGTGCCCTGCAGGGATGCGATGCAGTGCACTGCAGTGGTGGTGGTGGCAGTGGAGGTTGGTGAAGGTAAGGGGAGGTTGTCTCTCTGCTGGCTGACTTAAAGGTTAGGGAGCTCAGCCTGCGCGTCTCTCACCCGGCCCCTGAAGGGACCCCCTGGGGCCACAGCGAAGCTCCAGAACTCCTGCTGAATGTCACAGTTCAACAAGGGCCATCGACACACACGTGTGCAGACGCGCTTACACACAGAAACACACACACATGGATGCACACACATGCACGCACACACACACAGAGTCAGAGAGTCTCACACACACACACACACGCACGAGTTCACACACACACACACACACACACACACACACACACACACACACACACACACACACACACACAGACACACACAGACACACACACACTCCAGCACTCCAGGCTCCCTACAGATGAGTGAGGTAACAGTAACTTGCGGAAGTCTGACTGTGACATTCAGGAGAAAAAACCTCTTACTGTTACTCCATTGACTTCAAGCTGCAGTGCGCCATGTTAAATGTGTTGCCTGTTAGCTTGACTTGGAAAGGAAAAAAGGGCTCCGGATCCCATCTTTCCCCACAGACCGCCATCAAAACATCGTTCCCTGCTACGCCAAAAGTGGCTACATGCTATGATGTGAATATAAAGTGTCAAAGTCAACAGAACTAGAAATCTAGTCAAGCAAATAATTTGGCTGTTTGGTCAGTTGACATTGACAGTGAACCGTTTTTTTTTTTTTTTTTTATTGTCTTTTGAATTTCTTTTGAATACATACCGTGAGGACTTTAGAATCAGGCTGTTCAAAAAAAAAACGACCAAATATTCATTTAAAAGTCAATGAACTAACCGTGGCATGTTGCTTTTGTCAAGACTTCACTCTAATACAACATACCCAAAAAAATATTCTGCAAATAGACTATAAATTGTCGGTTATAATTGAGACCTCCATTCATTTTCACTACCATTCAATGACTTTTCAGACACTGTCAAAGAAAACCACCATACACACTTTCATAGCCTAAAAAACACAAATTGGCATACCCTTTTCTGTAGCTTAAGCCTCATTACTGAGAAAAAATGATATAGAAAAACCCTTTTCCCACGTATTTTCTTATAGACATGTTAGGTTAGGGCTGTGAGAAACGGACACTGTATCGTGCAGAAATTATGCCACTCATTGAGACAGCTTATTGAAAACAGGAGCAAAGGGCTGAAAAATCTGACACAAACACTCACACACACACTCACACACACACATACACATACACACACACACACACACACACACACACACACACACAAATGCCTGCCGCCTCGCAACTCCTCCACCTTATTGACAGAATACAAATGTAGGCGAAATCTAATAAAACTCAACAAATGCCTCTCCAGACTGTTGACTGAGAGAATGACTGTGTGGTGTGTGGTGTGTGTGTGTGTGTGTGTGTGTGTGAGCGTGTGAGTATATGAGTGTGTGTATACGTGTACGTGTGTGTGTGTACATTTGTGTGTGTACGTGTATGTGTATGTATGTGTGTGTGTGTGTGTGTGTGTGTGTGTGTGTGAGAGAGAGAGTGTGTGTGTGAGAGAGTATGCGTGCGGGTGTGTGTGTGTGTGTGTATGCGTGCGTGTGTGTGGGAGAGAAAGGAAGAGGCAGGAGAATTTTTTTTTTAAAAAAAGACAGGCAGGACAGACAGAGATGTCCAGACAGCGTTTCAGAGGACATCAACATTAGAGTGTGTGTTCTTCAGGGCAGGCGGTCGACAGAAACATCTATTTGTTCAGAAACCCCATCTCTTCCCTTGCCTTCCCTGTCAGCCACACTCTGACACACACACTGACACACACACTCACTGACTGACACACACACACACACACACACACACAGACACACACACACACACACACACACACACGGGCGGACTCACGGGGGGTTGTTAGAGAGGCTGATGGGAGAGGGGGAACACTGGAAGGAACAGACTGGAGGAGGAGGAGAGAAGAGGAGGAGGAGAGAGGAGGAGGAGAGACGGGTGCTGAAGACCGCAGTTACCCACATCCTGTTCCTATGGTAACGGCCATTAAAGGATGGTCGGTCTTTTTCTTTTTTTTTCCTGTGTATTTCATGTGGTTATTATGGGATGGCGGGTATGACTGCTGGAGATCAGGTTTCATCTGGCTGGGTGTGTGTGTGTGTGTGTGTGAAGGGGGGGGGGTGTCAGGAAGATGCATAGTACGATTCCTAAACCTGTCACCTGAAACCCTTCTACACACACACACACACACACACACACACACACACACACACACACACACACACACACACACACACACACAATCATGCCACTCTGTGCAAGCATTACCTACTATCTAAATAAATACCAATCCATCATCCTTCCATACACTCTTACTCCCTGCCTTCCTTTCCAAGACCACTCTGTCATAACATCCACCTGCCATGAACTTGGCGCACCCCCCTTTTTTTACCAAGGCAGCCACACACACCTACACACACACAGAAAAATACAAAAAGATAGATACACACACTGTCAGACACTACAAACACACACAAAATTGCACACACACATTAAAGAAAAAAAATATATAGACATACACACAGACACAGACATACACACATCCACACACAGACACAGACACAGACAAATACCACACACCCATCAACACACAGACACACACCAGAAACACATTCACACACAGACAGACACATGGCACACACACACACACACACCCACACACACATTCACATACACACACACACACATCCACGTACACACACCCACACACACGCAACAAAAACAGCCTCCAAATATAGCCGCGGGGCTGGGAGTGGGCGAACTCTCATTTCCCCGAAACAGAAAGGGCCATCCGTCCTGCGGTGGCCATCCGCGGAGCCTGACGGGCCAGGCGATCAATGAGGCCGTGATTAAAGAGCCAGACCTGCCCCCAGACTGCCCTGCCTTACTCTTCCCTTCCCTTCCCCACAGCACAGCACAGTATGGCATGGCACAGCACAGCAGGCTCCCCTGCCACATGCCTCAGGCCAAGGTGAGACAGACACAGGCAGGGGGTGGTGGAGGTGGAGGTGGTGGTGGTGGTGGAGGTGCAGTTGGAGGTGGAGGTGGTGATGCTGGGGATGATGTGGGAGAGGGAGATGGAGGAGAGATGGAGAGAAAGAGAGAGAGCGAGAAAGGAAGAGAGAGAGATTGATAGATAGACAGATAAGCAGACAGACACACAGACAAATAGGCAAACAAATAGATAAGACAGATAAGCAGACAGACACACAGACAAATAGGCAAACAAATAGATAAGACAGATAGATAGACAGACAAAGAGAGAGAGACAAAGAGAGAGACAGAGAGAGAAGGCACAAAGGTTGACAACAGGTGGAGAAGTAAAGACTGAGAAAGTAAGGTGGGGGGAAAAAGGAGAAAAATTATACAGAAACATGGGGTTGGTACCACAACAAGAAGATGAGGAAGCCAGAGAAGAGATGGGGAGGACCAAGTGGCAGAATGAAGAGAAAGAGAGGAAGAGAAAGGGAGGAAGAGAGAGAGCGAGGCAGAGAGGAAGGTGGTCAGCAGACACTAAGAGAAAGGGATGGAAGGAGAACAATGGAGAGAAAAGCAAAAGAAGGGCAGAAAAGACAAAAAAGGACAACAAACGTAATGATTATGAGGTGAAGGAGAAAAAAAGAAAACAGGGTTGAGAGTCCATAAGAACAATCACTAATTCTCAGTCACTCGGTCTCTCACATACCCATAACCCCCACCCACCCCCCCTCTGCCTCTCTGTCTCTTTCTCTCCTCCTTTTACTGGCCTTCTCTTCACCCCCCCCCCTCACCAAACACACACACACACACACACACACACACAAACACAAACACAGAGATATAGACCTACAGTACCCACACAAAAGAAATCACTCTATACCCAGAGGCAGATGTACATTATCTGGACAGTTGACAGAAGGTAAATGCTCACTCTTCATTTCTTTTTGGCCAAAGGTGTAAAACCTGCGGCTGACTGAGTCACCACCCTGTCATTTTCTACACTCTCAGCGAAAAAGCAATTACCAGTGGAGGAGCAACCGAACAGAACAGTGGAATCGTAAGTAAAATGAAGTAAAATGTATTTATAAAGCACATTTTAAGTAGCCTGAGCGTGCCCATACTGCCTGTGATGCTTCAGTGAATTTTATACATATACAAGTCAGTCTGGCCAACCTGCTTATTCACAGTTCTTCCTGGTCCGGAAAAATCTGGAACCAATGAAAAACGAATGCTACGCATATGTTATTGGACTCGACCTGGACTCGGTCTGATTGGTTGTAGGTCTGTCCAGTAGTACACAGAGGTATTTGAAAGACGCCTGTTGATCCTGCCTCTGAGAACTTCCTGTCTATAGGAGGTTTGCCAGACCAAGTTCTGTCAGGCTACACTTTAACACAGCTTGTGACTGACTAAAGTGCTGTACAAAGTGTATATAAATTGCTGAGTGACCTGGTAGGACCAGAGATTTCTGAAGGGGTTATCCAACAGACTGGTATTTACAGGGAACAAGGTCTGACCCCACTCAAAAACAAAAAAAAATCCCTACCTGAATGACTGTGACTAGACAAGAAAAGGCTGCTTTTAACACAGGAGCACATGTGAGCAAAGCTGATCCCTTTAAAACTGCTGCAACTGTTTCTGCAACTCTGGAACTTCTGCAATGCCCTGTGCACAAGTCTAATACAGAATCACATCCATCATAAAGCAAAACATTTTTGCTCCAAAAAAAAGGCTTTCCTTGAACTTTATTCATACAATAAAGAAATAACCTCATCAGTGATGGAACTGACATGTTCTGATATCAAACCATACTGCCTACTGTCTATTTTAGGTCGAGTGTGCTTTCTGCCCTGAGAGAGTAGGCAAAATTCGTGAGGTAAGCATTGTTTCAAATTGAATTCTGCCCGTCACACTTATCGGAAATGACAGTCAGGGGTATGTCATGAGAGCTCACCAACCGCCAAAATAATATTCACCAGGATGAACAAAAGAAAATAAAAATCGATGGTGTCATGTTGTTTCTAGTTTTTTTTGTCATCCTCTGCTGCACATCGGGAATGTCATCCATACTGAAACTGTCCTGTTATTGTGGAGAATCGGCACCCCTCATTCAGCTACGCAAACAACATGGCGGCTGTTCAGTGTGAAAAGTGTACATTGGTCCACACCGTGGAACTGCACATCGTTTTGACCGTTATGAGGGCAGCATCTGGGTCTTTTCAGTACATTTATTTTTACTGCTATTGTAATTGGAATGCCCTACATACTCGAACTAAGTACAGTAAGTGCAGGAAGTATGGATACTGGAATAAACTGCATGTCATTAATGCATATGCACAAGCAGGGAGAGAGAGCAACTGCCAACTTCTGTAAAATGTACTATGCAGTTGTAGCAATGTGCTTGCAGTCTGCTGGCAAGCAACATATTTTCAGGGCTAAATGACTTTGCATAAATAACTGAATTGAATTAGACCAGTGACATGCTAACTCGTCCAATATGATTCAATGATTTGTGCTAAGCTAATAGCTGAGGTGCTACTGCCAGATTCAGAGATCACACTGCCAGATCTGGAAATCGGTCAAATGGATTCAAAAAACGGTAACACTCAACTGTTTAGCTCTAAAAGAGTTGGAAAATGCCTATTTCCCAAAAAAAGTATTCCTTTAAGCTATAGGCAGGACTGTGGTTAGTTAGGTCCCAAAGGAGTACACTTCTATGTAGGACTGGGCAATATAGCAAAAAAATTGATCACGGTATATTTTTCCATATTGACCGATATCGATTTTTATAACAATTAGGGCTGGACGATAGAACTTCAGATCAAAATTGTCTTTAATTGACTGGACTGGGCAGAATCACATGCCAACACATGTGGAAGTGTGCTTTTAAGGAACAGTACATGAACACACACAGTGGAATGCACAGGATAAAAAAAGAATACAAAATAAAAAATAACAGTAATCATAAACAACGTTTAGTAGTCATGTGCTTGATCATTGTCGGGTATTCGTCGTGATTATTGGTTCGATCGATTTTTCGATTAATTGCTCAGCCCTATTTATATGTTGGCACATCTTGACCACTGCGCTACAGACCAGCTTGTAAATTACACAGACAGTATTGGTTTTCACTATGGCTTATGTCTATGTATTACATTTCCATTGGTCTACGACATGTGGTATTATGTGTAGCATTCGAGTGGACAGCAAATGAAGAATTTCATTGGTGTTCCATTGTTTTCTAATTGTACATATGTCAATAAACTTGAACTTTAAACTTGCTCAGAGTCTACTTCACAAAATAACAGATTAAAAGAAATAAAAAAATTGTGTGTGGTGTGTGTGTGTGTGTGTGCGTGTCTCTGTGTATGTGTGAGAACTCCCATCGATGACCAAACTTATTGAGCATCCATCCAGTTTTGGAATTGATTTTGAAAACGGAGCCTGGAAATCCATTACATAGATTGTTTTTTTTTTTTTTTGTTGCTTTGTTCTTATTTTCGATTGTTCTTTTCCATTTCGCACTTCCCAAATCAGGTGGCAGGGTGAATGCAAGGTGACCGTATTGGCTGTGTCTATGGCGACCGGGTCAAGTCAAGACACGTCACAC
>CM059286.1:9956519-9961519 GCA_030347295.1 Setipinna tenuifilis
ACACACTTCGCCTTTGTCCTGCTGAATGTATATGTGATGATTTAAGGAGATGTCTTTTTTTATAATCATTCTTTTTATTTCACTGAGTTATGAGGGTTAGCGATTTACAACTAAGAAGAGCGTCAAGACTGAATTCTTCCAGAGAAAAAAACGTAAAAAAAGATTGAAGATGTCATTTGGCATGTACTCTAAACACATATACAAGAAAGAAATGAAGGAAAAGCAAAAAAAGAAGAGGATGGGGAGACCTTGATGAGCTGGCCAATGGGATCGCTCTTTTCTGATCAGCTTGGCCATCTTTGAGCTTAGAGGAGACGAGAGAGAGAAAAAAATAGCTTGCAGCCACCACCCCTTTACAAACACAAACAAACACACACACACACACACACACACATACACACACACACACACACACACACACCACAAACACACACACCACAAACATACCCCAAGAAAGATGCCTGCATATTGGTTCTAAAAGCATACACACTCTCTCTCTCTTTCACTCTCTCTCTCGCTCTTTTGCTCGCTCCCTCGCTCTCTCCCTCCCTCTCTCTCTCCCTCTCTCTCTCTTTCTCTTCAGGCCCTCAAGATGAAAGGGCCCCATCTGTTCCATTGAAGAGCATGTATGCCGTCATTATCTTCCTTTTTCCCCTCTTGTGTGCCTGAATGTGTGAGTATTTCTGTCCGTGTGTATGTGTCAGAGTGTGTGAAAGTGTGTTTGACAGTATCTGTGTGTGTGTGTGTGTGTAAGAGAGAGTGCGTGTGAGTGTGCGTGTATGTGTAAGAGCGAGAGCGCGAGTGTGTGTGTGTGTGTGTGTGTGTATGTGTGTAAAAGAGAGAGAGTGTGTATGAGTGTGTGTGTAAGAGAGAGAGAGAGAGAGAGAGAGAGAGAGAGAGAGAGAGAGAGAGAGAGAGAGTGAGAGTGTGTGTGTGTGTGTGTGTGTGTTTAAATGTCTGTCCTTTTCTGCTGATGAAAAGGCTTGTGAAGCGTGGATGAGCTTTTACTGCGCTGGGGCTACTATGAAGGGGCTTCCATCAGTGACCTTTTCATTGGTGTGTGAAGGGGGTAGGCTAGGGAAGGGGTGGGGGAGAGTGTGTGTGTGTGTGAGTGTGTTTGTGTGTGTGTATACTGTATGTGTTTGTGTGTGCATGTTAGCAGGAGAGATAAATGCTGGAGGAATCAGAAGGAGTGAACAGTTTTCGGAGGGGACGTGTGTGTGTGTGTGTGTGTGTGTGTGTGTGTATGAATGCGTGTGTGTATGAATGTGTATATGTGTGTGTGTGTGTGTATATGATTGTGTGTGTGTGTGTTGTAACAGGAGAGATGAACGCTGGGAACGCTGTGAGTGCCTTTCAGAGGGGACGTGTGTGTGTGTATGGATGTGTGTGTGTGTGTGTGTGTGTGTGTGTATGTATGGGAGGGTGTTAGCAGGAGAGATGAACGCTGGGGAGGAGTGAGCGCCTTTCGGAGACGGGGGGGGGGGGGGGGGGGCGTCAACGCAAGACAGCGGTTCGCACCTGAGATTGGGATCTGTAATCTCCACATAGGCGAGAGGGGGATTCTCCGGATGAATTATTTATGAATTTGGGGGGGGGGGGGGTTAGAAGTGCGCTTTGTTTTTCTGCTGATAAAGACACAAAACACACCTACATGTGAGGACACACACAAACGTCTGCAACATACACACACACACACACACACACACACACACACACACACACACACACACACACACACACACACCTACACACACACACACACACACCTACACACACACACACACACACACACACACACACACACACCTACACACACACACACACACCTACACACACACACACACACCTACACACACACACACACACACACACTGCTAAAGCCTCCATCATAGAGGGCTTAAGTCTTGTCTGGGCTGCTGAGATAAAGGCAAATATGGAAGGACATTCGATAAACATTTAGCGCGCACGTGCGTGCACTGCACATAAAACACACATTCACACACACACACGAACACACACACACACGAAACATACTCCCACACGTGTGCACACACATGCCTACACACACACACACACACTTTAGAGAGTTACTTCATCAATCACCGAAGCTCCTGATACTCCAAATTCAGTCATCCATCAACGCACCTGCCTCTTCCATCCATCCATCTCTCCATCTGCACCTTCTCTCTTCTTCTCCCTCCTTTATTCCTCTCCTCCTATCCTTTTTCTCTCTGTTTTTCTCTCGCTCTCTCTCTCCCCGCATCTGGTCTTTCTCTCTGTTTGTCTTTGATCCCCTCATCTTCTGTCTCTCTTCCTCTCCACTCATCCATTCCCCACCTGTAATCCTTTTACTTTGCATCCTTTTTTCCTGCTCCCCCACCCTTTCCTTCTCTCTCTTTATCTCTCCCTTTCTCTCCTCCTCCTCCTGTTCTCTGCCTCTCCCTGTCTCTGCTGTGAGAGGAAACTGTGCAATTGGCAGTGTTGTGTGGATTGCATGTCTGGTGTGTGTGTGTGTGTGTGTGTATGTGTCTCCTGGGAGTGTGTGTGCATGTGTGTGTGCGTGTGTGTGCGTGTGTGTGCATGTGTGTCTCTTTCCTGGGAGAGTGTGTGAGAGTGTGAGAGTGTGTGTGTGTGTGTGTGTGTCTGTCTGTGTGTATGTGTGCATGTGTGTGTGTGTATGTGTGTGTGTGTGTGTCTACTGGGAGTGTGTGATCAAGGTCATCTCTAATTCACGGGCGCCTCCCTTTTTCCTGTGTGCACGCGTCCCCCACATGGGCTTAACACGTGGGCCGGTGCCAGACTGAACTGGGCTGGAGTAGACGGGACTGGACTGGATTGGATTGGAGCCGACTGGATGATCGACCCTGGTTCAGTATCAGTGTGGCTGGCTTTCGCCCCAGTGGCCCCCGAGCTGGGGAGACAGGGTCAGACTGCTGGGTTTGGATAAAGCCAGACAAAGGTAAAAGGAAGAAAAAAGAAGAGAGCAAATAATTCAATACCTAAAATAAGAAAGAAAGCGAAAAAAAAAACGCTCAATAGACTACCGACTTTCCCACACAATCTCTCTCCCCCCTTCTCTCTGTCTCTCCCCTTCTCTCTCGGTCTCTACCCTTTTCTCTCTCTCTCTCCCCCTCTCTCCTTTTCTCTCTCTCTCTCTCTCTCTCTCTCTCTGTCTCTCCCCTTCCTTCTCTCTGTCTCCCTCACACACCCACACACACACAGTCTTTCTATACTCTGACTAGCTCTGTCTGTCTCATGCCTTATCTCTGATGACCAAAACTCACACAGACACACACACACAGGTGTATAAAGCTTTTCACATATTCCACTGCATCTCTTTCTATCTTTCCCACACACAGACACACACACACACACAGAACGACGAGAGAGAGAGAGCGTGCACAAGAGAGAGTTTGTGTGTAAGAAAGAGAAAGAGAGAGAGAGAGAGCGAGAGAGAGAGAGAGAGAGAGAGAGAGAGAGAGAGGAAGAGAGAGAGGGAGGAAGGAGAGAGAAAAGCAGCATTCCCATCCACAAATAGGCAATTTCCCTCATTTGCAGCGCTCCCACTGGCCCTCTCAGACTGGGGAGCCAGGCAGATAATGGGAGCCTGTCATCAGCACATTCTCTAAGGCTCCAGCAGGGGATGTGTGTGTGTGTGTGTGTGTGTGTGTGTGTGCGTGTGTATACGTGCGTGTGTTGTAGGAGAAAGTGCGTGGGTGTGTCAGAGTAAAAAAAAAAAACGATGCATTGTGTAACTCTGCGTGTGTGTATGTGTGTGTGTGTGGGTATGTGTGTTGGGGGGTGGTGTGTTGTAGACGAAAGTGTGTGTGTGTAAAAAAGATGGTGTGTTGTGTGTGGATATGTGTAGGGAAGGTTTAGTGCAAAAATACTTATAATGGGATGGTCCAAAAATACTGGCAGGTTCTTTTTTTTAAAAAACCAAACCTGACTGAAACCATTAATGTGTGTGTGTGTGTGTGTGTGTGTGTGTGTGTGTGTGTGTGTGTGTGTGTGTGTGTGTGTGTGTGCATGAGATCGTAAAAAAAAAAACTATGGGAACTTTTGGTAATGTTTTGTTTACACAACTGTGTAACTATGTGTGTGTCGCTATGCCTGTTTTTCTGGGCATCTTGTCCATTAGTGGACTACAGTCTTGCTGCTCAGACAGCAGCACAAGTTAGCGTATAAGAGTTAGCATGCACCAACAGCCACAGGAGGAAGCACTGCTGAGGCTAATAAAGCTAATGAAGCTAAGAGAGTACCAACTGGGTGGGTGGACACACACACACACACACACACACACACACACACACACACACACACACACACACACACACACACACACACACACACACACACTAGAGTTAGCCATTACCCAAGCAGCACACACCAGAGTTAGTTATTACCCAAGCAACACATTAGTACGCAAGCATGGATGGATGGACTGATTGAAATTGGCACTAGCCACCAGCCTAAGACTAGTAAAATACATATGGTTGGTAGATTTTAGACACATAATAATGATGTGCTGTTGAGTTGCTGGTGAATTTTTACCATTTATTTTCTCAGTGGCTGCTAAAGGTTTACATTTGGCAAAGTTAATTTCCACCCCTAGTGTGTGTGTGTATATGTGTGTGTGTGTTGTGTGTGTGTGTGTGTGCCACAGAGTGCTACATGGGTAAGGGATAGAGATACAAGGGCTGCTGACTGCTGCTAACACAGTGGTTTGCTAACGCTAATGCTACTGCCACTAATGCTACAGCCTGTGCTATTGGGCAAACACCCCTAGGCAAGAATCGCTCTAAACTAGCGTAGCCAGCTACAGTCCAGTAAGCATGAGTACAAGCTAGAGGCTAGCAACTTCAGGTAAATATTCATCTTGGTGTTGTTTTAATAATTTGAGAGTGTGTGATTGGCAACTCACTCACTCAGAATAGGAATTAGTAAGTATACTTACATATACAAGGAATTTGACTTCAGTAGATGTTAGCTCTATA
>CM059286.1:9966519-9969019 GCA_030347295.1 Setipinna tenuifilis
GGGAGGAGGCAGAGACACACAGCAGGGAAGAACACATTCTAGGCGGATGTTAAGACTCAAGCTAAATAAAAGGACAGACAGACAGACAGACACACACACACGTTATATTTGTTAAGATAACACAATTGTTAAGATGGCAGACTATGCATTGTTGTTTTTTTGCTTCTGCTTCTCCCATTCACAGGCAGGGGCACACAAAGCTGACATTGAGGGTAGCAGCCTACCATGGACAGCTCCTCTCAAACCACACACACACACACACACACACACACACACACACACACACACACACACACACACACACACACACCTCAAACAGGTGGGGAGACAGCTTGACATACATACACAAAAGAAACAAAAAAGAAGTGCCATGTCACACAGAAACACACACAAAGACATACGAAAACCGACAACCAGCCATTTGACAAAGAAAGAAAAAAGATAGGATCATACTCGATAGTATCTCCCTCAAACAGCGCTGGCTATTGGCTGAGTGATGGGCAGACAGTCAGGCTGAGAAGGTTGTCTCACAGATCCTGTCAGTATTACTAAGACAAGGGGGGGGGGCTCACCATAAAGACTACATTTGCCACAACACAACTGTGAGAGAGATGTTTCAACAACAGAGAATGATATACAGTATATTGAGTATCAATCTTGGGGAGTATTTCTTCAGATGTCTTCAGACAGCTATGGTGCACACACACACACACACAAAAGGCAATTGAAGCTTGTTTTACTGATATATTTGCCTTTTTTTTGTCCTAGCAACATAAACCTTGGCTCTGAACTCACTCGTGCCATTAACAGGACACCTATCAAATATGAGCATGAGATCAGTGGAACGGATGGCTCGAGTGGTGTGTGTGGCAGTGGGAGAGTGTGACACACACACACACACACACACACACACACACACACAAAGACACAAAGACACACACACACTCCTTGCATTTATATAGATTGTGCAGCCCTTGAGCAGACATTTAAACTGTAAGTGGGTAAGTAAAATGTGACTCCATCTTAGACACCGACCTGGCTGGAACCTTCTTCTCTGATGCATACAAACTGACACCAGATCAGCTGTTAATGCTCTCCCCCCTACTAAACCCCTCCTGCCCCCCACCCCCACCTCCGTATAAATCAAGGCTCGCTCCCTGATTACTGGGGGGATCTTCAGCCCACTCCACTCCACTCCACTCCACTGCTGGCCAATCTGTCTGCTGCTGCTGCTGGACCGCCGTCCGTCCAGTCCAGTCCAGTCCAGCTCATCAGGTCTTTTCGGCTGCCCGCATCGATCCGTCTCCATCGCCTGCCGCTCTTTCCTCACGCGCCTGTCTTTAACCACCCCCACCTCCATGCCTCTCTCTCCATCCCTCCCTCTGTTGCCATCCCTCTCTTCCTCTCTACATCCCTCACTCCTCTACACTCATCCGTTTCTCTCCTGGAGTGATGCTGATCCCCCTTGTCTGCTGTCGCCCATATAGACGTTCTACACTTTTTCTTCTTCCTCTTCTTCTCTCTCTCTTTCTCTCTCTCAAGGAGGCAATCCCCTCCCTACCACACACACAAGCGCACGTAGACACGCATGTACACACACACACACACACACACACACACACACACACACACACACGTACACCTGCTCACCTCTCCCATCTCTGTCTCTCTGATCCCTTCCTCCTGTTCTTCCTGTTCTCTGAGAGATGTGACGTGGGAGTGTTGACAATGCATGCACACGCATGCACACACACACACACAAATGTACACACGCATGCACACACACACACACACACAAAGCTACACAAACCTACACACACACACACACACAAACCTACACACACACACACACAAACATACCTGCACAAACACACACAAACATACCTACACACACACAAACACACACACACAGACAATGACTGTGAAGACTGTCAGGGGATGCATGTTCTATGCCTTATGCATTCTGATCCAAAAAGCATGATTTATATATGAGCCTAGAGTGTTCCAGCTTTCCAGCCAGTGGGACGAGCAGCCAGCGTCACACACACACGTATACATACACACACACACACACACACACACACGTATATACACACACGTATACACACACACTGCACAGGGGAGCCTGGCTCAGTGCTGTTGCAGTGTCGTGGGAACATCACATCCTGTCGGTGACATTTCTGGATATTTATATTATTCTACAAGTGCTTATCTACTATTATTCATATAGTTTCTAAAATGTAGAACCTCTAGGCTTTAAAACTCTTTTTTAACCACACAGCCATCAGACATCTAAACTGCAGATAGCTAGCTGGTATCACTACCAACATGGGACTCATTCCTTAAACTGTCACTGCACCTTTGCACAGAGACACCCTTGCACATACAAACTAGCTTACCACATTACATTGCACAGACACTTTATAGTACATACTGCAAAGTGTACATACTACCTTACTGGGACTCATTCTTCACCACTGCACTACAGACCAGCTTGGAC
>CM059286.1:9986295-9988795 GCA_030347295.1 Setipinna tenuifilis
TTGTGAGGTATTGCAACTTAAGAACATTCAATTTCAGCCTCCATTGTTTAGCCTTACACCCCCCCCCCCCCCCCCCCAACACATCACACCACCCCACACCACCCGTCTCCCCCACCACAGCTAATGGAATTGGAATTGGCCGGCAACCAATTAAAAAAAGGCTGCTAAATTTCTCCACGGCTGAAGCACCATTTTCAATTCTGCAATTTTTTATTTATTTATTTATTTATTTTTTTATTGGTAATTGCTCGTCATGGCGAACAAGTTGTGCCGCTTGTCCCATCCACAAGGGCCCTGGGGGAAATAGGGCAGCCTCCCATCCTTCACCCAGATCAGGTGCAGGTATTACTGGGAGATTTCCACCCCCCCTCTTGGCCATTTCACAGCGTGCCAAAACCATCATGTCATGCCAATGACCACTCAAGACAGCAGAGGGGGCGTCTCCACATACACATGCACTTACACACACACACACACACACACCTACACAGGCTCACACACACCTACACAGACACACACACACCTACACAGACACACACATACCTACACAGACACACACATACCTACACAGACACACACACACACACACACACCTACACACACACACACACACACAGACTCACACACACACTCACACACACAGACTCACACAGACTCACACAGTCTCACACAGTCTCACACAGTCTCACACAGTCTCACACACACACACACAGTCTCACACACACCTACAGTCTCACACACACCTACAGTCTAATACACACACACCTACACAGACTCTCTCTCACACACACACACACACACACACACACACACACAGACACACAGAACTACACAGACTCACACACACAGAACACACATACACCTACAGACTCACACACCCACACAGACTCACACACACCTACTCACCAAACACACTCACACACACTCACAAAACAATCATGGAGGATTGGTGTTGCCGTAAATGCAATCGTTGCTTCGCAGTGCGAATCTAGCGGAGCAAAGCCCTGCAGTGCCGGGGCAACAATCAATTTGAGCCTCTTATTCTTATTCTTCTTCTTCTTCTGCTCTGAGCGGCCATCAGCACACGCTGGGGTTACTGGGGGGAAGCTCCTGGACGATACCAAACTGCTGCAAGATTACCACCACCACCACAGAGATAGAGAGAAGGAGAGAGAAAGGTGAGAGAGAGAACAGAAGTGAGGAAGAGAGAAAGAGAGATAGAGAGAGAGGGAGAGAGAGAGAAATAGGGATAGAGAGAAAGTGAGAGTGAGAGAGAGAACAAGAGTGAAAAAGAGAGATAGATAGAGAGGGAGAAAGAGAGATAGAGAGAAACAGAGAGAGAGAAACAGAGAACAGGAGCAAGAGAGAGGGAGAGAGAACAAGAGTGAGAAAGACAACAAGAGCCAGAGAAAGAGCCAGAGAGAGAGAGAGAGAGAGAGAGAGAGAGAGAGAGAGAGAGAGAGAGAGAGAGAGAGAGCCTTCTTCTTCTTCTCTGAGTGGCCATCAGCACACATGGGCTACTGGGGGGAAGCTTCTGGAAGATACCAAACTGCTGCAAGATTACCGTGTCACACCCACAGAATGCTGAGAGACATTACAAAAAAAAATAAAAATCAATATCTATATATGAATTAAACATTCATCTGTTTTCACACCGTTTAGATGAAAATCGAAACTGAGAATTGAAAAATAAATTAACTTTTAAAAGAAAACTGTGGAAAAAAATGAAAGCGGGGAGTGGAAAAAAAACAGTTACCTGACAATTGATGAACAGCAGAATAATTTTCAGTCATTCCCACAGAGAGAGTATTCCACCAGAACACGCCTATGGTCTACACAAGAAGCTTACTGGACGTGTAATTATATCTAACCTGTATGTGTGTGTGTGTGTGTGTGTGTGTGTATGTGTGTGTGTGTGTGTGTGTGTGTATGTGTGTGTGTATGTGTGTGTATGTGTGTATGTGTGTGTGTGTGTGTGTGTGTGTGTGTGTATGTGTGCGTGGGGTAAATAACTAAAATAAAAAGGACTGATATCTTCAGAAAACCTCCATGCAGAAGCAGTGACTGCTAAGCTCTTCACCATGGAAGTCTTTTATTACGATCCTCATCCCCCATCACCCTCCCAACCTCCCAACCCCCCCACCCGCACCCCCCCCGCAGCACCTGTCTCTGGCCAAACCTCCACCCCCACCCTTCCACCCCCTCACCTCAGCGGAGGCTAAATAGCCTGATCAAGTCAGGCGTGCGCACCTGTGCTGGAGCAGAGAGGCACCTGCTCAGAATTTGGCTTGTCTGCCTCGTTTATCAGAGAGAGAGGGAGGCCTGGAGCCCTTGGAGCCCTGGAGCAGACACCCCCACCCCCCACCGCCCTCTTCTCCCTTCCCCCTTCCCCCGACCAGTCAGCCCTTCTGCCTGGCATAGCTCCCCCGTGAGAGGCCCTGCTTGCTTACCCAGCTGGCTGCCGCTGCTGCAGCAGCAGCATGGAGAGACTGATGGAATG
>CM059286.1:10003795-10011295 GCA_030347295.1 Setipinna tenuifilis
GGTTCAATATATTCCTTTAGCCCGGTGTATAGTTTCACTACTCACAGAGGAATGTGTACTTCTCAGACATCCTGCCTACTCACACACTCACTCACACACACACTCTCTCTCTCACACACACACACACACACACTCACACACTCACACACTCACACACTCACACACTCACACACTCTTGCCTTGAGCGTTCCCCTATGGTCATAATACGATATTGATGATGGTAATGACTAAGCTAATTATGGTGAGTGTGTGTGTGTGTGTGTGTGTGTGCACTGAAAAACCAGTCTCTTATCGACAACAGAGAAAAACCAACCCACGCTTATTCCAAAAAAAAAAAAAAAAAAGAAAGAAAAAACCACACTTCGGCAATAGAAACTCCATTCGTTTGGAGTCTCGAGTCTCGTCGTCGGGTGTAAGAATTACAACACTGTGACAAATGCAGTGGGATTCTGGGAAATGTAGGCAGGAAGACGTACGGCCCGGGCGGAGCAATTAGAAGCACAGTGCAGCTCCATCCATAAGCGCTATAAATGTACAATGGCATTTGTTTTGCTGGCACCGTCTCCTCCAAGCAGAGCGGAGAAGAGCACTGTCTGTTCCTCACCCTCAGCAGTGTGTGTGTGTGTGTGTGTGTGTGTGTGTGTGTGTGTGTGTGTGTGTGTGTGTGTGTGTGTGTGAGTGAGGGCTTTAAGATGCCGATACAGCATCCCCGACTTCACGAGGAGCTCAACTGGCACAAACGCCCCCGTGCCAGTGGAGATAAAACATTTAGAGCCGATTTTTTTTATTTATTTAATTCTCTTTTTTTTCTTTTTTTTTGCACAGGACCAGCGCCAAATGGCGAGATAAATTATATTCCTCCACTCCATTTAGCCCTCGTTGTAAACGTAATCCTCGACGGGGGGGCCGAGGGGAAACCAGGCCTGCTTAATACACCTGTGCTGCTTCTCTTCTCGCCTTCTCTCTCTCTCCATCTCTCTATCTCTTTCTCTCTCTCTGACTGAACCGTTCCCCTAACTGCGTATTGATTTAACTCCGAGCGAAAGATTAGCTACCGAAAAAAGAAACAGGATTGGGAGTGGGGGGGTGGGGGGTTGGGGGACGAGGGGGGGCAGAAGAAGAAGAAAGAAAGAAAAAAAAAAAAAACATAACAGCTCGTCAATCTTATCGCTAGGGCTGTGTTGCTGATCTCCAGAGGCGACAAGGCCCACAAAAAAATAAATAAATAAATAAAAACGCCAACACAGGGGCTGCTGCTGCTGGTACACTACTCCCCCAACCCTCCCCCTCTCCCTCTCCCCCTCCAGAGGGGTCGGTCTCCTGCTGATGGGGCACTTCTTTCTCCTCCACACCTCCTCCTCTTCTGCCTCTCCTCTCTGTGATTCTGTTCTTCCCCTCCTCCATTGCTGCCAGTCTAGCTGACTGCAATGCTGCGTAGCCATTTGACCGGTTTCCAAACTTCACACACACACACGCACCTCCCTGACAGACGAGTGTGGACAAGAGACAGGAGGGAAGAGAGTGACAGAAAAAGTAGAAGAAAAAAAGAGAGAGAGAGAGAGAGATGGGGAGGGAGGGAGAGAGAGAGAATGAGGGCGAGATGGAGAGAGACAGAGAAAGAGAGAATAAGGGAGAGATGGAGAGAGAGAGAAAAGAAGAGAGAGATGGAGGGAAAGATAGATGGAGGTAGAGACAGGGAGAGAAAGATGGAGAGAGGCAAAGACAGAGAGAGAGAGAGAGAGAGAGAGATGGAGGAGGGCAAGGGACTATTTATGTCCTCCCTTCTTTAACTCTGCTGATTCCACACGAGCAATTATTATAAAAGCCCAGCACTGCACTACTCCTCCTTCACCTCTCTCTCCCTTTCCCTCTCTTTCACACTCTCCCTTTCTCTCTCTTTCACACTCTCCCTTTCTCTCACTCATTCACTCTCCCTCCCTTTCTCTCACTCTCCCTCCCTTTCTCTCTCTCTAGCCTTTCTTTTCATCCCTTGTCTCTCCTCATCCACCATCTCCTCCATCCTTTCATCCTCTCTCTCTCCTTCTCTCCCTCTCTTTCCTTCTCTCTCTCACTCCATCTCTCTCTCTCACTCTCTCTCTCTCTCTAGCCTTCCTTTTCATCCCTTGCCTCTTATCCACCAGCTCCTCCATCCTCCCATCCTCTCCCTCTCTCTCTCTTTCCTTCGCTCCTTTCTTTTCATCCCTTGCCTCTCTTCTCATCCACCAGCTCCTCCATCCTCCCATCCTCTCCCTCTCCTTCTTCCTCTCTCCTTCCACTCCTCTCTATGCTGAGGAGGATAATAACAGGACTGTGTGGGAGCAGGGACACAAAATGGACATTTGGACTGTGTAGGTGTAGGTGTTTGTGGCTATGTTTGTGTGTGTGTGTTATGTGTGTGTGTATCTGTGTGTGTGTGTCTGTGTGTCTGTGTGTGTGTTATGTGTGTGTGTGTGTGTGTGTGTGTGTGTGTGTGTGTGTGTGTGTTGTGTTTGTGTGTGTGTGTGTGCGTGTGTGTGTGATGTGTTTGGTTCCCGACTTAGAATGCCAACTGTCAGCACATTTCTTTTCTCCCTTCCTCCCTGCTGCAGAAGATTAACTGGCTTTTTAGACACGTCCGCAGAGAGAGAGAGAGAGAGAAAGAGAGAGAACGGGAGAGAGCAAAAGAGAGAAAGAGAGAGAGAGCAAGAGAGAGAAGGAGAAAGAGAGAGAGAGTGTGTGTGTGTGTGAGAGTAATGTTACACAGCCTGCATGTCTGAGAAAGACAGGAACAGAGACATGCAGACACACACACACACACTCTCTTTCTCTCTATAGCTCTCTCTATCTTTCCCTCACACACAGACATAGACACAACAGCCAATAACACAAACATACATGCCTACAAACACACACAAACAGCAGTGAGGCATCCAATAAATTTACCATTATGGTAAAGCTTTTTAATAATGATGCTTTGTGCTGCAGACTCACTGTGCACCCTGATTGCACTCTCTAGCAGTGTGTGTGTGTGTGTGTGTGTGTGTGTGTGTGTGAGTTGCTGCTGTTATGCTGACCAATAAGAGGTCCCAGTGCCCATGGACTGTCGCAGAGAGGGCCACCTCCAAAGGCGCTGACCAGTGAGTGAAGGAACAGACTCTAGAGCTCCCCCTAGTGACACCTATCAGTGCTTACAGTCTGTCCCACATCGCCTACTTACCTACTTAAAACAGGCAGGTCTCTGTAGACAGTGTTGCTTTCAAGTTCTAAACTGGTGAAATGAAGGAGACTCGAAGTGCCTGGATGGCCTACACAGAATGGTCAGAGTTTGTGAGTGTACAATGAGTGTAAACACTTTTCACACTCAACGGCCATCTTGTCTATGTAGGTCAATGAGAGGCACCTCAAAATGCTTAATTATCCGCAATAAGAGGGCAGATATGCAACACAGGGCAATTCCCAAGTGTGGCAGAGAAAGGGGGTGACAAAAAACTAGAAACAACACCATCACTGACACCGTCAATTGGTTCTGTTCTTCCTGGTGGATTTTATTTTGGTGGTTGGTAAGCTTTGATGACATAACGCAACCGTCATTTCCGGTAAGTTTGACAGGCAGAATTCGATTTGGAACAATGCCTACTCTCAGAGTGTGGAAAACATACTCAACCCAAATAGACATTAGGGCGAAATGAAACACACAGTTAGTATACTTGACCAGCCAGAGGTGTTAGTTCTGGTTTCCAAAAGTAAAAACCATAAAAACGCATATTTGAACCAACCATTTGTTTTTTTCAAACTAACTAATAGTCATTAGCTCACAAACCATCCGACAGGTAGTTTGGTGGATTAAGGAAATCACCTGTGTTGGGTTCATGGCAGGATCTTTTACATTCTGAAACCAGCACTGACACCTCTGGTGCCAGCACTTGCAAAATGGACCAGTTTAAACGACAACAACAACAACAACCACCTCTCCGCCACCACAAACAATGGCACATAAAGCAGAATGGATGGGCATGGGTAGGGGAGTGTTGTACTTGAGCCCACATGGGCAAAGCCACAAGCCCTAATAGAGAGCAGCTTCGCTGAAGGCCGTTGTGAATTCCAGGGCCATTACATGCATCCTCATACATATTACATGGCCCAGCCAAACATCCTCCCTCTCTTCCTCTCTCTCTATTTCTCGTTCTCCATTTCATTCTCCATCTCGTTCCCTCTCTCTTATTTTATCATTCCCTCTCCATCGTTCTCTCTCTCTCTCTCTTTCTATCGCCCCCTCTTTCTTGTTCTATCATTCTCTCGCTCTCTCTCATTCTATCATTGTCTCTCTCTCGTTCTATCACTTTCTCTCCCTCGTTCTATCATTCTCTCTCTCTCTCCTTTTCCATCTCTCATTCTCTCTTTGACTCCCTCTCGTTCTCTCTTTTTCTCTCTCGTTCTTTCTTTTTCTCTCTCTCGTTGTCTTTTTCTTTCTCTCTTGTTCTATTGTTCCCCCTCTCTCTCTCTTTATCTCTCTCTCTCTCTCTGGCCATTCCCATCAAGGCCCCTGGTGGTAAGGGGGATGTTAAATGACTAGAGCAGCTTTGATAATTCATGAGTTGCTCCTTATCCCTGCACAATTAATCCAGATGGCACACGCCGCTCCCATCACACACACAGGACTCCAGCACGGCCGCTCTGTGTGTTGTGTCTGTAGACATAACGGCAAAAAGTGCACATTACTTTAATGCAGGTGAACTGGATGTGTGTGCGTGTGTGTGTGTGTTTGATCTGATGCATGCATTATTTGACTCACGATGCCTCTGCTGCTTTAAATCTGTGTGTGTGTGTGTGTGTGTGCACCTACATGTGAGCATGTGTGTTTGTGTCTGTGTGCAACATGCAAGTCCATTTATATTTAAATCACATAATGTTGACCTTCATGTTTGTATGCTACATGTACACCGTTTTTTTTTTTTTCAGTTGAATGTTTATGCCAACAAACTGTATTAAACTGATTTGAATTGATAATGCAATCCTTTGTGTGTGTGTGTGTGTGTGTGTGTGTGTATAAACCAAAATGTCTTTGGTTGAAAATGTCATTCCGTCCGTCCATACCCTTGCTTTGGCCTTTTCGTTTTTCGCCCTCGTCATGCACATTATAATCAGACCCGCACCGTTCTGTGCTCATGCCTTGGTGGATTATGGACATCGTGTGACTTCGCCATGCGTGGACACATCTCCGTATGTGGTGGTGTGCGGCCATCTGCACTCGTATCTCCATCCATCCATCCACCCACCCACCTACCTACCACCAGTACACCCACCCACACCCACCCACCCACCGATGGCTCCTGCAGCGTCTGTCCCAGAGCAGGGGCCAAGAGCAAGGGCTTCAGCCCACCACAGGAAGCCCTTGCCTGGGTACAAGCTCTGCTTGCTCTGCAAGCTCCTGCCTTCTCCTCCTTCCTGCATGAACGAACCACTGAACGCTTTCAATGAATAATAACATTCCTAGTTAGCTATGGTATGTAACTCAGCAGAAAAATCCACTGTAGCCTATATACGCTGTGCTTAAACATATGCAGTATTCAATTTATATGCCGATGCATTTTATTCGGATTCAGGAGCCCGTGGTTTAGCATTTTTTTACCAACCTACAGAGTTTTATACCGTGCACGCATACGTTTTACACACTTTTATACAACCCCACTGTGCGCTACCCTGCAGTTAGAGAAAGCGATATGTCCACAACACTGCTAGAGACTCCCGTGTTTTTTAGTGAAAAATAGGTAATGGTTTGGCCCTGCTGGGTCCTCTTCAGGCAAATAGAGCAATAGAACACGGTTAGGTGAAGTGTAGTATAGGCATTGTGCACGGCTTAGACACTGATTGAGGTACATTGAAGAACAACTCTCTTTTTTTCCCCCCATAGCTGGGGCTAGGAGACAGACACACACACACACACACACACACACACACGGTCTAACACACTCTGCTAACACCATGTGCTACGCTGACTCTGTGTGTGTGTGTGCGCGTTTGTGAGTGTGTGTGTGTGCGCCTGTGTGAGTGTGTGTGTGTGTGTGTGTGTACACAGGGCTGAGTGATGTCTAGCATGGCGGAGGCTGATCACACAGGCTTGGACTGATAACTGCGCTGTGTGATGCAGGACTGTTGGAGGATATCAAGCACCGCGACACACACATCAGGATCAGGGACAACCTGAGGGAGACACACACACACACACGCCTTCATCATTTATTCATCAGCGCACACACACACTAACACACACACACACACACACACACGCACACACATAGCTCATCTTCTGACTGGGAGGCACAGAGAAATGAAAGGATTGGGGATGGGAGAGAGAGAGAGAGAGAGAGAGAGAGAGAGAGAGAGAGAGAGAGAGAGAGAGAAAGAAAGAAAGAAAGAAAGAAAGAAGAAAAAAGAGAGAGAGAACGAGAGAGAGAGAGAGAGAGAACACGAGAGAGAGAGAGCGAGAGAGAGAACACAAGAGAGAGAGAGAGCGCATGAGAGAGAGAGAGAGAACACAAGAGAGAGAGAGAGCACAAGAGAGAGAGAGAGGGAGAGAGAGAGAGAGAGAAAAAGAGAAAGAGAAAGAGAAAGTGTGTTTTTCCAGTACACTGGGTTGCACTGCAAAAGGACCATGACCAGCTGATGCCCCTGCCATCATGGACAGCCTTACCAAAGCATACCGCAGCACAAAGACCATCATCGATCACAAGCACATGTACACACACAGACACACACACACACCTTTTCACAGAAACACTGTTCAATGAAATACCATCACCCCCCACACACACACACACACACACATACAAAGAACATGGTCGATCAGTAGCGCATGCAAGCACGCACACCTTTCTATACAGAGACATGGTTTAATTAAAAAACACACTTTAGCTACATCACCCCCCCCCCTTACATACACCACACTACATCCACCAAGTCAAATTAAATTTTAAAAAGTCAGTTGACTGGTGACAAGTGACTTCTAAGGATGCACTAATATAATGCTTTCTATACCACCCTACAAAGGCAAAGTGCAGTAACTACGGGAACACTGAAACTACCTTTAAATGCCTTTAGAGTTGTCGCACTGCCCAGTCAAACAGGTTGTAGGCATAACAGTTATTTACTTTCTTACACAGTAGGAAGAAGCAAACGATTTAGTAACCACACAAAGAAGGTGTTATAAAGTCAATTCCCAGTCTAAATTCAGTTTGGTGTACTGTACCCAGCTACTGCCTTTTGGCTTTGTAGGACAGTACAGTCTGTCCTGTATTCATTAGTGGTACAAAAGTGCTTATTGTGTGTGTGTGTGTGTGTGAGTGTGTGAGTGTGTGAGTGTGTGAGTGTGTGAGTGTGTGAGTGTGTGAGTGTGTGTGTGTGTGTGTGAGTGTGTGAGTGTGTGAGTGTGTGTGTGAGTGTGTGTGTGTGTGTGTGTGTGTGAATGAGTGTGTGTACAGGGCCGAGTGATGTTCTCCACTCCCACACCAATACTATACTAAT
>CM059286.1:10016295-10021295 GCA_030347295.1 Setipinna tenuifilis
TTGAAGGCCGCCTGTGGAAAGGGGGGGGTGGGGGGGGGAGATTGGTACTGACCTTCTCCAGAGGCGAGGGCTTGTTCCCTTTGTCTACCTCCTTTTCCCTCTTCCTCTCATCCTTCTTCTTCTCTCGCTCCTTCTGACAGCACAGGACAGCAGCAGCAAAGGGGGGGGGGGGGCAAGCCAGGAAGGGAGGGGGGAAGCGAGCGAGTGAGTGAGAGAGGGAGGGAGGGAGGGAGAGGAAATGGAAGAGGAGTGGGAAGAAGTCAAGTCAGTCACTTTGTCATCAGAGTTGATATGGCGTGTAGGCATGTAGGAGGCAAAATGCAAGCTGAGATGGATGTATACATACAAACAAACAAACACACACAGCCACATACACACATACACACACACACACACACACACACACATAAGTGGTAAAGGCGCGCACACACACACACACCTACAGAGGCCTGCTTTTGCTGGCTCAGCCTCTCTGCTCACACTTCTTTATTTAGCAAACTTCAATCACTGGAAGTGTTCCACAAACTTCACAAAAACCACAGGCCAAGTTTTGTCTTTCACTCACACACACAAGGTACAAGAAACTTACTTTTTTTGCTCACAGTCTCTCCCTTACACACAAACACGTGCATGCATGCGCACACACACAGACGCACACACACAGATTAACACACACACACACACACACAGACACACATTCTTAGGGACTCAGAAAAGGCCTCTGGTGAGAAGCCAGCATAATTATGAATAATGAAAAACTCATAAAGGGTTCAAAGATTGTTATCGAGCTGCTAGAGTCACACCCCCACCCCAACCTCCTCCTTCTACACCCCCCCCCCCCCCCCACCAGCCCCTTGTGCCTTTCACCCCCCACTCCCAACCACCCCTAACCCACCCCACATCTTCCTCTTCTTCCCTGGCCCCCCCTCCTCCAACCTTTCCTACGTTTACTCAAAATCAATTTCTCACAGAGGGGTGTGGGAGGAATGGAGTTAGCAGAAAGAGAAAGAGGGAGAGAGGGAGAGAGAGAGAGAGAGAGAGAGAGAGAGAGAGAGGGAGGGAGAGGGAGAAGGAGGGAGAGAGAGACAGAGGAAAGGACAGGAAAGACAACAAAACAAAAAAAGTGGAAAGCAACGGTGGACAGGCTGGTGTGATCCACAAGCACAGAACGAGGGATGAGATGATATGAGGTGAGAGGAGAGGAGAGAGGGGTGTGGATGTCAGGACAAAAAGACAGAAGAGAGGGAGCTGTGAGGAGGAAGAGTAGAGATCAGGAGAGAAGAGTGGCAGAAAGAGAGACAGGGAGAGAGAGAGAGAGAATGAAAGAGAGGAGGAAGAGGAGAAAGGAAGAGGAGAGAGAAAGAGAGAATGAAAGAGAGGAAGAGAAGAGAGTGCAAAAGGAAGAGGAGAGAGAAAGAGAGGGCGAGAGTGAAAGAGCAAGAGAAAGAGAGAGAGAGAGAGAGAGAGAGAGAGAGAGAGAGAAAGGGGGCACCTTGTAGGAGGGTGGGAGCGCTGCATCTGTCTCTCAGAGCCCTTTACAAGGGTATCGATTCCTCCATTTACCTTTCTGCACGCTCACAGGGCCACGCTAATCCATTCAATCCCCCACCTTGAACCAGTGCCCCGCCCTACCCACTCACACACACACACACACACAAACAACATGTACACATGCACACACACACATACACACAAACAACATGTATGCATGTACGCACGCACGCACACACACACACACACCATGACCGGACACACACACACACACACACACACACACACACACACACACACGCACGCACGCACGCACGCACGCACGCACACACACAAACAACATGCACGCACACACACACACATACACACAAACAACATGACCGGACACACACAAACATGTACGCACACACACACACACACACACACAGGCATCAACCTTGCATGAAGCGTTAGCTGGTAAACTACACACACATACATACACACACACACACAGAAAAGAACACACTCACCAACCTTGAATAAATGCTCAGTTGCATATGTGCACTCGCACACATACACACACACGCACAACACAAACAAGTACACAACTACACACATCAAACGCTGTGAAAGCTTTTTGTACAGTGACTGACAGCTGGACACAACTAAACACTTCCACATGAACAAGAAACACAACGGCACCACTAACACGCATGAAAAACATAGTACATAGACATACGACACAGAGATGCACATGCATACACACACAGAACAACAACAACAACAACATCCTCCCTAAGACATGAACACAAACACACAGACACACACACACAAACAATTACGTAGAGGACACACAGACGCACATGCACACACAGCACAACATCCCCCCTAAGACATCAACACAGACAGACAGACAGACAGACACACACACAGACACACACACACACACACACACACACACACGCCTGCACCTGCAAGCGTGCTGACAGGGACAGACGACATGTAAGTCCCCTCTCTGTCCCTCTCTCTCCTGAAGGGATGCAGCAACATCAGTGGAACATGGGACCTCAGGCCAAGGCTCTTTTTTTTCTTTTTCCCTCTCGCTCTCCATCTCTCTTTTCTGTCCCTGTTGCTCCTTTCTTTCTCTCACACTCTTTCGCACTCGTCTTTCCCTCTAACCTTTCATTCTCCCCCTGACTCAAACTGTCTTTTCCTTCCACCACTCTTTCACTCTGCACTCTCACTCTATGCTTTCAACCCATCTCCTCTCTTGCGTTCTCTCACTCATTATTTTCTCTCTTTCTCCCTCTGCCTCCAACCTTTCTCTTTTGCTCTCCCAACCCCTCTTCTCATTGCCCTACTGCTTTCTACCCTTCTCCTGTCTGGTCTTTCTACACTCTCATTGTCAGCTTTTAACCTGTCTGTCTGTCTGTCTGTCATTTTGTCTGAAAGTTACAGTGCTGGTGTGACATCATTGAGACAGACAGACAGTGTGTGTTCTCAGGGCTACTTCACAGACAGACGAGTAGTCTCTGTCTGACGGTCTCTCTCTGTCTGTCTCTCTCTGTCAGACAGAGACCGAGACAGACAGACACAGTCTCTCTCTCAGTCTCTGTGTCTCTCTCTGTCTCTGTCTGATGGTCCCTCTCTGTCTGTCTCTCTCTCTCCCTCTCTCTAGGTCTCTGTCTGATGGTCTCTCTCTGTCGGTCTCTCTCTCCCTCCCTCTCTTACTCTCTGTCTATTTCTTTCTGTCCACTTTGTACCTCTTCCTTCATTCCCCGATGGCTCTCTCCCTGCTGCTCCCCTCTGCGTTGGCCTTGGCTTCCAGGGCCAGTCTATCCAGGGGAGATGGAGTCTGGCTGAGTCTGTGTCTGCACAGGCCTGGCCTTCTGGGGCTCGGCCTTGGAAGACTACTGGGCTCAGACTCTACAGGGCTTAATTAGGCGGCAGATACGTGTGTGTGTGTGTGTGTGTGTGTGTGTGTGTAAGAGAGAGAGAGAGACTGTGTGTGTGAGTGAGAGACTGTGTATGTGTGTGTGAGTGAGAGAGAGAGAGTGTGTGTGAGAGAGTGAGTGTGTGTGTGTGTGTGTGCGTGTGTGTGTGTGTGCGTGCGTATGTGCGTGCGTGCGCATGCGTGTGTATGCGTGCGTGTGTGTGTATATATGCGTGCGTGCGTGCGTGCGTCACAAGTGTGAGCATTGCTTATTGCTAATCTGAGTAAGGATGGGGGACTGTTTGTATCTGGATTGTATCTATCCAGAAGTGTGTGTGTGCGTGCGTATAAGAATGGTTGCTAGGCATGTCTGAGTGAGGGATGACTAAGCCTGTTCAGCCTGACTGGTGTACTAACTAGACAGCACTAGACGGGCAATTTCAAAGTAAGAGTCTTTTCCCATTGGAGAAGATTGCAACCCCAGACTGAATCGTGCTGCTTTCTCTACACTACAGACACAAGAGTGCGTCAGAGTGAGTCTCAACACACACAATTGCAACACACTTCCCCAGTGTAACACAGCAACAAACATGGACATATACAAAAACAGCATCAAGGACACACTGGGACATAACCACACACACACACACACAGACAACACAAACACTGTGGACATAACCACACACAGACAGACAACACACACACCGGGACATAACCACACACAGACACACACAGACACACACAGACACACACAGACAGACAACACACACTGGAACAAAACCACCCCGGAGGCGTTTTCAGACCGACAGAGAACCGTGCTGGTGCCGGTTCCCTCATCTAAAGTCGATTCCGGTCAACGGGTTCACACCGAAAAATCACGAGCGTTTGGGAACCGAAAATTTGGTTCCCGACAGGCATCAACTAAAACTTCCTTTTTCTAAGCAAACTGTGACAACATTTGTATTTTTTTGGTGGCAGAGCAACACCCCCTGTCGCGGACGTGTCATGGGCTCACGTAATGGTATGACCGTGGGCCGTTCACAAACAAACATTTCAGTTCTCGGTGTAATTCGTGCAGGAATGGACTCCGACACCAGGCTGGACGGTCTGAAAACAGCTTGGGTCAAACATACACAGAAGAACAAACACACACACAGACACAGACATAGACACAGACACAAACACAGCAAGAAGCACTGCAAACAAAACAACAAAGACAACTTTGTCTGACACTAGGATTTATAACCTGGACATTTAATGGACAGGCATGAAATGACTGACCACAACACAACACAACACAACACACAAAGCACGCTTTAGCTTGACACTGCACAGCAAAGCACAGCATAGCACAGCATGGCACGGCACGGCACAGCACGGCACAGCAGAGCAGCATACCTCCAGCTTGTTTTTGTCAGCCGCTTGCGAGGACGGAGAGGAGAAAGAGGAGGGCTGAGCCGCGTCAGGGGCCTTCTGCACAGCCCGCCGCAAAGAGAGAACGAGGGAGGAGGAGGAGGAGGAGGAGGGAGAGAGGGATGACGAGGTAAAAAGAAAACAGGAGGAGGGGGACAGGAGTTGAGATGAAATGAGAGGTTGG
>CM059286.1:10028795-10046295 GCA_030347295.1 Setipinna tenuifilis
CTCTCGGTCTGTCTCTCTCTGTCTCACACACACTCCCTGTCTCTCTCATTCTGTGCCCCTCTGTCTCTCTCTGTGTGTGTCTCTCTCTCTGTCTCTTTCTCACTCACACACACACTCCCTGTCTGTCTCTCTGTCTACTTTCATTTCTCTCTCTCTCTCACCCTACTTTCATTCCTCCGATACACATTTTCTCACTGGTCTGACATTCCTTTCTTCTCTTTTTAACGTTCTCTGTCTGTGTGCAGAGATGTACACAAATGTGTGAGCACACCGATAATGTTGTCCGGCAACACTTTATTTGGATAGTCTGTCCACAGAAACGTGACAGACTTCAGGTTGATTTTCTTTATTGTTTTGCTGCCTCATCTCCTTAAAGCTACCGTCGCTTTTGAAAGTAGGACTTTGAAATTGAACAAGCTTTGATTAACACAGGGGCTTCCACTCCCTCTTTTTTGCTCTGACAGGTTCCCAATCGACACGAGCCCTGGGTCATTTCGCAAACCCGACTACGGGCTGGAAGTGGTGCCAGAGGGGTCGTATTGGTTCCTAAACGGCCCATTTTCATGTACTACTGTCTGCGAAATTGCAAAAGTTCCAGCAGATATAATTAAAAACATGTGTCCTTCGACTTCAGCTTTAATCAATCCCAACCCTAACACGAAACGAGACACTGAGTTTCTACAGATGGTTCATTACTATGTTTTAGCATCTGCAGGCAGCCTGTAAGACTAACCACGGGATAGTAAGGTTTGAACTGTTGTTTCGGCTGAACTTGTGTTGGCGTTGTTGTTTGGAAAGTATTTGAGCTGGTGTGTAGGACTAATGCTTGTGGATGTGAAGTGTTAGGGCAGCACAAACACACACACAGCTCTGCCAATACGCTTTTTCCTCGTTACAAGTTTGCAATGAGCTGGCCAGTGGCCAGTTTCTTCCTCAGTTTCAATGTTCGTGAAGTTACTGCACTTTGCCTTTGTAGGGCAGAACAACACACAGCCATCATTTGGATTGGCTGCCAAAGTAAGTCAAAGTGATTGGTCAAGGGGGTTCACATTACAATTGGAGGCGGGGCCCAGAGGACACAGCTGGACTGCCTAAAGGTCTCGCACAGCAGGGAGCACATCTGCAGAAAATACATTCTGCTTATTTTTAGAAATGTTCCAGTGTGAACATCCAATAGAACTACACACACACGCACGCACACTCTTTTCTCTCACACACACACACATATATTTACACACACCTACACACAGACACACACATATTTACACAAACACATATTTACACACATTTACACACACACACACGTATTTCCACACACATACACATATTTACACACACACACTTACACACACACACTTACACACACACACACACAAAATCAGAAGGGCTTGTCCTGGGAGCAGCTGGAGTCCTCCAAGTGTGTGATGTGTTTTGTGTGTGGGATCACTGGGCTGAGTACTAGCTTGGCTAGCGTGTAAGAACTGCTGTGCTATCTGTGCCGACACCCATCGGAGAGACACACACTCTGCTGGGGTCACAGCTAACCGACTGACTGATTGAACTAATGTGGGTCCCTGACAAACATCTGTAGCAGTGCATGCATGGGAGAGAATACACAAAAGAAACACAAATGACAATCCCCCTTTCCTCCCACTTGCTCTCTCTTTCTCACACACACATACACACACACAAGCACGCAATGGCTTGATGTTGTGCATGTACAATGACCCAGACTCCCACCACACACACACACACACACACACACACACACACACACACACACACACACACACACAAACACAAACACACACACACAAACAGAGATCAACAAAGGAATCATTACAACAAAGATCACATTGATTAATTGCATAAGCTCAAAGTCAACCCCTCTCTTTTGAGCGCACACACACACATACAAATGCGTGCCAGACTCCCACACGGAGTATGCCAAGTTGTTAAGTGTTGAGTAATCAAATGGCTTCACTGTGTGTGTGTGTGTGTGTGTGTGTGTGTGTGTGTGTGTGTGTGTGTGTGTGTGTGTGTGTGTGTGTGTGTGTGTGTGTGTGTGTGAGAGTGAGAAAGAGTGTTTTACTCACAATGGATCCGTTGACGGCGGCGTTCTTGTCGTAGTATTTCTTCTTCTCGTACTTGTCCCTGATAAAGAACTCCACAGCTCTGAGTGGTTGGTTTAGGAAAATTGAAGTTTGAAGGACAAACACTTGGACTACAAGTCCCATATTTCCTCTCACAGCTCTTAAAAAAAACTACAAAAATCAATAACTTGCTTCCACCCCTCAAAGCACTCTGCAACCAACCCCCACCCCCCTCACACACACACACACACACACACACACACACACACACACACACACACACACAGCTAATAGCCTGTATGTTTACACACCACTGGGAGGGCTTCTAGTACATTTCCACTCCTAATTTGTAATTAAGTATTCAGCTATTCATGGTACCATCAACTACTGTTATCAAAACATTATGAAAAGGCTACCCCTGTACGGCCATAAAGAGAACTGGATGTAAAATGTGAACAAACGAGACTGAATTCTTCTCTTTTTTTATGGCTAATAAAGAATGTACTAACATAAACCGGGGGAAAAAATGCAAATGGTAACATTCAAATATGCACATAAACACAGGTGAAAAATTCTGGTCTTGACTTTACTGGCTGTGAAAGGCTGAAAGAGGAATATCTCTGGATTTGATATGTAGGTTTAAGTCAAAACTGATAGCCTCACTCAATCTTATTTGGGTTCAACGTCTCAAAAAATAAAAAATGTGCACAGGCACATGCACACACAGGCACACGTACATGTGCACAAACATACATGCATGCACACATGCACACACAAACACGCACATACATACACACACACATGCACGCACGCACGCACGCACATACGTACGTACGTACGTACACACACACACGTACACACACAGACACACACACACACACACACACACACACAGACACACACACAGACAGAGACAGAGACAGACACACACACACACACACACACACACACACACACACACACACACACACACACACACACACACACACACACACACACACACACACACAAACACTACCCTGCGGATCCTGGTATATTAAGTGATAGAAAATCCCACTGACAGCTAGCAACAGCACTCTGTGGGTGGTTGGACACACACACCCACATTCACATCAACAGATTACAGGCTCCCTTTTCCCTCTCCCTTCTCTTCTCTTCCCTTACACACACACACACACACACACACACACACACACACACACACACACACACACACACACACACACACACACACACACAAATATCTGATTTAAAAACAGACACATACAATTTCATGATCTCTCATCTACGAGTCATAGCTTGCCATCTCTCTCTCGCACAAAAACAGCAGCACACAAAGTCAAATACATACAAACAAAATCAAATCAAACATGCAAACACACAAAATGACAGTGACCCCACACACAACAGAGACAGACAGTCACAGTTAAGACAGCTGCACATCCAGGTGATCAAAGACAGGCCAGCCAGCCAGTCAGTCAGTCAGTCAGTCAGAGGGGAACTTGTGACTGGCTCCATGGCTGCTGCTGGTCCCTGCAGGCTGGCTGAGGCTGTAACTGCTATGGTGGTGGGTGGGCATGGTGTTTTAATAGGCACCTTCTCCTCAGTACAAGAGAGGCAAGACAGCACCACAGGCAAAGCACACCATTAACAGACTGTTAGCTAGCAATAGTCTCCTCCCCTCTCCCTCTCTCCCTCCCTCTCTCTCTCTCTATCCATCGCTCTCCCTGGGTCCCTCCATCCCCATGCCTGCCTGCCTGCCTACCTACCTCGCTACCTGGCTGGCTGGATGTCGTGCGTGCTCATTATATCCTGACACTGGGCTCCCTTAGCAGAGCTAGCATGGGGACCTACAGTAGCATATTAAGCACTGTGTACCTTACTCAACCTCTTCTTCAGCCTCAGCCGCTGTTACTGTTCTCTGTTGCCTTGTTGTCTTTCTTTTCCTTCCTGTCATTCTGTTATTCCTGTTGTCTGTCTGTCTGTGTCTCTGTCTGTCTGTGCCTCTGCCTGTCTGTGCCTCTGCCTGTCTGTGCCTCTGTGTGTTGGCCCTTGTCTTTTTTCTCTCTGCCTCTCTTTCTCTTTGTTCTCTCTCGTCTCTCTTTTTCTATTTCTTCCATTCTTTTTTCTTTCATTCTCTCTAAATTGTTCCCTCTCTTCTCTTTCTCCATTTCTTCCCTCCATTTATTTCCTTTTTTATCCTTCTTCCCTTTCCTTCAATCTTAAGTGTTGTGTCTTTTTTGTCTGTCTTCTTTTATCTCACTCCAATTTTTACTTCCAATTTCCCTTCTTCTGAGCCGGTCCCTTTATGGTCTGGGAGTGCAGCTGAGGTCAAAGTCATCTTAGATGACCGAGGGCCTTCGAGCTGCTCTTAAGTGACGGGGACAGATTTAAGGTGGACAGAGATGGGCGGGGGGAAGAAAGAAAAAGGGCAGAGAGAGAGAGGGAGAGAGAGAGAGAGAGAAGAGAGAGAGAAGAGAGATACAGAGACAGACAGAGAGAGAGAGGGAGATGGAGAGAGAGAGAGGGAGAGAGAGATGGAGGAGAGTTAAAAGGATTAGCAGAGAGAGGGAGCGAGGGAACGGAGGAAGAGATGAAAGCAAAGCAGGAAGCACAGCGGAGGCCCAGCGGAGCTTAGACCCCTCCACCTGTGCCACACACACACACACACACACACGCCGATAAACCTAAAATATATACACACTAGCTATCTATACATACACACACTAAAGCAGCACACACACACACACACACAAACCTAAAATATATATACACACTGGCTTTCTATACATAAACACACACACACTAAAACAGCACACACACACAAACTTGCAAACGTGCACATATACTTGTAACACCCAAACACACGCACACCTGTAAACACACTTCCACACACTCTCCCTGAGAGTTAGGATCCTTCTCTAGCTTGCTGAAGCTGGTGCTGAGGGCCTTGCTCTCCTGGCATTACGCTGCCTTCATCAAACATTGATCACCATTGTTCTTCTGATGAAAAATGAATCAGGAAGAAGAAAAGAAAGTAAGAAAGAAAGAGAGAGAGATAGATAGAGACAAAGACAGAGACAGAGAGACAAAGAGACAGAGACAAAGAGAAACAGAAACAGAAAGAGGGAAAGAAATGCCAGGAATAGAGAGAAAGAATAAAAGGAGGAAGGGTGGAAGGGAGGACAGACAACTCAACTATCCCCCCCCCCCCCCCCCCCAACCCCCCTTTTCTACATATTGAATATTGTTGCTGAGGGGGGGAAAGGGGGATGAGGTGGAGTGAGAATGGGTCTTAGAGAAAGAGAGAACAGGAGAGCGGAGAGGAAGGGATGACAACTTGACAGTGAGCAGTGAGACTGAGCAGAGAAGTTGTCTGTGTGTGTATCTATAAAACGTGTACACACAAACACGAGCAGACACACACACAGACACACACACATATACACAGACACATATACACAGACACACAGACACACACACACACTCACACACTCACACACATGTATAGAGTGTGCCATTTCCTGAGGCCTAACTGTCAAACACTGATTGGTGTTTGTGCTGGAGGGTGCGAGAGGCAGTACGGAGGAGTGTGGAGGATGGAGGAAGGGGGGGCAGAAGTGAAGCGGCGGTGCCCAGGCGAGGGGCTCTTGCCGTGGGCCACTCTGACTCATAGAGGGGGCCTGGCTGGAACCAGGCGTGCCCATGCTGTGCTGTGGAGCCCACAGAACTGATTGAGCTGCCAACTACATCACACAATAGAGCTGCTCAATTAATTTATAATAATTTTTAATTACATAACAAATAATTCAACAACTTTAATTGTAATAACCATTTCGGGCCCAAACGATCTCATAACGAGAATTGTTTCTAAGCGAACTTGCACAATGGTAAAAATGACATGCCATTTTCTGTGAAAAGGCATGCATGCGTATTTCAAAGGCATGGTCCCTGCAAGCCATTTTGGTGCCCTAGCACCAAAGCACAGCAGCTTTACCTGTATTTAACAAGTGACTTCTTGGACGTAGACATATCTGCAAGTGGCGGGAGAAATTCATCTTGCAGTTTATTCTTTTTTTTCCTCTATTTAGCCCCTGATTCATGATGTTCTATTAAAGCCAAGTCCAAACAGTTTTCTGTTAAACTTGAGATTGATTGAATAGAAAATACAATTTCCGTAGATGGGGAGGGGGGCACCCCATGGAGTTTGGAGAGAGGGCAGCATACACTGTAATTTTGTTTTTTTTTCTCCAACAAATGTTATTTTTTAATGGTTTATATTGACACAGCACATATTTTTCATTTCAAATATGCTGTCATTATGTTAAAATGTCCAGGTCAAAAGGCAGGCAAGATGGTGGTGTTGTAGTATGTTTGAATGGTACCTGCTACTAGCTAAATCTACAGGTCAAGTGGTAGGCACACACTGCATGCACATGGACAGACACAAAAAGACACACACACACACACACACACACACACACACACACACACACACACACACACATTTGTACTCATGTAGCACTTGACAACAGAGACAGACAAATACACACACACATACACACAAACACACACACACAATGGGCCACCTCACCTCTGCTACACACTCCACACCAGACACACGGAGACAGGTCTGCCACCAGGAGACAGAAAAAAACAGACACACGAGCCACACCTCTCGGACACACACACACAGACACACACACAGACACACACACAGACACACACACAGACACACACACGGACTGAGAAAAAGATGTGTGTTCCATTTATAAAATATTTCTCCCCGAAAATAGGCTATTGATGAGCCGTGGTGTAGACAGGAGAGAGAGGGAGAAAGAGAGAGATAGAAAGAGAGAGAGAGAGAGAGAGAGAGAGAAGGAGGGAGGGAGAGAGAGAGGGAGGGATACAGAGAAAGAGAGAGAGAGAGAGATGACGAGCGAAAGCAGGGGAAAAGGGAGAGGGAGGGAAGGAGGGAGATAGAGGGAGAGGAGAGGAGAGGAGGGAGAAGTGAATTGACGCTGAGGTAAACAAGATAACAGGAGAAAAAGAGAGATGGAGAGGGACTAGCAAATTGCAAATTTAGAGAGATGGAGAGCGTCTGACAAGGGGGAGGGAGGGAGGGAGGGAGGGAGGGAGAAGAGGAGATGGAGACAGAAATAGAGAGACAGAAACAGGGAGAGAGAGAGAAAGAGAGACAGACAGACAAAGAGAAAGAGAAATGGAGAGAAGAAGAGTGGGAGAGAGTCACACAGAGAAAGAGACGGACACATTTCTAAATAGTATAAATATGTGGCAAAAACGTCTGGTGTGAGGCAGAAAAGACACAAAAAAACTAAACACACACACACACCACACACAACACACACAACACACACACCACACACAAAAGCCAGACACCTTCATTAGCACAGAAAGAGTGAAATCTCCCTTTTTTGGACAAAAAGGCTACCTGTCTTAGACTCCCTCTCCGGAAGTGCACACATATTGATGTGGCAAAGAGAAGACTCCCATTACACCCCTCATTAATAAGGGGTGTGTGTGTGTGTGTGTGTGTGTGTGTGTGTGTGTGTGTGTGTGTGTGTGTGTGTGTGTGTGTGTGTGTGTGTAGGGGTTGGGGGGTAGATGAGGGGGTGCATCGTGGTCACGGACAAGAAAATTCCAATGGGGGGGGATCAGAAAGATAGATGGGGAAAAAAATAAAAATAAAAATCAGATAAAATCCAATTCTGAAAAAAAGGAGCTTCAGGGAGAGAGGAGAGTCACGGCAGGCGAACAACATGAGCATCGCAGGCACGCACACACACCGACACACACACACACACACACACACACACCACACCGACTCATCTCGGCGATACAACATGAGCATCGCAGGCACACACACGCACACACACACACACTGACACACACACACCGACTCATCTCGGCGATCCGAATTTAATCCATTTTGACGCTTTCGGAATATTGTGGCGGAGTGGTCAGCATACAAATGGGCTGATTTCCATAAGCGTGGCCGGCGCTCCTCCCGAGCCGCTCGAGATAAGACCTGCGAGCCGAGGAAATTCAATTAGAGCAGGGAGAAGGTTCCAAAGAGGAGAAGATGGAATTAGCCGGACCAGCTCGCACTGCTCATTAGGCCAACAGAGTGGGACACGACTGGGGTGGGTGTAGGGGTGTGGGGGGGTGTGTGTGTGGGCATGTGTGACCGGGAAGAGGATTAGGTGGGAGGGTGTGTGTGTGTGTGTGTGTGGGTGTGTGTATGTGCGGGTGTGTGTGGGTGTGGGTGTGCGTGGGTGTGTGTGCGTGTGTGTGCACTCCTGTGTGCATGTGTGTGTGCGTCCGGGTGTGTGTGTATGTGTGTGCGTATGTGTGTGCATGTGTGTGTGTGTGTGTGTGTGTGTGTGTGTGTGTGTGTGTGTGACTGGGGGGGGATTGGAGGACAGGAGCTGGGGGTTGTGGAGGTATTAGAGTGGTTGGAGGGAGCGCAAATGAGAAGGTGGGGTTATCCACCATCTCAAGGAGCAAGACCAGTGTGAAAGAAAAAAAGGAAGAGAAGAGAAGAGAAAAGGAGTGGATTGGAGAGGAGAGTGTGTGTGTGTGTGTGTGTGTGTGTGTGTGTGTGTGTGTGTGTGTGTGTGTGTGTGTGTGTGTGTGTGTGTGTGAGAAGAGGGGGATTTCTATTTCTGGAGGTCTGAAGCGTACACCATTAAGGTGCCACATTGGGGGTAATGCAGCCCATTAGCACGGTACAGGCATCATCAGGGGCACCCTAGAGACCTGCTACAGGGGTCCTCAGCGAGGCCATGCAGAGGCATGCAGTGATGGAGCGATTGAGGGCATTTCTCCAACAAGAAACAAGCCCCCCCCCCCCCCCCTGTCCCCACAAACAGCCTCTCAGCTCAGCTCTGAGTGATCCCTGCTTTTTTTTTCTATTCTTTCTTTTCGGGTCAGTTCAAGAGAGTGTGAGCGAATGCTCACACATTTGGATGGAAGTGTGTAAAGACATAACTGGATTAGGGCGGAAGATGGAGGAAGAGTGTGTGTGTGTGTGTGTGTGTGTGTGTGTGTGTGTGTGTGTGTGTGTGTGTGTGTGCCACATTTATACTATTAAGAAATGTGTCTGTCTCTCTTCCTCTCTTTCTTTCTCCCTCTCTCTTTCTTTGTCCATCTCTCTTTCTCTCACTCCCTGTTTCTGTCTCTTTCTGCTTCTCTCCGTCTCCTCTTCCCTCTCCCTCCCTCCCTCTTCTCAGACTCTCTCTATCTGTGTGTGTGTGTGTGTGTGTGTCTGTGTGTGTCTTCTACTCCCTACATACCCAAGATGAACCACGAGTTCAGCTTGCAATCATTTTACTAGGAACAGAATTTAAAAACTTGAATATTATTCTGACACTAGAGCAAGAGATTTTGACTGTTTTAAATATACATCCGATTAAAAAAAGTTATCTGGAGGGAGAACATAATGCTCTAAGTCTTTTCAGCATTTGTTTCACACTTGTCATCGCAGTTGTGCAGTTTTCTCACAGAAGCCTTTTTACGACGCTGACAATTTCAATTCCTAGTATTTTTCTACCACCAACTTCAGCAAGCCATTAGGAACACTTCTGGCAAGACGTTGGAGGCAGTAATGACCAGCTATTAAAAGGCAAAAAAACGCCATTTACTTTGCCCTCTCTGAGCGCACCGTTTCCTCGTACAAGCGTCAACAAAACAAAAACCGCCACTCGGATGCTCAAATGGATGCTGAAGTGGGTTCGGGACCAAAATTAACGATTGTTTAACAACAAAAAAGGAAAAAAAGTAACATTTTTAGCCACGGAGCTGCTGCTTTCAGCTTTCTTCTTCCTCCTCCACCAGCAGAAGCACCAACAAAAGACGATGAGTCAGATCTCAAAGCAGTTTTTGCGCCTATTTGTCTCCAAGCCAACCGCCAACACACACACACACACACACACTCACCCACCCACCCTACAACCCCCCCAACCCCACGCCTAATGATAGAAAACAGCCTTTGATAATGGCCGCATTACTCACTTTCCCCCCTGACAAGCAAAAGTCCATTACCGTGCCGTGCAGCTTCATAAACGTTTTTCGACGAATACGCTCTCGCTTTTTTTTCCCCACCCCAACATAACAGAAAGAAAGAAAAAAAAACGCCAATTGCCAGCTAGCTAAGCTGGTTATTTTGCCACTTAAGTGGTGAGTGGATGCTGTACCTGTGAGCTTCTCTAGTGCTGTATTACAGCAGGTACAGGAGGGCGGGCAGACTGACTGACCTGTAAGTCGACCCCTTTGCAAACCAGGGCCTGACCTGGTCACATTATTCTGTACGTCGTGAACTTTGGCAACTTGCACCAAGCGGTCTGTTGTATATGCACACACACACCACATACACACATACACACACACACCGCGTACACACACACATTCGCACACACACTCACTCACTCGCACACACACTCATTTGCTCGCACACACACTCACTCACACACACACAGAGTGTAAACCTATGTCTGAGGCAGTGTAAAAAGAAGGCCACAGTGTTCCTCCAAGGGCAACTACCATTCAGCGTTTGCTGAACGTTAACAATCAACCAAGACAGAATTCTGCTAGTTATCTATGATTCATGTTTATGATTCATTTTTTGTTCTCTCCAATACCTTAAACTCATCTCAGTGCCTCAGCTTTACACACACACACATACACACACTCACTCACACACACACACCTCTTTCTGTACCTTCATTTTGTTTATTGTAATAGCTGAGTGAAACTCCATTTCATAGATTGAAAGAGGCAGTCGCTGACAGAGCAATACTTTTCACAGCATTTTAACTACATTAAGATATTTCTTTTTATTTTAACACGTATCTGGGTGGAACACTAGGCAAGAGGTGTTCCGTGCGGTACACTCTCCCTGAAAATCTGAGGTTATGTTTTTGATCGATTTTTTTCAGTGCAGCGACAAAATTGTGTTCTTGGATGTTGAATTGATACATCAATGCAAATCGATACGTCATTATCACCTATTCAGTCGCCTTGCCTGCGGGGCAGCAGAATTTGAAGTAGGAGAGGTGTGTGTGTGTCTGTGTGTCTCTTTGTGTGTGTGTGTGTGTGTCTCTCTTTCTGTGTGAGTGTCTCTTTGTGTGTCTGTGTGTGCTTGTGTGTGCGTCTGCCTGTCTGTCTTCGTGTGTGCATGTGTCTTTGTGTGTGTGTGTGTGTGTGTGTGTGTGTTTGTCTACCTTTGTGTGCATGTGTGTGTGTGTGTCCTTGAGTCAGTTAATAAGAGAGAGAATAAGGTAAAATCAAGTTAGAGAGAAGGAAAGATATACTACCCATGTCCTACTCAATCCCTGCAAGAGACTGTTTAACACTTAATCTGATCTTAAAATGGCGCCGTGTCCACAGACCAATGCCACAGACACAGACAGCATGACCAGCCCAAAAATCAATGCGCCTCACTCGCCAATATCTTCTTAAGAATTGTCTTTAATTTTTCTGAAGAAACATCTTAAGAGCAATTTATCTTAAGAGCACCGGATTCACGACGATAAGTTCTTAAGCAGAAGAATTATTTCCACCTGTGTTTTTAATAATGGAGAATCCCATGTGTTCGTAAATAAAAGCATTTGCCAGGTTTACCTCATTATCATAGGAAACCACCCCACAGTTTACAAATAAAAGGGTGAAAAGTACGTAAGTGGGGTTTAAGAACAGAATCTGTTTGTAAGAAGGGTTGGTGAATGAGATCTTAGGGGCCTATTAGACTGTGACGGTTTTTTTTTTGGTCTCTGCCAGGCACTTGAATTCAGTTGTTTTCTTATGGAACGATGCGGCTCACATGCGGCTGATGTACGGCTGACAATCGGCTTGACCGTTGCGATGCACCTTACTGCTATTTTCTGCCTGTGCCGCACTCAAAAAACAGCAAGGCTTCTAAAAAAAAAACCACTTAAGCACTTAAGGCACTTAAAGTTAAAATCTGTTCAACTTTTGGAATGTGTCTTTTTTTGGTAACAATGGGTGGTTGCCTAGCTACAGTGGCTCACGGACAGCTGAGGTTTAAATATCGACAGTAACGAATGAAGGACCAAATGAAAGACCATATATAACTTGGCAAACAATAAACAAACCTTGACATCTCCAGCAAGCACTTAATGAAGCACTTGAATTTTCGAATGACTAGAGATGCTTTTCGCATTTTAGAGGCAGAAAATGTGTCCTAGTGTGAATGGCCTCTAATGACGTTTGGTTCTCTCAGCGAAAGCCTTCATGGAGGTGAGGGGAGCCTGTTTTGCTGTTTTTCTTGTGACCCACCCCCAAACCTTCCTCTGCATCCAAGCAGCCCACAGGCTGATACAACCTGTGTTCATAGCAGGGGAACAGGGGGCAGAACCAAGAGGAAGAGAGGGAGGAGAGGAGAGGAGAGGAGAGGAGAGGAGAGGGGGGGGGAAAGATGGGCGAAAGAGAGCCACCCTGTCACAACAAGCATTGATCATCATCAGTCCAGTCTTTCCCCCAGCTGCCACCAGCGGAGGTGTAAACACACACACACACACACACACACAGACACACACACAGAGACACACAGAGACACACACAGAGACACACACAGACACACAGAGACACACACAGAGACACACACAGAGACACACAGACACACACACACACACACAGACACAGACACACACAGACACAGAGACACACACAGAGACACACACAGAGACACACACAGAGACACACACGGAAGATCTATCTGCCAGAGCTCACCAAGCAGGAGCAGATGGCGTCGGAGAGGCTCATGACAAGCACAACACTATCAACACACCAGCCACTGTCACACACTCACCCCTCTCAAGCAGGGGACGGCAGGGATTAAATACATGCAAAACAAACAAATAACAAAACTAAGAAGAAACAACAACAACAAACAAGAAAACGAACAAGTGCAGAACAGAACAAATTATGCATGTGTTCAACAGGTATAACATCACACTTTTAGATGTTTAACACATGCGTGCATGCGGATAGAGAGAAAAGATAAGATACACTCATTCTCTCACTCCAACAAAAAGACCATTCATGACAACATACTGGTGTACTCATTTCATTTATACAGTTGCCATCTTCCATCACAGTCTCTCACAGATTACACTGCTGTAGGTAAAAGCATCTGCTAAATGTACTGTAGGAGCAACAGTCAGGCCACAAAACACACAGGAACACACAGGAAACACACACACACACACACACACACACACACACACACACAGAGGGGGTCACTTGTGGAAGGATACTGGTCTGTTTGTGGCCTTCTGAAGTTCTCTGGGAGGTGGGCTTCATACAGCTGCCTGGCCCTGGTGTTGCCCATGTCCTGTACACTCTACATGACACACAGAGGAGAGAGATAGAGAGAGAGAGAGAGAGAGAGAGAGAGAGGGAGAGGGAGAGGGAGAGGGAGAGAGAGAGAGAGAGGGAGAGAGAAGGAGAGAGAGAGAGAGAGAGATAAATAGATAGAGAGAGATAGAGACAGAGTGAGAGAGAAAGGGACAAGAGAACACAGAATGAGTGATTACGGTCCATGAATACCGAGTTGTCATGTTTATTCTAGCGTTGGGCTCATATTAAGATACGCTCGATTACAAAACAAAAAAAAAGGGTGGCTAATGTCAACCCTGGGGCACATGGGAGATGAGTACCCAAAAGGTCACGCTTTTTTATGCAGCCAGTTTTACAATCACAATCACGTATTTGCAAATATATCCATACGAAAATGCACACACACACATACACACACACAAACAGTCGCACGCATACAAACACACACACACATACACGCACGCACGCACGCATACAAACACACACACACACATGGTAGAGGGCAAATTAACAGGAGTGTGATTGATTTAATGGCTGGAAGATAGTGTCAACGCTTTTTTTTCCTCTTTCCCCCCTCTCTCTCTTTTTTTTGGTTAAAAAATAATTGAGATCGTGAGAGACACGTTTAATTACCCATCAAGAATTAATTAGCCATTAAAACATCAATTAACATTCTGAACAGAGATGCCGGGTGCCGTGGTGTGCTGTCTGCAACCTTGCCTGACAGACTTAACAGATGGAGCAAAAAAAAAAAGAGTGTGTGTGTTTAAAAGAGCATGCATGTGTTTTTTGAGTGTGTGTTATGTGTGTGTGTGTGTATGTGTGTGTGTGTGTGTGTGTGTGTGTTTATGTGTGTGTATGTGTTTGTAATGTGTTTGTAATGTGTATGTGTATGTGTGTGTGTTATGCGTGTGTGTGTGCGTATTCTTAAGTAGCTTCGTGACTCCCAGATAAAAAGGGGGTGATTTTGTTTTCCTGTGTGACTTAACTAGTGGTCCAGGAGAGGCCTTTAGACTTGACTGGCCTCCAGGGTTACATACTGGGGTGTAAAATAACTCCATCATATTAGACCACTGCAGGTCCAGCACAGGTAACCACAGAGGTGCCTACAATAGTTTATCATCTGCAGGCAGTGCCCGACTCCACTGACATTGTGTGTGTGTGTGTGTTTATTGTGTGTGTGTGTATGGCTTTATGTATGTATGTATATGGTTGTATGCATGTGCCCTTAAAAAAGGTGGAGTTTTTTTTCCAATTTACGTCAGTGTCCCTGCTGGATTTCAATACCTGGTGTGTGAGTGCGTGCGTGCTAGAAGTCAGATTAGTCATCAAGTTAGATTAGTCATCGAGATATACGTGGCTGCATGCCAGCACAGTCTTGATGTGTGAGACGAAAGATGTTCTTCGTAAATATTTGGGTGCTGTGCTGCTTCAAGTATTTGTCCTCCCAAAAAGTGTGTGTCTGTGTGTGTCTGTGTGTGTGTGTGTGTGTGTCTGTGTGTGTCTGTGTGTGTGTCTGTGTCTGTGTCTGTGTGTGTCTGTGTCTGTGTCTGTGTGTGTCTGTGTGTGTCTGTGTGTGTCTGTGTGTGTCTGTGTGTGTCTGTGTGTGTCTGTGTGTGTCTGTGTGTGTCTGTGTGTGTCTGTGTGTGTCTGTGTCTGTGTCTGTGTGTGTGTCTGTGTGTGTGTCTGTGTGTGTGTCTGTGTGTGTGTCTGTGTGTGTGTCTGTGTGTGTGTCTGTGTGTGTGTCTGTGTGTGTCTGTCTGTGTGTGTCTGTCTGTCTGTGTCTGTGTGTGTCTGTCTGTCTGTGTGTGTGTCTGTGTGTGTGTCTGTGTGTGTGTGTCTGTGTGTGTGTGTCTGTGTGTGTGTGTGTCTGTGTGTGTGTGTGTCTGTGTGTGTAAGTAGATTAGTCATCCAGACAAGTGTCCCTGCCAGGTTTCCATACCTGGATCTGCTCTGGGGTCCACTGGTCCAGGTTGACCGACTTGACGCGGGATATGTGCACGCCCAGGTTGCGGTGGATTCCGGCGCACCGGATGCAGATGAACACGCCCAGGTTCCAGGAGGCCCATCGTGGTCCTGAGGAAGGAGGGAGAGAGGGAGAGAAGGAGGGAGGGAGGGAGGGAGGGAGGGAGGGAGGGAGGAGAGACATGCATGCATTGCTGTTAGCATCACCGTGTTTTACAACATCAAGCACAACAGCGTCATTTGGATTTGTACTTCAAATGTTAGCAAGAATGTGTGCAGTAACCAGCAACCAACAACTTACACATCATATACACTCAGTACTATTTGATAAAGACAACCCCTGCCCTGCCCTGCCCTGCCCCCCCCCTGCTCCAACCAGAACCCAGGATCAGGCCAAGGTGAAAATAATCCACCTTCTTCATACTGTTTTACAAAGTACAGTAACTGCGAGAACACGGACACTGAGAAAAATGCCTTTGTAGGTATAATAGTGGTGATGCTTTTACGTACTTTCTTAATTAAAAAAAAAGAAGCAAGCGATTTAGTCACAAGACAAAGAAGGTGTTACAAGGTCAATTAACAGTCTAAACTCAATTTGACAAAACATGCAGTTACTGGCTTTTTGGCTTTGTAAGATAGCATAGTCCACTGCACACTGCATAGTCAACTGTCTTTTTTTGCCATTGAGGTAATGTGGTGTGTCCCAGGATTAAAAGAGATAATGAACAAGATGAAGGAAGCACGAGAAACTACACACTGCCAAGCACAACAGTCTCCAGTCTATATTTGTGTGTTTGTTTGTTCTTCTTTGCTTCATTATTCAATGCAGTAGTCACTTCATAATACAATGACTTTTGTCTGGTCTAAAATTGTTCTGAAAGATGCTATTTTCATGTTGCTGACCAAACAAAAACCCCAGCTAGACTCTAGAGCATTACACCTGTGAGCGAGACAACCCCGCCAAAAAAAAAAAAACAAAAAAAAACAGCCGAGTGTTCATTCGCTTTATTTAAATATGTGAATCGAATAACAGCATCCTAAACAGCAGGCCTGTGACAACAGGTGGCTCAGCCCAGCACAAAGCTCCTTGTCTGGGGGAAATGAGCTGGAGAACGCCTGAGCTATATGGATCCAGGCAACAGAGAGCAGGGGAGAGAGAGGGAGAGAAAGAAAGAATGAGTGGAAGAGAGAGAAAGAGAGAGAGGGAGAGAGAGAGAGAGAGAAGAGAGGAGAGGGGCAGAGAGGGAGTGGAGAGACAGAGAGAGAGAGAGAGAGAGGGAGAGAGCAGGAGAGAGAGACCGTGCGAGAGAGACAGAGAGAGACAGAGAAAGAGAAAAAGAAAGAGAAAGAGAGAAAAGGCACAGCAATGATTAGCTCTCCAAACCTCCCACACTTCTACAGGCATTTTCGTACAGGCTGATGGTTACTGATGGAGGAGATTTATAGTTTTGTGTGGCAGTTGAGTTTGGGAGCAGTATTTCTGTGGCTGTGGCATTTTCAGGGCTGCATTTACTTATTTATTCAAAAAGCCCATTGTGCAGCCAGCTGGAGGAGAGAGTGGGCAGAGGCAGAGGCAGGGGCAGGGGCGGTGGTGTGTGTGTGTGTGAGGTGAGGGTGTGTGTGCGTGTGTGTGAGAGAGAGAGAGGGGAGTGTGTGTGTGTGTGTGTGTGTGTGTGTGAGAGAGAGAGAGGGGAGTGAGTGTGTGTGTGTGTATGTATGTGTGTGTATGTGTGTGTGTGTAAGGTGAATGTGTGTGGTGAGTGTGTGTGTGTGTGTGTGTGTGTCTGGTGTGTGGTGAGTGTGTGTGGGTCTCTTGGCTGGCTGGCTGGCTGGCTGGCTGGCTGGCGAGTGGGCAAGCTTTCAGGCCAGCCTTGAGAAGGCTAAGTGGGGGAGAAGCTGAGCATGTGTAGCCTTCAGATCTGCTTAAGAGAACCCCCCCCCCATTCCTCAGACCTCGTCTCCCCCCCACCAACACGTCTACCTGAGGCAGGTCGGTGGCCTCGCACTCCTCAAGCCTGCTTGGGGGGGGGGGGGGGGGGGGGTAGTGGGGGTGTAGCAGGAGA
>CM059286.1:10058795-10073795 GCA_030347295.1 Setipinna tenuifilis
AACTTTTTTTTCTTCTCTCCTTAATCAAAGTACAACTAAAGTGCAAAGTGCAAACTGAACTGCCTGCAGCATTTCAAAAATAATGAAGTCCTATTAAAATAAAAATTACACGTGTGGAAGGACAAAAAAAAAAATTAAGTTGGTTTTTATTATTAACATGTTTCAAATTGATGTGTGCTATTTAGGAGACAGATATTCACAATTCTTCTCTACAATAATAATAATAATAATAATAGTAGGCCTGTGTAACCCTGTAGCCTAATAGCAAAGGTGCCTATTCAAATTAGTTTCAATTATTACCATTATAGACGAACAAAGGACGCATACCTACCAACTTGCATCACGAGTGTGAATCATGTGTATTATGTTAATCTAAGAGCTGAGTGATGGCAATTATTTTAATGTAGACTACACAATAGGCTGTGTTAAGGGACCTCTCACAAAGAGGAGGTTTTGCCAGTGTGTGTGTGTGTGTATGTGCGCGCGTGCGTGCGTACGGGAGAGGGAGAGTTAGAGAGGGGTGCATATGTGATGACTATATAGCCAAGTGTTGAATATTTTAACAAAAACTGTATTTTAATAGTTCTTAGGCTATTTGAGCATGCACTTTTTGTTATGTAGGCTATAAAAGCTACACTAAAAGGCACGTTAATAGCCTACGCGACGTTAACCGTCACAAAGTAAGCTCAGGACAATATTTAGTCCAGGTCGGATTTATTACAAGCGGTGGCCCCAGCCTATAATGTGCCTGTAGTCTTTTCTGCCAGACCGTTTAAAAAAGGAGCAAGTAAATTACCTTTTGGACAGTCATATAATTTGGGACTTACGTGATTATGGACCATTATAGCCTGTTTGGCTACGAGCCTTTCAGCCACCAAATTGTGAGGCATTTTAACTTAACCTGAACTCTCACCATTTGGAAAGCGTAGGTCATGTTTGTTCTGAGAGCTTTGACATTAAAGCCATTTAAATTTATCAGCATTGTATGCTGTAAGTCGTATGGATGTGCCGTTTCCTGTTAATAACGGAGTTGTGTCAGTCTGTGTGATAGTCTGTCTTAGCCTACAAACTATCTAATGATTGAGACCAGCATAATTAGATTGAGGAAGTGAGCACTTTACTTATGGATCCGGATCAAAGAGACAACAGGTTACAAAGTGGTGTTTTTATGACTTCAGTGTAGAGGACTGTGATCTACTGCAACTTTAACCATCTATGTTACCTTACCTTTGAAAAGTAGCTCTGTACCACTAACTCCGTCCCGATTCGCTGGATTGGTGGTGACTGACAAATCAGATGGTGTAGTGGGCGGGACAATGCGGGGAGTGACAGATGATAGACAAAGTAGCCTAGCACATTTCATTCTCTCCGTCCATTTCAATATTGGCTTATGACCGATACAGATTATTAAAAAAAAATCGAAATATCATCCCTAATAACAGTCCTGGCCGACTGTTAGTCGCCCTCTATACAGTACCCATATGTGCATACTTTTTGTGTGTGTGTGTGTGTGTGTGTGTGTGTGTGTGTGTGTGTGTGCATGCATGTGTGTGTGTGTGTGTGTGTGTGCCCAGCCAAGTGTGAAGGGTTTTGGAGTGTAGGAGCATGCTGTGTGGGAAGTCACAGCACAATGCATGCTGGGACTCAAAATAGAGGGTGGCATTGAAGAGGAAGTGAGTCAACGGGAGCTTCCTACTTAACACCCACCTCTAAACACACACACACACACACACACACACACACACACATATGCATGCATACACCTACTCAACCTATCCCCATAGCCATAGTATCCTTCCCTCACTCCACTCACCCTCAACTCCCTTCTTCATACACAGATTCACATTTTCTCCCTGTGTGTGTGTGTGTCTCGCTCTGTCTCTCTCGGTCTCCCCCTGTGTGTGTGTGTCTGTGTGTGTATCTGTGTGTGTGTCTGTGTCTCTCCCCCTCGGTCTGTCTCTCTCCCTCGGTCTGTCTCTCTGTGTCTGACTCTCCCAGTCACACCTCTCCAGCACTCTCCCTGCTTTCTGACATAAAAATTTGACATTCCAGAAAGCTCCATTTTCTTGTCATGTGCAAACAAAAAAAGTGTACTTAGGCAGTGTAGAGGTGATCAGACTCACTAAACACTTTCCCTTCAAACTCATTTTACAACCTCGCTCTCTCTGACCAACTCATACAAGGCAGATTAATCTGAGGACAATATAAAAACTAAATATTTAAAATAGAATGGCGTTTCATAACACCTATTTTGGATAAGGTTGATTTTTAAGCCCATCATGATTCATATCGCCTCCAAGAGGCATTTATTTCAGTGGCCTTTTGGCATGTGCCAATATTTAAAGATGTTACGAATGTATATTTGTCACTGCCTGCCTACACTTATGAAATCATCGTGACATTCGTTGAGTTATTTTAGCTCAAGTGGTGTGTGTGTGTGTGTGTGTGTGTGTGTGTGTGCGTGTGTGTGTGTGTGTGTTGTCCCTGACAATACATTCTAAATGCCAAGACGTACCATTAACTTTTTTTTTTTTTTTTTTTAATGGTAGTTAAAAAGAGCCTTCACTTACACAAAGACAACTGAAAAGTCTGTGTGTGTTCACATGACTAACATTATGCATGTGTGTGTGTGTGTGTGTGTGTGTGTGTGTGTGTGTGTGTGTGTGTGTGTGTGAGGAACAGAGAAAGATTAAGGTGGGGGTGTAAAGCATTATCTTGGGCAATGCGAAAATAAACAAGTGTGGGTGGATAAATGATAAATGTGTGTGTGTGACACTGCCTCACTACTGGTATGCTTCAGTGAAATGCACATGTGTGTGTGCATGCATGTGTGTGTGTCAGTGTGTGTCTGTGATGCCAAGAGTTGTACATTTCTGTGTGGCTATGTGTGTGTGTGTGTGTGCGTGTGTTTGTATATGTGGGTGTGTTTGCATACATTTCTGCATGTGTGTATGTGTGTGATGCAAAGGGGTTGTACATTTCTGGCCGAATGTGTGTCTGTATGTATATGTGTGTGTGTGTATGTGTGTCTGTGTGTGTGTATATAAGTGTGTGTATGTATATGTGTGTGTGTGTGTGTCCATGCATCTCCCACTCTAATAAAGCTAATTGCTGTTAGTATGGCTCTAATGTTGTGGAACGCTGTAGCGATGCTCTGCTAGCTCCTGTCCTCCATGCTTACTGACTAGCACTGTGTCAGCACCACACCTTAGCGCAATTAATCCACAAATTAACCCAACCGACAATGCTAACCGTTAATCGACAATGATTAAGCACATGACTAATAGCCGTTGTTTATTATTACTGCTATTATTATTTATTTTGGGAACTTTTTCTCGATTCTGTGCATTCCACTGCACTGTGTGTGTGTGTTCATGTACTGTTCCTTGAAAGCACACTACCACGTGTGTTGTCATGTGGATTCTGCCCAGTCGATTACATATGATTTTGATTTGAAGTTCTATTGTCCAGCCCTAGTAGTCATAAAAATCGATATTGGTCAATATGGAGAAATATATAGCCATCAATTTTTTTGACATATCTAGGCAAAAAACCCAGCTCTAGTACACCTCCTCTCCTCGTTCCCCCTCTCTCTGTCATCCTTCCTCTCTCTAGCCTGGTAAACCAGCTCCCTCGTACTTCGCTTGTTTTTGTACAGAGGTTCTGGCGCAGGTCTCACTGAAATGGCTGTCTTTAGGCATTTAGGTTAAGGTTTGGGTAAAGGCAGATCCAGTCATTTTAAATTTCAGCAGAGTCCAAACCAGCAGGAAGAAAAACATTTCTCAATACAGCACAGCCAGACCCTCTGTACAAAAACAAAGTGAAGTATGAGGGCCTGGTTTACCAGTCTACCCTCTCCCCCCAACATCCTTCTCTCACTTCACTCCTCCTCCTCCTCAACTCCCTTCTTCATACACATATGCTCATTCTCTCTCTCTCCCTCCCTCCCTCTCTTTCATTTACTCACCATCTCTATCTCTAACACACTCTAAACTCTACCCCCACCCCCCACTCTGACACACACTCTACTACCCCCCACACACACTCACCAGGCCTCATCTTCCCCAGCACACTGCAGTGTGTTTAATTAAAATATAACTAGAGAATCTAACACGTCCACTTACACAAGCTCTTATGAAGAATCCCCCAGAGGACCAACCTCATCATATATGCACATGCGTACGCGTACACACAGTCACATAGGGAATGTACAACACACACATCAACACAAAATGAACGCAAACATATGGATTTTACACACAGACACACACACAGAGACACAGAGAGAGACACACACACACACACACACACATATACGCTTTGCAAGCAGTAACGGCAGGACAAATAGACACAGGGAGCCTACCGTCCTCATGGGCCAACACACACCCACACACACACACACACACACACGCACACAAGCACTTACACTAATTCATGACATGCCCATGAAAAGCAAAGCCCTCAGCAAAAACACCATGGGAGCTGTGCCTAGCCCCCACTGCCCCCCCCCCGCTCTAATCATCCAGACAGCCCTACCCACACTGCCCCTGGGCCTCAGGCTCTCCCTCTGATGGGGGCCCTGGAGCTCGTGACCGACCAGCACTCAGCACTCTGGAGACGGATGTGGAGACCGACCGACCATCCGTCCCCTAGGCCCTGCCTCCCTCCCTCCCCTGCCAGCTCAGCAGTCCCACAGCGCCCCCTGGGGGGACAGACCGGCGCTGCAAGGCAAATGGGGCTGACAACAGTGATGGATGTCCACCGATTCTGTGTGTGTGTGTGTGTGTGTGTGTGTGTGTGTGTGTGTGTGTGTGTGTGTGTGTGTGTGTGTGTGTGTTTGTGAGAGAGAGTGTGAGAGAAAGAGTGTCAGCGAGAAAGAGTGTGTGTGTGAGAGAGAGAGAGAATGTGTGTGAGAGAGAGAGTGTGTGTGAGCGAGAGAGTAAGTGAGAGAGTGAGCGAGAGAGTGTGTGTGAGTATGTGAGTATGTGCGTGTGTAAGTGTGTGTGTGTGTGTGTGTGTCTCTCTCAAGAGGAGCTGACGCAGAATGCGACAGGGAGTGGATCACTTGTTTAACTCTTGAGAGGAATGAAGTGAATGATCATTAACTGATAACTTCCCTCAGGAAGGGAGAAAGAGATCTCACACACATACATCACTGCACACCAGGCACAGCAAGCTAGTATATGACCTTGTGTGTGTGTGTGTGTGTGTGTGTGTGTGTGTACTACAGTTCCACTGGTTCCATTTCTATTAAGTACGCCAAATTCCAAATCACATTACTACTACCCCCACCCCCCAACCCCCCTCCCCCTCCGTGTCCCTTGTGGTGCAGATAAATTGTCCTTTAACATGAAGCCAAAAAAAAAATGGCCCAAGCTAACTTTTTACAATAATTTCTGGAAAGTTTTTTTTTTTGTTCCCCAAAGTAAATTAAAATGTCCGCCCCTGTTCCACACGAACACCTGTGAGAAATATGGTGCGGTGACTGCTAACAGCCACAGAGAGACAATGTTATTAAAGTTAAAAATGTGGCCTAAATCAAAAATGAGTCACCACGCATTAATAAAAAGTGGATGCGGGACGATGAAGATGAAGATTCGTTTTGGAATTAACTGGGGGCCTGTCGTGAGCAGCTTTCTCGTGGCTCCCTAGTCATCGCTACCTCTTGCCAAGGAGGTTATGTTTTGGCTGCCGTTTGGTGTGTTTCTTTCTTAATTAGTCCGCAAAAACATTACGCAAACAGTTATGAACCGGATTTGCATTACATTTTCTTGGGAAGGTGGGGAATGGGAATCCAAGACGTAAAAAGGAGAGGCCTGCATACTCCAATCAGCTCCCTGATTTTTAATGTTTTTCTACTTTTATTCATGTTCCTCACTGCTCTTAATCACTTTATGCCATTCCATTCCATATATTTGTGGCTCTGTGTGGCTGGCTGCATAACAAATTGCCCCATTGACCTTCAACAAATTGACCTTGACCTTGAACAAGTGTGATCTGGATCCTGGCAAAAGTCAGGATCTAGTGATCCCAAAAGCTGCCTTTGCAAAGGCCTGCGCTCTCTGAGTGCTTTCTAGGTCAAATTTAGGGCTACACATTATTTTCATGTCCCTCTTACAGTGTATCCATCATGAATTGCAGTTTAACAAAGTGTGCAACACCATGTAACATTATGTACTTACACTGCACCGTAGGGTTAGGGTTAGTGTTAGGCAGAGTTGTATAAAGTAGAAGTAGAAGTACTGTTTTGGATGTAATTACAACACCGGTAGTATGGTATTATGCAGTTGCAACTGCGTAGTACCGTACTACTTGTGTTGTAATTACATCCAAAACAGTACTTCTACTTCTACTTTATACAACTCTGGTGTTAGGTATGTACACTGTAAGGACATAATATTATATGGTTATGTGTAGTTACACTAAAAAAAGAACCGTAAAATAAAGTGTTACCAAATCTAGTCTCCCAACACTCAGTTCCTCACATGGGACAAAATAAAAACTGCTGACCGCTTAGCTCACAGCTATTGGCTCTTTACTTGCAAGCTCTGCTAAGCAGGCACGTGTGCGCACACACACACACATACACACACTTTGGAAGAAACACTTAAGACACACACCTGTTCTGCAAGTGCTGATGCTGGCACAGATTCAGAGCTTTTTTTTTAACACACACACACACACACACACACACACACACACACACACACACACCCTAACACATGCTAATGGGTGGCCACAGGCTTGCTAACACTAACAACCCACATCACGCTCATAGGCATACACCTGACTGGAGGAATGGAGTGTGAGATTGTGTGTGTGTGTGTGTGTGTGTGTGTGTGCTTATCAATGTGTGGGTAGCACTGGCATACTGTAGGCTACATGTGTGTGCATGTGACCGCCTGTGCACTGCATGTACATGTATATTCAGCTCCTGCCTTGAGTTTGCCTCTCTTCAAACTGTTTTAAGTCCCTCATCCCATGAGTCTCTGAGTGTGTGTGTGTGTGTGTGTGAGAGTGAGAGTGTGTGTGTGTGTGTGAGAGTGTGTGTGTGAGAGTGAGAGTGTGTGTGTGTGTGTGAGAGAGAGAGAGAGAGAATGTGTGATAGAGAGAGAATGTGTGTGAGAGAGAGAATGTGTGTGAGAGAGAGAATGTGTGTGTGTGGGAGAATGTGTGTGTGTGGGAGAATGTGTGTGTGTGGGAGAATGTGTGTGTGGGAGAATGTGTGTGTGTGTTTGGGCTGTCTAAAACCTGAGCAACACCAGCACTGAGAGAAAGGGAGAGAAAGGAGTTGGACATGGATGCACCTCTTTAGAAAGGGGGAAAAGCAGTGAACCCTCTTTGGAGAGAACCCAGCAGACACTGTTTGCCGTCAGACCCCTTGTTTCTCATACACACCTGCCTGCCTGCCCACACACTCACTCACACACACACACACACACAATCACTCCGTCTCCACACACTCACGCTCAAACACACACACACACACACACACACACACACACACACACACACACACACACACACAATCACTCCGTCTCCACACACACACACACACACACACACACACACACACACACACACCAGAGTCCGGCTGACTGACAGCCCTGTTCTCCCGCACCCAGAGAGAGGACACGGAGCATGAAATTAGGCCCTGCTATGCCAACCCAGTGACAGCCAGAGACAGTGGGACTCTACCACCAGCACGGCTGTCTTTGTGCGTTGTGTGTGTGCCTTCTGCGTTGTGTGTGCGTTGTCCATAGTGTGTGTGCATTGTGCATTGTGTGTGCATTGTGCATAGTGTGTGTGTGCGTGCGTGTGTGCGTGCGTATGTAAGAGAAAGAAGGGGGGTGTGAACAAAAAGAGAGATGGGGGTAACAGGAGTGGAAGAGAGAGAGAGAAAGTGTGTGTGAGAGAGAGAGAGAGAGAGAGAGAGAGAGAGAGAGAGAGAGAGAGAGACCAAGACTGTGATGGCACGAGTGACACAGTGGCCATTAGAAATGTAAAGCAAGACAGAGGGGTAGGGAGAGCGTGTCAGGGGGAAATGGTAATTTAGGCAGAGCGAAAGAGGAAGAGGAAAAGAAAAGAGTGTGTGTATGTGTGTGTGTGTGTGTGTGTGTGTCAAAAACAGACAAGTCGGCACCCTATACACAGCATGGAGGAAGAGGCAAGTGACTGGAAACACAGTGTCTACCCACCTCTTCGCCCATGTGTGTGTGTGTGTGTGTGTGTGTGTGTGTGTGTGTGTCCAACTAAATCCGTATCTAACCGTATATGCCATGGCAAGTACCGGTACTTCAGGCATAGGGACTGCAGCAGAAAGGCAAGGCATATACCACGACAGAGGCCACATCAACACATGTAACAAACACAAACACACACACACACACACACACTTGGATTGCATGACCATTATACACAAAAACAAAAATCAATAAAAATTGCTGGGCACCTTCCTCAAAAAAATTATCAAAAGAGGCAAATGAAGAATTACTCTACCAATGAGTATCCTATGCACACTGAAACATCACAATTCTCAAGGATGCGTCTTGAAAAGAAGGCTGGACACAAGTGTATTTCTCATAGCTCTTGGCAGATGGCTCTATCTTGACTGATCAAAGCTGCACAAACAAGCCTTGACAGAGGAGAGCCGGTGATTTATCAATATAAGACAATTTCCAAAGGCTTGATAAAGTTTTTGACAAGGAAACCATAAATGGCTCTGTGTATACTTCATCCACTTGTCGGTAGACACGTACATATAGAGGTCTATGATGCCTCTTTATTTCACACGGAGATACTGCATAAGATATAATATCAGGCCCTAAAAAAAACATTTGAGTAATTTGCAAATATTGATGAAGCTCGATTCTCTCCCGATTCACACTTCTAGTAAAGAAAGCAGGATATAATTCTATGCCTGAAATCATCAAAATGTTTCAAAAGTTATTATGACGATCTACTAGCAAATGTTAAAATGTAGCCTACTGTCCTACGCCTGATTTCTAGGCACCATGCCTGAGATCTTTCAGCCCTGCACTTCACTCATGCTGTGGTGATCAGCAAGATCTAACTCTTCTACAAGAGCTACAAAACATCCAGTTGAGGAGTGAACAGGCAAGCCTAAAAAGCACTTGTGCCAAGACCTGGAGAAGCTTGAACTGTAAAAAAGTATAAAAAAAAAGTCTTTTTAACGTGTCATTGACAGTTTTAAAAGGGCTCGCTGTTCCGTTAAGTGAAATGTGCAGTTTGGGTAAGCGTGTGAGAAGCCTGTGAGAGAAGCCCGGTTTGCCTCTGACTTGAGGGGACTGCATGGGGGGATTCCACCCAGGTTTGAGCAGGAATGGGAAGGCAATTCATTTATACGAGATGAGAGGAAAGAATAGGAGAAAAGAGGAGAGAAGAGGAGAGGAGAAGAGGGGAGAGGAGAGGAGAAAAGAAGACAGCAGAGGAGAGGAGAGGAGAAAAGAAGACAGGACAGGAGAAAAGAAGACAGGAGAGGAGAGAAGAGGAGAAGAGAAAAGAAAAGAGCAGAGGAGAGACGGAAGGTTGTCAGTGTCTCGACTGGTGAAGGAAAAGCACTCGCATCAGCCGTGCTATTTAAAGACTCGAGCGTGAAAAAAAAAGCCTGGGGAATATCCCTCTGTTAGCATTACACCCGCGGGCAAGAGTTAGCGGATGGGGAAATGTTTGTTACAGACAGAGACAGAGAGAGAGCCAGAGAATCATACGTGTGCTTCTGGCGTCACCTGCTGGTCAAGGCCGGAACTTCACACTTGCAAAGGATGCACACTTGAAAAGGTCCGCTATTCAATACTTTCTTTCAGTCTTCAAATAGTCAGCTCAGACAGATAAAAAAAATGATTTTATTTTTGTTCTATAATGTCTTATGCAGCCAAAAAGGAAGTGAGTGTCTGGTATGCAGTAGCTACATTTGATGTATCATCTCGTATTGCCTTTGGCCATCAAGAGGTCAGATAAAAGAAAGACTACAAGGACTTTCACCTTTGACAACTGTGTTACATGCATTATCAAGAAAATATCATGGAAGAAAAACATCTTGGGATTCAGATGAAAGTTTGTGTGCCTAGTGGATACGCAGAGCCGCCCTGGAAGATGTTCTTTCCTTGGACTAAGTGATGTAACACACAATACACTATGCTATATAATAAAAAAATAAAAACATTTTGCACCGGTATTACATTTTTCAGGCCATACTGGCAGGTGCAAACACCTGCTTGCCAGAGGAAACAGATGCCCTCCCATTTCTGCCTAACAGGCATCAGTGATGCTCAAGGCTTTTAACATGCCTCACCAAGCTCCCCCGCTCACCCCATAATAATACCCATAATGCCACAGAAGCACATTCAGTCTGCCATTTAGAGGGGCAGGGTCACCACTCGCTTAATTATTGAGGCGACAGTTTTTTATTTTATTTTGTATTTATTTTATTTTTCATTTCTCATTTTTGTCTTCTTATTCAGATGAACAGTATGACACAGGGAGACCAAAGACATTCTTACACAATTAACAACACCCTTTAATACTGTTACAGTACATCACTGCACTCCAACAGTCACCCTGTGTCTCCAATAGGGATGAGATGATTAATTGTTTTTGCAAATAATTAATCGAAAAAGCTCCCCAACATCATCATGAAGACATTCTTTTAAAAATGTATGTATTATGCCGGCAGCCAGAACTTTAGACCAAGAAAAAAAGGTGACTCAGATCGCCGGTGTGGCAGTTTTTTTGGTTATTCCAAAAATTAATGACAGTGGTGTGTGCGGTTTCTTTCAAATTGAAAAATATTTATTGTTTACATTCAATACATAACATCAAACATAAGAAACCGTGCAGTGTTCCTGTGATTCCTGCTACTTTTTTGACAAAGGCTACGTTCAGACTGAAGGCCTAATGTTCAACTTGGATTTTATTGAAATCTGATTTTTTTGCAAGGTCCTTCACAGTTAAATGCAACTTGTATGTGAACCCGCATGCGCATTGGAGGGCACGACGATGTCACATGCAGCAAGTGTGTTCAGTGTTTACGGAAGTTTACAGACTTTGGGACCTTGAATTGCAAAGGACATGCAAAATTTACTTTCATCACAGAACAAAACTTTGGACCACTCAGCAGCAGTCCACAGGACTAGACTGAGAGACCTGCAGGTGTTTTGAGTTAATTAGCTGATTAGAGTGTGGCACCAGGTGTCTTCAATATTGAACCTTTCCACAATATTCTTATTTTCTGAGATACTCAATTTGGGACTTTCATTAGTTGTCAGTTATGATCATCAATATTAAAAGAAATAAACACTTGAAATATGTTGGTCTGTGTAAAATGAATGTATACATTATACGAGTTTCACTTTTTGAATGGAATTACTGATATAAATCAACTTTTTTATGATATTCTAATTATATGACCAGCACCTGTATTTGTTTTAAGGAGCAGATTAAGAAGGAGAAGAGCAAGGTTTTTGGCCATGGCGTTTTGTGGGGCAGTGGCAGCAAAGTCCATACAGAGGTCTGTGGAAAGGTTGTTGATGATGTGTAGGTCAGCTGAGAGTGACCTGGCCTGACCTGGAAGCTGCATGTCAAAAGATCAGATATACATCGGTTTTAGGACGACATATCCAAGTGGCCTGGGTCACATTGGAAAAAAAATTGGATCTGTATTATTCAGACGGTCATTAAATGATCAGATACAGGCAACAAAGGGTCGAAAAAAATCACATTTGGGCCACTTCAGGCTGCAGTCTGAACGTAGCCAAAGTTTATTACTCCATAATAATCATAATAACCGTGATTATTTCTTAGCCAATAATCGTACCATCAAAAAAAATCAGTAATCGTGTCACCCCTAGCGTTCAAGCACGTGGTAACGGCCGTGGGGTCACTCTGGGGCACAGTTAGCCTGCTGCTCAAACGTGCTTAGCTTGCAGGGACCGTGATGCTGGCCACCAACCTGCAAGCAGCCTTGGCGCCGGACACAAACGCCCGCCACTCGTGCCAACCTCATCATTGGCCACGCTAAACCCCCGCGCCACCTTGGCGCAGGCTTGGGGCCGTTCCCGTGACAACAGCTGAACAAGACTGCGGTGCGGCATTTTATTGTCTTTGCTGCAAGACATGGGAGGAAGGAAAAATCTCTCTGTCTCTGTCCCTCCGTCTGTCCCTCTGTCTGTCCCTCTGTCTGTCTCTCCCTCTGTGTCTGTGTCTGTCTGTCAAACTCTCTCTGTCGGTCCAACTCTGTCTGTCGGTCCAACTCTGTCTGTCCCTCTCCATCCGTCTCTGCTATCAATCACAGCTTCAGACAGAAGGAATACACAGTAGTGCTTTCTGTGCACTTAACAGGTGATGTCATTATCTCACCGATCTACCTGTCTGACACCCTGATGAAGGCCATGGGGCCGATACGCGTTGGTGATTCTTAATGCATTTGCCCATTAAATAAAAATGAGTGTTTTTGATTTTTTTAATTCACTGAAGTGCCTGGACTAAGGATCTGTTTCCTTTAGCTTTTTTTTCTTGATCTACCTGTCTGTTGATGTTTTGTGCACTCAGTCGAATCAGCTGGTTCAGAAAACAGTTGCATCAAATATGTGGCAGGGATTTTACTTTCGGAAGCTAGGCCTTGACACCTCCACTCTCTGGGATGGACTTTGGGACTGTTTTGGGACTAGTGACAGTCACATGACCTGGAGGGGAGAAAAGGAACTCTGGGTAGCGTCTGTAAGGCCTCAGCGCAGTGACTGGTGAGTGTGTGTGTGAGGACAACACATGCCAACACTTAGGCGATCTGAAGTCTTACTCATTCACAGTGAGATGCTAAAGAGCTTTTCTTTTTTTTTTTTTAGACTTCTCTCTCAAGTCACGAGCTGTGAAGCCCCTGTGGCTTTTTATGGGAGATTTTTGAGATAGTTCTGTGTGTGTGTGTGTGTATGTGTGTGTATGTGTGTGTGTGTGTGTGTATGTATGTGTGTGTGTGTGTGTATGTTTTCACACAGTTTTGCAGCAGAGCTGGGCGCTGCTAGAATGCAATGCAGAGGAACTGGCCAAAACAGCGATTCTAACAAGAAGAGAGGCGTTAACAGCCACAGGGGGAGAAACACACACACACACACACACACACACACACACACACACACACACACACACACACACACACACACACACACACACACACACACACACACACACACACACACACACACACACACACACACACACACACACACACACACACACACACACACACACACACACTTTATGAAACAGCCTGGAGCAGAAGGCCATGCTAGTTCAAAACTGCCAAGAGATGTTTCAGAAGAAAAGATGAAACACTTCAGTGAAATGGTTGCTGGAAAAAAAATAAGCTCTTGACTGAAGTAGGGTGTCAGTCAAGCCACATTCTGAACAAGAATGACACAAAAACAAGCTCACACACACATGTGCGCACTCTCTCTCACACACACACACACCCCCTGAAGGGATATAAAGGGAAAAAAATAGACAGATGGAAGGGAATGGAAAGGGAGAAAGAGAGAGAGAGAGAGAGAGAGGGAGAGAAAGAGAGAAAAAGAGAGAGAAAAAGAGGGAGAAAGAGAGAGGTTAGTCATACGTTCCAGAGCAGGAGGTCATGAGGCTCACATAGAGTGCACGCTTCAGATAAAAGCTGGTGAGGAGAGCAGAAAAAGGCAAACAAACAAACAGACAAACAAACAAAAGAATTTATAAATGAAAGCCACCAACCGCTATTTTCACCAGTCAGCTTTTACTGCACTTAAGAAGAAAAGCTTTCCAGGAATTGCAAAGGGAAAAAAAACTAAATGGTTAAGATTTCGCCCAAAGAAAAAGAACACAAACACTGCGTCAAAAAGAGAGACGGGGGGGGGGGGGGGGTGAGAGAGACAGTGAGAGGGTGAGAGAAAGAGAGGGAGGAGAGAGAGGACAGAGCGAGAGAGAGAGAGGGGAAAAGAGAGAGTGAGGGGGGGCGAGCAGGAGAGAGAGAGAGAGAGAGAGAGACAGGGTTCCTACACATTTTCAAATGTAAAATTCCAGACTTTTTCCATACTCAAATTCTCAGAGATTTTGGAGACATCAGCGCACCACCAAATACTAATGTATTTAAATGAATTAAACACATACAGTTATTGTGGCATACCACCAAAATCTATAACATATTTAGCTGGGCCTAGAACGTGTGTCAGTGTCCTATTTTATGTCATAACCAGTGGCAGCCAGTGGAAAAAATGTTTGGTGGGGCACGAAGGTAGACATCATGAGCATATGTACTACCCCTGGTGGGGGGTATGGGGGTCCTCCCCCAGAAAATTTTGGATTTCTTAGATGCAATTTCCTGCATTCTAGTGCATTTTGGGGTAGCCTGTTTCACATAGCAAATGCAAAATCCATTCTGATTCAGCTTACATTGTCAGTTGCATGACCTTAATAAATACTTGTAAAATGACAGTTGCAAAGTGATAATGAAATGTAGTCTTACAATGAAAGTACACAGCGCTACAGTGCTGCGTCCGCAGCGCAAAATAAAAGGGCCAATTAAAATCTTTTATTTGTAATGCTCTCAAACTTTTTTCACATGCTTCCATAGACTCAGGCTTTGTCGGCACCCCGGAGTGGGAGGGCTTTCGCTCACTGTACCAAATAACAAACAATCATCTTACGTTAAAGTCAATACACTCTCACTGGTGGTTAAGGTGGAACGGTACGGTTTCTTGTTATTGTTAATATGAAGAATTTTTTTAATCCCTCACATGTTGGGAGGGCCGCGCCCGTGCGCCCTTAATAAAAGGGCCGCCGCTGCGTCACTTCAGATTTCTTTTAAAATTACCAGATGAGTGTGGAGCATATTTATTAAATGTAACTTTACAAAACCAACAGGAATATTTTTCTGAACTGTATGGAACTTTGTGGTGATGGGGACTTTACATTGCGCTTATGTCGTTTTCTCTAATCGACTGAACTAGCAAATCT
>CM059286.1:10081295-10116295 GCA_030347295.1 Setipinna tenuifilis
AGTGTGACTGCATAAAGCTTGCGGTGGCTATCAGTAATTACCACCTAATAATGACAGCTTTTAATGACTGACAGCTAGTGTGGGGGCATAAGTGTGCGTGTGTGTGTCTGTGCGTGTGTGTGTCTGTGTGTGTCTATGTGTGCGTGTCTGTGTGTGTGTGCGTGTGTGTCCATGTGCATATGTGCGTGCGTGTGTGTGTGTCTATGCGAGTGTGTGTGTGTGTGTGTGTGTGTGTGCGTGCGTGCGTGCGTGCGTGCGTGCCTCTGTGTGTTAGCGAAAGACTGACACCTGTCAGAACAACAGAGACAAGCAGGGCGTGTAGGCAGGGCCGGACACCCGAGAGTCCTGCACAGGCCGCGCGGTGGAAACTCCTGTAACAACAGGAGGAGGAAACCAGAGCTGGCACCTCGGCGGAGAAGGGATGGGTGGACGCTCCACCCCCACCCCCACCCCCACCCTCTGTGACCAGCAGGGCCGCCACGTCTCAGGTACCGCTGACTCCCTGCAGGACAATACATGCCCGACCCGGCCTGACCAGACCAGACCCGACCCAACCTGGCGGCAGCGTCTCCGAATGTAGGCCACCGAAGCACGACTGCCTGACCCTTGGGAATACACTTACGACTTTCGGTCTGCTCGTCTTCCTCCAACCCCCCCCCCCCCACACACACACACACACATTCCTCCCCACCCCCTCCCTGTTTCCTATTGTTAACACTTCACCCCGTCTTCACCACCACTTCTTTCCTCCCCTTTTCCTCCTCTTTCTTTCCTCCTCACTTGAATTTTTCCTTCGTTTCTTTCTTACACAAGCAGCACTTCCTCTCTCTGCAGGCCATGTGTAGGGATAATAAAGTGGGATTTATGGCCAACAAAGCCCCCTCATACTTAGAGAGATTAGAGAGCGAGAGAGCGAGAAAGAGAGTGTGAGAGACAGAGAGACCGAGAAAGAGTGTGTGAGAGAGAAAGAGAGAGAGAGAGAAAAAGAGAGGGAGAGAGCGAGAAAGTGTGAGAGAGACAGAAAGAGAGAGCAAGAAACGGAGTGTGTGAGAGAGAGGGAAAGAGAGTGTGTGTGTTTTGTGAGAGAGAGAGAGAGAGAGAGAGAGAGAGAGAGAGAGAGAGAGAGTGTAAGTGTGTAAGTGTGTAAGTGTGAGTGTGAGAGAGAGTTGCACGTGAGTTCTGGCCCAGACGGGTGCTACAATGACACACAATCACTCCCGATGCTGAAGAGCGTGGTTTAGCTCGATGGCACGCTGTGACGTGATGTCAGGAAGGAGTGAGACAGGAAGAATAGGTGTGAGCTGCCAACCAGCTGATAGAAAAGGAGATAAGAAAAAAATGGCAGTAGAAGGGAGGCAGGGGAGTGAGAGAGTAATTGCAAGACATAGATGAAGAGAGAGAGAGACAGACAGAGAGAGAGACAGAGAGATAGAGAGAGAAACAGGAAGAAAGACAGAGAGAACGGGAGAAAGAGAGAGAGGGAGACAGAAAGAGAAGGAGGGGGGTAAATGTATGCAGGGGTGAGTTTTCAGGAGGCCTAAGACAGACGGCCAGAGCAGGAGAGCGAGACTGTGCCTGTGCATCCCTGGGGAACATGCCGAACATGACCATGAATGCAGTGACCCACTGACCACACACACACACACACCTGCATTTATCAGCTACTATCAACAGCCTCGCATTGGCAGACAGGTTTAGCAGGGCAGCAACCCCCCCCCCCCCCCCCCCCCCCCCCCCCAACACACACACACACACACATTCACACACTATAGCTAGCTGTGTCCCTGTGCTGACAGACATGAGAAATGAAAATGGAAGGAGTGCGTGTGGTCCGTCATTGCCACACACTGGCTCACTTAGCGACTCTGCATGACTGGCCAAAATCATTTTTTAGAGATAAGACGAGACTTAGGCTAGTGCCTAAATTCCAACCGACGTAACTGATACTTCAACTTCAACACTTGTTTCATCATAGGAATGCATTTTGAGATGGTTTCTCAGGCCAAGGGCTCTGCGAGAGGATAGTATTCCGCTCCATCCGTGGATGTTTCCACCTGTCTACACCCACTCTGGGACGAATGTGTAATTCCAACAAAATCATCATCATCATATTTCACCACAACAGCCATTGCTCTTTTAACTAGCTTTAAAAACCATTACCGGTGTAAGGGGTGTGGCATAAACTTCGGTGTATTTGCTTGGTTGGCCTTCAGCAAACATTCCACAATCACTCACATTATACAAAGGTAAGCCACCACATGTATCACTGTATGACCTTTGAGTGCCATCGTCACATATATGCCTGCCGAAATGCAATTAATAGACCAGTCATATAAGATCATGTGACCAGGGTTCATGCCTTTCAGATTCAATGAAGAATGGCTGCCACACCACCAAGACTGAGAAAGCTCTTGCTGGCACAGGCTAAAATATGCATGAGTATTGGTAAAGCCACACAGGAGTGCCGAGAATATCGCCTCGAATTGCTGAGTACTTGCGATTTTCCTCCAGTAATGGTGCATTTCATGGTTTAGTTTTTATTTTGTTCTCATCTACTGACATCTGTGCCGTATAAGTGGATAATGTAAATTGCTCTGTGGAGTCTAACAAGCCAAAACATTACCTTACGCTAACGAACACCCAACTACACTACATGTGGATGAACCCATACTAATACATGGTTTAAAGTGACACGTTTCAACGGCGATGACATTCACCAATTTGTTTTGTCATGTAGATATGGGCACTGACAGCATCTACTGAAACCTGCTTATGTCCCTAAACGTGCTATGACACGACGCTTTCCTTACAAGCTATACCTACATTTTGAATTAATAGACAGTATAATTAGGTCAGGTTGCACCTGCGCCTTCAACACTCAGACCTAAATGTCAATAAAGTATAATACTGTTTTAACATGACTGGACAGCAATTGCACTGAGCTAATTGCTGTCATGTCATGGGGACAAACGCCCGAGTCAAGCAAGATCGTAAGCTTCTGTGTGTGAAATGTCATTATTGTCAACGTTAACTGGTTGTTAAAAGAAATGTCTTGAAATGCCGTCAGTCAGCTTTCTGCAAGCAGGTTGCTGCCATTTGCATTTCACGCGTAATGATACAGATAGCCATCTACAAGCGAGAAATGTTAGAATGGTAGCGATAGCTTTGCTAATGTAGCTACAAGTTGCTGAGGTGACTGATGTTTGGTATGCTATTCATTCAATCTCATAACTAACTCGCTAGCATCACACCCAGATAGATTTTGTCCTTGTTGGCCGTTATGGACTGGATCAGAGATAGGAAGTATCACAGGTACACGTAGGCTATGAAGAAACTATGTTTTCCGTTCATACATAAATAATAGAGCCAAGGACATGGCTCTCTAACGAGGTCCCACCTAATACTCTCATCTTGGCTAGCTAGGCAGCTAGCAGAAGAGATAGCATCTGAAGCTAACTAGCCAACGGGTGGCAGCCTGTACAGTCCAATGTGGCAGCAGTTTATGAAACTCTGAAGGGCTAACAGCATGCTACGTTAGCTGAACAGTTGTGCTATATTACCTGCCTGCCCAGCTAACACCTCACGACCAGTTTGTCTCCAGCACTAGACATTACTCACGCCAATATTGGTTCTAGATTTACACACAGGACAGTGCATATCCTTAGATGTAATCCACTATATCTCCATCATGTGAGTGTAGTGAGTGACATTTACGGACACATTCACAAAGCCAAAGCGGTGTTTTTCACGGCGTAACGTTACCTTTAGCCTCACAATCGGCGCAGTATTTGTTGTCTTCCTCCCTTAGCATTTTGGACAGTATGGCCTGATGCTGCTCATTGAGTTTCTGGGCCTTTTCTCTCTCCGATCGCGTCGTCATCTTGCTCTCTGTTTGTTTAGCTATTCTTTATAAAATCACCGACGTTGCCCGTTTTGAATGTGATTAACTTGTTCGCGTCAGATGGCAGACCATCCCCCGGGGTAACGCAGCATACACACAGCTGGGAAGTGAAGAGACTGGAGCGGAATATGGCAGAGAAATGTAAGCACCCGGAAGCGGAAGGTTTTTTGGTTTTGTAGAATGAACGCTAATGTCGACTTTAAACGTTATAGGCTTTTCTTGAGAAAAATGACGGTTTTAACTTGTATGCATACCTTGACAGTTATCACTAAAGAAATACCATTATTGTACAGTTATGTGGAATGCAAAGATTTGTTGGTTCTTTGACCCCATATACGTCAAATTACGTAAAGGGTGACGCACAACTCACATGGATTGGCGAAATGTACCTTTTGATGTTGATACGTGATTTGAATGAATGGAGCATCCTTGCAGGCCGGTTTATAAATCCTACTTTTACATTCAACTGAATATAGGTTCTTGCTAATTCAATGGCTTTAGTCATATTTAAAAATTGCGTCAAATGGTATTCTGAATTTGAAATTTTCTTTACATAATCGTACACCCACGTTACGTAGCCATAAAATGCAGCTGTTATACCTTCATTATTTCGTTCCTCTCCCATCTAAATAAAGTTGCTAAATATCATCAAGCATATTAGCCTGTCAATTTCGAACTTTGCCTGTAGAACTAATGCCTCTGTCACAGTTATATTTAGACCATACATCTACAATTATCACCATTCAAGTTCAAGGGTGTATCTACAAGTGGTATGCCATAATGAAAAGCAAAGACACCCAACCTAAATACTTATTTGTCACCACATACAGTGCATGTAGTATGTTAATAACAATCATACAGCTGAATCGAAACCACTCTATATGTAAATAGATTGTGTTGTAAACACTGTGGGAATGTTTCGGCATTAATTACTCTCGCAATCCGTTTGCAAACCCACAGTTGAAATACTAGATAAGAAATTACTAAAAGAGACAAAAGTAGCATAAATATTTAATTTCTCTCACACAATTGCACAAATAGAGAAGGAATGACTTCAGGAGAAACATCAAGTCGTGTCATTCACATAGTGGAACAGTACTGTGCAAATGTTTAAGATCCAGCACTGCTTACACACTGAAATACGTTTTTTTTAGAACAGGGGGTGTTAACAAGTAGCACTGGCCTAAAGAATGAGGACATTCATCAGCACTAGTCCACACCGTATTTTACATGATTTTTCGCAGTTCTGCAATTAGACATGTTGCAACAAATACAGAACATTTTTTTTTTGAGTCCAGGACCACAGAAGTTCCATTCATAATGATATTATGTGGATGAGCAGCACATGTGGGCTGATTTAGAAGTCAATGCAACGTCCTTTTCTTTCCCAGTCACCATAGCGGGTTGGCTCTGGCCCCTTCGGTCCACCCTTCTCTTTAGTTTCAGGATTGATGTCGTCAGGGAATTCTGAATGGATGCATTATTTACATTTAAGATTACATTCCATTAAAAATTGCTGAAAAATTGGCTCAGATAATTCTATGTGATTTAACAAGTGTGTCAAGCACAGATGAAAATCCCAGCTTTTGTAAAGTAAAAACCCTGCCATATGTTTAAGCCAACCATTTTCTGAACCAGCTGATCCCAATAAGCACACACATCATTAGACAGGTAGATTACATGATTAGTGAAATCACCTGTGTTAAGTTTACAGCCAGAAAAAATACAAGGACAAGGTTTTCACTTTCTGAAGGTGGAATTTCCAGCTCTGCCATCAAGTGATGAGAAGACAATTGTTGCAACTTTATGTGGTACTTAAGAAACACAAAAGGGAGCGGTGCAAGCACACTAGCTGCAGAGCATAAATGGTAACGACCTTTTGTAAAATTGAATAATACAGTGTGTTCACAGCATCTGGGAATAATGAGTAAAGACAGACCGATATACTGGTGAAACAATATATCAGGCCAATATTTAGCATTTTTAAATACATTTGTTAAATACAGCGGATATCCACGTAATATTAGGCTGATTTATAGATACACATCTGTGAGCACGAAGCAAGGAAAAAAGTCTTTTCTTAAAGTGGTAATGACACTTTTTCCTTAAAAGGGCAAAACAACTTTAGCTGTTATTTTGTTGATGCTGTACTAAAGATTGCAGGTCTACTGTGACTTTTCCCCATTAACTATAGGCACCATTAGGTGAATTACTGCAGCTATAACTGCAATATTTGGACAAATAATGAAAATATAAAGACATATTTAAAATCGACAGCTTTGTCACCCCCTCAAAAAAAAAAAACAGCCACTTATCAGCCATTGGCTATTGGCTGACCGTGACTCCGTGGCTATGAAACCTGTATCTGTTACCTGATGATGACCTCTAATAATGAGGGAAAGGTTTTCCTCAAGATCCTGTGAACCCCAGCGCAGGTGAGAACAACAGGTGAGAAACTGAGGGGAAATTTCGATAACAGAGTTCCCCAGTTGGTCACTAGCCATTTACTGATGACCAAAGGGTAGCAATCCCTGCTTCAGCAAATAAAAACTGGCCACATATTTGATCCAACGATTTTTCTGAACAGGCTGATCCTGCTGAGGATACAAATCTTCAGACAGGTAGACAGGGCTAATCAGTGAAATCAACTGTGTTAAGTGCACAGGCAGAATTAATACATGGTGGAGTTTTATGCTCTGAAGCTGGGATTAACACCTCTGCTGATAACATATGGAACTCACTCAACTTGAAAGTGCTGTGATAGGTGAGAAAACCTCCTTAAATATACAAAACTCATGTGACCTGCAACACACATTGTCAGCATTCACATTGTATTATCGGTTGAAGTTGTAGATCTCAGCTACTGGAAACGCAGAGTTACTGAAGAGTTTAGAAATACTGTGTGTTAAATTAACCCATCCACCAAACACCTGCTGTGGCATCCATGCCCACACACCTGAAGCACCAGATCCTCACATTCCAGCTGCAATGTATATGATTGCTCAAAGCACAACACCTGCCCTGGTTCTCATGTTCCTCACATGCCATTAAGGCACAGACAGACTCGTAAAAAATGGCAGGGTGTGTGAAGCACGTTTCCCATTTCTTTTCGAAGTGAGTTACCAAGGGGCAGCAGCTTATCAACAGGTGAGTCTGTGCTTATACCTTTTTTTCACAGAGGCATTCCACAGGTGATGGTTCTGCATTTTTATGATAATTATAATGACAATAACAACATACATAAAAAAGACTCTAGGTAACGTGTCTCGATTGTAAACTTTGGTTTGTTTTTTTTATTTATCACTAACCCGTTGGATGTACTTACTTTGAAAGGGGTCGTTTGTTTTTGTCTCACTCTCCTCTGCGTCGAACCGTCCCTGTGGAGTTTTGGCTTTTTTTAGAGGTTTATCGTCCTTAGCCACGCCACTTGCTGTCCTGGAACATAGGCCTACTATGGAAGGAAAATCAAATTTTAAACCATTGAAGTTCGTTGTCAATGGTGTAGTGGTGGGCTTGTCAAGTCTTGGCACAAAGTGCACGTTCTGTCTAACCTACTAGTATGGGACAAATGACAACACCTTCACAATGTACAGTACATGTCTAAACGACTGATAAATGACGCATAGCTCACCTTTGAGGGTAGACTGTGTTAGCAATCCTTTGTAAGCTACGCCCCTTGTAAATGTGAACATTTGTGCTGCAGACATTTCAAAGAGTTCCGAAGCTTTACCAGAAATCTTTGAGGACAACAAGCGTAGTTACACAAGTGTCATGTTTTGGCCATCTAAAATGACGTTTTGTGCGTCATCAGAAGGAGACGACACCTCCTCGCCGCCAGCAGGGAACGTTGAATGAGATTTACTTGTGTTGCAATGTCGCCCTCTAAGGGTAAAGTGAAATTTGTCTCGCAACTTCCACAGCATGCACTGTCTTTTAATGCTTACCCATTTAATAAAATCCTGCTTTCGCCCCAGGTCAGACTCGAAGGTCTCCGTCTTCTCCAACAGAAAGGCAATTGGTTATTTTCTGGGTTTTGGATGGTCATTGATCAGGTTATAGATAGACTAAATATAAAGGCTGCTATAGGCTATAGACCCACTTAATGTAAAACCACAGAAATACACATTAGTGGTGATAACTGAAAGCTGCCTAAGCTTGTAATACTTTTTTTCGTATTATAGACAAAAACACTATACGCTGGTTTTATTTTGGTGTGTACGTGTATCCACAGCACCATACATAAGCTATGTATAACTAAAATATAACTTAAATATGAATCTAATTGCAATATCTCCAAAGGCAATTCGAAATATTTTTGACAGTTCCTAACAGACAAACAAAATCCCAATGTGCTTAAGAAGGAAGGACAATTAATTATACAAAGCCAAGTTGTTTTGCAATAGGCCATTATATTGATTAAATTATCATTTCCTTTTGTTGTTTTCATTGGGTAGGAAAGAATGGCCTATATCACAGAAATAAAATATGTATTTGCGAAGGGAAGCCAATGTTTTATTCATTGTGGCTATTTCTAATTCTACAGCTTGTTGATAGATGTGTAAGCATAAAGAGGAACAAAATGCAAATGTGATTTTTATTTTTTCCTAGTCAGTGTTGCTGGGTGGTCATAAAGAATGGAACAAAGAAGAATGAAATAATATTTAAAAATATCCAAGAAATATTTTTCAAATAGAATGTTGGGTAATTTATTACAATGTGCTGTAGAAAATGAAACGTATGACCTCATTCTCTTTTTTAAAAACAATGTGGAAAAATGTTATTTGCAAAAACATACAAGCTGTTTGTTTTTTACATGTTTAGAGAAGCACATCTGTTATATCCTTTAGACGCCACTTTCTAAATATTTTCTTTAATGACTATGTGCTTTTAACATTTATAATGGCAACAAGAGGAGCCCAAACCCACTGTAATTCAAAAACTCAATCACAGAGTATGTCTCTACTGTATGAAAGGAAACTTCAAAATCTTTTTTTAATTTCTATGGAGGCTGAATTTGCGCAAACCACACTGACCTCTGTCACATTTGCCTTGTACATTTCTAGCACTAAAATAGTGCTTGGACAAAATGCTAAACCAGATCAACTTAGTTTGATACCTCTTTGACCTTGCCCATAATTTGGCATTATGCTTTTGCATGAATATATCAATGTGCTTCTGGCATTTCTCATCCAGAATTTGCAGTGCTGGTGGTTCAATGTTTCTGTGTTCCAACCACTAATTTACTTAAAAGTATTTCAGACACAGACACATTACAAAACCCTGTTACTTTCCATTACTGTGGAGGAAAAAGTATGGAAGAATGGACAAAACCACTATCTGCTTTTTTCACAGAGTCTGTTTGGCAAACCGTTTCCTCTCACATCACACCTTTTGCTTTAATTTTTCTTCTTTTGGAAATTGGATGTTTTGGCTCCCAAAAGGCAACCAACTCCAAAAAACAGAGCCAGCCTTTAATGTAACAGATATGTACCCACTCTGGGGCTGAAGTCAATGCCCACCGCCACAACATCCTTCCATAAGGATTGTGGTTTTCCTCATGAACGCTGGGGAGTCTCTGTATCACTGGTGTGATGCATTAGAAATCTCATTTTGGGAAAAACGATGATGAAACTGAACACCGCATTCCTCTGCTTGCAGTGGGAGAGAGAGAGAGAGCGAGAGGTTCCTGCACAGTCTCAAAAACACTCAAACACATCTGCCTAGGGTTAGCCTTACACAGAATGCAAGACACTCCCCTCCAAAACTGAGAGGACATACATTTGTCATGCAACCACTAATGCCACTCACTCTTTGGAAAATACCATCCATCATAAAAAATGACCACTTTTCAGACATGTTATCAAATACATTTTTTACAATCCATAGACAATATTTTTTTCCAACAGATCTCTTGTCTTTGCATACATGGTAATAAGTGCATTGGTATAAAATGACAAGTACACAAAATACAACACACAACCTTCAGACTCATGAATCATGAGTGCTCATAAAAATCTATATATCCATCTGTAAAATGCTATTTAGTCACAGTTGAAAGTGTATAAGTAATGGTTGCTTAAAATGTCCTTTAAGTGCTTGATTGGCATTATGTAAAGACACAAAATGAAGGCATGTGACATAGGATGGATCTAAAATTATTTCCATAAATGTCCATTGCGCAATGCAACAGATTTGGCAACAGATAAAACAATACAGCCCTGCACAAGTCATGTCATGAAATTTTTTAACTTTACACTCATCAGTTGCATCTTCCCTTGGCTTTCCCACGACACAGACCTGTGTAATAGCAAAAAAAGAGAAAGTCGTGGTAAAATCGCCGCTTCTTGTTTTTGTACAATGAAAATACCAAACTGAATACAAATCAGACCCTGTTTTTGTGGTGATGATGGTGTTATTGTTGTAAGTGAAAGAAAATCATAAGCTATTGCCAATGAACAATTTCGTGATTCTGAAATCGACCCTTGTCCATGGTAAGAAAAGAGAGTAAACATTCACAGTTATTCGCAAGACACGCTACTGATTTTTGCCGTGTTCTCAGTCCAAGGCTGGAGGTTCTGAAGTGCAAACAGGGAGCTGTTGTGTAGGCAGATAGGATCCGGGGTGACGGGTTGATTTATAGTCTTTTGGAAAGCTTCTTGTTGGAGTTGCATTAGGATTCGGTTCGCCTGCTGCCGTTCGGCCTCCCTCTCCTCTGCTGTCTGCCGCCTTGATATGACAAATTTCAAGTTTACATGGGTTACGTGGCATTACAATACATGATAACCTCGTGTATCAAAACTTCTGGTGGGGTAAGGCAGTTTAATGTAGGCCCTTGTAACAAAACGCAATTAACAAAATTTAATTTAGCATCGAGGCCTGCTGCGAGTAGCGCACAACCTGATGCGTAATCTTAGGGAAAGATTATCTTAAAAACTAAAATAAACAGCTTTCCCCGGTGTCAATGACATCAACTCTTAATTTAACTATGCAAATGTTTCATTCTTCCGGCTCTATATTTTACAGAAGAAATTATGGTTAGGCTACGTCATTAAAAGGCCAGGATTGAAATTAAAACGTAAGAATGTTTAGGCCTACAGCCTTCTAGGCCTGTATAATTTAAAACACGAATAGGCTACATATCTATGAGGTTGCACTGTAAAAGATGATACTTAAAACGAACTCTTTTTTTACATTACCTTAGTTTAATTTGTATGTTATGACGTGCATGGCATTGTTAAGTTACAGCAACGTAAAAGATTCATGCAGCAAGTTTACTATTTTTTAAGTTGGTTATGCTTCAATTTTTACAGTTTAAGAGAAGTTTCAAGAGGATGTTTTAGGATGTTTTACATTTACTTTACATAGTCATTAATCACATCACAGTCACATACTGTAATTTTTAAAGCATGAAAATGTATATCTCACACCATAGCCATCCTCTTTGTGTTATTTATTTGATCTGGCTCATTAGACTGTTCAAAAGTGAAATACACCCTCTTCCCTGCGGAAATAAATGACCTGTTTTTCAGGCTGCAGTTACTGTACATTACTACAGTGAATACAGTTTTCCATACCTCCATTTTGTCCTTCTGTTCTGGAACCATGTTTTGACTTGTGCATCAGTCATTTTGAGTGCCTTGGCCAGGGCTGCTCTCTCGGCGGAAGCCAAGTACTTCTGTCGGTGAAAGCGCTTCTCCAGCTCGCAGATCTGTAGTCGTGTGAAGGACGTTCTTGGCTTTTTTTTCTTCGGCGGTGTCCGATTCTGGTACGGGTGACCTATACGGCGTGTTACAGTGAACGGTGAGAGGGCCACTGGATCGGGAGATAGGGGCAAAAGCAGGCGGCAAAAATGAGCAGAGACAACAGCAGAGCAGAGTTATTGGAGGGAAAGCACGGTAAAAGCAAGCCCGCCGGGTAGAACATGATATGGGGATCAGGTGGAAAACACCAACATTTGAAAACTTAAAGAGCTTAGGCACTCAGGAGCTGAGCAGAAATCACAGCCTTTTTATACAAAGCCAGTGGGCCTAAGCAGAAGAACAGCATGTCAGCCAAGGACCTTGGAATTCCACACAGTTGACAGTTTGTTAATAAAAAAGAAAACACATGGTTATTTCCACAGGTTTACCTCCACTTCCTAAAGCAGTAGCTCACATCAATGAATACAATGACAAATCAATAACGTAAGCTATAGTTTAAAACTGCCATTTTAAAACAGTGACACTTTGGGGTTTCCATGCAGGCTACAGTGAAAGACAAAATACACACCACTGTTAGGCTACATTTTTCCCTCATGTAACTGGTCTATCAAGCACAAAATTCCATATTTTTTATTATTATTTTGCATGTTAATGTGTGTCTTAGTCATACATGCAGAAAATGTGTAGGCCCATACATGCTTTTATGAAGGCAACTAATAATTAATATATATATGAGGCATGAATGCATAAGCTGCTGGACAGATATTACCACACCTCTTAAAAGCGCGACAAAAAAACGTGATGAGGAACTATTTCTTACTGTAAGCCCACCTGTAAATCTGTCTTTGGTATATCTTCTATTACTCTCCATCCAGGGAAACGTTAATCCCGTGAGGTTGTTAATGGTAGCCATGTTTGCCATACTTGGCACTGAGGCTCCGCTGGTGGTTATAGAAGAGTGCACGCTGTTAAGCGGTCGGTGCGCGGGCACACGGATAACCCCTGACGAATTAAGACCATTCCCGTTGACGCTCATGCCCACGTTCATGTTATAAGTGCTGTTTAGCGAGCCCATGCTGCAAGCGTTGCCGTTGTATCCACCGGTGTTGTTCCCGTTGTAGTTGCCGGTCATGGTATTGTAAGCGGTGCTCACGATGCTGCCCAATCCGTAGTCCAGGTCCTGCATCCTCGGGTTTGAGATCATGCAGCTGCCCTGATCCACATTGTTGAGTATCTGGTCGATCCCGAAACTGATGGTGTCTACGTGGGTATGGTGGAGATGGCCTCCTATATGTTCCATGGTCTAGTCAAAGGAGCCCTCCTCGGAATGTGTACGTCCCCCACCTTGCATGCGTTATCTTATGGCTTTTTAAACTCCACTGCCTCTTGCTTCCGTCGTTATCTGGTACGTGTGAGCTCATGTGTGCGAGAGAGTATGGTTAAACTAGTCGATTGTCTTTTCTATTTTTTCACCCCTCCCTTTTTTTGGCCGAGAGAAGCTGCGGGCTGGAGCTTCGAGGACATCAATCAAAATAGGCAGGGTAAGATTAAGTCTCCAATTTTAGGCTTCGGGACCCAATTGGCTGCAGTGCTACAAGACGAGCTCATAATGTAGGACCGGTGAGAGGTCTGAAGCTTTCTCTGAATAATATTCTTAAATGACCACTCAATTAAAGGCAAAATTAGGTAGCCTATCCGGTTTAGCCAAACATGGAACACTTAAATGCACGTTTTAATGAAACAAAACATCTTCAAATAAAAGGCGAATCAAACGAAACATGTAAGTTCATCTAGATGTGTCTGTTGATGTTTATTTCATAGAATTTACTGAACCATTTAAATTTGAACCCGCAGTAAATCTGGGCCCTACTGGCATATACAGTTTAGCCTTAAAAAATAAGTTGGAAGACTGGAATATAACGTTACAAATAACAACAAGCTTTTACATGCTTTAGTGTCGCATATGGGTAATATTTTTGTATGAAATCCAGTGTTTTTTTCTGTAGAGCTATTTTTCTTTCTTTTTTCCCCCAGAATCGAAATAACATCGTCGAGCCCTTTCCATTTCAATCAGGCTGAGGTCAAGTGGTCTGATCCACGCCGAAGAAACTCACCCAGATAAGCACTCAAAATGCCAAACAAGATTTTAGAGCAGCCCTTTTTCGAAAACCTGTGCTCTGAATGTGATGTTTTGGGACTTTTCTTGGGGCAGTGTTGTTTGTTGTTCCATAAGCTTTGTGAAGTAAACAACTTCTTCTGCCGTTTAAAATTTGATTTCATTCAGTTATTACTGTAAGAATGATGTTGGCGTTAGTAGCGTATTGCATTTCTAAATGTTATCAGTGCCTATGATAACTCGCTATTGCAAAATCAAGGAATAAATTCAAACACATTTTTGATTAAAAATAGTCCCTCGATGTTCTTGGGGTACTAATATTACGCCTTGGAATGTTGAACAGTGTCAGCAGCAATTAATAATAAACCGAATTTTGCTAATTGTACCACACACATCTTTCACACAGTTTAAGTCTTTCTTAGTTGAGACCAACTGAGATGTAGCTAATGCATAGGTACAACTTTTATTATAAAGTCTTTCACTGTAATTATTTTACTCAGTAATTATATCACTTTTATTTATTACTTTTAATTAAGGATCAGACTTAGTCTCCAAATATATTTGCGTCACTTGGATAGCTACTTTATTATACTGTCCACACCTTCAGTCTGCCATGACGTGCGTAATGTGATGTGTGTGGACTAATACGCCAGGATTTATAACTCTCATATTACGTTTTAGTGCACGTTTATCTTTCAGATTTTAATTTACCATGTATAATTAAATTGGTCCTTTAAAGTGTGACACGGCTTATTTATAAAATGCATCTAACTTATTTGACAGTGTGTTAGTTGTTCACCCCACTTAACAAAACATTCGAAAGAAACAAAGTTAGGCCTATTGACGATTATATCATTCAGTCGCCAATATAGTAAAACTTCACCTCTACACATCGAAGAACTGAAGTTAAAACAGAGGAGAGAAATGGAGACTCCGATAATGAGCTATTTAATGCATTGATTTTTGCACCCACGATAAAGCCTCTGGGACGCGATTATTTAACCAAGGGTGCATTAGAGTATTAATAATTAATGGCTTCTTAAATCTATAGAAGCCAAGCCTAGTGACCGATATTAAAGTTTAATGAAAACATTTGGCACCAAATTTGTGTAATGACAACATTTAAGGAAGATGCTAAAATCAAGTCTGCAACATTTCAGCGCCAAGTAAGCCTAATTAAAAAACTTAAAAAACATATTGCATTAATGTAGTGTGTTACAATTAATGGGTCATAAATAATTTATTATGCCTTTGTTTTACAAATACAGTATGGATATTTTATTCATATTAACACTGATTTATGCAGTGTTGCATGGGTAATGCAATTAGATGTATAGGCTATGGCTGTGTAATGGAATGTGTATAGGCCAACGTGTAATAATACTTTTTCGTACTGTAATTATGCATGAATAGATTGGTTGTTTTAATTTCCGGACAGTTAGCAACGAGTTGCTGAGTTGAATTCAGTGGAGTGTGGATTTGAGGATCCTCAAGTAAGTGATATGGGGACGTCGGCGAGACTGAAGTATCCAGGGGCGCTGATATCCTTAAGGGCACTGTGAGCATGATCAGTGGCAGCTAATCAAACTAAGTTATTGAGCGGCCATCTTACGGGCCTGGGGTGTCACTAACGCTGTAAAGTGCCAAGTGCTTAGGCTTTATTTTGGCTTGTGGACAATGTCATGCGGTACCGCTGTTTTCTGTCTTCAATAGCTCAATACACGTGCGCAAAAACAGTTTGAAAACTTGGAGCTGACATCAGATGTTTTTCAGCGGCATATCTTCAGATATTCTATGCTTTATATTAGATAGTAGTCTTTTTTATTTATTTGTTTTTTTTTACATTTGTTTATGGAGTGATTGAAAGTTTCACCAAAGTCATTGGAGACCGGCGCTTAGTCCCCCATTCCCTTAGCAGAGCGCAGTCAAAACCACACAGGACATTCTAATATAGAGGATCCATGCCAAGAATCTCGAATCACAGAGCATAACTATTCTCCATTTGAAGGGAAAAAATAGCTCAAGTATTTGTCACTGCTTGGCCTAATTACAAGTTGTGCCGATGGGGATATGGCTGAACCAGTGCCGAATACAATACCGGGCTTTTAAAATGTCAAAATATGAAAGGAGGTATCGACATGCCACGAGAAGTGTTATGAAATGTAAACAGCCTCGTGCCAAATTATTGTCAGTGCCTACGTGCACACATTTCCTCTTGTACGTTAAGTCAAAGCCGCCTGCCAAGTGAAAATAACTAAAGAGTCATCCTAAGTCACGTAGTCGACCTTATCTCCCGGTTGTGATGACAGTAATGTTTCAGAGTAAAAGCTTTTGAATTTTAAGCAAAATTGCCCTAATTGAACAAGCAGTTATAGTGACAGCACCAGAAAAAAGGCGACGGTTCCTTCACAAGAACCCATTGTATGTTTTTAGTTTACAGCCTGTTCTTACAGGTTCTGATAGGATATAGAAATTTGAAGATAGGGGAAATCGTAAGGCTACACCAAGGTGAAGGTACAATAATCTCACTGTCCGGTTAATCTGGATAGTCTTTCTGGATAGCCTTTTGAGCTCGCCCACCCTAGAAATCGATTTGACGCTTCTTTATGAGGCCAGCGCGTAGTCTGACATTGTGATTAATGCCGGTCTTTTGTCCGTATAGGGCGGCAATAATAATTAGGTCAACATGGAGCTTAAGTTGTTAGTTTAAAAAAACATCAATCTATGTTATACTGCTATGTACACTACGACTAATACTACTACTACTACTACTAATAATAATAATAATAATAGTTATTATTATTATTATTATTATAGCACCAATAATAATAATTATTACTAGTAGTATTATTGGTTTCTTATGACATTCCTCATTATAAAAGGTATATATTGCCATCCTGTTAGTTTTGAGACATGGGAAATGACCATCGCCGTAGGGACGAGCGCAGATCAGACCACGCAGTGAAAATGGTATCTCAGTGAAGGACCCATTTCCTGCCAGATAGCCTCCTGTTCTACAGAAAAAACAAGAGCACATTGTGGTTCACACCACTCAAGCCGAAGCTATCCATCAAACTTATCTTGGTTTGTTGTCACATCTGTACGATGGCATGGCATAGTGAAGACAAAATAATAACCGGTGTTCAGTGCATCGTAGGAACGTTCCCACATAGTTCCGAAGTTGTATGCCAGGTCATGTGACGTTTCAGGCGGCGTCTCTCCTTACAGTCCTCGATTATGTGAGAGTGCTCATCACAGAACTATCTAAGTGTTTTGAATTTTTAAAAGCCTTTTATCATAACTGTTATTATTGGAGGTGCTTCTGAACACCCAAATGTGAAAGTCGTAATTTGATATAAGTGATGAACTTAGCAACGCTTTGTAAAATCTGCAGGCCTTCTTTGTCAGTGCTGAGTGCCAATGGTAGGCAATGCTGTTTGACTGCAGACCCCTCGGCATGCATCTCTGTTAAGGCGATGACGGAGATAGTGAACTCATTCAGCTGGGCAGCATACGCTCACAGATGTTCACATGCAAAAGGGAAAGTTGACTTTAGCAACACAACTGCCACAATGTGCATCCAGTGTGAGGTATGGTGAGTGAACACGTATAACTTGCATTCCTGATGCATGCACAGCAAGTGAAATGAAGGAGTTCAGAGAGAACGAGACCAACATGATCAGGAGATGAAAAAATACAAGGCCTAGAAATCCAGGGACGGATAGCTGGATGGCTGGATGAATGGATGGATGGGTGGATGGATGGATGGATGGATGGATGGGTGGATGGATACATACATACATACATACATACATACATACATACATACATACATACATACTAACAAGGTGCAGTTACTCAAGAGAAAGCTGAGTTTGTGGCTTTGGTTTTTCCATAAAAGGAAGACTGTGCATCAGGTTCACTGTCTTTAACCCCGATTCTAAATGAATGAGCAGGCTATGCCCTCTGAATTACACTGTGAAAGCCAAAGAGGAAGAGATGGAGAGCTTTTGGCTGGTTCAACTGGAACGGAAACAAAGGCTTTTGAACTTAAAAAAGATGAGGAAATTAATGATGTAAAATGTTAATACTTTGTGAAACAGTAACACCAAAGAGACAATTCTCCTAGTGACGTTCTTGTGGTAATTAAACTAATGGCGTTTATGAATTGGTTATGACAAGCAGTTTAATTAGTTCACTAATTAGCAGTAGCTTTTCTTCAACTTCATTGCCATTAGACACTTGTGTCAGCCTAATTTTCCAAACAGATTTACTCTAATCACTTTCGCTCTCCCCATTTAACCCTTGGAGGTTAGGAGTTTATCATAAGAAAGGGCTAGAGAAAGAGTTTAGTCTTCTTCGCACCAGTACTGACAAATGAGCCTCTCTCCCTCTCTCTCTCTCTCTCTCTTCCTTTCTCTGCGTCTATGGATGTCGGTCTTCTGTGTTGAGTTGCTTGAATGAAGGGAGACAGAGAGTGAGATTAAGCTTGCCATTAACATGTTGTGTCTTCCTTCTGCTAATGAGTCATTTTATTGACGGTGGGCCTGTCAAACTGCAGTGATGAATTAGTTGCCATTACTTCTGCCTATCTCTCTGATGAGGGAGAGCGAGAGAGAGCACTTACCAACACCAAAGGCAAATGAGATCTCCACTATTTGCAAATGTCATCCTTGTCTTTTAGCACATTAGGCTCTAAGCACGATCTTTTACATCGGATTTGTTATAGACAGTTACCCATAAGCACACACAAAAAGTACTTCTCACAATTATGCTGCAGAATGTTTTGGCATTGGGCAAAATGTGGTTGCCTAGTTTGTATGTACCGCATAGCTTTGAGTAAACAGGAATAAAAATGGCTTCGTTAATATGAAGCAGGGCCTGCACCGGCAACGACAGACAGATCACTCAAAAGGATGAATTAGAGCCTGGATTTATGACCTACATCTCCAACCACCCTCCCCCCAACCCACACACACATACAGAGGATCACACACACACACACACACACACAGCCAGACTCCCTCTGACTCCCCTCTCTCACTAACTCCCTAACGTACGGAAGTCTCCTCCGGTCCACGTCCCTGCCAGCAGCATGTGGAGTCACTCGCTGCCTAATAGCAGAGCTGACACATCTGACAGGACGAGAGGAGAGAGGTCTCTCTCTCTCTTTCTCTTTCTCTCTCCCTCCCTCTCTCTTGCTCTCTCTGTCTCTTTTTCTGTGTGTGGGTGTGTGAGTGTGCTGTCTAATAGCGGAGCTGACATGTCAGACAGGACGAGAGGAGAGAGCAGAGAGGTCCCCCGGGTCCCCACTGCCCATTGGCTGCCCCCTCCCACCTCTGGAGAGAGCGGAGCATCCTGTCGCCTGGGTGTTATGAGGAAGAGACGAGTGGAGGCTCCCGCACTTCCCTTTCTCTCGGTTCCTCTGTGTGTGTGTGTGTGTGTGTGTGGCTCTCTCTCTCTTTTTCTCTTTCTCTCTCTTTGTCTCTTCCTCTCTCTCCCTCTCCACAGTTGCAAAATACACACACGCACACACACACACGCGCACACACAAACGAGAGAGAGAGACAGAGACCAAGAATGAGAGAGAGCAGCTGGAAAATGTCTACTTCAGTCTGAAGGATGGACTTGTCCTCACTGGCTACTGGGCACTCTGCAAGAAAGGACACCCCCCACTGCACTTATGGTGCTTTTCGACTGCATAGTACCAGCACTATTTTACCCTACTCTGCTTAACCCAACTGTTTCTGCTTTATGTACCGTTTGTTCTCCATAACAATTGGAACCTCCTCGGTGTAAATAAGGTGGGTGGAGTAAGTGGAGTTGAAACTGCTGTGAATAATTTTGTATACAACATAAAAAATTACATTCAGTATAGTAGTAGTTTATGAAAAGGTAGTCTTGCACAAAAAAGTGTACATGCATGACTTTAATATACCTATGTGCACAACACGAAATGATTACATGTAACACATTACAATAGCAATAGGTGTAGGTCTTCAAGTGTAGGCTACACATGCAGTGTTGACTTGGGCCTTTTGTATGACATGACCTTCAGCATTATTGCAAATACTTATTAAAGAGATGTGAACATGCAATATAGTGCCTGCATACTTTCAATTGGATGAGAGTTGTTTATACTACAGGGTACTACAAGAAGGTTAAATTCCTATTTAGGAGTGTCACCTTGCATCAGCATGTAAGTTAAACCTTTAATTCTAATGAGCAAGAAAACAAAAAAAGTAAGCTGTATTACTGTTTAGTGTTGCGTGTGATGATAGTGGTTCAATCTTTTAGCCATGGAATTAATTGTATACATTATATGTACTGAGTTATCGAGCTAGCGATGTTGGGATGCTAATGTAAGCTAGCACCTAACAATTTTGACTGATATGGTATCAGGAAATAACTTGTAAGCCAGTAAAGCTATGACCTGATTTTCATGTTGGAAAAAAATAACAATTAAGTTCAAAACATTACATTAGCTAGCATGGCTAACTAGTCAGCAACCAACAAGAAAGCGGGTAACATCTAGCTGTATGGGCTTGAATAGTTGTTTTTCTCCAATTTGTGGCTAGTAGCCTGTCACATCATCACTTGCTAGCATTGGCTCTACCCACTGAAACCTCGCCAAAAAATTGTCCCTGGCACCAGGGATGATGGAAAAGCAAAAAACCTCAAGTCAGCTCTTACTCAAGTAAACTCAAGTCAGTTAGGGTATAGTAGGGATGAATCAGGCCGGTGGAAAAGGCCCATTAGACAGACAGACACACACACACACACACAAACTCCTTTCTTTTTGGTTATTTAGTTATTTATCATTTTAACAACAGCAGACTTGTTTAGTGCTATATCTCTATGTGTGATACAATTAACCAGAAATTAATATGTAACATTAATAATTAATATTTAATATCACGCTACAATATATGGAGGAAAAGCCAGCTAAGAGACAAGAAGTCTTAGGCTGCTATAACTAGAAGGGCTGACATTAATCAAAACCATGCAGTATGCATGACCTAATTTTTCTTTTTTAATCAGCGTTATTAGGCACTATCAGCACAGTTGCTCCTCGGTGAATGCATAAACAGTTTTTCATACATATATTCATGATCGACCTGCTGGAGAAAAGCAGGCAATATTTTGTTCATTAAGGGTTGGCTGACTGAAACACAGTGGTGCCTACAAAATAAGCAGCCAAAGTAAGCGATTGTGTGTGTGTGTGTGTGTGTGTGTGTGTGTGTGTGTGTGTGTGTGTGTGTGTGTGCGTGTGTGTGTGTGTCAGTGCGTGTTGAACAATGTATGTGTTCCAGTGTGTGTGTGTTGAAGAATGTATGTGTATGAGTGTGTTTAAGTGTGTATGTATGTGAGTACACCGTGTGTGTTTGAGTGTGTATATGTGTGTGTGTGTGTGTTTAAGGGGCAGTGGTGTGTGTTTGTGAGTATGCACATGAATACATGCATGCATGTGTGTGTGAGTGAGTTCATGTGTGTGTGTGTGTGTGAGTGCATGTGTTTATGTGTGAGTGAGTTTGTGTGTGTGTGTGTGTGTGTGCATTTGGCATTTGGGTGCAAATCAATTCAAAACACAAGATCATTACCGCCTCTGTTTAGGAGTGCGCACACACACACACACACACACACACACACACACTCGCACACACACACACAGGCACACACACACACCAGACTCGGTGATCTGTCAGCACCAGGTGCCTCCAACAGGTAGTCCAGGCTCAGTGTGTTTGTCTGTTTGAACTCGCTCTGTCTCTCCGTCTCTCCCTCTCTGTCTGCACTTCACCCCCCCCCCCCCCCCCCCACACACACACACACACACCCACCCACCCCCCGCCTCGTCCGCCAATTACGCGGCCCCCTCACACCCAAAACAAACAGGCCCGCCGCGAGGCCGGCGCACGAGCCACAAAACACAGACACAGACTGCCTGGTGCCGCTGCTAGGCCCTCAGGGGCCCAGAGAGAGGCTTTAATGACCCGTCCTGATGGACAGGGGACTGTGGGCCAAGGGCTCGCTGTCTCTCTCTCTCTCTCTCTCTCCCCCCTGCCAATTATGCTCGACTGGGAAGAGGATGCCGGCCGGGCATCAATTAATACGTGTAACAGACTCGGATGATAGACACATACACACACACACACACACACACACACATACACACATATATATACATGCGCCCATGTACAAGGGTACAAGGATGGCTTATTGTCACATGCATAGACACACTGTGTAGAGTAGGAAATACAGTGAAATTGGTGAAAATATTGGTAATAAAGTTTGTGATACATACACACACATGCATGCATGTGCACTCTCATGCATACATATGCACACATACACACGTAAGCACACACACGTGTGTGCATGCACACACCTACACACACACACGGATGCGCACATACACACATCACGTCCCATTAAAAGGCTTTCCATCTCCCACATCTCTCATCAGAGGCAGACACAGCCAGAGGCGACGGCATGTCCCTCTCTTCACCTTTTAGTCCTACAAGTCTTCAACTGATTCCAAAACAGTGAGCAGGAAGGTGGCCTTTTTTTTTCATTTATGCCCTGGATATAATCCTATTTCAGGTACAAAATGCTACAGCAGTGTCTGTATGGTGTCACAGAGTTCTTCTTTTACAGGGAACGCTAACCAACTGCATGGCTATGTGTGAAATGATGACTCATTCACTATAAAGTTCACTGCATGTAGTGTGATTTACACTATTTTGCTCCTTACACAGTGCACCATATAGCTAGTGAACAAGTGAACATTTAGGAACTGGCCCATATCTTCCTGCGTTGTATCATATGGGTTCCATTTGCTCTGATTTTTTGAGTGCACATACAGCACACAGGCTAAATGTATAGTCCCAGCGAAGTATCGTATGACGCCGATGTTTGGAAATAATTGGAAAAGCAAACCCGTGAATCCACTGTGGCCCTCCCTAGGGCTTCTCACCTCCACACCAGAAACAGCAGCACCAGAGGTCAAAGGGTATCTCTAATTGGGATAATGGTACAAGGGGGGGAAAACAAACACATTTTTTTAGGGGCAGGCGAGATCACAAGCGGCTGGACATGTAAAGGGTGGGATGGGAAAGGAATCGACACATGGGCAGTAAATAAGGCACCCGGTCGCCGGCCACGTCGAGGATGAGGTCACATTGCGCACGACGCTGAGGCGAGGGGGAGAGTGTGGCAGCTGCTGTTCCGGCCCTGTTTGCAAACACCTGGTGTCACATGTCACAACACGACACACAGTCTAGCAAAACAAAACAGCTTTCAAAGGATTCTAATGAGTGTGGTACTCGCTTACGGGTCACAGCCTCAGGGACACCTCCTAAAATATGTAAATTGGTGAAATAATTCTCCTTAATATTAGAACTAGTGTCTTGGAGCCTGAAGTTCTTCAAGTCACTGTTGCCACAAACCAACAGCTAACAACAACAGTGGAAGCATCTTCCTGTTCTCGACCCATGGAGTGCAACTGGTTGCCACAATCGTGTAGGGATGGCTCCATAAATATCTGTGGGAGAGATGCTATTGACCACAGCTTCCTATGCCGGGCAGGAAATCTCTCTACGGTAGTCAGTCAGCCATGCAGGGGGTCGTGAGATCAGTAAGGCCTTTTTTTTTTGCTTGACCATTTCTCAAGCACATCGACAGTCATGCTGACTAGCCCATTTTAGAAAATTGGACGCAGAGTCACGCTAACATGTCCCGTTTCCAGGGTTATACAGTAATACAAAGTCGACGCATCATTATTCGTTTTCTTGCGCGCCAATTATATCTCTCAAACAGTAGACCGCTTCACCCAACAGCACGGATATACACATAAGATCTATGGGCGGTTGTAAATTTCATTTCGACAGTGAAACATATACATTTATCTTTCTCTTATTCCTTGTGTTTATTGAACGTACCGCTTAAGTTGTTGGAAGAGCGCTCGTGGGTGCTACGGGCGAGAGTTATGGTCTGTTTGGCTAGCTAATGGGAGGAGGCGTCCCGGCAGCACTCTGGGACATAAACAGTGTCACGAGCTGACAATGCGCAGGTCTCAGCTAGAAGCTCCGGTGGGGGCAAACACGCTCAGGACTGATGTGTCAAGACGACACACGGCTGCTCTGTAACCGCCACCAATATCCCTTCTGACGGCTGAGGAGGTAGGGGCTATACGGCGGGGAAAGACAGAGAGGGGTAGAAGAGTTCCCGAGGAACTGACTGGGGCTGGCGGGATACTTTTATTGCCTTTAATTGACAAAACTTTTTGTAAGACATCACGGAAAACACCAATGCAGTCAATTTAGGAGGCAATTAAAAGGGCTTCACGTTGGGAAGTCGTGCTTGCTTACGACAACTGGCTGTCGAGCTGACAGGCCGATGATTGATGACTTGGCCTTGGTCGTCTCTTATAACTTGATCAACCAAATTAAACCCTTGACTGCGGGGGCCCATCTGAAGCCCGGCTGGGCAAATTAAATCTACAGAAACGTTCTCTCTCTCTCTCTCTCTCTCTCTCTCTCTCTCTCTCTCTCACACACACACACACACACACACACACTTCCTCTGTGTGTCTTCACCTTTTTCCTCCTCATCTATTTCTTTTCAGTTGCTTCTTTTTTCTGTCTCATTTCATTCCCTACTTCTGCGGGCATCATAAAGACAGACACAGTCTTACCTAAAAAAAAAAAACTGATAAAAAAACAGCACTACCAAATTCAAAAAGCAAAGAAATAACAGAGTGAGTCACAAATGGCCTCAATCTCTCATTCCCCTGAGGGATAGGGCTGCCAGGTGAAGCTCTGGTGGGTGTGAGTGTGAGGACATTAAGACATATTAAATGTACTAAAGACTTAATGAAGTTCAGGCGAGCACTGCTGCTGTTTACTTTATTAGTTTACACCAGATTAATGGCCCTAATCATTTAAGTGATGGAGATAGATTACCCTCTCCAAGCTGGTCATTGGCTCTGCACATCTCTCTCTCTTTCTCTCTCTCTCTCTCGCTCTCTCTCTCTCTCTCTCTCTCTCTCTCTCTCTCTCCCTCCCCGTGTGTGTGTGAGAGAGAGAGAGATACCCAGCTTCCTCACATTACCTGGGCTTTGAGTGAGTGAGTGACAGACCAAGCACAGTCTCCCCTCTCCCATCACTGCATACACTGTTGGCAAAATGAAAAGCTATCTCTAGCAAGGGCCTATAAACAGCATAGATTGCACTAGTGTTAAATGTCCAATCAAGCAGCTAGCTTATAGGGAAAGTGATCCTACTTTGCGTTGCAATTGCTACACTCAATAGTTTTATCGAGTTGAATTACTGTTACTCCAGAGAAGTCGAGAGGGAGACTTGGCAAAAGATAGGAATGTGGCTGTGTGTGTGTGTGTGTGTGTGTGTGTGTGTGTGTCTGTTGTACATTATTGCTTCAAATGTATGCATATATCGATATATAGTCAGATACAACAACGTAAGTAAATATTATGGAAAGACATTAAAATTAGGACACAATCCGTTACTGTTTTTAATCACAAGTTGACAGTTAAGTTTATATCTCTATATTACATAAACATACACTGAATGACACTGAATAGGAGAGCCAGATGCAAGTAGAGCTGAAACACCAGCAAATCATTACTGCTAACAGTTGAAAGCAAAACAGTTAAAGTCAAATTAAATCAGCCTTGGTGAAAAAGCTGGCAGCAACACAAGTAAACTTACCTTATCAACCATGTGCTTACAGAAGACCAGGAGAAAGTGACAACAAAGTTAATGAGTCATTTTAGTTTATTTTAATAATAAATAATAAAAATATATATCAGCCTTTTTTTCTTACAGTGCTACACATTTAGCATTTCAGTAATAGCAAAACAATTCCATGAAACTAAAATGTCACAAAATGTTACAATTACAGGGAAGTTGACAGCAAAGATGTTGTTTGATATTTCTGCAAATCACACTAAGTTTCATGGTACACAACAGTTAAGCAGAGTTAAGAAAACAATGGCTTCCTACATCTGCTAGTGGCAAAGTCAGCCATTAATCCAGAACGGTTAAGTCACACTGGACTTTCACATGCTGAGTCTGTCTAGCTACTATAAATATGAGTCATCAAGTCTCCTGCACAGGAAAATGTCATCGATATGTTGTTCAAAATCCATCAATCTGAAGGGCAACACAGTAGCCATGGCCTACTTGTAGAAAGGATGAATTCACATTTTCATTTATTTAAATATATTTCATGCTATTTTATAAGACACATACGTTCTCATTGCCATTTAACATTTTTAAGAAGGACATTAAAACTTACCTTATATTAGAATGTTATCACCTCAACTGTAATTGGCTTTAATATGTAAAGTGTGTAAAAATTCTTTTTACTCTAGCAAACTCTTTTTTTTTTTTTTTTTTTAATTGTAAAATTATTGTAAAGCATATGAATGAAAAATAAAACAGTTTGTTTACTTGGTTACTGGCATGTAAATAACAAAAGTGGAATGTTGTGAATGATCTGAGCAAGAGAATGCAGTCCCCTCACGGCTACCAGTCCAACACTCAGACAGGATATTGCATTTCCTTGACAACAATAAAAATGTCAAACAACACAAAAGAACACACAGACACACACACACACACTCACACGCACGCACACACACATGCACACAAACACTTTTCTCTTTTTTCTCTCACTCACACACACTCTCACACACACGCACACGTACTCACGCACACACACAATCATTTTCTCTTTCTCTTAGACACACATACACGTGTACACATACACAACACAAACACGCATGCAGTCACATTCTCTTTCCTTTTGGCACACACACACACACACACACGCGCGCACACACACACACATCCACACACACACATCCACACACACACACACACACACACACACACACACACACATACACACACACACAGGCACACACACACACTAGTCGTGGTCATGTTAAACGTCATCCACCAGGTTTAATTACTGTGGCCCTCTCTTGCTGAAGATGGATTCTACTGTCAGTGTGCGTGACAGATGAAGACAGAGCACAGGTATAATCACACAGCCTCACCATCGTCTCTCTCGCTCTCCTTTCCATCAGCCCTGCTCTCCCCCCCACACACACACTATTTTTCCATCTCTGGACTTCTGATTCTTCTGTTTTTTTTCTTCTTCTTTGCTCTATTCAGTTTCATCTGATTCTTAAAAGTTGGAATAGAGGAACGAACTCAGTAATGTACTCTAATCTAACGTCGAGTAATCATCTGACCTGATCTACAATCGAATCTACAGTTACAAACACAGTTTTACATGTGCTTAATTCTGCACATCTAAAATAATGTAAAGAAGAGAGATATTCATCATAGCTGCTTAAGTGAACACAAAGATTTGGTTGTACCCTCACAGTCAAAACAGAGGATTATTTAATTACCATGGCTTCATTATATCATGTCACATCACATAGTGTCATAGCCATTTCTGACGCAATTCTATCATATTTCTTTTTTTCATGTATTTTTTTCTTTGTCAGGTAATTGGTGGAAGCCCTACTGTGACGGGCCTAAAATGAAGGCAAAACAATAAAATGATGTTTCACCACAGGAATGAAATGCCACTATTGTGCTACTAATAAAATAAACTTAGGGATACATCTATAATAATTTAAAGCCAAACAGAGCAGGAAACATTTACATATAAATAACTTGTTGAATATTTAATAATATACATTAACTCCTAGGGTGCGATTAATACGTTTACCTTCAAATGATATTCCTTCTATTTCATCAAAATATGCGTTTTGTTATCTTCCCTGAAAATGAAAGATCACTTCATGTAAATACTTAGAAGGCTGCTTCACATGTATCACTCTGACCCCTAGTGGTCAAAGTGAGAACTCGCAATTGCTCTGCAATTGGCCATTGAAACAGTTAGTTCAGGGAGTACACTAACCAAAGAAATGCGGGTTCAAATACAAGTTGTTTGAAATAAGTCATTGTTAGCTACAGTAAGATATTTCTGCAGTAATTTCTCTTTTGCTAACTCTATACTGAAATTATAATTATGTGTTACATTGTTTTTTTAATAATGACAAACATCTGTCAGACTTCAGATAATGTAATATTAAAGTGTTATGCTTTTTGAATCCCACATTTTTAATTCCACATTGTTCTGTTTAAAAAAAAATACACATTTACACGCACACACACACACACACACACACACACACAGAATGAATGGGGCACAGACAGACAGGCAGGGTGGAGTGTCTGACAGGCCATTACTGAAGACAGGCCCATAAGTCACACAGATAAGTAAGAGGTGCTGCTGACACCATTTTAACCAGGACAACTCAACGGTGTGTGTTTGCGTGTGTGCCTGTATGTGTGTGCACCCGCGTGTGTGTGTGCCTGTGTGTGTGTTTGAGGAAGCCAATAAGTTAGTTTGCAGACCATGATCTGGACTATCTATCATTTTTTACATTATTCCTGTTTTTTTTTGTTTCGTGTCCCCATTATATCACTATTTTGAGCCCTAGATTGTTGCCTGGGCCCTTGCCCATTTTAAAATGAAACCTACAGAGGAATTTGCATTAATGGTGGACTGAGCAGCAATGTACATGTAGCTGACAACAAGAGTGCATCCAACATTACTGATGAGGAGCACCAACTCTACACTAACTCTAAAGCTAGAACGGGGCAATGTTGGCTGACCTGGTTTAAATAGAGACTCGTGCAAACTTAGGAGCTATAACCTATATAACTATGAACTACAGTATCAGTTAACTAGATGGGGGAACTTCACACTGACACATTGTGAGCTGTTCAAAGAAGAAAGAGGCTTTATTTTTGTGCAAGTACAGTCTTATATTGTAAATAAGACAGTCTTATATTGTATTGTACAGTCTTATATTGTGTTCTCCTGTAAAGTAAAGTTCTGTTTGCCCTCTCTCCCTCCCCCTATTGGGTGTGTTGTCTGAAGTTGCACAGTGTGTGCTGATTGGCTAGTTACTGCATACGGCCACGTATAGAGAATGTTGTACGTTTCCAGTTTCAGTTTCTAGTTAGGTATCGTGGCACACAGCTCATCGCATGGACAGTGCTCTTATAAATGCCTGTTCTGTGCCCAAGCTAGAGCCCACACCATGTGCCTTATGTGTAATGGCAAATGTTATGCACTTGTACCTGCAGTAAATTCCACAAACACCCATGGCAGATGAGCAGCAGCTCAATAAAGAGTCACAGTATGGCAGTAATCAGATCACACTCTCAACAACACATACTAATAACACATACTCACTGCAAAATATAACTCAGCCAAACACAAAAACCCACTGCAAAAACACACACCACAAACACACACAAATAACCCACTGCAAATACACACAACACAATCACACACAAAACACCCACTGCAAATACACACAACACAATCACACACAAAAAACACGCTGTAAATACACACAACACAGCCAACACTGCACATACATATAACACAATCCAACATGCTACGATGTCCAAATGTGCTTGCTGTGCAAACACTTGGAACAGTGAACACATTGCTGAGGGATGATGTAGAGTGAGAAGTAAGCATACCCTAAAACCAGTGTAACAGCGTATCTTTTTTATCCTTTTTATCTATTTTATTTATTTATTTATTCATTTTATAACATATCAAGCCAGGAGCATCTGTCTGTCTGTCTGTCCAGCTGTCAGTATTGTTTGTTTGTTGTTTTATCCTGTTGTCTTCTGTTGTGTTTTGTCACTGTTTTGTGTGTTGTTGTAAGCTTGTACTTTTTTACCTGCAACCAAATCTACCCTTCTGGGTATCAATAAAGTCACCTTACCTTACCTTACCTTACCTTACAGAAACACGTTGCCCATCTAAAAACACTTTTCCAGGCCTCTTAAGGAAATGCTAGAGGAACACCAGGAAAAGACAGCACTGTATGATACTCTTTCAAAAAATGGGAATAAGTGAATATGTATTTATTGTTTTCCCTCTTTTTTGGATAATGTTTTCCTACAGAACTAAAGAGCACCTGTTGTTTGGGTAAACAAGTTGATCTTTTGCAGCACTTCAACTGTAAGTACTTTTTGCAAACAAACCATGTGAGCATGTAAGAGTGTTCGGTGGTAAAAGAAAGTTGAAAAGTCTTTTTAAGAGTTTTAAAATTGATGAAGATGTTTGTGTTTGTCAACTTGCCTGTGTTTTCATAAGTCTCAGCACATATGCACTTTCTGGCTACGCTCCTGCTCAGCAGATATATTTGGAATGGAAAGTGTAGCAATGATAATAATAGCACTGTGATATGGCAAAAGTCAGATGCACTAAGACACACTCAGACTCATACACCACAAGCACATATACCCACAGAAAAGGTAAAATAGATCAACAAAAAACATGATCCATGATGATTGATTTCACTCAGACTCGCTGTTTCTCATGCTGTGGCTAAATGTAAGAAATTTGAATTAAATCCTAAATTAATATTAAATATAATGATCCCAGACCTGCTAAAGCCATGATTCATTTGTATACACCTCTCTTTATAAATGTCAGTACCCAGCTAGAAGTCATGTCATGGGACTCTGCCAACTCCCCCTGCTGGACTGAGTGGGTACTGCCTGTCATGTTGTGTTGTTGGTTGAGGCCATGTGCTCTTGTTTTTTGTCAGAAGCCCGCCCACACCTGCCCTTCCCCCAATAGCCCACCACTTTCAGTCTCCACCTGTCCTGCTCATTACCTTGCTTGTTATCTGTATGAGTTCCTCCTGCTGCTTCTTTGTTCTTGACCAATAGCCTGTCTCTTCTATCCTATTTCAGTTCCGTTTCCAATGTGCTTTTTGTGAAATTGTTACTGGCTTTCTGTTTGGAAATGTGTTTCCCATGTTCTTTGTGAACTGACCCTGGATTCTCTGGCCAAGCAAGGGAAGGTCTGTTTTCTATTTTCCTCTGTGTTTTGTGGAAGCTCTGGTGGTGTTTTGTTTTGGATACCAAGCCTGTGTTGAATTTTGGCTCTTTTTTAGCTTTTTTTGCCTTGAATCCTTTTAGAACTCTTGTGTTGAATTAAACAGAACAGCTTTATACTTGGGGAATTCTTGTGGATCATCTGTGTTTTGACTCCATTAAATCTGAAAAGATTTACAAACTTCGGTCTGCATTTGGGTCTTTATGTGCTATAACCTAACAATGAATTATCACCAACTCAGACATGACAGATATGTGTAGCAGAATCTAGAGACATTTGTTTAATGGGGGAAGACACAGAGCAGCACAAATAAAGAGCAGACACAGAGGATATACTACAAAGGTGCTTAAGAGCTCAAACTTGGTTTATTTAACCCAGAGGTAGTCTTAAACCTAATGGAAGAAGAGCCTGTTGGCATTTGTTTAGCTACGATAATGACGCCCTGGGCTGTTCCACTAACTGGCTAACAGCTACCTCAGGGTTAACTAAACCAAGTTTATCGCTTAACCACCCTTTTGTAGTATACCCCCTGGGGCAAAACCGTGAAAACAAAAACACATTAATAAAAAAGGGAGTCAAAGCACAGATGTTTATGGGGGGTATAAATAGACATTCGGATAATTTAGTAGCTCCAAAAGGGAGATGTGACACTAGTTGTGACAGCACAGCCCTAGCACATCCATGTGCTGCTTTAGCTCTTTTTCAGTGGGTGAGTGCCTTGTCATTTGTAGATATTTAGCAGAACTGTTTCTATTACCAACATGCTGCCTATTATCAGCCATTATGACTTTGTGTTCCACTAATAATGTGGCTTCACCCAATAAGAAACAAAATATCCCAGTTGAGATAAATTCACCTCCAACAAACTCTTAGCTTGAGTAAGTGAACTTTTATTCATGAACAGATTTCACATCAAAATTTTTCAATCTGCTTCCTGATAAATGGCACCATTACACTACCTGCTGTAATGTTTGTGGTGGGTCCAGAAACATGGGATCCATTAATGTGGCCAACTCATTTCTGTAGACATGATGTATGGCTGGACTGAACTGCAGCCTTGTCTTGCCCCATGACCTTGAGTAAAGTGGTCTACCTTTTTGAGTTTTTTTTTTTTTTTTTATCAAAGAGATCAATGTTTTAGGCCATCTACCCCCCCCCCTCCTCCCTACATGACAGAATGATTAGTATACTTCTCTGACAAAAACACCAGACATAATATTTTCTAAGTAAACATACTGATAGCTGATTAAGCTGTAAATCTATTTCTTATTGATTTTTTTCATACAAAACTAATGTGGCCAGTCAGGACACTGTGCTCAACCGTTCTGTAAACAGACATTGATGATGCAACAAAATACCTTTCCAAGATTAGTAATATAACATGTTGTTACATGTAGATACACTAAAAAGGAACTGTAAAACTGTAAAATAAAGTGTTAATGGATTAACTAACATAGATCTATGGGTGACTTTGGCTCTGTTTTGTAGGCTAGAACAAATCATCATTATTCTGCCCTTGGCCTTTTAAAAACTATTTTTCATTTAGCCTAAAATAGATAAATGCAATGAAAAATGACTCTGCCAATGTCTAACTTCATAATACTGCAAATTATGTTTGCTATCTTAGATTACCTCTGATAGAAACACCACAGTAGTTACTGGAGTGAGTTTTTCTTCTCCACTCTCATATGCTGAGGATAGACGCTTCCTGTCCCATACATGCATACATTCATTTTTGTTTATGAAATCAAAGTCAGCTTTACTGTCAAAAGCCATATGTACAGGTTGTACAGCCCACAGTGTACATTAAACATCTTAACATGACGACATAAACATAACATTGGGATGGAGAGCAGCTGCTGCATGTGTCCATGCCGCCATCTTGGACCATCTTATTATACAGTAAAAGCATTAAATGTAACAGTTTGGTTACAGTTAAGATGGGTCTGACCCGGTGTAAAAAAATGGTTTACAGCAGGTAATATTTAACAGTAGCCTTCACCTTCCTTGTAGACTGAACAAGACTGAACAGTTTCAGCAGTGTCTGATGGACTGAAGAAGTGCTGAGCTTCTGTATTTCTGTTCCAATGCTGTCAGGGCCACAGACTTGAACAGCCTTCAGATTTTGTGATATGCTTGTTACCTTTCATCATGTGTGACTGGGTGGTCAAAAGGGCTTTGAGGATGACTGATTGCAGAGTTTTAATTTTTTTTATTGTTAGCCAATTTTACGTTATTTTCAGATGTCATCGTTGTAAAGTTTTAGTTTTATTAGAAACTAAAAAAGAGTCAACTATCTCTGTGTGGTATTGATGTATTTTGACTGCTTCATCAAGGTTGCTCCATTACTCCCAGAAATGACTTTGGTTAACTGACTTTTTTTTTAGAGGTTATGATGATCATGTTAGTTTCCCCCCTAAAACTAATCTGTGGACATCTCAGTTATTCTGTATGGTTGGGTTCTTTCCAAAACATACAGTGATTTAGCAGGGATTTAAAAGTGATACTTGTGGCTTAACTAACTTTCACATGTAAGAGGAGACCCAAGAGCTGAGCATACCTACACTCTAAAAAATAATAGGGCCAGTACCAGTTCTTTAGAGAGATTACATAGAATATCCTTCTTCAGTGCTTTAAGGAATCATCAAGCCAACAGTTCTTCAAAGAACCATGCGATGCCTATATGACATGGCATAGCCTGTTTTGATTTGAGCTCTGAAGAATAATTTCTAATGCACAGAACCTTTTACATAATGTAGTGGTTCAACACAGAGTTTTCACACTCCATGAAACCATCCAAAGGTTTAAAGAACCATTTAAGCACCTTTATGTTTCAGTGTATATGAACCAACCATGAAATGTATACATTGTATGTGTCCTTTATACAGTCAATGGAACCAACTTAGACTTTTGCTCTGACCTTATTATGAAGGTACAGGCCCTTGTAAGACTTCAGAGAGCTGGACCTCATTTTCTGCAGGCATTGTAAGCCTAAGCAGTTTGTAAGATCCATGTCACCAAAATCGTGTTTTGTGTATTTCCCAAATGCATTGAAACTACCTGAAAACACGATAGATTAATAGAGTTTTAGAACAGGCTTTTCTCATTGGAGTCACCAGCAGAAATTTTCTGGGAAGTTGCATTCTAGAACACATTTAGCCAGATGATGTTACTGCAGCATTACATTGCTGGCCTTTAGGCCAAGGTTATATTAAATCATAATCAACAAAATGCTATTTTAAGCTTTAAGCTATGTTATAATTATGGATAGCAAACATAATTTGCAGTATTATGAAATTAGACATTGGCAGAGTCATTTTTCATTGCATTTATCTATTTTAGGCTAAATGAAAAATAGTTTTTAAAAGGCCAAGGGCAGAGTAATGATGATTTGTTCTAGCCTACAAAACAGAGCCAAAGTCACCCATAGATCTATGTTAGTTATTCCGTTAACACTTTATTTTACAGTGCTGCAGTTCCTTTTTAGTGTATCTACATGTAACAACAGGTTATATTACGTACTTACACTTTACATACCCAACATTAACCCTAACCCTATGGTACCGTGTAAGTACATAAGGCTACATACACAGCAAATTCTACAGTGTTAAATCAACTCTGAGAGAGTCAGTTTTAACACTATGCCATTATGTATCTTGTCCCAATCTTTGTAGCATTAATACTCCTCCTTTACATATTTAACTCTTTTACAGTTAAATCAACTTTTTGCAGCTTTTTTAATTTCAACTCTGGAACACCGGAAAATTAACTCTGAGAATTTTGCTGTGTATTGTTACTTTGTTAGACTGTACCTAACTGATGTAACAGGGACAATAAAATAAAGTGTAACCCTTCATCTTTTCAACTACCACTGAAAAAAAAAGTTGCCACATGTTTTCTGACATTTGCATTGTAATTCTGCCAATTTTCTAAAAATGAGAAGTTCAAATCCTGTTTTAAACTTACTTTGTATGGTTTTACAAGGTGTTCAATGTGCCCCCATCACTTTTGGCAATGACAACAATTTTCATCAAGAAGCAAAAGGGAGCTAACTAGTTGAATAATCTTTCTGGCACATTAGCCACAGGCAAGCCATTGTCAACTTGAAAAGTAAAGTTTACCTCCAAGGTGCAGATAAAGAATGGTGGTGTCCTCAGTGAATAGACACTCTTTGTTTTGTCATCCCCTCCTCAACTTAGTCGGACAAAATGAACCACTTTTGTTGTTTTTTAACCCATCTTTAGTAATAGAATAGCAAGTTATAAAGGCAGAAGCAATTGGCAACTTTTTTCATGGGTAGTAT